>OY740784.1:21736394-22336394 GCA_963514005.1 Raja brachyura | reverse complement strand
AGTGGGAGGGGGAGTTGAAGTGCTGAGCCACCGGGAGGTCGGGTTGGTTATTGCGGACCGAGCGGAGGTGTTCGGCGAAACGATCGCCCAGCCTCCGCTTGGGTGACCGAGGGAACTGTTCGCAGTGAATGAGACAGGGTCATGACAACCTGGCGCAAAAATAATCAGGAGAGCACACATCACTTGAAGGTGTGATGGAAAAATGAGAATGCACAGAAGCGAAAAAATGAGACGAAGTCATCGGAGGAGTATCGTAAAGAACAAACGAGGAAAAATACGATAAACTAAACACAACTATTTTAAACAGCTAAAATTTAAGGTTTAAACGGCAATACTGTTTGTTTGCAGACTCCATTGGAAATGCGAATTATAGTAAAGATCAACAGGAAGAATGCAGAGGGGGTGGAAGTGTAACTTTGCAAAGATGTAACAAAGGAGAAAGAGAGGTCACCCTGGATGGGTTGTCTTAGAAAAGGGCAGGGGGGGGGGGGGGGATACGATAGTTAACAAGATGGATGGATACAATTAGAAATATATATTGGAGACTGGGTACAGGATATGAAATCCACTGGAGAATGAATAGAAGTTTCACTTGGACAGTCCCTTGGCATTAAGGATGAGTTTCACTCCAGTTCTGAGAAGTGAAAGATGCCCGTGGGTGAATTCTCACCCAGCGTTACCAAAATATAGAATGTTGTTTTAATTCTTAGAAAAGGTAATTTCAAGTTCTGGCATCAATAGGAATATGCAAACTTTATTTCGCAA
The DNA here is from genome assembly GCA_963514005.1 of Raja brachyura. The sequence continues at coordinate 22,335,629 of OY740784.1, read as the reverse complement.
GATAATTACTCATCGGATGTGTAGGCAACCGAATGCCAACACGACCATCGATGGTGCAATTAATTTTCAAAAGCGTTATGCAAGACTCTCCAGTAAATCGGGATATTACACCTTTAGGAAACGTCAATGTTCCCAACTTTAACGAAACGATTTCAACCGGGTTTCTTGCAATTGTTTGTTGGTTCATTTTATGACACAGTTAACTTTTTAATGTGCAGAGGTAAAAGTGAAAGTAGACCTTTCTCATTTAGGGCACCTACTGAGAATATTGCCTACATCTACACTCATTTACACTATTTTGCAAAAGGAATCTGACAGCTCTTGTTGCTTCGCAAAAAATTGGTTCCATTCATTGAGATGCCAAATAATAGAACATGCAACATTCCCGATCCAAAGCTCAAAGCAACAGACGCTATATGAAGCGAGAAACGCCAAACACGATTCTTAAAGCATTGGAGGAACTCGGCTCTGGTTTTGACCGTGATTGAGTGTGACGTCAGATGTTGTCCAGTCTATTAAATACTGTAACCGGAATGTGTAATTTGAGAAAAAACTGCGTCACGCGGTTCCCAGAATAGAAGGAAGAATAAATATGGTTGTGGGTTTGCAGCGCTGAGCTCCGGCGACTCGGTCTCGTGGAGTACAGAGATTCGCACACGGTCTGTCGGAGTGAAAACCAGACATTTCGCGTGGCGTTCTTCATGCAATTGCACACAGTTGTTCAGGGAACTATCATGCGGGATCGGATAGCTGTTAATGCTGTAGACCCGAATGAGTTCACGCAGATCCTTCCACCTGTACTTAGAAGAGACTAATTATGAACCAAATGTATTTAAAGGAGAGTGAGGTGCAGCTCATCCTGATTATATTACTCACGTAGACAAGTAGATGGAGAGTACATGAATGCTGGTGACATATCAGGTGAGAAGTCAACCTGCGTTTTATGATTTTATTGCAGCGGATATGAGAATAACTGTAAGCCAAAATAAACAAAAGCGTTTGCATAACGTTACAAACCGTCCACGCAGTTAAACGGGTTTTAATTATTCTTGAAATCCAGGATGCATCTTCCTCCATGAAAACAACATACTGGGAATTTTGAAGGTAGACAAAAGTGCTGGAGAAACTCAGCGGGTGCGGCAGCGGCAGCATCTATTTGGAGCGAAGGAAAAAGGCAACGTTTCGGACCGAAACCCTTCTCCAGCACTTTTGCCCACCTTCGATTTTCCAGCATCTGCACTTCCTTCTTAAATACTGGGAATTTTCACAGTTTAATATCATTTAGTTAGTTGCCCTCCATTCATTTCATTCTGTTATCTGTGCACGGAAATACTCTTTGAAATGTAGTCAGCTTTGAAACAATCACTGCAAGTTTTCGCACAGAGCACCTTTCCATCTGGATTGCCAGACTTTATACACGTGGTCCACACATCCGTTTACAACGTAAAAGCAAGCCGTTGGCACATTATTTAAGAGTGGTTCACTTTTTCAAAAATGATTTACTTCAAAAAACATTTACTTATCAATGGGCAAATGACTGACGGCACCAGAAAGAAGCCTGCGCAGGAGAATCTGCTGCCTGACAAACAAAAAAAACCCAGAGTAAAAAATGTCAATCTCCAAGCAGAAACATCCCAGTTGTCTTACATACTGATCAAGGTTCAAACTGTTTATGTTTCCTTTAATTTTTCAAGATTGTTTATACAGTGGTGAAGAAAGAAAGGAAGAACCTATTTACAAGACAATGCATTGCAGTTGTAATGGTTTGCCAGTGCAGGTTTGAACATGATTATGTGCAGTCATAGATATTGACAGGCAATCAAATATTTTTGCGTAGAAATAATGTTTGGAAATATTTTCGAGGGGAGCAAAGTAGTGAGGTGAAGTGGGCATTCTAGAACTTGGCATCTAGATAACTGAACATATGCAACTCCGCCCCTTCGCACATGCCAGGGCAAATGAAGCGTGTGATCTCATGAGATGAGTATCATCGGCTTAAACAAACGATGGAGAGATAAGATCAAGGTAGTTTTTAATTTGATTAAAATATTGCAATTTTACAAATAAGCCTTGATTGGCCAGATGCCAATGTAGGCCTCAGCACTTGGACGATGTTTGAATGTGGTTGTGAGTTTGGAGTACCAATATTTAGTACGTGTTCACGTTTGTGGGGATTGCAGCGTTGGGGTACAACATTGATTAGATAATGATGATGCTGGAACAATAGGAAATATGCCGATGAGGAAAGGCTAAGAACTAATTTACACTAAATCATTTTAAATTAAAATGCAATGTATCAACATATACCTATTTTGTTTCCTGTAAGAGCATTCATCACTTACAAAAAGAATGCATTCTCAAGGAAAGACTCCAGGACAATATGTTGTAATATTTTCACTGGAGTTGATCCAACCTCCTTTAAGACACATGACTGTAAAATAGCTCTATTAAAAAAAAAGTTTTTAGAGCTAGACTTACTAAGAGCCTTTAAACAATACTTAGTACATTAACTTTAAAACGTACCTCATGGACAATACTCGTGGAGTATCAAGAATCCTAAGACTGTAAAAAGGAGCCATCATAGTATGCATGTACTGCCCAGACATAAATAATGACAAAGCTCCTTGTGGTAAATGACTGATTTTCTTCCTGGTGTGACTTGGTCCTAATACAAAGAAATTGGAGCTGTACTGGATGGATAAAATGGAATAAGATGACAGGAAGAAATCTCTAATTTTATTTGTGTGCTAATTAATTGTAGCCTTCCATCTGACCAGAAGCATCTTTAAATATTCAGTGAAGCAATAAAACATAATGAAAGAGCAAGGAAACAACAATTCAGTTACATAGTATAAGATTTCTTGTTGCAGCAAAGGCAGTTGGATTCCTGACCTCAAAGAAAGCAAAGATCTTTAACCATATAGTCCAATATGGACCAAACATTGTCTCTAACATAAATGTATGTCGATCCTTCCAATGAAGGTCTTGGCCAGCTGATGGGAAATTGGAAATTTATAGTAACAAATATGTTTCTCCCCATAGTGTAGAAATTGTGATGTTGATTATACCTAAACTAAATTTAATGTGTTAATTCAAAATCTCTTCCAGCATTTTTCTAATTTGGCATTTTTGAACTGAACAGCGAATCAAAACATGTCAAATGAAATTTTTTGCACGATCCTTACAACCGTCATTGATTTTAACTTGTTCGTTTCATAAACCTGTATTGAAATGTTCAGTTTGGGTTTTGCCTCGACCTAGTTCCAGACCTCATTACAGTGTTGTTCAAAACATCCGGTAAAGAAGTGTATTTCAGAGACAATGTGAAAGTGACTCCTCTTGACATCGAAACAGCATTTAACCAAGTGTGGTGTCAGAGCTCTGGTAAAAGTAAAGATCATAGGAATGTGGCTGAAAGAAACCTCGTTCATGGGAAAAGGGCTGTATTTCTTGTAGTCCAATATTGCGCATTACAACACCAGACCATTGCAGTAGGAGAGGAAGTAAGTAGTCCATATCTTCATGCAGCGAGACTCGAACAATATTCAGGTGTGGACTTATGGATAAGTCACAGACAATGTTAAAATAGAACAAGAGAAAACATCTAACCACTCGCTATTCCAAAGTCACTGACTATCAAAGTCCTGAATTTTGCCGAGACACAAAAAGCTGGGGTAACTCAGCGGGACAGGCAGCATCTCTGGAGGGAAGGAATGGGTGATGTTTTGGGTCGATTGTGGATACAATAGTAGGCCAGAGAACAGGTCTCCTGCAGTGCAGAGGTTATCTTCTGATACTTTAAAGCCTTTGCATCTTCTAAAAATCATACATTAGGCATGCATTGGAATATGCTTTGCTACTTTGGAAGAATTCAGCTCTGAAAACATTAATTTTAACACTGCCCATTGAATGGAACTACACCCACCACCCTAAACATTCATCAGTAGTCAACCATCTTTTGCAATACACAATGGTCACTTCTACAATACACATTGTGATTACGCCTTTGGGCTACTTTGAACTCCTCTCAAACATAATAACACTCTCACTGAGAAGAATTAGAGCAACAGTACTATGGAAACACCATTCACAACTGATTCCCCCTTCAAACCACACACCATCCTGATTTGGAAATAGCTTTCCAGCATCCTTGTGGATCTAAGCAAAACAGAAAATTAGCACTGTTGAAGAATTATTGGTGCGTAAATACAATTTTGTAGTACTTATCTATCATATGTTCCATGAATTTGCTAACAATTGAGAATAAGCTGATGAAAACTTACTGTTTAAATTTGATTTGCGGGATAATGTTGGGGTTAATCCATTTTGTTGGGTAGGTTCATGTTTTCTATCTGCATTTAAGCAGCTTGGTTAGATCACAGTGGTTTAACACTGCAATCAAAGTGTTCTCAGAATATATAGAACATAGAACAGTGCAGCACAGGAACAGGCCCTTTGGTCCACAATGTCCAAGCTAAACATGATCTCAGATTAAACTAATCTCTGCCTGCACGTGATGCATATCCGTCCATTCCCGCCATTTTCAAGGCCCACATCTTGTCCATATGTGGTCTGCTTAATCTTGGTATCTTGTGGAATATATTGAATTTGCTGAACATTGGCTCTCACGTTGGTTTACTCTAGAAGAGCAAAAGTAGATGCAGTGATGAGCATTTCTGTCCAATGATAGCTGAAAATGCTTCAGCCTTGTCTTTTTGAACGTATGTGTTATTCCCTGCCATTGTGGGGGATGTGGATGGTTTTGGAGAGTCCTCCTCCTCCAATATGATGTATACCACCACTTTAACTTGAAAATTCAGGACAGCAGAAGTTTGATTGCATCTAAAGATTGTGGGAATGCTTAGCTCTGTTTGTAGTATGCAGTTCCTATTGTTAACAGTGTTATACTTCACCAGATTGGCATCACGTTTTAAGGCACATTGAATGCCTCTACACACACTGAATTGGAGTTGCTCCCTTGGCTTTGTAGTAATAATAGAGTGACAGATACTCTGAGACATGAAACTATGATTGGAGGCTATTCCATATACCCCGAAGATGAGTCACTTTGACATTCTGCTTGTGTATGTCAGAGGTTATGGGGAGAAGGCAGGAGAATGGGGTTAGTAGGGAGATATGGATTAGCCATGATTAAATGGCATAGACTTGATGGGTTGATTGGCTAAATTTTACTCCTATCACTTATGATTTTATGATTTATTCTGAATCTTCAAGTAGGCCAGGACTTGGGGGATGGTCCTATGGTCTGGATTGGTCTCTAATCAGGAACATTGACTGAAATCACTGTGTAATTGCTTAACTAATATGTCAGAAAGCTCTGCCAATTCTTACACGGTTTACCACATTCTAGGGAGAAGGACCTTGGCAGGCCCCACATGCTGAGCATGTATTTGCCACATCAGATTTACAGGTTGTTGCTGTGTGGCCTGTCCTCTTCTTTTTTCATTGTTTGTAGTGCATAGGATTACTCATTTGGCAGGACATTTCACAGTGCAATAATGTTTAAATCATGTTTATGTAGGTTTGGAATCATGTAAAGTCATGTAAGGACAATATATTGCAGTGTTTAAGGGAGAGAAGTGAACCAGGTAGATTTTTATGACAATTAATAGTTTCATCTGCAATATCCACTTTTTATTCCAGAATCTTAGTTCATTTTTGGAATTTCCCTGGTTCTTTGATGAGATTTGAATTAATCTATCTGGATCATTAATCCAAAACTCTGGACTTCCAGGCTCATTATATTATCACTGAGCTGCAATACCCATTAGCAGCACAAAATATATAGGCAGCAGTAAAAAATGATTATGGCCTGCTCAAATGAAATATGATACTAAATAATTCACCGCAGCTCCTAATAAACACCATGTTTCATTCGCCACATAACTGACTAAAGTACAATTACTTTGCTGAAACCAGTCAGTCTTGTTTCTTGTCCCAGTAGCTGGGTGTGCAATAAATGTAGTTGGACATCTTGAAATCAGCATTGAAGTCAGTAAACATTTATTTATCTGTACAATGTCAAAAAATCTAAATAATCATTTTATTTTATTCATCTGTAAAATGTGTGACCTTGTTGTAAATTGTTTCCTTTCTCTACCCTTACAGGATTTAGGCAGAACATCTGCCCACCACTTGAACTTGGTCATGAGTCCAGATGGTTATTAGGTTATTAGAACCTAATTAGGTTATTTATTTCATATCTGCCTACCAGAAGAATACCAGCCACTGAATGAGGATCCAATGGAGTCTCATGTATCAGCAATAACAATAGCAACCCTTTGAATGGGCCTGAAATAGTTAATGTGGTAAAATACCTTTCTTCCATTTGACCAATCCTTCTGCTATATTTGTGGGAGCACATCAAATGTGGGAATGTAAGATAAAACTGGGCAAAATTCTCAATTATTTGTTGAAGTTCACTCTCTTCCCTGAAGGCCCTCATTGGCGCAGAAGATGAGATATTAAGGAATTACTTCTGCTAGTTTTACTTGACCATTGTAACCTCAAGTGATAATTTTAAATTATATTTATAGTAACAGTTGATAGAGGACCATGAGATAGATTTTTGGAAATAAAAATGTAGATATTTGGAGAGGCTTAAAATGCTGTATTTATTGTCTAAGAAATGCTGTCCCCCCCACCTAGAAATACAGGGTAAAAGGTGCAAGAGATCTCCATCATCTTCATGATCTCAATCAAGTGGAATGCATCCTGACTTGCACATATCTTGGTATTCTTGCATCATTGAAATGTCAAAATCTCTGGTTGAGAAAATGAATTATATAATGTTTGCAAAATACCGGTGCATTTTGTGTTCATGATTTTTGGTTTTTCCAGCTGAAGTTGAAATGTTTGTGGAATCTTCACAAAGCCCAGGTATAATGTTTGGTAGGGGATGGGCAGTGCTGCTGCAAATTATAGAATGTGAAACCACTTTTAAGCGAATGTTTAGATTTGTCTCTAAGCTCCTGGAAAATATTATCCCTCTACACAGAGTTTGAATACATTCAAAAGCTCAGAATACATTGCATATCAACGGTGATAAACAAATGATTAGTTATAGTGCATAGTGACAATTATGCCCTCGTAGATGATTGGCTTAGTTTTTTTAAATGTAATTTCATGCTGCTCGGTGGAGAAACAATCTGTGTTTAAAACAAATTATAAAGTAGAGATATAAATTATAGGCTATGTGATATCGCTGTCATGAATAATAAAGTCATGCATTAAAAAATCTAGCAAATACTATCAGAGATAGAATTTGGGCTGCTGTTTTGCAGGAAATGCATTATAACAGATATATTTTTCATTCAGAATGCACAGCTTGCAGAAATAACTCAGTCCTTAATGCTTCTTGACATAATCTCATGTAGCTTATAACTGACGGAACTGAGTATTTGTGATTTAAAAAAATCCACATTTGTATAGTTTGCTTTTCCACCCCTATTTATCAAGTGTTTTGAGCATTCCTTTTTTTCTCTTGCTCTTCCTCGCTTGATTTCTGTCTTTTCACGCTCTTTGTTTTGTTTCCTTCTTGGTAGTTTTCTCTGTCTCTGCTTTCCTGTGATGGTCCTGTTGTGTTTTGTAAGATAACTGTGAAACTGATAGGTGTTGTGTCCCGTTGTTTGCCAGAGTGCTGTTTGTTACTTAAATTTTCCCATTCAGATATCGGGCTCATGTGTTTACTCCACATGTCTCAGGCTTCATGCTATGTGCTGACTGAGTGATGCAACGTGTACTCAAGAGATGGAACAAAATGCTTCATTGAATGATGTGGTGTACTTAAACCGAGCAATATAATTCCTCGCTCAGTCTTACAGTGGATTTGCAAAGAATATGGGAACATTATTTTTTAGCAGGGTATTTTGGTCAAAGCCCCTAGTGAGTTATGACAGCTTTATAATTGATTTGTATCTTCCTGATAAAGAGAAAATACAAAAGACATGTGATGTGCAAGAATGGAGCAGTGGATCTAACTTCATTGCTGTTCCTCAGAGGTAGAACAAGTATAGTGGACTGACATCTCCATTTGTATTGTCAAATTCTATGACTATTGAAAAGAGCTTCTCAACTTGATCTGAATTGAATTATTGTTTAGCTCAAGCAATGATTGTGTTTCATATCTGTTTATGATTGTATGTATAGATAGTAACACTGGACATAATATTTAGCTGTGGTTTGAGAGACACACCTTTTATCCGTGGTACAACAAATTGCCCTTCCTAAATTGCCCTTCTCTATCCTTTGTATACTCATGACACTGATGCCTATTCAATATGGTGATTTTCTCAGTTGAGATCTACTGACAAAGAAAAACATAAAATTGACCAAACTATTTACCATCCGATCAGAAGATAGACACAAAGTGCTTGAGTAACTCAATGGGTAGGGCAGCATCTCTGGAGAAAATGAATAGGTGACATTTCGGGTCGAGACCCTTCTTCATACTCCATACCTTGAGCAGAATTCACCTTGGAGCAGACCAAATATGTTGGAGGGAACTGCAAATGCTTGTTTACACAGAAGATAGACACAAAATGCTGGTGTAACTCAGCGCGTCAGACATAATCTCTGGAGAAAATTAATAGGTGACATTTCTGGTCGAGTCTGCAGAGATGTCTCAACCCAAAACGTCACCTATTCCTTTTCTCCAGTGATGCTGCCTGATCCGCTGTGTTACTCCACCATGTTGTGCCTATCTGCAGTATCATCCTATCAGTTTCATTAGATGAGCATTTATTGATAATGCAGCAAATGCAATATTTGCTTAGAGGTGTTCTGTTTGTGTTCTACCAGAACAAACTGGTTCTAGACCTCTACAGTCTTCAATGTGCTGAAAGCCCGAGGAACGAAACAGTTGATGATTTTGATGCAGCATTCAACTGTTTGCATGAATAAATACCAATTCCATGTTTAGTTGGTTCAGTAAAATCCTTTAATTAGAGTGGACATGGCTAATGAAAAATAACTAGTTAAGACTGCTCTAAGTCAGTTGTTAAAAGTAGATTGGAACCGTAATTGGAGTAAGCAAAGGTTAAAGATGTCTGCAAATACTCCTAACGGGTGTTCCTTTGTAGGTTTTAAAGACACAGCCAGAGTCTCCACCCAGGTCAGTTGCGTTCTGCTTGTTCACTCTCAGGAAGGCCGATCTGATATCTGCAACAATTACTGTACGTATGGGTGCACTGAAGGCTGGGTAATGAAGGGCTGCACTGAAGGCTGTCGACGTGTGTACGGTCAATCTATTGACCTGTTCAAAGTAAGCATAGAATCTATTGAGCTCATCGGGGAGAGATCCTTTGTTGCCAGTGACCCTGTCTGACTTTACTTTGTGAAGCCTTTCCACAATAAACGGCTGTCTGTGTGGTTAGTCTAGGACACTAATATGATTTGGAATTGTCTCTTGGTTCCTAGGTTTGCAACTGTTGTACCTAGATATCATGTACAGGTCAGGATTACCTGGTGTGGACTTCACCAGGGAGCGGATCTCATGGCTCATCCATGGTTTCCGGGTGGGAAACTAGTCACAGAAGTGGATCTGCAATCACGAATTACAATCACTCCTCTCTTTTAAATCTGTACTCTGACAGCAGCATTTCCTACTTTAATTATGCTTAATCTCCTCTCAGATCTGTTGATTCTCTGACGTCCAGGACCATTGGAGACCCATGGACTTTTTTTGATCGGGCTTTACTGGACTTTATCTTGTATTAAACATTATTCCCTTTATCATGTATATGTTCACTGCGGATAGAAACATAGAACATAGAAATATAGAAAATAGGTGCAGGAGTAGGCCATTCGGCCCTTCGAGCCTGCACCGCCATTCAATACGATCATGGCTGATCATCCAACTCAGTATCCTGTACCTGCCTTATATATCATTAATATATATTGTAAATAGCTGGGATCCCAGCACTGAGCCTTGCGGTACCCCACTAGTCACTGCCTGCCATTCTGAAAAGGACCCGTTTACTCCTACCTTTTGTTTCCTGTCTGCCAGCCAGTTCTCTATCCACATCAATACTGAACCCCCAATACCGTGTGCTTTAAGTTTGTATACTAATCTCTTATGTGGGACCTTGTCGAAAGCCTTCTGAAAGTCTAGATATAACACATCCACTGGTTCTCCCTTATCAACTCTGCTAGTTATATCCTCAAAAAATTCTATAAGATTCGTCAGACATGATTTACCTTTCGTAAATCCATGCTGACTTTGTCTAATGATTTCACCACTTTCCAAATGTACTGGTATCCCATCTTTAATAGCTGACTCCAGCAGTTTCCCCACTTCCGATGTTAGACTAACTGGTCTGTAATTCCCCGTTTTCTCTCTCCCTCCTTTTTTAAAAAGTGGGGTTACATTAGCTACCTTTCAATCCTCAGGAACTACTCCAGAATTTAAGGAATTTTGAAAAATTATCACTAATGCATCAACTATTTCTGTGGCTACTTGCTTGAGTACTCTGGGATGTAGCCTATCTGGCCCTGGGGATTTATCGGCCTTTAATCCATTCAATTTACCCAACACCACTTCTCGGCTAACCTGGATTTCACTCAGTTCTTCCGCCGGTCCCCTGCTATTTCCGGCAGATTATTTACGTCTTCCTTAGTGAAGACAGAACCAAAGTAGTTATTCAATTGGTCTGCCATGTCCTTGTTCCACATGATCAATTCACCTGTTTCTGACTGCAAGGGACTAATCTCCTAACTAATTTTAACTTGTTTTAACTAATCTCTTTCTCTTCACATAGCTATAAAAACCTTTGCAGTCAGTTTTTATGTTCCCTGACAGTTTTCTTTCATAATCTATTTTCCCTTTCCTAATTAAGCCCTTTGTCCTCCTCTGCCAAACCCTGAATTTATCCCAGTCCTCTGGTAGGCTGCTTTTTCTGGCTAATTTGTATGCTTCATCTTTTGTTTTTATACTATCCCTGATTACCCTTGTTATCCATGGATGCACTACCTGCCTGATTTATTCTTTTGCCAAACTGGGATGAACAATTGTTGTAGTTCATCCATGCAGTCTTTAAATACCTTCCATTGCACATCCACTGTCAACCCTTTAAGAATCACTTGTCAGTCTATCTTGGCCAATTCACCTCTCATACCTTCAAAGTTACCTTTCTTTAAGTTCAGAACCTTTGTTTCTGACTTAATTATGTCACCCTCCATCCTAATGAAGAACTCAACCATATTATGGTCACTCTTGCCCACTCTTGCACAACAAGACTGCTAACTAACCCTTCCTCATTACTCAATACCCAGTCTAGAATAGCCTGCTCTCTCATTGGTTCCTCTACATGTTGGTTTAGAAAACTATCCCGCAAACATTCCAAGAAATCCTCTTCCTCAGCACCCCTGCCCATTTGATTCACCCAATCTTTATGTAGATTGAAGTCACCCATTATAACTGTTTTACCCATGTTGCACGCATTTCTAATTTCCTGTTTGATGCCATCCCCAACTCCACTACTACTGTTAGGTGGCCTGTACACAACTCCCACTAGTGTTTTCTGCCCCTTAGAGTTTCGCAGCTCTACCCATATCGATTCCACATCCTCCAAGCAAATGTCCTTCATTTCTATTACATTAATCTCCTCACCAGCAACGCTACCCCACCTTCCTTTCCTTTCCGTCTATCCCTCCTGAATATTGAATATCCCTGGATGTTCAGTTCCCAGCCTTGGTCCCCCTGGAGCCATTTCTCCGTGATCCCAACTATAGCATGGTCATTAATAGCTACCTGCACATTCAACTCATCCACCTTATTACGAATGCTCCTTGCATTGAGACACAAAGCCTTCAGGCTTGTTTTTACAACAATCTTACTCCTTATACAATTATGTTGACAAGTGGTCCCTTTTGATTTTTGCCCTGGAAACCCACCACCTCTTATTCCCTGTTTATTATTTTTTTCTTCTTTCCCGCCTACATGTTGGGTCTGAGTGCTTCCTTCTCTGCCTCCTGCCTCAGACCCTGTCTACTGGCTTTCTCTATTTGAGTCCCTCCCCCCAACTGTTCTAGTTTAAAGTCCCCGCCGGTAGCCTTTGCAAATTTCCCAGCCAGGATACTGGTCCCCCTCGGGTTCAAGTGCAACCCGTCCTTTTTATACAGGTCACTCCTTCCCCAAAAGAGGTTCCATTGACTCCATGACCTCCCACATCTGACATCCAGAACAGTAAGTTGTTAAAGAAGGAACTGCAGATGCTGGAGAATCGAGGGTTACACAAAAAGCTGGAGAAACTCAGCGGGTGCAGCAGCATCTAAGGAGCGAAGGAGATAGGCGACGTTTCGGGTCGAGACCCTTCTTCAGACCCTTCTTCTCCAGTCTGAAGAAGGGTCTCGACCCGAAACGTCGCCTATCTCCTTCGCTCCTTAGATGCTGCTGCACCCACTGAGTTTCTCCAGCTTTTTGTGTAACCCTCCAGAACAGTAAGCTGTTCTGGCACTCATACTCCCCTTACCCTAGAAACAACACAAAATACAATATACAATACAAAAATACAATACAAAATACAAAGTACTGCTGGAATCTGACTGCCAATCAGCTGCGTATTCAAGGCCAGTTAATGGAATAGAACGTTACGGATTTAGAATGTTATGGATTTCGGTTCCTCCCTCACCAATGGCTCCTGGGCCTCTGTAAAAACAAAGCCCCGCGCTGGGTTTTTACACTCACCGCTTGGACGTCATTCCTCCCTCACCAACGGCTCCTGGGCTCCTGGATGGCTTGATTGTAATCATGTATTGTCTTTCCGCTGACTGGACAGCATGCAACAAAAGTTTTTCACTGTACCTCGGTGCATGTGACAATAAACTAAACTTAATTCGGATTTACTTTTTTGGCATGCACTCCTACTGATGAAGTCTGTGACAGCAATGACATATTCATTTAGATTGGCCACAGAGTCCTTGAATATGGACCAGCTATCCAACTCAATACAGTCAGTGTAGGAGCTAATTTGTTTCCTCAAACTGGCACTGAATTACTTTCTGTACTGGATCCCCAGGTTTCACTTCCTATTTTTAAGCAGGAAATTGGAGCAGAGCCAGGTGGTCAGACATTCCAAAATGTGGGTGGGGGATCGAACAGTAGGTGTCCTTTCTGGTTCTGCAGCAGTATTCAAACTGTTTGGGCTTCTGGTGGAACGAGGACCATGTTTTGGTAGTATTCTGGTTGCACACTCTTGAGGTTGGCCTGCTTGAGATGAACAAGGCCTTGGGTATTTCTTCTCAAGGCTATTGGTAGCAGTGTATAGTATATGCTATGCATGTTTCACATCTGCATGGCTGCGATCTAAACTGCTGTGGGGATAGCCAAGGTGAATTCCCGCTGCAGGTATAAAGGATGACACTTCACCGTTAGATACTCCAGGTCCAGGGAGCAGGAGCTTGCCAAGAGTGCCACATTCTTGCACCCTGAGATATTGATTGGGAAGCAGACCCCACTACCTTTTACCTTGCCCAAGGATGCCATACGGTACATCCGATGACAAGCCTTCAGCGTGGATGGTATAGTCACGTGAAGCAGGGGTGAGCCATTTCACTGTAAAGCAGAGCACACAGCAGTCGCTCAATTCCCTAAGGTTGCTGAATTTCACTTTATGTTAATGCAGATTGTTCTCAGTAGCTTGGATGTTTGCCAGAGGTATGCTGTGGAGTGGGGGCACGGACTAGAAACCATGCTGTTTCGTTCTCAGCTGTGGCTCAGCATGACTCCCCCATCTCCACTTGTCTGGATGAGTGTAACTCCAACACCACACAAAAGCTTGACTCCTTCCAAGGCAAATCAGCCCACTTGATTGGCACGTATTCTACCACCCCTGAGCCTTCAGTCCCGCCTATGTGCCATGTCTGTAGTGAATATAATTTACAAAATGCACTGCAGTTATATACCTAGCTTACCCCATTAGCTTCTCCAAAACCTATAGCCCGCATCACCAAGAAGCACAGAGATAGCAATCACACTCCATTCCCTTGAAGTCACACATTATTCTGACTTGTAAATACATCACTGTCTGTACGTGCATCAATGTTGGGTCTAAATTATGGAATATTCCACTCAATAGCATTGCAGGAGTACTTTCCCAAAAAAGAACTGCAACAATTCTAGAAGGTGGTCCACTACCACATCCTCGAGGATGGTAGTGTATGGGCAATAAACACTAGATCTATCAGCAACATTCACATCCTGTAAAACAAAAGATTTACTTTGTTCTTTTATGCAAAAGGAGGTCATGCTGAAGGTACTGCTGAAGATATTTTGGTGAGTTGGGTGCTGTGCATTTTGTAGGTGGTGTCTATTTGCAGCCTGAGTGCGTTGATAATGGAGGGAAAGAATATTGAGGGTAGATTGTTTTAGTGGTGTGGGCCGAATCACCTGCAGCTTAACACCGACAAGAGATAGTGTTGGGCTTTAGGAGAAGAGGAACACCCCTGTCCCATGTCTTCATCAAGGGTGTGGATGTGCAGTTTACCAAGGAGCAGGAGTGCTTTGGAGTTTACCTGGACAGTAAACTGGACTGATTCAGGAACGCAGAGGCTCTGTACAAGAAGAGACAGAGCCATCTGTACTTTCTATGGAGGCTCCGCTCTTTCAATGCCTGCAGTAAGATGCTGCAGATGTTCTATCAATGGCCAGTGCCATCTTCTTCGCTGTCATGTGCTGGGGTAGCAGGGTGGAGGCCGCGGATGACAACAGAATTAACAAGCTCATCAGGAAGGCTGGCTGCTTCCTGGGGTTTGAGTTGGATTCACTGGAGATGGTCTTGAAGGGGAGGATGCCCCTCAAACTGCAGAGCATCTTGAACAACACAGCTCACCCACTCCATGACACACTGGTCAACCTGAGGAGTGCCTTCAGCAACAGACTAGTTCCATCAAGATGTAGCACAGAATGCCACAGGAGATCCTTTTTCCTGTGGCTATCAAACTGTACCACTCCTCCCCCTTCTGTGGTGGGGTAGACTGACTCTCCTTCCCTCTCCCTCCTCAATCTTTGCATATCCCCAGTCCTGGACTTTCCACCTGTCATTTTAATTTCATGTTTCATGTATCTTGTTCTATTTTATGACTGTTGGTAGACCAATTTTCCTTCTCCGATAAATAAAGTTTTATTGTTTCGTATCATGAAAGGGATGGAAACCAGAGGTCTGTTTTGGCTTGGATTATGTTCAACTTCTGAAATGTTTGAGCTCCACTCATTCAGGGCAAATGTAGAGTATTTTCGCCCATGCTTGATGTATGTTGTGAATGGCAGAAAGAGTTTGAGAGTTAGGAGGTAAGCCCCCATGCCCCTACATCCTCCTTCGTCCTCAGAATACCCGTTCTTATAATATTTATGTGCCTGATGTAGATTTTGATCAACAGCGGCTCTGTATATTCTTGGTTTAGGATTAAATGTCTAGACTCATAGATTCTCATTTGTTGAAGATGTTGATTGCCTGACAGTTATCTGGCATGTTGTGATTTGACCCCCCTCCCCAAGTCCACATAAATGTTATTCAGATCCTGCACCATGAAATCATAAGTAAACTTCTATTTCATGGCAGAGAGGTCATGGATGAACCAGTTAAAAAATGATCAAATTAAGTATAGTTGAGCTGTAAGGGTGACCTGCATCATTATCCTGAGAATAAGATAAGAATACGAATCCTAAGAATAAAATTGCACATTTTTCTGACCAGAGGGGCCATTTCCCCCAGTTCCAATTAACTCCAGGTTCATCAGGGTGCATTAGGGTGCTGAAGACCACCCTCTTGTCAAACGCAGTCTCACTTTTATTGTTCAGTTTCATTGCTTGTTTTTCTACCAAGGATGTAATGAGGTTTGGAGATTAATGATCCGGGCAGGCTTTATACTGGGCACTGTTGAACAGTTTATTGGTAAGTACTGCTTAATAGCCCAGTCAATGACTTGTTCCATCATTTTAGTGGTGATTGCGAATAAACAGATGGAGTGGTAAATAGACAGAAGAGATTTCTGTCTGCTTCTGTGGACAGTGGATAACAGGTCAATTTCCTACTTGATGTGTATCTCCAATTTTCTGTTTTATTTCAATTTTCCAATTATGGGGATTCTGGTGTTACAGTTGTACTGAAACAGTGTAACTAGTTCCGGAGCCAAAGTATTGGCCATCTCAATTGAGACATTGTTGGGCCCCGTAACTTCTGCTGTATCCAGCACATTCAGCTATTCCTTGATGTCATGTACGGTGAATTGTATTGACTGAAGACTGGCGTGCGTGTTTGTGGAGCCCTTGGGAGGAGCATAGCTCATCCATTTGTTTTTGATTCATGTGTTGGACTCCACTGTCAAAGAGGATAGTGATATTAACAGAGTCTCCACTGAAGTTCAGAGAGTGAGGGGGGATTTAATTGAAACATTCATGATTATGAGAGGTTTTGACAGGGTACATGTGGAGAGCAGTTTCCTTGTAGGAGAATCAAAAATGAGGGATCATTGTTTGAAAATAAGGAATTGTTCATTTAAGACAGAGGTGAGGAATAACTTTCTCTCAGAGGGCTCCAGGTCTTTGGAACTCTCGAAAGGTAGCAGAAGCAGCATTCTTGAATATTTTTAAAACAGAGGTAAATAAGGGGCAAAGGCGTTACCATGGGTAGACAGGAATGTTGAGTTGAGGATAAATTTCAGATCAGCTACTAGTTATGTCCAGCCAAAGTCTATCTGTCCATAATCCCTACACTTTCGATACACAGGCCAGTTTCCCATCCAGGTCAATAAATTGCATTAATTTCAATGAGATTCACTGATTGGGTTTCCTGGTGCTTTGAAAGAAATCAAGGTACTCAGGCAAAATTAACATTATTTTGTGAAATTGGGTTTGACCAATTTAATAATTTCACCAAATAATGAAGCAAACTTGAGGGGATAAGTAGTTCCTAATTAGTATGTTCATACGTTTATTAACAAAGTCTGATTCTTTGACATGCATGACAATGCTTAAGATCCTTAGGTAATGTTTTCCATTATAAATTTGGAAATGGGAAAATGGAACGGAAAAATCTGACATAAATATCAATCAATGAAGTAAACAAAGATGATTTTGTAGACATAAAGTGTGTATGGGGTTTTATTTTAATCTTTTCCTGTTGACATTGCACACAGGATAATTTTCACTTTAAGCTCACAGAGGAAACTGCCTGTGGTGCACCAGCCAAAAGTTACACATAAATTAATCCAGAGAGTAATATCAGACAGGGTTTATATTGGATGATCTACATTGTCAAATTTGCTCCTTTACCCAAAGTATACAGTGACCAACTCCCTGAAGAGTCTAAATCTTATGCAATCGTTAAGTGATTGGATGAGAATGGGTAAGAGAGGAGCCTTTTTCGTTGATTCAGGAAAGAAAAAGTTGTAAGTAAGCTGAGGCTGGAAAGGAAAGGGAGTTTAGAAGGGGAGAATGGAGGAGGGAATTGGTAGACGAGGAACAAAGTGTGTAAGTGCTTGTGCTAGTGCTTGTGCGTGCTTGGTGTTAGTGCTTGTCAGTGCTGTCACCTCGCTTTCAGCTCCACCACTGCCCAGCAGCAATGTGAAATGGAGAGCCGAGTGCGTGAGTTTCTCTCTGCCAGTACATCTCTCCAACAGCAAGCCTCCTCATGGCGACACATGGTAATGAGTACCTTGGGGACTCGGGCTGAACTACAGACTACTCGTAGGTCTGGCCCCCAGATACGTGGCACGCAGGTCCACCTGGTGGTGGACACGCCCTGGTGTCCGTGTACCAGATCCCACTGCCTTGTGTGAGCTTCAGGAGAAGTCCCACTGCCTTGGGGTCCAGTCCCACTGCTTTGTGTGAGCCTCAGGAGAAGCCAAGGCTAAGGGAGTAGACACCGACAGAAAATCTGGAATGGAGTCCCAATAGACAGATTGATGTCTCAATTTTGGCATGCTTCCGACAGCTCCTGCAGCTAACCTGCTACCAAACTGAAGAAGGGTCTCGACCCGAAACGTCGCCTATCTCCTTCGCTCCTTAGATGCTGCTGCACCCGCTGAGTTTCTCCAGCTTTTTGTGTAACCCTGCTACCAAACTTAGTGCTCTTGGATCCTGACACTCTTTTGGATCCACCAGTTAGGTCGGGAGTGGGGGGGGGGGGGGGGAGGGTTGGACTGTTGCTTGGGAAACCCAGGGTCTCCATCTCTTTTGCTCAGGCCTGTGCCCTGGAGAGGAACTCCAGCCTGGAAAACATGGGATGCAGCAGTTACGCCACAGCAGACGTTGTCAACACGTGCAAAGACCCTGGAGACCTCACCATGGTGCAGAAGCTATCAATGATGCCTGTTCCTGTGCTGTTTTGTTCAACATTCTATGTTTTATAATCCTATTTCTTAGACATATTCCCAGACCATCATTGGGCATTTTTCCAGCTGCACAATATTGTTCAATTTAGCTTGTCTGCTGCTGAGACCTTCATCCATTCTTTGTTATCTTTTTATTATTCCAATTCTCTTGTTGTATACCTTGCAAAGGTATAGGAGAAGGTCAAAGAAAAATCTACTGCCTGTATCTAAAATTGCAGTAATCACATTCACCCCCCCGTACTTGTTGATCTACGTTGTCCTGATTAAGCAATAACTGAGTTTTATCATTTCTGTGCCTAATGTATCATTTTCCTCTGAAATAACTCTCCAATAAATCTGAACTCCACTCATTCTGATTTATTGTTCATTCCTGATTTGAATCCCTTCAAATTCATTGAATCATTCTCAGAAGCTGGGCTTGGTTTGGTTTGGTTCTGGAATTCCTGTTGTAAACCTTTCCCTTTAAAAAGCTCTTCAAACCCCAAATTCTTCACTACCTGCTCAATTTAAATTCTTCACTACCTGCTACTTCAGTTTAAAAAAGTTAAGGGCCTGTCCCACTTGGCCGTCATTTACGCGACAGGCCGGTAGTGACTGATGCGCGACGGTTGTGCGTCATCATGCGTCTGCACAGCCTTCCGGAGCGCGTGATGTCATTTGAAGATAGACACAAAATGCAGGAGTATTTCAGTGGGACAGACAGCATCTCTGAGAGAAGGAATGGATGATGTTTCGGGTCGAGACTTCTTCAGTCTGAAGAAGGATCTCGACCCGAAACGTCACCCATTGCTTCTCTCCAGAGATGCTGCCACTCCTGCTGAGCTACTCCTGCATTTTGTATCTATCTCCAATCATCTTGGCCCCGCTCTGGGAGTAGGAGTGGGGGCGGATCCGGATCCGTAATGGCCGTGAACCCCAGGCCGAGCTCGTCGATCGTTTGCCTGCTTCTGCTGCTATTGGAGGTGAGACGTTAGGCCGCGCCAGGGTCTTGGGCCTGTTCCACTTTGGCCGTCAGTTACACGACAGGATGAAGTCCACACTCCTCCACGCCACCCCACACTCCACCACACCACTTCATACGCCCGTCCCGCGCTACCCACACGCTAGCAGGTCGCGTAAATGCCGTGCGAATGAGTCAAGTGGGACAGGCCCTTTACTGACTGAACTGTAAGATATTTTGGGTCAGATAAGGCAGCCTAACAGTGTTGGACATAAGGAAGATGTTTTAGAATCTATCCAGTAGGATGGGTTGCATAAAAGATGAGACATACCCGTAAACGTTACGTATTTAATCGGTAGGTTCTAATTTATCATTGAAAATAACTAGGGCCGTGGTGAAGCTAGCTGTCAACAAAGCTGCATGGAATGCAACAGATGTACATGCATCAGTTGGAGCCAGAATCTGAATGATATCAGCTTCCTCTAATTATAACCAACGTGCAACTGTAATTATATTACAGTTATAGCAAGGACACCTTTTCATTATTTCTTCAGTGTTGTTTCCAGTATCCTGCATACACACTCGACATTTTCACAACCTCCAACCCCAGCACTAACCACATCTTCATATCTCCACCCCTTTCCACTTTCCGCAGAGACCGTTCCCTCTGCAACTCCCCGGTTAACTCATCGCTTCCAACTCGAACCACACCCTCCCCAGGTACTGTCCCCTGCAACTGCAGAAGATATAACATCTGTCCCCATACCTCTGTCCAAAGGCCCCAACAATAATTTCAGGTGAGTTCACTTGCATCTCCTCCAAACGACTGTATTCACTGTTCCAGGACTCATATATATCAGCGAGACCAAGCGCAGGATCGGTAATCATTTCACTGAACACCTTCCCTCAGTCTGCCAAGACCTACATGGTCTCCCAGTTGCTAAACACTTTAACTCCCCCTCCCATTCCCACATTGACCTTTCTGTCCTGGGCCTCCACCACTGTCAGAGTGAGGTCCTATGCAAGTTGGAGGAGCAGTATCTCATATTTCACTCGGGCAGCTTACACCCCACTTCTCTAACTTCAAGTAACTCTTGCTTTCCGTCTCTCTCTCTGTCCCTCCCCCACCTAGTACTCCGACTAGTTTCACTGCCCTATTGATTATTTGTACTGATTGTTTACCTCATTGTCACCTTCCCCTCAGCCAACAATGAACCATTCTACATTTCCTTGAAAATCGCCTGCTTTGATCTGCCGTTTTGGCACCTTAGCCTTCCATATCTCTAGTCTCCCTCTACCCTGCCTGTCAAGGGCCTGTCCCACTATACGAGTTTACCCAAGAGCTCTCCCGAGTTAAAAAAAATCAAACTCGTGGTAAGTACGTCGAATGTACATAGCGGGTACGTCGGAGCTCGGGACGTCTCTTAGCGGTTCGCAACGCTAATGGCAGGTACTCGGGAAACGCGGTAAACCCGTGATGTTTTTTCAACATGTTGAAAAATGTCCACGAGAGCCCCGAGTACCTACGAACGGCTATTACCGTAATTCTCCGAGTTCGATTCAGGGGAAACTCGGGAGAACTCTTGAATTTCCTCGTACAGTGGGACAGGCCTTTCAGTCTGAAGGGTCCCAATCAACGAACTTTGGTCCTGACCAGAAACATCATCCATTCCTTCTCTCCATAGATGCTGCCTGTCCCACTGAGTTACTCCAGCATTTTGTGTCTATCTTCAGTGTAAACCAGCATTTGCAGTCCCTTGCTACACAGACTATTTATACCTATGCTGTCCTTTCCACACCTAAAATTGAGCCCCATAGTCCCTGCCCTTCAAATAATTTCTTCCATCTATTGGATATTACCTCCCTTCATTCCAAACCTCAGCAATATTTGTTGCTGAAATTGTCCTTTGCATCTTCGTCACCCCAGACTCTCCCAATAGGGGGGTTGCACGTAAGGTCACTGGGTCATTGGGCTTGACACACGTTGCCGCTCAATCCATCTGGAGGACATTGCAGCTTCCGGTATATGTTGTTAATACACGAAACGCGTACTTTCCTACCCGGTAAAAAGTGCCAAAATGTTGCATTTTTGCGCAGTAAAAAATTGTGGAAATCAGGGTAAGTGTGAGAGACATGCACCCAACTTCAGAATTCCAAAAGTGAAGCGAAATAAAGGTAAAGAGAAGCGAGAGCTGAAGGGACAACAACAACTAAAGTGCTTGGCGAACATTGGCCGTCCAGATATTGAAATTGAAAATATTGGGAATTATCGCGTTTGCTCACTGCATTTTATCAACAGTAAGGCATTATTTGTGTTTTTTCTTGATTCCTTTGGTATCTAAAAAGTCTCAGAAGTGATAAATCTGGCTGTAAATTTTGCTTCAGACGCGTGTTCTTTCTGTATGTAAAAACCCACTTGAGAACCATGGGCGATTTAAACATTTACAGCCAGGTTTATCACTTCTAAAACTTTTTCGTCCTATTTTCCCTCGCCTGCTGTTATGCTATCCTCCAGGGCCATACACTGACTTTTAAATCTCCAGAAGCACAGACTGACAGTCAAAGTCATGCCTTCTACTCCCCAGTATTCCTCTTATTGAATTTCCTTCCATTGTGCCTGCACCTCCACCTCTTTCTCGACATCCCAGCCGGAAGCGGAGGATAAATCGCTCGCGACGCATTATGGGAGTTGTAGTTTCCGTGGGACCTCGCCGGCCGGGATGACGTCACTGACCGATGTTTCCAGAATGCACCGTGACTCCGCGCAGGCGCAAAGCTGTGAGTGAGGGGCTGCGATGGCGGATCGGCAGCGGGGCCGCGGCGGTGAAGGAGGCCGGGATGCTGGCGAGCGGGGCCGCGGCGGTGAAGGAGGCCGGGATGCTGGCGAGCGGGGCCGCGGCGGTGAAGGAGGCCGGGATGCTGGCGAGCGGGGCCGCGGCGGTGAAGGAGGCCGGGATGCTGGCGAGCGGGATCAGCAGCAGGTCGCCGCGATATGCGACAATACTCGTATCAAACTGGTCCTGTACCACTGGTCGCAGTCTTTCTGCTCGCAGAAAGTGAGTCGGCGAGGAGGGAGTGGGCAGGGTGGGGCCAGAGGGAGGGAGGGAGGGAGCGGGCAGGGTGGGGCCAGAGGGAGGGAGTGGGTAGGGTGGGGCCAGAGGGAGGAAGGGAGGGAGTGGGTAGGGTGGGGCCAGAGGGAGGGAGGGAGGGAGTGGGCAGGGTGGGGCCAGAGGGAGGGAGGGAGTGGGCAGGGTGGGGCCAGAGGGAGGGAGGGAGTGGGTAGGGTGGGGCCAGAGGGAGGGAGTGGGCAGGGTGGGGCCAGAGGGAGGGAGGGAGGGAGTGGGCAGGGTGGGGCCAGAGGGAGGGAGGGAGTGGGTAGGGTGGGGCCAGAGGGAGGGAGGGAGGGAGGGAGGGAGTGGGCAGGGTGGGGCCAGAGGGAGGGAGGGAGTGGGCAGGGTGGGGCCAGAGGGAGGGAGGGAGTGGGTAGGGTGGGGCCAGAGGGAGGGAGGGAGGGAGGGAGTGGGCAGGGTGGGGCCAGAGGGAGGGAGGGAGTGGGCAGGGTGGGGCCAGAGGGAGGGAGGGAGTGGGTAGGGTGGGGCCAGAGGGAGGGAGGGAGGGAGTGGGCAGGGTGGGGCCAGAGGGAGGGAGGGAGGGAGGGAGTGGGCAGGGTGGGGCCAGAGGGAGGGAGGGTGCGGGCAGGGTGGGGCCAGAGGGAGGGAGGGAGCGCCCTGCCTGCCGGGGCTACTGGGCTCGGAGGGGAGGGGAGGGAAGGGTTGAGTTGGATGGATTTGGGGTTGATGCTCATCGTGATTTTACCTGCAGTTTCCACGCCAGATTGGACATCCAACACTGAAACGTGCCCTTTGGGCCAATTTAGTTGGCCCAGCTAAGTTCGTCCTATTTTCCCTCATATGGCCCATTTCTGTCTATCTATGTACCTGTCCACATGTCTCTTAAATGTTGTTATTGTACTTGCCTCAACTGCTTCCTCATATAGCCAATGCCCTCTGTAGAAAAAGTATCCTCTTAAAAGTAGACACGTCGGTCAATAGTCTGTCTCCTGTGATGGAGATGGTGAGCTCCTCTTAAGTTCTTATTGAACTATCCCCTTACCTTAAATCTATGTTATCTTGTTCTAATTTCCCTTGCCCTGGGAAAAAGATTCTGTGCATTCACTTTGTCTATTTCCATCATATTTTATATAACTATAAGATCACCCCTCAACTCCCTGTGCACCGATGAATAAAGTCCTAGCAAATCCAACCTTTCCCTATAGGGGGGTTGCACGTAAGGTCACTGGGTCATAGGGCTTGACGCACGGAGCTGCTCAATCCATCTGGAGGGCATCCATAACTTCCGGTATATGTTGTGCAACATTGGATGTGCAATGGAAGGTATTTAAAGACTGCATGGATGAAGTACAAAAGTTGTTCATACCAGTTTGGCAAAAGAATAAATCGGGGAAGGTGGTGCATCCATGGATAACAAGGGAAATCAGGGATAGTATAAAAACAAAAGATGAGGCATACAAATTTGCCAGAAAAAGCAGCCTACCGGAGGACTGGGAGAAATTCAGAATCCAGCAGAGGAGGACAAAGGGCTTAATTAGGAAAGGGAAAATAGATTATGAAAGGAAACTGGCAGGGAACATAAAAACTGACTGCAAAAGTTTTTATAGATATGTAAAGAGAAAGAGACTAGTTAAAACAAATGTTGGTCCCTTGCAGTCAGAAACAGGTGAATTGATCATGGGGAACAAGGACATGGCAGACCAATTGAATAACTACTTTGGTTCTGTCTTCACTAAGGAAGACATAAATAATCTGCCGGAAATAGCAGTGGAACGGGGGTCAAATAAGATGGAGGAACTGAGTGAAATCCAGGTTAGCCGGGAGGTGGTGTTGGGTAAATTGAACGGATTGAAGGCCGATAAATCCCCAGGGCCAGATAGTCTGCATCCCAGAGTACTCAAGGAGGTAGCCACAGAAATAGTGGATGCATTAGTGATAATTTTTCAAAATTCCTTAGATTCTGGAGTAGTTCCTGAGGATTGGAGGGTAGCTAATGTAACCCCACTTTTTAAAAAAGGAGGGAGAGAGAAAGCGGGGAATTACAGACCAGTTAGTCTAACATCGGTAGTGGGGAAACTGCTAGAGTCAGTTATTAAAGATGGGATAGCAGCGCATTTGGAAAGTGGTGAAATCATTGGACAAAGTCAGCATGGATTTACGAAAGGTAAATCATGTCTGACAAATCTGATAGAATTTTTCGAGGATGTAACTAGTAGAGTGGATAAGGGAGAACCAGTGGATGTGTTATATCTAGACTTTCAGAAGGCTTTCGACAAGGTCCCGCATAAGAGATTAGCATACAAACTTAAAGCACACGGTATTGGGGGTTCAGTATTGATGTGGATAGAGAACTGGCTAGCAGACAGGAGGCAAAGGGTAGGAGTAAACGGGTCCTTTTCAGAATGGCAGGCAGTGACTAGTGGGGTGCCGCAAGGCTCAGTGCTGGGACCCCAGCTATTTACAATATATATTAATGATTTGGACGAGGGAATCCAATGCAACATCTCCAAATTTGCAGATGATACCAAGCTAGGGGGTATAGTTAGGTGTGAGGAGGATGCTTGGAGGCTGCAGGGTGATTTGGATAGGCTGAGTGAATGGGCAGATGCATGGCAGATGCAGTACAATGTGGATAAATGTGAGGTCATCCACTTTGGTGGCAAAAACATGAGGGTAGACTATTATCTGAATGGTGGCAGATTAGGTAAGGGGGAGATGCAACGAGACCTGGGTGTCATGGTACACCAGTCATTGAAAGTAGGCATGCAGGTGCAGCAGGCAGTGAAGAAAGCAAATGGTATGTTAGCATTCATAGCGAAAGGATTTGAGTATAGGAGCAGGGAGGTTCTACTGCAGTTGTACAGGGTTTTGGTGAGGCCACACCTGGAGTACTGCGTACAGTTTTGGTCTCCAAATCTGAGGAAAGACATCCTTGCCATAGAGGGGGTACAGAGAAGATTCACCAGACTGATTCCTGGGATGTCAGGACTTTCATATGAGGAAAGATTGGATAGACTCGGTTTGTACTCGATGGAATTTAGAAGATTGAGGGGGGATCTTATAGAAACCTACAAAATTCTTAAGGGGTTGGACAAGCTAGATGCTGGAAGATTGTTCCCGATGTTGGGGGAGTCCAGAACAAGGGGTCACAGTCTAAGGATAAGGGGGAATTCCTTTAGGACCGAAATGAGGAAAACATTCTTTACACAAAGAGTGGTGAGTCTCTGGAATTCTCTGCCACAGAAGGTAGTTGAGGCCAGTTCATTGGCTATATTTAAGAGGGCGTTAGATGTGGCACTTGTGGCTAAAGGGATCAGGGGGTATGGAGAGAAGGCAGGTACGGGATACTGAGTTGGATGATCAGCCATGATCACATTGAATGGCGGTGCAGGCTCGAAGGGCCGAATGGCCTACTCCTGCACCTATTTTCTATGTTTCTATGTTTCTATGTTATTAATGCAAGAAACACGTACTTTCCTACCTGTTAAAAAACACCAAAATGTTGAATTTTTGCGCTGTAAAAAATTGTGGAAGCCGAGGTAAGTATGAGAGACATGTACCCAACTTCAGAATTCCAAAAGTGAAGCAAAATGAAGGTAAAGAGAAGAGTAATTTCTCCTCACTTTTGGAATTCTGAAGTAGGCTAAATGTCTCTCATGCTTATACCGATTTCCATATTTATTTACAGCACAAAAACTGACAATTTCGGCGGGTTTTAACGGGCCCGCTAAGCCGGAAACAATGGTAAGTTCTTACCTGTAGTTCATCACGTGTACTGCACTTGACATAGCAACAGTACAGGTCATGGGTCGTGACCTGACTGCTGTGAAACCTCCCTATAGGTCAAGCCCCTGAGTCTTGAAACCTCCTTGTAAATCTTCACTAATTCATCATGCCTGATTATGTTTTCCCTTGTGCACAATCTCGTTGTGTAATGGGTGAATTTCCATGGAAGGAATTCTAATGAGTCAATTACTGGATTGATCTCCTTATTTAAAAAAAAATCTAACATCACTAAGGAGATTTAGCAGGCTAATTTCTGAAATGAAAGGATTGTATGATCTAGAGGGGCTAAGCAGGTAGGTCTGTATTCTTTAGAATTTAGTATGCAGGGTGACCTTATTGCAGCACAAGTGGATGCGACAGACTAGATGTCAAAATGTTTTTGTTAGTGGGAGAATCTTACATGGGGTACATAGTTTCAAGATAAAGGGCCAGACATCAAAGCCGAAGTGTGTAGAAATGTTCTATTACAGAGGGTGGTAAATCTCATGAATTCTGTACCAGACTGTTGTGGAGGCTAGCACTCTTTAACTTCGATGGGGCATCTTGGTTGGCATGGACAAATTGGGCAGAAGGGCCAGTTTCCATGCTGTATTACTCTTATCACATGAAGTATTTAAAGTGGTGGTAGATACACTTATAAGACCATAATAATTAATGTGATAGGAGCAGAATTAGGCCATTCGGCCCATCAAGTCTACTCCGCCATTCAATCATGGCTGATTCATCTCCCTCTCCTAACCCCATTCTCCTGCCTTCTCCCCGTAACCCCTGACACCCGTACTGATCAACAATCTATCTCTGCCTTAAACATATCCAATGACTTGGCCTCCATTGCTGTATGTGGCGATGAATCCCACAGATTTACGACCCTCTGACCAAAAAAATTCCTCCTCAACTCCTTCCCAAAGGAACGCCCTTGAATCGTGAGGCTGCGACCTCTGGTCCTAGACGCTCCCGCTAGTGGAAACATCCTCTGCACATCCACTCCATCCAGGCCTTTCATTATTCAGTACATTTCAATTAGGTCTCCCCTCATTCTTCTAAACTCCAGCAAGTACAGGCCCAATGAATCTACTTAAAATGTGCCTCCTATTATTCTCATTTTCTTTTGGACATGGTAAAGATTTTGTACTTCTAGCTATGTATATTGTACAGAGATATTGAAAATTTTTACAACAATATACTGACTTGTCTAACTGAGATCTATAGCATTTGAAATCAAAATAAGAGATAGCTTTGCTGTTTGGCTTATGCAGTTAAATTATTCAACATGATGGAGTTTGGCAAATTAGTCATAGTCTTACAGTGTGAAAACCAAGCCCTTCGGCCCAACTAGCCTACACCAGCCAACACGTCAAATCTACTCTAGTCCCACCTACCTGCATTTGGCCCATATCCCCCTAAACCTGTCCTATCCATGCACATATCTAAATGTTTCTTAAACATTGGGATAGTACCCGTCTCACCTGCTTCCTCCGGCAGCTCATTCCATAAACTCACCAACCTTTGTGTGGAAAATGTTACACCTCTGGTTCCTATTAAATCTATCCCCTCTCACCTTAAACCTCTGTCCTCTGGTTCTTGATTCCCCTACTCTGGGCAAGAGATTCTGTATGACTACCTGATCTAGTCCTCTCATGATTTTGTACACCTGTATAAGATCACCCTTCATCCTTCTGTGCTCCAAGGATTAGTTTCCAAGAATAATGGGGAGGTCATTTAAGACTGAGGTGAGAAAAAACAATTTCACCCAGAGAGTTGTGAATTTATGGAATTCCCTGCCACAGAGGGCAGTGGAGGCCAAGTCACTGGATAGATTTAAGAGCGAGTTAGATAGAGCTCTAGGGGATAGTGGAATCGAGGGATATGGGTAGAAACAGGCACGGGTTATTGTTAGGGGACGATCAGCCATGATCATAATGAATGGCAGTGCTGGATCGAAGTCCGAATGGCCTCCACCTGCACCTGTTTTCTATGTTATGAGTCCTAGCCTGCTCAACCTCTACAGCTCAGGTCCTCAAGTCCTGGCAACTTCCTTGTCAATCTTCTCTGCACCCATTCCAGCTTGACTAAATCTTTCCTATAACATGGCTCCCAAAACTAAACACAATACTCTAAATGTGGCCTCACCAATGCTTGTACAACTGCAATGTAACCTCTCAACTTCTATACTCAATGCTCTGACTGATAAAAGCCAATGTGCCAACAGCTTTTTTGACCACCCTACCTACCTGTGATGTGACTTGCAATGAACCATTTACCTGTACTCTTAGATCCCTCTGGTCTACAACACTCACCAGAGTGTTCACTGTGGAGGTTCTGCCCATGTTAGTGCTTCCAAAATATAACACCTCGCCTAGTCAAATGAAACATTTTTTCTTCTCTGGGATCAGTAAAGGGCCTGTCCCACTAGCGCGCGATTAGACGCGACAAGCGCGACCTACCGTGGTCGCTTTAGTCGCCCGGCCTCGCGTGACCCTGTCCCACTGCGATCGCCGGAGTCTCGTCGAGTTGTGTGTAGCTGGTGTCGACATCGCGCGTAGTGTCCAAAAACCGACAATGCTTAAAAAATTACGCGCGGCAAAATCCTGTCGCGCAGAACGTGATTAATGTGATGACGTTTTGACGTTGTGCGTCTTCAGCGTGGCGTTGCGTGATGACGTCACTGCCCGACGTCGTGCAACGCGCATGCTCATGCGCATCGTCACGTGATGAAAATAACGTCCTTCCTTCGGACGTCGCGCATGTAATCGCGCGCTAGTGGGACAGGCCCTTCACTCGCACCGGGATCGCCTGACCCCCACGCGACCCCCGCGTCCGAATTTGTCGCGCTTGTCGCGTCTAATCGCGCGCTAGTGGGACAGGCCCTTAAGTCTTGTTTTTAATTCTCTTCTAACAATACTTTCAGTGACTTCCGTGCAGTTCGAGGTTACTCTTAAAATTTTTGGTCACGGGAGAAGACAGAGGAATTATTCCTTTGATTTGTGTATTTATTACGGTGCCATATTGGGTAGTTTTTGATAGAACAAGCAACCAAAGGCAGGAATGTTTTACTGTAGTCGGTAACTTAATGGTTTGACATATCCCTCATTGATCTGCAGAGAATGAAATCTGCAAATTGTTGTGAACATCTGATATAAAATGTTTGCTTATCAATTCTTGGGAGTCAAACATTGATCGATAAGGTTTTGTAGAAATGATTGAAATTTAGGGCAACATTTGCAATTCAACAATATCCTGAAGACTGTTTCAGAACTAGATATACCTGTTGCCAAGTGTTCCGATAAACTAAATTTTGCACATTGTGTGACCTGTCCGAGAATGAGTAAGAAATTTCTTGCTCTGGTTAGTATGTTATCATTGGCAAAGTGTAAGAATGTACTGACAGTAATGCTGTCAAGTTCCTCACTTGACGACCCACTCGTTGCAATAGACAAGTCAGGTGTGTGATGTAATACTTTCCACTTTTCTGGATGAGTGGAGCAATGACAACAAACTGGATGCTGGACACTATCCAAGAAAAGTAATATGTTTGATTGACACTCCATCCACCATCTGAATCATTCACTCGTACTCATTCTCTTGTGAGTGCGCCAGAGCTACAGTGTACACCTTTATAAAAATGTGCTTTAGCTGGTCGGGGTTTTTTTTAGTAACTGCCGTAAAATGATTGTGACCTCCATTAACTCAAAGAATATGGCCAACAGGAAGATTTATTCATTGCAATCTACCAAAATTCCTTCCAAATTGCACTTTGTTATAAAGATTGATGTGCTATAATCATTATTGAGTCAAGTTCTGGGAAGTTGCAACATGCAACACTGGGAGTGTCTTCACATGGATTGCTGTGTTTTTGTGATCCTCATCTCCAAGGAAAATAGGTGGTGGTAAATGTTGGTCTTGCAAGTAAACTGGATGAAATTTAAGAAAATAAAGTGGGCAGGATGATATTCTGCCTTGAAGGAATGAGTGGGGAGTGCATTTGAATTGAGAACCGAGTTCACACAGCTTGGTTTTAGTGGTATAATACAATGTCCCCTTTCTTGTGGTTAGAAATGCAATCCATGAACTTCTGATGATTGAAACATTGCAAATGCATTTGGGAATGCAAAATACGAGTATTAGTTAAGGCAAGGCAGTTGAAGACAAAATGCTGGAGTAATTCAGTGAGTCAGGCAGCGTTTCTGGAAAGCATGGCTGGGTGACGTTACGGGTCAGATCCCTTCTTCAGATAGGATCAGAAGGGACCCTACCTGAAATATCACCTATCCATGTTCTCCAGAGATTCTGCCTGAGCTGCTAAGTTACCCCAGTACCTAGTGTTTTTTTTTTGCAAACCAGCACCTGCAGATCCTTGTTTCTACAAGGCTTCAGTTGAATCGAGATTTGGACAATATTGGGGAAATTTGTAGTGTGCTAATAGTCATAAAGCCAAATTCAAGTAATGAGGAAAGAATTTGAGGACATGTAGTATGACATTGGGTTTCTTGATTTTTTAAAATTTTGTTTTTGCTATAGTATGTTTTTAAATAGTAAGTTAGTACACTTTAGCACAGGCTATGATAAATACAATTAATACAAGCTGAGATCAAGCACATTTATGGAGCAATGGACTATTCAATGCTTTTGCTAGGTACCATCTGAAAGGATTAAAAATAAGTGGTAGTGATGATGGTTATTTACTGTTTTCAGGTTCGTTTGGTTATTGCTGAAAAAGGGCTAAAATGCGAGGAGTATGATGTCAACCTACCATTAAGTGAGCACAACGAACCTTGGTTTATGCGTTTGAACCCAGCAGGAGAGGTACCTGTATTAATACACGGAGACAACATTATCTGTGAATCCACTCAGATCATTGATTACATGGAGGACAAATTTGAAGATGGTAATATTCAAGAAAATACTTGTGGATGTGTGCCTGTGGGTATATGTGGATGTGATTTGCAGGCTTAATTAAATTGAAACTCGAAATTTATTAAGAAAGCATAATTTTCTTTCTCGTACTCCTTCCTCTGTTTCCTCCACAGACCACTAGTTTCCTGAAGATGTATTTTTCATGAATTAATAATTTTGCTCATTTTTCATGAGTTCAAACTGAAAATTTCAGTAGGCTGTACTAATTGGGTTTGGAACCAACCCCAAGTATCTGGCATTAAGTGTATTTTTATTTCCTGCTCGTGTAGCATCAGGTCATTTATGGAGCTCTCGCAGGTTTTTGGAAGGAAATCGTTGCTTATAGAATGACGATCAGCTCAAGTATGTAATGTCTTAAGAAGCTGAGTGTTTGTAGGAACCCTGTGTTTTATGTTAATCAGGATAAATGAAAATCTAGATACGATGACAAATAAGTTTATAATTGACATCACCAACTGCAGTTCAACGCTTTTAAAATTAAATATTGCATCCTGGTGTTGATGCCAGAACATTAATTGTTTTTTGGCCTAAGTTGATGATTTGACTTGGTTTGATTCAGTTTCCAGAGCTTCCTCGTGAAAGTGTTAGTAATCCTGGTTCTCAAGCATAAGTGAAGTACAGCACCCTCTGCTGTAAAAACAAAATCTCATTCTCCTCTCATTGTTCCTAAACTGAAGTTTGACATCCATGTTAAATTGAAGGCATTTATTTGCCTGCATTTTCATTAGGGACCATATCTCATCTTTCAATGTTGGAAAAAAAAGAGAGTTTAGAAATATCTCATCAAGCTGTAAGTACTAATTTCCTTGCCCAGGGGGAGTGCCTATGATGAGAGATTGAGCAGATTAGGCCTATGTTCTAGAGAATTTAGCAGAATGAGCGGTGATCTCCCACAGAGTGACGGGGTAATGTAGGGGTAGTGCAGGGATAATGCTTTCCTGGCTGGTGGGTGTTGGACTTTTTTTCCATTTTCAAAATAAGGAGATTATTCATTTAGGACTTACAGAGATGTCTTTATTCAATGTAATGAATGTAGTGAACTATTCAAAACGACAGTACACTCAGAGAACAATATATTTTTGAATATTGAGGGAATAATGGAGATGTGATGATCGGTGTAGTTAAAAAGAAATAGCAGTCACCTTATGGAATAGTTGGGCAGGTATTGGGCCAATTCTAACACCAGCTTTTATTTCTTGTGTCCACAGGTGATAACTAGCAGATATACATTTAAATTAGCTAATGGAAAGAATAAACAAACATTGGAAAAAAAAAATCAGAGTTGTGTCACAGGTCGATAGCGTGGCCATAAAGGCTTTTTGGCACATTGGCCTTCATCAGTCAGAGTATTGAGTATAGATATTGGGAGATCATGTTGCAGTTATATAAGATATTGGTGAGGATGCATTTAGAGTATTGGCTCAGTTCTGGGCACTATGTTATAGGAAATATGTTGTTAAGCTGGAAAGGGTGCAGAGAAGATTTACGAGGATGTTGCCAGGACTCAAAGGTGTGCGCTATAGGGAGAGATTGAGCAGGCTGGGACTCTATTCCTTGGAGCTCAGGAGGATGAGGGGTGATCTTATTAGAGGTGTATAAAATCATGAGAGGAATAAATTGGGTAGGTAGACGCACAGAATCTTTTGCCCAGTGTAGGGGAATCGAGAATCGGAGGACATAGGTTTAAGGTGAAGAGGGACAGATTTAATAAGAATCTGAAGGGTAACATTTTCTACACTAAGGGCGGTGGGTGGATGGAACGAGCTGCCAAAGGATGAAGTTGAGGCAGGGACTATTGCAATATTTAAGAAACAATTAGTCAGATGCATGGATAGAGCAGGTTTGGAGGGATATGTGCCAAACGCAGGCAGGTGGGACTAGTGTAGATAGGACGTAGGTTGGTGTGGGCAAGTTGGGCTTCTTCTTTCGTGTGGCATGCACAGCCTAAAGTTGTTGGACAACTTGTTCTATTTGATCTTCCACTTGTGCACGTCGATTTGATTGCATTAGTCGAAACAGGGCGGACCACGTGAAGGTTGCAATCTTCCACCCCGGCAAGTTGAGCTGAGGGGCCTGTTTCCACGGCATATGACTTTATGACCTAGAATTCTGATAGAAGCAGAAATTATTGCATCAGAAGGTATCTGAGCACTTGAGTCATTATTTACAAGACTGCGAAGTGGGAATAAATTGCTCAGTTTTCCTTGATGTGGACTAGATAAGTGGAATACAGGCTTCTGGTGCCATAAGTTTTTTGTGCTTCTATGAAATGGCATCGGATTGGGACATCTGTGTCTTTCTATGCAATTACCTTGTACAGCAAAGTGCATTTAAATCTTTTTTTACTGTATTAAGTCATTCAATTATAAAACTATTTGGATCCCTTTTTAAGTAAGAGATTATATTCTTGTGAATGGTTTATGTTGGTCCAAACAGATTTCTGGCACCTTGATTGCTAAACTTTTCAAAAAGATCATGTGCCTTTCATATGCATACTTTTACATGCTAGCAACTTGTATTTTTAAGTTAAGATTTGACTATTTTTACATTTCATATTTTCGTTTCAAGTTAAGAAGTTTTGAATCCAGTTTGATTTTTTTTGAACAAATGTGCATATTTTTCTTTTTCTTTTCCTTTACAGTTATTCCTTTGTTGCATCAAATCATAGATATAATTTCAACAATTGTAGAATATGTAGACCTAGCAGACTCCAGTTCCTGAGGTAATTTTAATGCTTGTTCTGTTTTAGCATAATATGTGATTCAGATTCAATGTTATTTAGAATTATATGCCTTCTCCATGTCAAATAAATTTATATTTGTAGTCACACTAGGATTTTAGATCTTAAAATTAAAAAGGCGTAATGAACTAATTAGCAGAGAGTGAAATTCCAGCTGCATTTATTAGTCTTCAATTTTTAATTCAGAAAAAATTAAAAACTTAAGTTATGCTCTTGTTGGATGTTCTGTGTTTAAGTGTTATGTAATTCTTGCCAGCAACCTCTGTGATGGAGAAAGGCCAAGCCTTTTGAAATAAATTAACTGTAAATGTATACCACTTTCCATATCTCATTGCTTTCTTTAATGAGAGTGGATCGACTTTGTATGTTTGTACCTTCAGCAAACATCCCCAAATTGATGCCAGAAGAAGGAAGTTTGTACTTTCCAAGAGTACAACATTACAGAGAATTGTTAGATTCTCTCCCTATGGATGCCTACACGCATGGCTGTATTCTTCACCCAGAGTTAACTCTGGATTCCATGATTCCTGCATATGCGACCACTCGAATTCGCAGTAAGTGGAATTTACCAACATAGTTGGTTACCAAATTTCCTTTTAAACCTAAATGGAGGACAATTTACAAATTTAAGTTTGACAATATTTTAGTTGAAATCCAGATGTTGATCACTATTTACATTAGTTCACTTGTCTAAAATCCAAACAGAACTATATAATTTAATGCATTGCCCTAAACTAAAATAACTTGAAGGTAAATATATTTTAAACAAGGAGTGATAATTATTTTTGTTTCACAGAATCTTGCTTAGGAAATTTGCACATTTTAACATGTCGCTGCATTTTTGATGTAAATTGGAGCTAGGCATTTTAATGGTTCAATGGTCCTTTATTGTCATGTGCACCGAGGTACAGTGAAATTCGATTCCATACAGTCATACCAAAAAAGCAACAAGGTACAAAACTCCATGAAGATTAAACATAAACAGCCACCACAGCAGTGTGTGAGAATCCCTAGGGCACACAGAATAAGCGGAGACCCACAGTCGTCAGTTTAATGTCTGGGCCACACACACATGTTCCTTCACCGTGATGTGACCAGTTGTACCGACCGCTGTCCCACTCTCTGCTGTCTCTGTCCACCCGAGCAGTCAGAAAGCCGTCCACACTCGTACCAGACTCCAGGATGTTCTCATGGCACGATGTCCCCACAAACACTGAGATCACTGCATTCATGGCAATCCCTCTTGAGTGTCCGTCGAAGAAAGATAAAAAAAGTTTCCCACAAACCCCCACCCCCCACATAATACAAAAACTAAAGATACACTAAAACATACAAATGAAACAGACTAAAAACAACAAGAGAAGAACGGGACGAGACAGGCTGTTGGCGAGGCTGCCACTTGCGCGCCACCCTACAACACTAGATCAAGTAATTTTATGCACTTAATCAATATTAGTTGCAAACAATGTTGCATTGGTTGAGGAGAAAAGGAAACTAAAGTCTGAAGAAGGGTCTGGACCCGAAACGTCACCTATTCCTTCGCTCCATAGATGCTGCTTCACCCGCTGAGTTTCTCCAGCATTTTTGTCAACCTAAAGTAGACCCAGATGGAGTACTCTGACTACTCAGATTTAGTTGTACGTTATACTGCTCATTGTGTATTATCTGTTTGGGTGTCGCTTGTGATAAATAGCCAGTTTGGCACCTATATTATTTTCAAAATAAAACCCTGTAAAATATATTACTTAAACAGCTAGTGTCCATCATAGATTTCCAGTAGAGGGCAGCATGGTGAAACTGAAGTCTGAATTCAATGTTACAGCTAAAGTTATTTTGAATGTACTAAATAGTTTATTATTCACACCTACATTTCCATGTTTGTATACAATTTTAATAGTTGACTATTTATTTACTTTGCTATTGGTTTATTATTGTCATGATAAACCATGATATACATTGAAAAACTTTGTTTGCAGGCTATCCAGTCAAATCATACTATACACGAGTGTATATCAAGCCACTGCATAAGTCCACCACATAGGTGCAAAAAGAAAAAAATCTCAGATTGCGGAATAGTGTTGCAGTGTCATATGTTACATTTACAGAAAAAGTGCAGATTTAAAAAAATGCAAGGGTTACAATGAGGTTGGTTGTAAGATAGGTACTATACCCTTAGCTTTTGAGAGGACTTTAAAGTAGTCTGGTAAGAAAGAGGCTGTTCCTGTATCTGCTGGTACGTAGTTTCAAACTTTTGCATCTTCTGCCTGACTGGAAAGGAGGGAATAACTGGGGTTTTGATGATCCTTGATTATGTTAACTGCTTTCTTGAGGCAGTGTGAACTGTAGATAGAATTGATAGGGGGAGGCTAGATTGTGGGTTGGTCTCGGCTACATCCACAATTATCTGCAATTTCTTATGGTCTTGGGCAGGGTTTAAAGATTGCTCATGACCCAAAGAGTCACCTATCCATGTTCTCCAGGGGTGCTGCATGTTTTATAAGATCACTTAGATGTGATGATTATGTACCACTTGTTGCTTCAACTATTTGCTCCTGAATGGAGTTGATAAGATTGTTACATCGTTGGTTTCAAATGCGAATGCCATTTGATGTTCCCTCTCTAAACTCCCTGCTATCATATTCATATTGCCGCTTTAGGCCATTCACTGCCTAAACACGTATCCGTGTCCTTTGTTGTGTCATGATTCAATCATCTCATGACTCTTTTTCTTCCTCCACTTTCCACATGCTTCAGCTAATTCAAAGCTCTACTTCACATTTCCTGATTTATTCCAAGTCTATTAATCCATCACTTTCAGTTATTGATTATATTGGCCCATGGTCCTACAATGCCTACAGTTTAAAATTATCATCCTTGCTTTCATGTAGCTCTCTGACTGTTTTTTTTTTTAAAAATATCTTTCGACTTCATCCCTGGGATCACTGTGTCCTTCACGTATGAGCTTTTGTATGTGCATGATTTCTATGTCCCATGATTGTTGGCCATGGTTTCAATTGGTAGATCCATGTAGCATTCCCCCTCTAAATCTCTCAAGCTCTGTTCCTTTATAAAAATGTGTAGTTTGTGCTTGGTGTTCCACTTTATGACAATTCTCCTGCTTAGTTCGTATGTTTAAGATGCTATAAAAATACAAGTTGTTATCCATGCCTTGTAGGTGAAGTCCTATTACTAATCTATTATATGCCATCTCATTTGGAAGAGAACATGGAGCACATTGTAGAAATTTCCACTTTACCAGTGGGATTTTTAAATAAAAAAGAAAATGTTGAAAATACTCTAGTCTGGTGGAATCTCGGGGGAAAAACAATATTTTAGGGTGCTAAACGAGTAGTGGTGTCGAGCAAAGTGAAGATCTGTGTGATAGGGTAAAAGAAACCAGATTAGATGACAAATTGGTCGATAGCACACAAAAGGATTGGTTGTAAGCCACAGTCGTCAGGCTTTCAATACAATGAGTTGAGAGTGGGGTAGGGTGTATGACTTGGCACAGAGTCTGTTGTGCAGCATTGAAAGTCTGTTTACTAAGAGCAGAAGAAACAAATTGCTGAGCATGGTGATATTTCCTGAAAATACAACGAATGAAAGATTATTAGATAACATTTAAGTAACTTGCAGTTGTGTTATTCCTAAGCTTGACTGACAGGGGAGCTACTTGGTCATCTCTACACTGCTTGTCTTGTCACTACCCTCAGCCTATCTGAAAACGTTTCAGTTCTGAAAATGTAATTTGGTTAAGTGAAAGGTCAGGTGAAGATACTCAAGCTTATGTTCAGCCACTGTGTGAGTGGAATGGAGATTACCTTTCAATCTTTTTGAAATCTAAAGGACAGTGTTATTTGTTTACAGGCCAAATTGCAAACACAGAATCTGAATTAAAGAAGCTTGCTCAGGAACATCCAGAACTGAGTGAAGCATATTTAACAAAACAAAAACAAATCAAGGTAAAAGTTTTTATAACACAGTTAGTTCATTAATCTTGGACATTTTTGTATTATGCACATTGCCTTAAATATGTTTTAATTGCCTGCTTAGGATAAAACTAGTTGTATCCCAAATAGTCTTGGCTTCAGCTACACTTATGAAATATATGAACAATGGAAAACAATTACCAAAAAATGTAAATGTTGAATTGTGGACCTGAGTAAAACCATGAACTAATCCAGGTTTGGATGTTTCATCTCGCCTTGCTACAGTTTACCAAATTGCATTGCATATTCTTCCTTGTTATTCTGTAGTGAGGAAATCAGCTTTTCAAAATCACTTTACTCTTTTTTTTCCTGTGAAATATTTGTGTGATAATGCTAATGTTTTATAATTCAGAATTATTCGGGCCCTCTTTTTGGTATCAAAACTCTGTTAAACATCTATCTGCCTGAGTGTTCAAAAATGGTGTAGGTCAATGACAATGACTCTTATTCAAATATTCTTACTATATTTAATCTGTTCTGTCAGTTATTTAATAGTTGGTGTGCATTCACCTGCTGGCATCCTTTCTCTGGGAAATAGGAAAGGTCAAATTGCAAAAAGAAGGCTGAGGAGCAGATGCCATGCTCACTGAAAATGCCACATTATTTGCTGCTTCAGCATAAGCAATACTGCTGATTTTCATTTAACTTGATTTCTTTGCTAGAATCTATTCTCTGTATGATGTTAAAAAAAGGGTAATCTTTTTTCTCCTATATGTAATTTAAATTGACTCAGTTTTAATACATTTTTTTTTCATCAGTCTAAAATACGGGATCATGATAATCTAAACTACCTAAAAAAAATATTAAGTGAGCTGGAAAATGTTCTGGACCAGGTGGAGACAGAGTTGCAAAGAAGGGTCGAGGAGACGCCAGGTCAGTTTCAAATAAATTACTTTTTCACTTGCACACTGTTTTGCTTTCCTTTCCTCATTGCCAGAGGCCAAACTCGCAAATAATCAAATTGTTATATCCCTCGAAGCCAAATGCAGGGAATTGGGTGTATTTTTCTATTTCTCATAAATGAGGGCATATTTTCTTTAGTTTTTTCCACTTGGTGGAAAGCATTTATGTAACATTGCGGGGGAAATCAAAATTGTACTGTAGGTATCTAACTATGTAAAGATTCAAGCCTAATTTAATGGTATATGCAATTAAAATCTACTATCAGCTGAGATTTTGACTTCCATATCTTCAATTTGTGGAGCTTTTGTTCTAGCGTCTCATCAGATCATTCAATGGCTCGCTGAACCTGCTTAATGGTGTCCAGTGGTGCTGTATACATTGACATTTTTTTGTGGCCTTTAAGTCTAAACTTTAGTTTTCTGTTCAATTAGATTGAATTGTGAAAGTTATTTTCAGTGCTTTTTTTAATGAAAAAACTTCAAAGTTTCAAATTTTTTAGAAATAAATTGTCCTTTTGTATTGAATATTTTAAAAATTCCTTTCATTTCACTGGGGTCTGGTAATACAGAACCTTTCTTGAGACCTTTATGGGCCGTACAGTGGGCCAATTAGTAGAGTGACTGTCTCAGCACAGCGACCTGATTCAATCCTAATCTTAAAGGGCTGTCCCACTTGGGCGACTTAATCCACGAGTTCTGGTGAGTTTGCCCTCGACTCATACTCGCAGCATGGTCGACACATGGTCGTAGGAGGTCTTTGTAACTCTCCTTCATGCTTGAGAGTGGTCCCCGCGTACTCGAGGCCTCAGCTAGGTTGCGGCCGCGAGTAAAAAAAGGTTGCCATGGAAAAAATGTATACTTTTTTTAACTTGTAGGTTTAGTCGTAGTGGGTTGGCATGTTAGTTGTAGAATCGAGGGTAGTCGAAGGTAGTCGTAGATAGTCTTCATCATAGTCGAAGGAGGTCGTCTTCACTCTCCACTATTCAGTGTCCAATTTTCCCAAAGTTAGTTGTAGCTAGTTGAAGCTGGTCTTCAACATAGTCAAAGGAGGGTGAAGGAGGTCATATTCCACATAGTCGAAGGAGTTCTTCAACATGACTTTTTTTCAAACTCTCCTAAACTCTTCTAAACTCACCATTTAGGTCGCCCAAGTGGGACAGCCCCTTTAGGTGCTGTTTGTGTGTTGAAATTGCACATTTCCCCTGTGTTCTTCGAGGTGCTCCTGCTTCATCCCACATCCCAAAGATGTATATATTGCCAGGTTAATTGGCCACTAAATAGTCCTGAGTGTGTAGATGAATGGTAGAATCTGGGACGAGTTCACAAGAATGTAGGAAAACAATTAAAAACAAATGATTAAAGTAAATGGGTGATTGATGAATGCAAATCTGGTGGACTGAAGGGCCTGCCTCCATTTTGTATTTTTTCTGTGACTGAGTGAATATCATCTGTAGGAACCTGAACAATGAGGAACATAAGTCTCTCATTCTTGTACACTGTCCACATCTAAATATGTTCAACAGATGTTAGTAGGTGGCAAGCAGGCGTATAAACACATTTCCATTCCAGCATGGATAACCAAAGCCAATAACATTTCTTTTATATCTCAGATCTTGAAGTGAGGAACTTTACATTTTCATGGGGTTGTGGCATGGCCATATTTACCCCTATTAAGCGACTTTGACCTGATTGACTTGAAAGGCGAATTCAGCAAATTTTTATTGCAAATTACTTAAAATTAAACTATCTAATTACCTTTTGTGGGATGTGACTCAGTCCCTTTAAATTATGAGGCCAGCCTCTATTATTAGTGAGACCATAATATCTGCTATTACAAGGGCAAGGGGTTTTAGTTATTAAAATTGAGGTTTTGAAAGGGTATAGAGAGAAACTGTTCAAAATGACAAACTGATCACAAATGAAGATGATTTGAAAATGAAATAAAAATGACTTTAAAAAAATCACATGGTGTAGTTTGGGTCTGGAATGCAATATTGAGCAGCAGGAGAGCAGATTTGATCATGAGGTTCAACGAGAAGGATATATATCTGAAAGAAAAATAATTTAGACAGGTGACCCATGCATTTTAAGAAGTGTGGTCACATTCCTGGAAAACGATGGGGTTTTCCATAATATATCGATGTATCATCTGTGAATGCATCAAAAAATGAGTTGAAAACAAAATATTATTTATTTTCATTTGCAGAGTGGATTATATTTTCCATCTCAAATTTTTGGTGAGTGGTTTGTGACTGAGAATGGTGAATTTCCATTACATGAATGGCTGTAATGCAGGGGTTGCTTGTACAAGGAGGGTGGTGCAGTGCGGCTAACTGAATTGCTTTTGTGTTGAAATGTTGTAGCTTGTGCAAACCAAATGACTATCCTGTGGGTTGGAAGTTAAAATGTATTAAATATTAGTTTTTGTGGGGAGTTAGAGAAACAAGGGATAGACCTGCAGGTTATCCTGGAAATTGCGATTACGTTACAGAGTGAAAGTTTGTTTATTTTGCTCCATGCTCCATTGAGGACAAGGAGAAAAAAATAACATTAGTACTTGCGTCCAACCAGATGTTAGTCGATATTTTTAACAAATCAACATTGGCATTTGGTAAATGATTTGCACTATATTTCCCTGCTGATGTAGGAAGTCTGGAATCTTTGCTTTATTGCTGCATTTTTATTGGCAGGAACATATGCACTAGTTAAGTAATAAAATAACTTGTCTTGTAATTGTAGAAAAGTCTCGAGTATAAAACGTGCTATATATTTAACTGGAATTGTTGATGTGATTTATTTCTCTTGCGCAGAAGAAGGACATCAGCCATGGCTCTGTAGTGAGTCGTTTACACTTGCAGATGTATCACTCAGTGTAACATTACATCGCCTGAAATTCCTTGGACTTGCCAGAAAATATTGGGGAAATGGAAAACGACCAAATTTAGAATCGTACTATGAACGTGTGTTGCAACAAAGGACTTTTCGAAAGGTCTTGGGAAATGTGAACAACATTTTAATATCAGCAGTGCTGCCTACTGCATTTCGAGTTGCTAAAAAACGTGCTCCTTCTTTTCTGGGAGCTAGTTTTATAGTAAGTCTGTTGGGAGGAATAGGTTATTTAGCTTTCTTGTTCCTAAAAAAGAGATTATCATAGGTTTTCTCAGTATGCATTTAATGTTATTTGCTGAGCTGTGATACAGCAATCATGATTCTTAGCAAATTGAGATATATATTAAAAAAAGAACATTGAAGTTACATGTTTAATGTAATCTAGTTACTGTCATTTAGTTTAATTACTTTTAAAGAGTACGTTTGTGAAATGTGGAATCTGCACAATGCAATGCAATTATAAACTTTCAAGAATTCAAACATTTTTGCACCAGATTATTTGGGGAATAGATTAATCTGTTGCAATGTCAAAGGAATGATTACACATTAATGGATAAATCAGAAGTCTGGAATTGAATCCCTTGGATTCAAAGGTTAATTAAAAGTCTGTAGTTGCTTGATTGTAATTGTCATTTGCACATCAATCGTACTGGGCCAGAGTATGTGGGTTTAATACCTATTATGCACAATATGATTAGCAGTGGAAACAATGTATTTTTCTTTAGTCTGTCTTTTACCTTTTTAGGTGTACCATTTTAATTTCTGATATTCCTGTCTTAAATAAAGTTTAAAAAAAACAATGTGTAAAATTATTATAAATGTTCAGTATACATTTGACATTTTTCTTTTGGTAATAGCCTTCAATAGCTATTTCTTTGAATATGAGAAAATCAAAAGATTTGAGGGCATTTACACAATTTAAAATTTCCTGTGAACAAAAGTGGACAATGCTTTTGGAAATCACTTACCTGCCTTTCTTTATTGCTGATATATCTAGGATAGTTCACCCATTCACCAGGATGTAACACTATAAAGGAAATGTTAGTATAATAGATTTTACAGCTCCTTGGGTCAACTCTGTTCTTCCCTTTTATTACATAGTCAAAAACTTTCAGATATCTATTTCCCCATGCCTGCTGCTATGTTAATTAATATTTTACCAATGAAACAAGTCCAAAACATGAGAAATACATGAGAAATCGAAGCAGTAGGGCATATTACCCCTCATCTTTGTGCTCTCTTTTAAAGGCAGGGATCAAAAATGAGGGGCAATATGTCCTAATTACCTAGGCACAACTTTCTTGTTCTGTTCCCATATCCCTAAATATCAAAATATTTGTCTTGAATATATTTGGTGAAGAAGTCTACCATTCTTGGAAGAGCATTCCAAAGATTTCAGGAGTTTATTATCATTCAAAAACATTGTGAACCAAATTGATATCTTCTAATTGAAGACATTTTTCCTTTTATCATGAAAGGTTGGCCCTTAACTTAGAAACAAGGAACCACAGGTACTGGGTTACAAAAAAAGACACACAAAGCTATAATAACTCAACAATCAGCACCTCTGGAGATCATAGACAGGTGACTTTTGATGAAGAAGGGTCCCAATTGAAACGTCAACTGTCCATGTTCTACAGAAAAGGAGCCTGGCGCACTCTGCTATCTTATTTCTAGATATCTCATCTGGGGAAACATCATTCCTGTAAACTAATTTGTGAAATCCTGTTAGAATTTTGCATGTTTAATTAAGATTGTGTCTCATCTTTCTAGAGAACAGGTTAAAACCTGGTTAATTTCTCCCTCGACAACAAATGTCCTGGCTCGGGAATGAATTGCTACTTTGTTAACCCCTTGTACATCAAAGTCCTGAGTATTCCATATCATTGGATTTTTACTGTACGTTCTCAGGGAGGGGAAACCAAATACATTGAAAATGTGCATTGTCTAACTCCATTTAAATAACTTCAGTGGACACATACAATTGCAGCTCCTTAGCAATTAGCCTTGTGGCATGTGTGCCTTTGATGCCAAGACAAACTTTCATCTCCCTGCACATAATCCATATCCCTCTGTAGAATCCACTAAATCTCACGACCGAAAGTAAAAGACAAGCGATACCAAGCTTTGCCAAACCTTGTTTCTCGTTTCATATAAATCTCAAACTCCTCTTGTACAGATAAACCCGTTATGCCCTCTGACCTTGGAGTTTGAATCTCACCCCTCGACCCTCACGTTGCTAGGACAGTAATGTTTTCTGTAAGACCCAGTTATGGCTAGCACAATTAATACACGTCCGACACCGCCGACATCTTGTAAGAAGCGTTTATTTCAACAACCAACAGAAACTGCTAGAAGGTCACTTGACCTCATTCACGAGGAACTGGCGAACTTGCCAGCTTGTACTCCTGGCCTCAAGAGGCGCTGGCATTTACATTACATTTACATTCCAGAGGCCAAGCTGTACCTAAGCAAGCACGTGGGCGTGCAG
The DNA here is from genome assembly GCA_963514005.1 of Raja brachyura. Next base: position 22,291,556 of record OY740784.1, on the reverse strand, counting down.
TCGCCATAGCTCCCCCCTTAGCCACCAGGTCACACAAGGTGGCGACTGCCTGGCTTTGTCTTGCCCCATACCGGTCTGGTGGGTTGATTTTAGGGCGTGATCTCGTTTGGTACAGCTGTGTGGGAGGTCTTTGACAGGAAGTATTTGTGTCCTGTGACTTTGCCCGCTCGGTGAGTGAGGTTGTTGGTTGGTTCTCAACATATGCTGGCCTTAACCTGTTGACGGATGCGGTGCCTGTTTTTCCGTTCCGATTGATTCCGAAAGTCTTGGGTAAGCGTTGGATGACTTGGTACGGGCCATCGTATGCTTGCTGAAGAGGTTGACGGACGGCGTTGTGTCGGACCAAAACGTGTGCAGCTTTGGAGATCAGCAGGCACGTAGACCATTGCAGGTGTTTGCTGCGTCGGTGTCAGCCTGAGTAGCTGCATAGTTCGCCATAATTGATCGACATACCTGTTTGGGTCATAGGATCTGTGGGAATTGGTTCGACAAATTTGCCGGGCAGTTTCAGAGTTGTGCCGTGAACTATTTCTGCTGACGAACATCCTAGGTCTGCTTTCACCGCCGTACGAATACCAAGCAGAACCAGAGGCAACCGTTCACTCCAGTTCGATGCGTCTCCTCCGGCTGCCAGAACGGCTTTCAACTGGTAATGGAACCGTTCAATCAAGCCACTCGCTTGTGGATGATACGCCGTCGTTTGAAACCGGTTCGTACCCAACAGATCGGTTAGTGTTTTGACTCGAATTGCGGTCCTCAGTCTGCTGTGATCGTACTTGGGATCCCAAAGACCGAAATCCATCGGTCAACAAAAGCGCGGGCTATTGTCTCTGCTGAAATTTAGAAGACTGGGATAACATCTTGCCATATTGTGAACCAGTCTTCACAAGTGAGCAGATGTGTAGTTTCTTGATGGTGGGAGTGGGGCGACCAAGTCCAGATGCATGTGCTCGAAACGGGTGTTCGGTACGGGAAACTCACCGAAAGGGATCCTAGTGTGCCTGGAGATCTTGGATTGTTGACACGGTAGACAAGTCTTTGCCCACAATCCAATGTCCCGCTTGCCCGCATGTGATAAATTATGCAGCGCGTTAAAAACGTCTCGACGCATCCTCCTAGACACAAACTGCCTAGGTGTGTCAGTGGAATTGTCACAAATTATGATATCTCTCGTGTCACCGATCGGTACATCTTCCAATTTTAGGGCTATATGCGTCCGTTGGTAATGGATAAGATCGAGATCAGTACGCTGCGCGCAAGCCTTGGCATAAAAATCCATAGTGTGGCTGCATCCACCCCGCAGTCTTAGGGCGTTGGCAACTGGATTTGCTTTTTCTCGAACATGCCTGATATCACTGGAGAATTGCAGAACAAATTCCAAGTGGCGGATTTCCCCTCGGTGAATAGTTACCCACACTTGTACGAGCCGTGTATGTGAGCTGTTGGTGATCCATATAAATAATGAAGGGACGGCCTTGCAACTGTTGGCGGAAATGCTAGACGGCGAGGTACATAGCCAAACATTCTCATCCGAATGTACTGTACCTCACCCGAATGGGTGTTAATTTTGCTGAAAAGAATGCCAGAAGCTCCCACCTACCGTTGACTCACTGCTCCACGTCGGCACCCATGGCATTGATGGAGGCATCAGTGGTGAGTGAAAATAAGGCATTGGGCCTCTGATGGACTAGCATAGTTGTGTTGGCGAGAGTCCTATTAGTGGCATTGAAGGATTTCACTGCATCCTCGGGTGAACTCAATGGTTTCTTTGAAGACAATTTGTCTGAACCTTTGAGTAAGTTGGTCAAAAGTAATAGGGAACTTAACTTCCGGTGGCGCCATGGAGCAGTGAGAGGCGCAGCATTCGGTTCCGTTCCCGACAACGTGCTAAAAGCGCTAAAAAGCCTTCAAAAAAAGACGGGACCAATCTAAAAATACTCACCAGGGATGCCTGACGTTGCGTAAGTGAAGTAATCAGAAATCGCCGCAAAATAACGGGGAATAATGGCACTTTTAAATGAGTAAAAGGAACTCACCCAAACGACCCACTTCAAGACCTCTGACCAGATTGCTTGTTAAGGAGCTGGGAAAAACACCAAAAACAACTCCAGAAGGGTCTGAAGAAGAAACGGAGGGTCGAAGATTCATTGCTGAAATGGAAGAAAAGGTAAAAGAACAGGAGCAGTCTTTAAGAGCAGCTGTGTCAAAAGACTTTGCTGATATGTTACATAAAGAGATTTCCGAACTGGCTACAAGTATGCAGCTCGGGAATACGCAAGTTATTGAGACAATTGGTACTCTAAAGCAACGTATTGAGGACGTAGAGACTGAGCTAAAAGCAGAAATTGAACGGGTTGAAGAAGATTACAATGAAATGTTGGAGCCCGTTATCACTACTTCTGCAGAACACTGCACTGCTATTAAAGATTTGGAAACTGCGATGAAGGAAATGTCTGAAGCGATGAAGAGAATGAAAGAAGATCAAGACCGAGTTTCTGGGCAACTGGCTAGAATGACTGACAAATGTCTCGACCTCAAAGCTCGGTCAGGGCGGCAGAATTTAAGGATAGTTGGAGTGAGAGAAGGAAAGGAGACTGGAATGGACCCTCGGGAGTTCACTGCCAAATTACTTAAACAAGTATTCAAGCTGTCTGAAAACCCGAAAGTAGATGTTGCACACTGAGTTCAGAGGGCACATTCGAGGCCAGGAGCCCCACCAAGATAGATTATAGTGAAACTTCACAACATTGCAGCTCTTGAAGACATTATGAAAAAGATTCCATTCGCAAAAATGGAATGTTTGATGGTGATATCGTACGATTCTTTAGAGACTACCCAGCTGAAGTGGCTAAGAAACGTGCCCTTTTTACAGACAAGACTGATCCTGAAAGGAATTCCGAACTTAAGATATGGGATAATCTATCCTGCAAAAATGAGGATCACATATAATTATTTGGAGCGTTTCATTATTGATCCAGAAGAAGCATTGATCCAGAATACGCACAAGGGCTAACAAAGGATATTAAAGGATAAGTAAAATATCACGGTTATCTGGAGGTTTAACTTTTATATATATCTGAGAAAATATGACTTTTAAAATAAATATAAGCACAAATGTTATCGATAAGATGGGCGAAGAAGTTACACGCGGTGAAGTCAAGACACCTTATCGACTTTGGAATGTAAAATCAAGGAGAAAAATTTTTTGAACGAAAGATTTTAAAAAATTGAGTTACGCAGCACAGAAAAATTAAAATGAATAAAATAAAGCTGAATGTAATAATTCACGAATAAAAATATATCAATAATTATATACTAACACATAAATAACTCGACTAACTCATGTATACTAATTTAAAAAAGTACTAGCATAACCAAATAATGATGCAATTTTCCATTTTAAAAAAAAAGTCAATAATGAACATGCTGTAGATTTATGATTGCTACTTAAATCCGTTGGATTATTATACTAATATACTAAAATATGCGTAATCGATTTGGGAAGACAAACTCAAGATAAACTAACAAGGAATTAAGCTGGAAAGGAGTGGAAAAAGTTGGCAGGCACCCAAGATTGTAATTTTGGTTAACCCCCTCCAACCAGCAGTTTCTTACTTAAATATACTGGGCTTTGTCTGCTAAGTTAAATACAGTAATTGTTAGTAAATAGTAAATACTTGTCCAGTTGAAGATTTTAGTAGAACTACATATTCAATGGTTTTCTCTATATTACCCAGTTTTGAACTGTTCCTTCTATTTCACAATACTTGTTTAAGGGAATGGAGCCGAATGTAACTTAACACCTATGGAAGGTTTCAATAATTTTTCTCCCACCATTTGGTGCTTTTTTTCTTGCACTATTAAAAAAAAAATATATACTGTTTTATCACAATTTTTATGTTATTTAGCACTTTTTAATTTTTATTTTTCTTTAAGGGCACATTTACAAGGGATATACCAGTCTAGCAGCTGTGAGCACCCACCCAACACCCAGAAGCTTGAGGTATTGTGTTGCACCATCTGACATAAAGGTACCAATGTAATTTACAATGCAAGACGACGTGCAAAAGAAAATTGGAGGAATTACGTTTTGTAGCTGGAACATAAGGGGCGCTAATGAGCCAATCAAAAGGGGCAAGATTCTTGCCCAATTAAAATCACTCAATGCCGATATAATATTTCTACAGGAAATACATTCGAAACTTCAAGCTCAGACCAGACTGAAGGCAAATTGGATCGGTCAAACATATCACTCCTCCTATCTCTCTAAGTACCACAATTTTAAATCGTAAAGACATACCATTTAAACATAAGAACACCATCACAGACAAAGAGAGGAGGTATGTCATAATTACTGGAGAGATACACTCTACCCCACTCACCATGGTAAATATTTATGCTCCTAATTTTGAAAATCTGCAAATTTTTAAATAAAATCCTGAATATAATTTCTGAGTACAATTGCCAAAATGTGATAATTGGGGGGAGATTTCAATTGCATTCTGATTCAATATCTAGATAAATCTGCCCAACAAAAGAGACTTAATATAAAATCAAATTCCAGTGAACTTTTTTAATTTTTATTTATTTATTTATTTTTTAATTTTTCGTTAGAAGTAAATACAGTAATGTGGTACCTAAGTACCTGATGCATACAGACATATTTCAACGTGTACAACTTCTTGTACAACTTCTTCTTTTTAATTTAATAATAAAAGAACAGTGATAGAAAGAAGAAAATAGAGAGTGTCGTAGGCAATGGTGATGGTGCTAATTCATGATATAATAAGAAGAGCCCGAAAAAATATAGATAGACAAGAGAGTAGAAACGAATAGCGAGAGAGACAGAAAGAACAAAGAAGAAGCTAAAGAGATTAAAAAAAAAAGAAAGAAGGAAAATAAATTAGAAGAGATACACCTATTTAATATCTTTACCCACCCGTCATCTGGTTCTGAACCATTTAATTTCTAAGGTGTTGTTGCACCATATGCTCGTAAGAAGTTTATAAAAGGAGACCAAATCTTTAAGAATTGGTCTACTTTGCCAAATAGGAGGAATCTCATTTCTTCAAGATGTAACGTTTCCGACATATTTGAAATCCACATTTTAAACGTTGGCGTGGATGCGTTTTTCCAAAATTTAAGTATAAGATTGTTTGCTGTTATTGAACCACATTTAAAGAGTGATTCTTGGAACGTAGTTAGCTTACGTTCCTCTTACATTGATCCGAAAGTAATCAGTTCTGTATTGGGGTTCAATTTTATGTTAAATAGTTTTGTAAAAGTTCAAAAGATTTCATTCCAAAATTTATGAAGTTTTGTACAGGAGACAAAGGAATAGTGCTATAGTGGCATTTTGAGTTAGACATTTGTCACAAATGGGGGAAACGTTTGGAAATATTTTAATCAGTCTAGTTTTCGAGTAATATAATCTATGTAAAATTTTAAATTGAATTAAGTTATGCCTTACATTAATCGAACATTTATGTACATATAATAGTTTTTTTCCCCATCTGTCTTTCGGAATTTTTATCAATAATGCTTGTTCCCAGTCTCTTCTAATTGCCTCTGTCGTTGGTGTTTCTATATTTAAAATTATATTATATAAATATGATATTAAATTGCTTGATTCTGCCTTTCTGTTCATTCCTTCATCTAATAAATCTGAGGTTAGAGATTGATATCCTTGTATGTGTTTTTTCAAATAATCTCGATTTTGAAGGTATTTGAAAGATTGGCAACTTTTCAGATTGTATTTTAGTTGTAGTTGTTGGAATGATAGACGTTTTCCCATTTCATACATATCTCCAATCATTTTAATTCCTATTCTTTCCCAATGGATAAACGTTTTATCAATAATAGATGGTTTGAATGAGGGATTGTTAACTATTGGAGAAAGAAGCGATAAGTTTCTTCATCTTAAGTGTTTGCAATACTTTAAATAGATATTGCCATTCTACTTGATCAAATGCTTTTTCTGCATCCAGTGAAATTATTGATAAGTCTTCCTCTTCAGTTTTACATAAGTACATTATATTAAACAGACGTCTCAAATTGTTACATGAGTATCTCTTGGGTATAAACCCCGTTTGATCCGGGTTTATTAGTTTGTTAACATATTCAATCAATCTTCTCGCTAGGGTCTTTGCTAATATTTTTTGATCAGTATTTAAGAGTGCTATGGCTCTATATGAGCCTGGGTCTTCTAGATCTTTATCCTTTTTAGGTATAAGTGTAATAGTTGACTCGGTCAGTGTTTCTGGTAGTATATTTTCTTCAAAATCATGTATATATAAATTTTGTAAACTTGGTGAAATTATCTCGTAGAATCTTTTATAGAATGCATTACTAAAGCCATCTGGTCCTGGCGTTTTACCATTCTTCAATTAATTTATTATTTCTTCTATTTATTTATGTGTAATCTGAGCTCCTAATTCCTCTTGTTCCAACGTGTTGAGTTTTGGAAGATTACAATTGTCTAAGAAGTTTGCAATTTTAATATTATCTGCTGAGGTTATAGATTTTGATAAAATTGAGCAAATTTTTTGTTAATGTCTTTAAGTAATGTTATCTGATTTAATTTTAGTAATTGTATTTTCCGTTTCCCGTTTTTTCAGTTGACGTGCTAAGAGTTTATGTGGTTTATCACCAAATTCAAAGTTTTCCTGTTTTGTAATTTGAAATAATCTTATTATTCTTGCTGATTAAATTTTATTTAATTTGTATTTCAGTATTGTTATCTTATTATGTTTATCTATGGTTGGTTCTTTGGCATTATCTAGATCTAATTGTCTAATTAATTGTTCTAGCTGCAATTGTTCAGTGTTGCTCTTTTTATTTTGGAAAGCTTGATATGAAATTATAGTTCCTCTAATGAATGCCTTAAAAGTTTCCCATAATAAGGAGGGCGAGATACCTGGTGTATCATTGGTTTCAAAGAAGAATTTCATCTACTTTTTAAATATGTACAACCTTGTGAGTTGTTTAAAATTTGGGGGTTAAATCTTCAGAATGATTTTTTATCAGACATTCCTTCTAATGTTAAGAAAAAAGTTAACGGGGAGCGATCAGAAATAATACTATTATGATATTTAGAGTTGTATGTGTACGGAATTAATTTTGTGTCCACTAAAAATAGTCGATACGTGAATACGTTTTATGTACTGTTGAATAAAATGAGTATTCACTTCCAACTGGATTAGGAATACTCCATACGTCTGTTATGTTTGTGTTTTTTATGTATGTATTTAGTTCACTAGTTTTAGCTTTTATGTTAGTCCTTTTTTGTTTTACTGATTTATCCAGATATGGACCTAGAACATAATTGAAATCTCCCCCTATTATCACATTTTGATAGTTAAACTCTGAAATTATATCCAGAATTTTATTAAAGAATTGAGGGTTATCAAAGTTGGAAGCATAAATGTTTATCATAGTAAGTGGGGTAGAGTGAATTTCTCCTGTAACTATAACGTACCTCCCCTCTTTATCTGCTATGATATTCTTTGATTTAAATGGTATACCTTTACGAATAATAATAGCCGTGCCTCTAGATTTAGAAGTAAATGAAGAGTAGTATGTTTGCCCAATCAAATTTGTCTTTAGTCTTATCTGTGTTTGATGTTTCAAATGTGTTTCCTGTAAAAAAATTGTCAGAATTGAGTGCTTTTAATTGGGCAAAAATCTTACCCATTTAAATTGGTTCGGTAGCGTCCCTTATATTCCAGCTACAAAACGTGATTCCTCCAGTTTTCTTTTGTTTATCATCTTGCATTGTAAATCATGTTAATACCCTTTAGTCATATGGTGCAACCAAGTACCTCAGAACTCTAGGTGATGGTTGGTCATCCACATTTTGTTGGCATCTCCCCTTCAAAATAGACCTTACAAAAGACCAGAAAGTGTAAAGTGGTGAAAAGGTAATTGAAAAACTAAAAGTGATAATATAATATCTAAAAATAAAGATATTATAAAAAAGAAACCACCTAAAGGTGGTAGGTAAGTTCTTGTAGACTTCCGTAGATGTTGTTATACATTCCGCTCTGCCCTCTTGACCAATTATTATTAAAAGGAAGAAAGGCCGGTTCAAAATTGAAAAATATTTATAAGATATAACGCATTTCAAATCTAACTATTCAAATGCATCTTCAAAAAATCCAACATTAAGTATATGCTAAAATATACCAGTAACTATGTTAGTTATATACCCGTGTATGCCTATATACCGGCAATTATTACATTTCACTCCCCAATTGTCCCATTCTTTTATGTTAGACAACAACAGGTTCCAGGGGGTTAACCAGATTCAGACCCTTGGATAATTTCCAAGTATCTAAGTCTCCTCCCCCCCCTCCTTTACACACAGCTTACACACACTAGATCTGCTACATCCATTAAATTAGTTTGTATATTGTTAATACATATCGATCATATTTAACTCATTATCCTTATACATAGGAATTAATTAGCATCGTGAGATAACCCCCCTTGTCCCCCTTAGGGGAATCAGTCATTATTATGCTGTGCATCAATATTACACAGCAGTGGGTTATTGTTGTTGAGTTAATTCTGTTAGTTAATGGTTTTATGTTATTATATAATTGTATGTTTGTATACGTCCATTAGTATTATTTTTTCATATTCCCAAATTCCGTTTGTTTTCCACCTCTGCTTCACTTGTTTTCCAAGTCCTTCATTCAGAGTGAAACATAGAATTCAACCTTGAATTAACATTCCAGAGATAAAGTGTCTAGCCATCGCCTCATGGAAGAATCTACCATCTTAACAAGAGCAGGCTTTTTTATTAAAAAGTCTTATCTTCGTCGCTTCTCCTCTGTAATATTATGAGAGACCGACTCCTGACAATCAGTCAAACTCCTTTACGATATCTTGTGCATATTTAAATGCCTCTTCTGGGTCTGTGAAGGCACATTCAACAGAATTATAAGTAATTCTCATCTTTGCAGGATACATTATTCCATATCTTACACCAGTGAATCCTTTCAAAATCATTCTTGTCTTTGTGAACATGTCCCTCTTTTTGGCAATTTCAGCTGGATAGTCACAAAAGAATCTTAGGTTATCCTCTTCAAACGTCAAATTCGATCCATATGGAATCAGTTTCATAATTTCTTCCAGAGCAGAGATATCGTGAAATTTCACTATAATCTGTCTTGGGGGGCAGATGAGCTTGCTTGAGCCTTGCGTCAAACCCGGTGAGCCACGTCTATTCTCGGGTTTTCAGGCAGCTTAAATACTTGTTTAAGTAAGTTGGCAGCAAACCCCTGAGGGTTTTTTTCCACTTTCCCTTACCTCTTTTAATCCAACTATTCTTAAATTCTGCCTTCTCGATCTTGCTTCCAAGTCCAGGCATTTATCATTAATTTTGGCAAGTTGCCCCCCAGTACCTTTGAAATTAATTCCCTTTACAACTAATCCTAAATATCATAATAGTGTAATCTCTGATCACTCTCTGTTAACCTACTTCCTAAAACTAGAAGGAATGCTCAATAAAAAATTGTTTTGGAGGTTCAATCCCCAATATTTAAACAACCCGGATGGTTATATATACCTAAAACAACAGATGGAACTTTTCTTTGAGACTAATGATACCCCAGACATCTCACCCTCCCTATTATGGGAATCCTTTAAGGCATTTATCAGAGATTCTATTATTTCATACCAAGCTTTTCAAAATAAAAAGAATAGGACGGAACAAGTGCAACTAGAAGAACAAATTAGACAAATTGATTTAGAAAACGCGAAAGATCCAACTATAGATAAACACAACAAGATAGCAATATTGAAATTTAAAACAAAACCGAATTTTATCTGCAGGAGTCATTAGATTACTTCAAATTACAAAACAGGAAAATTTCGAATTCGGCGATAAGCCACACAAACCTCTGGCACGTCAGCTGAACAAAATGGGAAAGGATCATACTATTCTAAAAATCAAATCAGATAAAGGTGAAATGTTAATGCAGCTTAAGGCATTAATAAAAGATTTGCTCAATTTTATCAACATTTATATACATCCAAAACAACAACAGACAACAATAAAATTATAAACTTTCTGGACAACTGCAATCTCCCAAAACTTAATCCGTTGGAACAAGAGGAATTAGGAACACAGGTTTCAATTAAAGAAATAGAAGAGACAATAAATTCACTGAAGAATGGTAAAACTCCGGGACCAGATGGATTCAGTAATGAATTTTATAAAAGATTTTACCACGTTTACACAAACTTTACACATATGCATTTAAAGAACAGACACTACCAGAACCATTAGCGGAATCAACTATTACACTCATACCCAAAAAAGATAAAGGCCTAGAAGACCCTGGTTCATATAGAGCTATTGCATTATTAAATACAGATCAGAAAATACTAGCGAAAACTCTAGCAAGAAGATTAAGTAAATACGTTAGTAAGTTAATACATGTGGATCAAACGGGGTTTATACCCAAGAGACATTCATTTAATAATCTGAGACGTCTTTTTAATATAATGTATTCACACAAAATTGAAGAAGAAGACATCAATTATTTCATTAGATTCACTAAAAGCATTTGACCAAGTAGTATGGGAATACCTCTTCACCGTACTGCAAAAAATTCAGATGGGAGAGAACTTTATGTCATGGATAAAATTACTATATGACAGGACGATGCTAGAATATTGACCAACCACATACTTTCTCTGAAATTTCACTTATCCAGGGGCAATAGACAGGGTTATGTATTATCACCCCTGCTATTTGCTCTTGCGATAGAGCCCTTAGCGGAAAGTATAAGAAGGAATCCGAATATTCACGGTTACAATACTAAACATTCCAATAATAAAATACCATTATATGCAGATGACGTCTTATTATACATTACAAAATCTCAAGTTAGTAAATCAAATATATTAAATCTAATAGAGGAATTCGGTTCTTTCTCAGGATATAGAATAAACTGGAATAAAAGTGAAATCATGGCGATAAAACCCCAAGAGTCGACACACCTTTTAAAATTTCCTTTTAGAATTGCTACAGAAAAATTTAAATACTTGGGATTCCAAGTAACTAGAAAATATAATTATTTATTCAATGCAAACGTCCTGCCTTTAGTTGCTAAATTAAACTCTGATTCAATTCTGGAAAACATTTCTGATGTCTCTAATAGGCAGAATAAATGCTATAAAAATGATTTTTCTCCCACAAACTCTCTACTTATTTCAATCATTACCGATATATCTACATAAACATTAAAAAAAAACTTGATTCCCACATTACAAATTTTATTTGGGATTATAAATCACACAGAATTCATAGACGACATTTATGTAAACCCAAAGAATTTGGTGGACTGGCGCTCCCTAATTTCTTGTACTATTAATGGGCAATGAATATTAAAAATGTAATTCACTGGCTGGACAATTCAGGTCAACAGATAGAGTGGTTAGTAATGGAGAGAGAGGATTGTTCGCCTTTTAACATAGGCGCAATCCTTTTGTCCCCAATAAAGTTGAAGAATACAATGTACAAGAAAAACCCGTTAATTCATAGCACTTTACGAATTTGGAGACAAGTAAAACTTACTCTTAAACTAAGAAATCTATTTCTTCTTTCTCCAATAGCTAATAATCCGTCGTTCAAACCATCTACTATAGATAAAACGTTTATTCATTGGGAAAGACTAGGAATTAAAAAGGTTGGAGATTTGTATGAAATGGGAAACCTTTCATCATTTCCGAATTTACAATCAAAATACAATCTGAAAGGTAATCAATATTTCAGATATCTTCAAATTCGAGATTATTTGAAAACATATACCCACGAATATCAAACTCTGCTGCCAGATATATTAGATGAAGGTATGAATAGAAACGCAGAGTCAAATAATTTAATATCATACTTGTACAATATCATTCTAATATCATATAAAAAATTCCATCGTCAGATGTAATTAGAAGAGTGGGAACAGGAATTAAGTTTAAAAATTCCCAAAGACAGATGGGAAAAATACCTTTTATAAGTACATAATTGCTCGATTAACGCAAGACATATTCTAATCCAATTTAAAATACTACATAGACTATATTACTCAAAAACTAAACTGAACAAAATGTTCCCAAATGTATCTCCCATCTGCGACAAATGTTTATCTCAAGAAGCAACTATAACACACTCATTCGTCTCTTGCATAAAACTCCATAAATATTGGAAATAAATCTTTGAAATCTTCTCAAAATTATTAAAAACAAAACTGGACCCCAATACAGAATTGATTATTTTTGGAACAACAGGTGCCTGCTCTGAGCTATCAATATTTCAAAGACGTTTCCTTAATTACGGCCTGATAATGGCAAAAAAACTTATACTTAAATTTTGGAAAAATGCTTCCACCCCAACGCTTAAAATGTGGATCACACGCATGTCTGAGACGCTACATCTTGAAGATATGAAACTCGTCTTAGCAGGAAAATCAGAGCAATTTTTAAACATATGATCTCCTTTCATTGGTTCACTACAAGTATTGTATGGTGCAACACAACTCTGGAATTAAACTGATTCACGAACAGGGTGATGGGGGTGGTGAGAAATGCATCAAGTATATCAACACATAATGGTTCCTTTTTTATTTTGCTTCATTATTTTTGGTTTTTGTCTTCTTATTCTTCTATAAGCTTTTACTCGTTCACTCCTGGACTGCACTATCTGGTAGTCTACGGGTTTACACATCACTATTTCTTTCACTTTCTCTTTCTCGCTCTTTCTCTCTTGTTCTACTTTTTTCATGTTAAATTTAAAATAGAAGACATACATTAAATGTATTTTGTCATATGCTGCAGTTTATACTATTGTACATTGCTTCTAATAAAAATACAAATAAAAAAAAAAGTAATAGGGAACTTGCGGCGTTTGGTAGAAAGCGGCGGTAGAACTTCATCATCCCCAAAAATCACCGTAATTGGTTTCGAATTTGACCCTGGGTAATTTTGGATTTCCTGCACCTTTGATTTACTGGGCAGGATGCCGTTCTCCATCATGCAATGCCCGAGGAAAGTGAGTTTGTGAGCGCCAAACACGCATTTGTTCATGTTAATGACAATATCATATTCGTCGAGATGCAGAACAGTAATCCGAGGTGTTCCTTCTGTTCGTCTTCGCTGGAGCTCACTACAAACACATCGTCGTTGTATGTGTAGTTGAAGTCGAGGCCGGAGAGTACATGGTCAATGAAAGGCTGGAACAATTGTGCTGTGTTCTGTAAACCAAACAGCATCCGTAGAAATTCGAACGTCCCAAACGGAATGACCAAGGCTGTCTTGGGAATATCGGCAGGCTCAACCGGAATTTGATAATAGGCACGCACGAGATCGATGCTTGCGAACACCCGCTTACCGTGTAGGCTTGCAGAGAAATCCTGTAAATGTGGAACGCTGTATCGATCTGGGGTAGTGGCACTGTTTAGTGCACGGTAGTCGCCGCAGGGTCGCCAATCTCTGGGACAGAGGGTTTGATGTAATTGTGCCGGTAAGACAGAGTTATTAGTCACAGAAATTGTTTCAGTAAATCCTGATATGGGCCGGTGCTGGGTTGGAGGCTGGTAAGGTGAGAGATAGTCATTGCTGGATGGCAATGTGAAGCAATCACTCAAGCGCCGATTTCTTAAATCCACCAGCAAAGAAAAGTGTGAAAGAAAATCCGCTCCGATAGGCTTTGATACGTCGGCAACTGAAAATTCAGCGAAACGTTTTCTGCAGACTGAAGTCGAGCATGACTGATTTCTGACCGAAAGTCCATAATGCTAGAATTGTTTGCGTAAGTGAGAAGACATCCAGGGTTAGGGTGTAAATGCTCTTGGGAACTGGGAGGAATGACCGATAACTCGGCGCCAGCGTCAGTAAGATATTGCATACCCGAGACGCGGTCGATGAGAAAAGGCAGTGGCTAGTTGCCCACAGGCAGCAGTCGCCTCTACTGCTAGTCCTTGTCGTTTCCCTGGGTGTTGATATCAAGTAGAAAGAACAAGGAGGTTGACACGACCGGGCTGCTGCACCAAATTTGCAGTGTTTCAGCAAATGAGTTGGGCGTTGCTTCGGTCCCATCCCCAAGGTTTGCATTAAATCTGAAACGATGATGGTTCTGCTGGGCTGCCAAAGCCTGGACTTGCACAGTGAGCGCTGCAATTTGCTGTTCCAACTGTGCATTTTCCGGCATTACTGTCGCTGCATTAACCCCCATCATCTGCAGCGCAGTAGTTGTCTCCATGACAATGTCGGCCTGTTTCGCGAGCTCGTCTAAGCTGGCCAATTAAAACATACCTATGAGTAAGCACGCACCGGAGAAATTTCTGCTTCCGGACATCACCATCAATATCTTCATCTCCCGCCAGCCTGCGCCATCTCCGCAGCATTTGTGATGGCCTCCTATCGCTGAGATTATCATCTCCCAGCTTCGAGGGCTGTGTTCGCTGCAAGACAGCGAATTTAAGCTCGTCACATGGCGTCAAATCCTTTGGATTAAGGAGCATGTCCTCGACTTCAAATGCGATCTGCTCTGGAAGACGAGCTGCTAGGCACCCACATTTTTTTTGTTGGCTCGTGGCATTGAGGGAGTGAAATTGAGCTTCTAGTATCGAAAAGCACACTCTTGCATAAGTTGTAAAAAACATTGTGACGTCGGCTTTTACTTCGTTGACTGACACCGCATCACTTCTATCGTTGTACATTTCTTAAGTAAATAGAAGGTTGTGTGAAGCCACTAGATCACCAGTTGTAGAATCCATTAAATCTCACGACCGAAAGTAAAGGCCAAGCGACACCAAGTTTTGCCAAACGCCTTGTGCCTCATAAACATTTCATAAAAATCTCCTCAAACTCTTCATGTACAGAAAAGACCGTTATGCCCTCTGACCTCGGAGTTTGAATCTCAGCTCTCGACCCTCACGTGACGCTCCTCGTTGCTAGACAACGGAACAAGCTGTACCTAAAAACCACGTGGGCCTGAAGTTGCCACCTCCATCAAAAGTCTCCTGAATGCCACCATTCCATCTGCCTCCACGACCACCCCTGGCAGCACATTTCAGGCACTTGCCAAACCTATGTGTGGAAAAAAAACCTGTCCCACACATCTTTTACATTTTTCCTCTCTCGTCTTATAGCCAAGTCCTCTAGTATTTGATATTTCAATTTTGTGAAAAAGTTCCTACCTGTTTTCCCCATATATGCATCTCATGATTGTATATACTTTCATCAGGCCTTCCCTCTGTACTGTTCTATGTTCTATTCTACGTTATATATCCCACTCTCTAAATATGCTACCACTTTTGGGGAGTTATGGACTTGGACCGAAAGATCCCTCTGTACGTTAATGCCGTTAAGGATCTTGCCATTAATTGTATATTAACAGTGTGTTTGAAAACTAGGAAGATATATGCAAATAATAATTTGTGGTATGCTTATTGTTAGGTTTAGCAGAGATTACTACATTAATCCAACAAAAACTATTAAGGGATCAATAGATTATAATTCAGATTTAATGTCTGTTTGGTGGACAGGATCGGTAGCCCAAATAGCCTACTCCTTTTCACAGGTTCCTATTCTAGGGAGTATTATGTGGGTTAATATAATCTCCAAGTAACCCAACCTATATGTCACATTCCTTCCAAAGTCAATATATCCTTTCCAAGTTGTGTTGCCAGAACATATAATAATATTATCCCAGAAGATGGAAGCCCTCTGATGGGTTAGCTGATTTTAAAGTTCACTTCATTATGTCTCTGCATGCTGTTTGAAGTGGAGCAGCAAATTGTATACCACTGATTCAACCCAGCAAGCTGTTTGTCATTCGTTGCAGTTCTGTCATTTCACCAAAATGAAAGAGAGAGCACTTAAAGGCCAGTAAGTGGTGATCCAGAAATTACTTATCATCTAAATGATTTTTTGTTGTTATTCTAAACATACTGCAAATTGCAATTTTTCCTGACTACAGTAGTTCTTCATATGTTGCTGAAAGGCACCGGGGAAAAAAAGTATTTATTCTCAAAGGACCTTTCTATTTGGTCAAAGAGAGACACAAAGTGCTGGAGTAACTCAGTGGGTCAGGCAGCAACTTTGGAGAAAAAGGATAGGTGACACTTCGGTCAGGACCCTTCTTCAGACTGAAATAGACTACTAAAATACTATTATCTGGTACAAATCTGCATCTGCATTCTTCACTTTCTCTTTGGTCACTTGAGGAGCATGAGGTCTAAAGGTGAGATTGAATGTTATGTGCTTCCCAGTCAGTGCATCAACTGTTCCACTTGCTACAGTGGACTTGGAATTTGAAAGTAGATCATTGTGTAATGCACTGTTCAAATATAACTTGCAGAAGAGGTGGCCTAGGCTTGCTACATGTCACATTGTGGTCGCAAGTGCCAGAACTGCTACATGCAAAATTGTTTCTTACTAAGCACATTTAGTGCTAAGCACTAAGCACGTCTGATTCTTTTGAGTTTGTGCTAATGATTTTATATTGTCTGAAGTTTCCTACATTTGTGCAGTCACCTTTGGTTTTAGAATTATGGCACGAGGTATATATGGCTGTTTGCAAAACAGATCTATTAACCAGGGTCCTGGCACAGATTCTTCCAGAGCACAAAAGCTAACATTATGGAAACCGGGACTTTGAATGCTGACCTCAGAAGCAATCCTTTTGATACAGGATTGCATCTACACCAGCATAGTGCCCCATTTTTCACATATACTTTAGGGCTGCCACCAAGAAATATTCAAGATGGTGAGTAATAAATACAAATAATCAAAACATTTATTAATGTTGCAAACTTGTGCAGTAGAGTTTTATGACCTGACACATCCAAATATTCAGAAGTATACTCTTGTTGGACAAAGGTAGAAACATAGAAACATAGAAAATAGGTGCAGGAGTAGGCTATTCAGCCCTTCGAGCCCGCACCATCATTCAATATGATCATGGCTGATCATCCAACTCAGTATCCTGTACCTGCCTTCTCTCCATACCCCCTGATCCCTTTAGCCACAAGGGCAACTCCCTCTTAAATATAGCCAATGAACTGGCCTCAACTACCTTCTGTGGCAGAGAATTCCACAGATTCACCATTCTCTGTGTGAACAATGTTTTTCTCATCTCTGTCCTAAAAGACTTCCCCCTTATCCTTAAACTGTGACCCCTTGTTCTGGACTTCCCCAACACCGGGAACAATCTTCCTGCATCTAGCCAGTCCAACCCCTTAAGAATTTTGTAAGTTTCTATTAGATCCCCCCTCAATCCTCTAAATTCTAGCGAGTACAAGCCAAGTCTTTCCAGTCTTTCTTCATGTGAAAGTCCTGCCATCCCAGGAATCAGTCTGGCGAACCTTCGCTGTAGTCCCTCTATGGCAAGAATCTCTTTCCTCAGATTAGGAGACCAAAACTGTACACAATACTCCAGGTGTGGTCTCACCAAGCCCCTGTACAACTGCAGTAGAACCTCCCTGCTCCTATACTCAAATCATTTTGCTATGAATGCTAACATACCATTCGCTTTTTTATGGTAGCCCTAGCCTTTTTTATTTGGGGGGGTGGGGGGGGTGGGGGTGGAATGGGGAAACTACTTTTCCTGGTCCGTACCTGGTCGGAGAGGCAGCTTTTCTCCGGGCTGCACCGTCGACCTATCCTCGCGGCCTACCAGCGGGCCTGGAGCGGCGTTTCCTGAGGGGGCCGCCCAGAACCTCGGCTTCGGCAGCGGCTCAGCGCTGGAGCACCATCGGGGAGCGGAGTGGGCGATACCTTGCCTGGGTCGCCGCGCTGGAGCTGCAGAATGCTGAGACCGCAGGTGAACATCGCGGAGCTGCGGGACTGTGGGGCGGCCGGCTGCGGGCGGCAGCGCTGAACTTTTACATTGGGAGCCTGGGATCTCTCGGCGAGATCGCCAGTTGTGGAGCTCCATCCAGCGCGGTCTTGTCAGCTTCGGAAGCCACGGACTCCGGTAGGGAAGCGGCCGTTTCAGGTGTCCCAAGCCGCTGTGAGGATTCTCCCGACGCCGGAACACCAACACCCGGCGAGAAGGCCTAAAACATCGGGCCGCCGTAGCACCGACTGCGGAGGTCTCAATAGGCCTGACTATGGGTGGACTTGGGGATGGGACTGGACTTTGTGCCTTCCCCCACAGTGGGAACTATTGTGGGGGGATGTTTTTATGTTCATTGTTAATTCTTTAGTGTTGTGTCTTATCTTTATTTGTGTGCTGCATGGCAAGTCAAATTTCACTACACCAATTGGTGTATGTGACAATAAATGTCCTTTGTCCTTTGCTTTCTTCACTGCCTGCTGCACCGGCATGCCTACTTTCAATGACTGGTGTACCATGACACCCAGGTCTTGTTGCATCTCCCCTTTTCCTAATCGGCCACCATTCAGATAATAGTCTACTTTCCTGTTCTTGGCACCAAAATGGATAACCTCACATTTATCCACATTATACTGCATCTGCCATGAATTTGCCCACTCACCCAACCTATCCAAGTCACCTTGCAGCCTCCTAGCATCCTCCTCACAGCTAACACTGCCCCCCAGCTTTGTGTCATCCACAAACTTGGAGATGTTGCATTCAATTCCCTCGTCCAAATCATTAATATATATACCAGCCACACTTAGGCACATCCTCACTGGGTGTAAAGTAAGCGTCTCCCAAGGACGGTACACCTGGAGACATAATCAAGTGCTCAAATGCCTGGCAACGGCAGGAGGACAGCCAACAATGCCTTGCCGCCCAGAACAACCAACCCAGTTAAGACAATTGCCTTTGTTCGGGGGGGGGGGGGGGGGGGGGGAACAAAGGCAATGGAAAATTCCACCAAGGGCCAGGCTTGGCTCGCTGGAGGCAGCCCGGGATTGTCAGATGCTGGTGGATGTGGACCAATGGCTTACAGTTCCATCAGAGATAGCCATCACCAACTTGAGGCCTCATCTTGTGCTCTGGTCGAACTCTCGGCGCTTGGTGTATTTTGTGGAGCTCACAGTCCCTTGGGAGGATGCTGTGCAGGAAGCCTTCGAAAGAAAGAAACTGCGATATACAGAGCTTGCAGTGGAGGCAGAACAGCGGGGCTGGAGAGCTAAGATCTGCCCGGTAGAAGTTGGATGTCGAGGATTCATGGCAACATCTACCTTAATACTGATGAAGGACCTGGGTATCAGCGGATAAGCCCTACGCCAGGCCATCAAAGAAACATCTTGTGTAGCAGAGCAGAGTAGCCAGTGGCTCTGGCTAAAGAGGAAAGAGCCCATTTGGTCTCCCAAATAACCAATTAGACAGATGCAGAGGGGGGTGGTTCTGGGACGCCAGAATGCACCGCTGAACCTACTGGAGATGTCGTGGGTTCAATCAGCGAAACGTTGATGAAAGTAGGTGCCCACTTGATAACCCCAATGACGTGTCTTCCTAGCCTTTCTCAACATCGGAGGAGCATAGGTGAGTGCAGAAGGCTCCCATCACCTTCGGGAGTAAATTGATATTTGGCACTTTGGATTTTAAACATCTAGTCCTGTGTATTTGTAAACATGTAAATAGCTGGGGTCCCAGCACTGAGACTTGCGGTACCCCACTAGTCACTGCCTGCCATTCTCAAAAGGTCCCGTTTACTCCTACTCTTTGCTTCTGGTCTGTAATTCCCCGTTTTCTCTCACCCTCCTTTTTTTTAAAAAGTGGGGTTACATTAGCTACCCTCCAATCCTCAGGAACTACTCCAGAATCTAAAGAGTTTTGAAAAATTATCACTAATGCATCCACTATTTCTGGGGCTACTTCCTTAAGCACTCTGGGATGCAGCCTATCTGACCCTGGGGATTTATCGGCCTTTAATCCATTCAATTTACCTAACACCACTTCCCAACTAACCTGGATTTCACTCAGTTCCTCCATCTCATTTGACCCCCAGTCCCCTGCTATTTCCGGCAGATTATTTATGTCTTCCTTAGTGAAGACAGAACAAAAGTAGTTATTCAATTGGTCTGCCATGTCCTTGTTCCCCGTGTTCAATTCACCTGTTTCTGACTGCAATTTGCTTTAACCAATCTTTTTCTCTTCACATATCTATAACACCATTTGCAGTCAGTTTTTATGTTCCCTGCCAGTTTTCTTTCATAATCTATTTTCCCTTTCATAATTAAGCCCTTTGTCCTCTTTTGCTGGACTCTGAATTTCTCCCAGTCCTCTGGTAGGCTGCATTTTCTGACTAATTTGTATGCTTCATCTTTTGTTTTGATACTATCCCTGATTTCCCTTGTTATCCACAGATGCAGTACCTTCCCTGATTTGTTGTAGTTCATCCATACAGTCTTTAAATGCCTTCCATTGCATATCCACCAACAACCCATTAAGAATCAATTGCCAGTCTATCTTGGCCAATTCACGTCTCATACCCTCAAAGTTACCTTTCTTTAAGTTCAGAACCCTTGTTTCTGAATTAACAATGTCACTCTCCATCCTAATGAAGAACTCAACCATATTATGGTCACTCTTGCCCAGGGGGCCACGCACAACAAGACTGCTAACTAACCCTTCATCATTACTCAATACCCAGTCTAGAATAGCCTGCTCTCTCGTTGGTTCTTCTACATGTTGGTTTAGAAAACTATCCCACATACATTCCAAGAAATCCTCTTCCTCAGCACCCCTGCCAATTTGATTCACCCAATCTATATGTAGATTGAAGTCACCCATTATAACTGTTTTACCTTTGTTGCACGCATTTCTAATTTCCTGTTTGATGCCATCCCCAACTCCACTACTACTGTTAGGTGGCCTGTACACAACTCCCACTAGCATTTTCTGCCCCTTAGTGTTTCGCAGCTCTACCCATATTGATTCCACATCCTCCAAGCTAATGCCCTTCCTTTCTATTGCTTTAATCTTCTCTCTAACCAGCAACGCTACCCCACCTCCTTTTCCTTCCTGTCTATCCCTCCTGAATATTGAATATCCCTGGATGTTCAGCTCCCAGCCATGTCTCCATGATCCCAACTATATCATATTCATTAGTAACTATCTGCACATCCACCTTATTACGAATGCTCCTTGCATTGAGACACAAAGCCTTCAGGCTTGTTTTTACAACACTTTTACCCCTTAAACAATTATGTTGAAAAATGTCCCTTTTTGATTTTTGCTCTGGTTTTGTCTGCCTACCACTTTTACTTTTCACCTTGCTACCTATTGCTTGTACCCTCATTTTACACCCCTCTGTCTCTCTGCTCATGCTCCCATTCCCCAGCCACATTAGTTTAAATCCTCCCTGACAGCACCAGCAAACACTCCCCCAAGGGGATTGGTTCCATTCCAGCCCAGGTGCAGACCGTCCTGTTTGTACTGGTCCCACCTCCCCCAGAACTGGTTCCAATGCCCTAGAAATTTGCACCACTTGCACCACTTTTCAAGCCACATATTCATCTGCAATATCTTCCGATTTCTACTCTGACTAGCACGTGGCACTGGTAGTAATCCAGAGATTTTTACCTTTGAAGTCCTACTTTTAAGTTTATCTCCTTGCTCCCTAAATTCACCTTGTAGGACCTCATCCCATTTTTTACCTATATCATTGGTGCCAATGTGCACCACGACAACTGGCTGTTCACCCTCCCCCTCCAGAATGTTCTGCAGTGACATCCCTGACCCTTGCACCAGCGAGGCAACATACCATCTTGGAGTCTCATTTGCGGCCGCAGAAACGACTATCTATTCCCCTTACAATTGAATCCCCTATTACTATAGCCCTTCTACTCTTTTTCCTCCCCTCCTGTGCAGCAGAGCCACCCACGGTGCCATGAACTTGGCTGCTGTTGCCTTCCCCTGATGAGCCATCTCCCCCAACAGTATTCAAAATAGTATATTTGTTTAGGAGGGAGATGACCGCAGGGGACTCCTACACCACCTGCCTACTGCTACACTTTGCATTCAGGTATAACCAAGCTTAGACATAAGGAGTGGTTTGAGAATTCTAAGGGGAAGCAATAGGAAAATTATCTTTGACAAATTTAACAAGTAATGGAGGAAAGTACAACATATTCTGTGAAATAATTTAATTTATTGTCGTAAAAGATAAAAATCTGTTCCACTTTTCCTAAAATCAAAATGCCTTAATTTTACCACGAGATAGCAATATTTTAACAGTGCCGTTGTTAAGTAGCAAAACCTCAAGGGCGAAAAATTGATTTTAGTAGTAAATCAAGGATTAACTTGACTATAAAGAGAGATGGTATTCTTAATCAAATGTTTTGACAGATCTCAAACATTCACCATATTGAACCTCAATCCGTTTCTTATTCCAGTAGCATAAAAAAATTAATCTTTGAAGATTTGAATAGAAGGGTATTAATTTAATCTATGCATCCATTTCACTGCAATGTATTATCCAAGTTCCAAGAGGAAAGGCCAAACGCTTCTTCCTTTTCCAATTCCACAGCCAGGTAGCCACACAGCTGAGGCCAGTTACCT
Organism: Raja brachyura; assembly: GCA_963514005.1. The sequence goes on along the minus strand of OY740784.1, from coordinate 22,269,070 downwards.
GTTCTTACTTCACATACTTGCAGTGCATATACCGGTCTCTGGTTTTTTATTCTTTCCGTCTGGTGCCCTAGCATCTGGTCTTGTCATTGTTAAGGCCCTGTCCCACTTACGTGTCCTTGGCACGCAAATTACGTGACCTCGGGCTTCGTGTGGCTGCGCTGGGCCGGTCGCACTGAGAAGCGGGAAGGGGTATGGAGTTGTGCGCGGTATTGCATGGCGCTCTGAAATTTTGTAGCGGACCAAATCTTCGCGCTCCACTGGCCTGTAGCGTAACTGACGGCCAAAGTGGGACAGCCCCAAGACCCTGGCACGACGCAACGTCTCACCTCCAACAGCAGCAGAAGCAGGCAAACGATCGCCGAGCAGCGGTCCGGATCCGCCCCCACTTCTACTCCCAGAGCGGGGCCAAGGGAATTAAAGATAGACACAAAATGCTGGAGTAACTCAGCGGGACTGGCAGCATCTCTGGAGAGAGGCAATGGGTGACGTTTTGGGTCAAAACCCTTCTTTCAGATAGGAGAGTCTCGACCCAAAACATCATCCATTCCTTCTCTCCAGAGATGCTGCCAGTCCCGCTGAGTTGCTCCAGCATTTTGTGTCCATCTTCAAATGACGTCACGCGCTCCAGACAGCTGTGCGGGCCCATGAAGTCACGCACGACCTTCGCGGGACCGTCGCGCCTCAACACGACAACGAGGTCGCGTAATTAGCGTGCCAAGGTCGCGTAAGTGGGACAGAGGCTTTACTCATTGTCATCCGTATGTCAGATAGTTTTGTTCAATAAAATCAAATGAAATTTCAGCATAGAAGAAGGAAACCTGTCCTGTCATGATGTCACATTGAAAGACTAGTCATACTTAATCCCACATCTAGCACGTTTATATGTAATCTTGTAAATTTCACCCACCAACAGTATTTTAAAATAATTTACAAATCAGCTTTAGTTGTGTTTTCAGGGAGAACTTTACAGATTCTAACACTTCTGAATAAAAAAAAACTCTTCAATTTCATAAATGAATTAGTCATAGGAACGGAAGTGTGCCATTCGGCCCATCGTGTCTACCCTGCAATTCAATCATGGCTGATTTCTCTTTCCCTCTCAACCTTATTCTCTTGTTTTCTGCCCCTTCATATTTGACACCCAGACTAATCAAGAGCCTGTCAATCTCGTCTTTAATGATTTGCCAAAACATCGCCTCCACAGCCGTCTGGAAATGAACTCCACAGATTCACCACTGTCTGGGTGAAGAAATTCCTCTTCATCTCTTTTCACAAGGTACGTTGTTTTATTCTGAGGCTGTGCCTTTTGGTCCTTGGCACTCTCACTAGTGGAAACATCCTCTCCACGTCCACTCTATCCAGGCCTTTCATTATTCGGTAAATTTTAATGAGATCCACCCCTCATCCTTCTGAACTCCAGCGAGGGCAGGGCCGGAGCCGTAAAAGGCTCATCATGCCAGAGATTCCTCTCTTGGATCTCCTCTGGACCCTCTCCAATGCCAGCACATACCTCCTCAGATATAAGGCCCAAACCTGCTCACAATGCTCCAAATGCGGTCTGACCAGGGCCCTATAAAGCATCAGCATTACAATACCGGTTTTATATTCTAGTTCTCTCAAAATGAATGCCAACGTTGCATTACTACCGATTCAACCTTTAAATTAACCTTTTGGGAATCATGAACCAGCACTCCGAAGTCCCTTTGCATCTCCAATTTTTGAAGCCATTCAGAAAATAGTCTTTATTCCTACTACCAATGTGCATACCAAAGCACTTTGTTACTTTCCATCTGCCATTTCTTTGCCCATTCTCTCAACCTGCCCAAGTCCTGCATACTCCGTGCTCCCTCTACACTACATGCCCCTCTACTTATCTTTGTGTGTTATCCGCAAAAAAAACATAGCCACAAAGCCATCAATTCCACATTCCAAATCACTGATAGACAACATGAGTAGCAGCTCCAACACAAACCCCCATGGAACAACATTAGTCATCCAGAAAATGTCCCTTTTATTCCCACTATTTGCCTTCTGCCATTGAGCCAACCTTCTATACATGCTACTTTCTCCCCTCTAATACCTTGGGCTCTCATCTTGTTTATCAACCGCATATGCAACACTTTATCAAAGGCCTTCTGAAAATCCAAGTAATCACCATCCACTGACTCGCTTTTATCTATTCTATTTATTTCCTCAAATAATTCCAACAGATTGGTCAGCCAAGATCACCCTTTCGCAAAACCATGCTGACTTCAGCGTATTTTATCACGTGCTTCTAAGTACTCAGAAGCCCTATCCTTAATAATGGACTCTAAAATCTTACCAACCACTGAAGTCAGGCTAACCGGTGTATAGTTTCCCTTCTTTTGCCTTGTTCCTTTCTTAAATCTCGAAGTAACATTTGCAATTTTGAACATACAATACAATACAATACCATTTATGGTCATTTGAACCTCATTGAGGTTCAAACGAAATTTAGTTTCTGCAGTCATACAAACAAGAAAAGAACCAAGACACAACACAATTGACACAAACATCCATCACAGTGAATCTCCTCCTCACTGTGATGGAAGGCAAAGTCTTATCTCTCCCCTGCACTCCCCATTCTTGTCCCGATGTCAGAGTCAAAGCCCCCGGCAGGCGATGGTAAATGTCCCGCGGCCATTAAGGCCGCGCCAGGCGATGCACGGGCGTGCTCTGGGTCTTGATGTTGGAGCCCTCGGTGGGCGCTAGCAAGTCCCGCCACTGTTTAAAGCCACGATGTAAGGCCCCGCTCCAGGTCATTTTCAACCCCGCATCTCGGGCGGGAGAAGTTGCCGCCGCAGGAGCTCCGAAAAGTGGTCTCCCACCAGGGACCCGCGAGCTCCCGGCGTTACCGTCCACCGGCCTGCGGCTGGAGCCTCCGAATCTCTGGGGTCGGGCAGCAGCAGCGCGCCACCACAGCTTTTCCAGTTCCGAACGCGGCCAGCTCCACGATGGTGAGTAGTCTGCATGCTCCGCGACTGGAGCCCCAGGTGCTAGACGGTGCTAGACTGGCTCCACGATGCTAGGTCCCAACGACAACGGAGACCCGACAGAGGAAAGGTCGGGTCCTCCGTTTAGGGAAAAGATTTAAAGCGTTTTCCCCACCCCGCCCCCCAACCCCCACCCCCCCTGCGAGCCGACAAGCCGTTGTCGTGCAGAATATTTGATCACGGTCAGTTTTTCGGAGCCCCACACGATGTCGGGACGAACTCCGCACAATTCCGCACGGCTCCGGTGATCGAAGTGGGACTGGCCCCACGACTCCGGACGGCTCAAGCGACCACGTTAGGTCGCACTCATCGCATAGATTTGCATGCTGGTGGGACAGGCCCTTAACTACACTCAAACGAGACAAAACATAAAAAAACACAAACGGACTGCAGAGGCCGCTGTGACGAGAGTCGCGCCATCCACCGTAACATTTTTTATATAACAGCAAGTACTGGTTATAGGCCACTTTCCAGACAGAGTAGTCTTCATCAAACTTATCAAGAAACCTTATCTTGACAGTCTCTATTAGGTCCTGACTTAAACGATCATGAGGGGAGTAAATAAGCTGAATGCACAGTAATTTTTCCCAGAGGAAGTGAATCATGATTTAGAGGTCATAACTTTAAGGTGAGAGGGGAACGATTTAATAGGAACCAGAGGGGCAATTTTTTCACAGGGGGTGGTTGGTATATCAGGCCCGTACAAAGCTTTTCAAAAAGGGGGTGGCATGACAGGATTACAAATATTTATGTGAAATACTGTGCACGCAGCGCACATCACGACCACGAAGCATTAAGTCCCTCGCGGCCGGGGCCAGTGCCCGCTTAAGGGGTTTTATATGCTCTCTGGAGCATTCTGAGCCATATTTAGAGTATTTTTGCACCAAATGTATGACCAATATTTCAGAAAATTGAGTCACGAGTAATGAGTGGGTGGAATGGGATGATTGGGATCATTGTTGTATACATTTAAATCAAGAATTTAAGTTGTCCTTGTTTTAATAATCAAGTTGTACTGTTGTAAAATGTTATATAAAATGTTATAAAGGAGCATGCAAAAACTGCAAATAAAATTCTGTACGTTTTACAATAAAGAAAACCGTTTTTTAGCAAATGTTTTGCGTGTTGATTTGATTGCCTGTTACTGTTAGACTGTGTTAGTGTGTGCAGTGCACCTTTAATGGTCCTCCTGACCTACCAACTTCACATCACATCAATTTCAACATGGAATAGTGATGTGAATACAACATTTAGTTCAACTTCCATTTACATAATGAAAATTGAAGTCAAACTAAATGGTGCATTTACATTACTATGATCGCTTTCAAACTAACCTATTTTACTGTCATACTATTATGACACATTCTAATTCCATGATGACTCATAAACAAGATGACAAATCACATTTTGAATTCTCAAACACAATGTGATTGTGAATAATTGCAGAGCTGCCAAGTTTCACCGAGCAATACCGTATTTTGATGACTGAAAATCGGTACTTTGTTGGGGAAATTGGTATTTCTCACGTAAATGCAATAGAACGTACTACACAAACTGGATTTTTAAAAATCAGTATTTTGCATGCAATCTCATGTTTTCTCAAATATCAGTATGGGATACTGAAAATCAGTACTACGGAATTTTGAAACCATTTTTGAAATTTGAATTTATAATTCTTGATTTTGATTCAATAACATATAAAAATATATAATAACATAACATATAAAATTCACAATTCATAATATAGCTTACCAAACAATCAAACATACCAGCAGCACCCCGAGAAGCAGCAGCAGGTCACCCCAAGGAGCCGCTCAAGTGCGGGTTGGTGAAGGCGGATTACGGTGCTCGCACTCCGACCTCAGCTGCCGCTTCTCTTGAGCCTGCTCGGGCTTGGACAGTTTCTTCGAGCACTGCAGACTCAAGCCCGAGGTGATTGAGAACCTGGCCAGGGAGAAGTTTGCCGCCGAAGTTGCCTTCAAAAGCCTTGCCCTCAGGTTTCGCAGCGTGAAAGGCCTGTCCTACTTGGGTGACATTTTCGGCAACAGCCTGAAAAGAGGTTGTTGTGTCGTGGTCGGGTCGTGACGCGCCGTGATGCGTGGTGACGCATCTAGTGACTCGCGCATGTCTCCCTGTCGCCCCTGGATTTTGGAATGTTCAAAATCCAGGGGCGACATCTGGGTGTTATCTGTGAGATGAGAGATTTGCCTCTGGGACAACTCGTGGCAACAGTTTAGTGCCCATGAGGAGCAGGCAGAACATTGGGGGTTCGAGTGCAACCCCCGAGGTCCATGTGTCACATTTAGTTCAGAGATACAGTGCCCTTCGGCCCACCGAGCCCGCACTGACCTGGGATCCCCTGCACACTATCCCACACACGCTAGAGACAATTTATACTTATACCAAGCCTATCAACCCAGAGTTAGGGTTAGGGTTAGGGTTAGGATTAGGGTTGGGGCTAGGGTTAGGGCATGGGCTAAGGTTAGGATTAGGGTTAGGGTTAGGGTTTCCTCCCGCACTCCAAAGGTTTTTATAAATTGTCCATAGCGTGCGTGGGATAGTGTGCGGGAGATCGCTGGTCGCAGGCTGGGTCCACAAATGGGAGGTGGTGGGGAAAGTGGGGGTGGGGAGGTTGGAGAATGGGAGAATGGGAAAAGGGAGGTGGAGAGGGGAAGGGAAGCAGGGGGGGAAGAAGGGAAGGGAGAAGGGTTGGGGGGCTGGAAAAAGGTGGAATTGGGGCGGGAGGGGGGAAGGGGGGCATGGTGGGGAAAGGGGAGTTCAGTCTTCACTCACTGAATCCATCCCTGTGAAAAGTTAGAGATGGTGATTGGATCTAGAAGCGGACCAATACATCTGTAAATAAAACTGAAAGACTCAGACATCTTTTCACTTGCACAATTGATTTTATTGTATTCATTTTATTATATTAATGTTTAGAATCCTTGCATTGAAGGAACAATCTTTTACAGCCCATCTGTGCTCCCTAACCCTAACCCTAGCTGTAACCCTAACCCAAAACTTATAACCAAAACCCTGACCCTAACCCTAACCGGACAGGTATGTGAATAAGAAAGGTTTAGAGGGGTACGTGGGCCAAATATGGACAAATGGAATTACTTAGATGGGGCATTTTGGTTGGCATGATTGAGTTGGACTGATTGGCCTGTTTCCTTGCAGTATCTCTGACTCTATAACTGGGCCAATGTGTTGATGAATAGCAGATTGATTTCAATTCAAATAAATCTGAGGGGCTACATTTTGGTAAGGTAACCCAGCGCAGGACTTGCACAGTAAATGGTAGGGGTGTTGAGAGTGTTGTTGAACAGAGAGACCTGTACTTATAGGTACATAGTTCCATGAAATTAGTAACACAGGTAGACTGGGTGGTGAAGAAGACAAACGACATGCTTACCTTCATCGGTCAGCGCATTGAATACAGGAGTTGGGGTGTCAGGTTACAGCTGTACAGCACTTTCTACAAGTGTACTGTTCTGCATGCTCTGCTGTCGGAAAGATTAATTAAACTGGAAAGCACACAAAATGATTAATGAGGATGTTATCAGTTCTGGAAGGTTTGAGTTATCGGAAGAAGCTGGATAAGCAGGGTCATTTTTCCCTGGAGCATGGGAGGCTAAAGCGAGACCTTGCGGAAATTTATAAAATTACAAGGGGCTTAGATAAGGTGAATGGCTTATCTTTTCCCACTGTATGGAGTCTAAAACTAGAAGGCATAGTTGATGGAGATAGTGGCAAGAATTAAAAGGGACCTAAGGGGCAACTTTATCACACAGAGGGCAATTTATATATGGAATAAGATGGTAGAGGTGGTTAAAATTATACCATTAAAAATATGCTTGGATAGATACATGGGTAGGAAAGATTTGAAGGGATATGGGCCAGTCGCAGGCAAGTAGAACTAACTTAATTAGGCAACTTGGTTGGCATTGACGAGTTGGACAAAGCCAGTGTATACCTTTATGACTTTATTAACTTTAGTTCCAAAACCAAGCTGGAGTTGTAGACATTCAAGATAGGTATGCAACTTAAGTCATTGTTTATAACATTACATCAGAAATGGTTTTTGCTAAGGTTAATGTATTTAAAGTGCATAGAATGGTCTGGACCCAAAATGTCACCCATTCAATCTCTCCAGGTATGCTGCCTGTCCCGCTGAGATACTCCAGCTTTTTGCGTCCATCTCCATCAGTTAATCAGTTAACTCAGTGTGCTAAAGGTAAAGGATGCCATATGTGACCCATTGACTGATGTATTTAGAGGCTCATTGAAATTTGGACTGTTTCTACTATGTTGGAGGAAGGCTGGTCCATTCCATTACCTAATAAGGGAAAGAAATTGGAGCCTCTATTTGTAAAAAAATTAATGAAATATTTTAAAGGGAAAATGTTATAATTATTTGAGCAGAGAAAGGTACAAGATTCTGAAGGAGTGGAATTAATATTGAGTGAATCTACTAATGTGCCAGCGAATGCAGTAATGAGTTGAATAGCTGCCTTCTGAGCAATGCATTTCTATATTACCGTGACTTGTAGGCATATATTTACAATCTGCAGACAGAATTATTTTCATTACCTTCTGGAACAAACTATCTAAATATGTTTGCATATGTATTGCAAACAAATTAGAGAAATGTTTTGTTTAAGAAGGAAATGCAGATGCTGGAAAATTGAGGTAGACAAAAGTGCTGGAGAACCTCAGCGGGTGAGGCAGCATCTATGGAGCGAAGGAAATAGGCAACGTTTCGGGCTGAAATGTCTGAAGAAGGGTATTGCCTATTTCCTTCACTCCATAGATGCTGCCTCACTAGCTGAGTTCCTGGAGAAATGTTTTGTTGGCAGGCATATTTCCAGTAACAATGACTTAGCAGTTGGTTACCTGCATTTGCATGAAGTTATCAGCTGCATAGTCTTTCAGAGTAGAATTATTTCCATTATTTTTCACTTAGCCTTCTGTGCTTGTGCTATGAATAAAAGGAAAGTGATGGAAATATAAGTGATAAGAGGCTAAATGGAGTGGAGGGGTTTGAAGGCTCTGCAGGTGAACTATGAAATAATAGAGCTTCAAGTGAATGAAAATGCTCAAGAAATAGTACGTTATTTGGCAAGGCATATATAGTATAAAAAACTACATGGAAAGGTAGCAGAAAGTCTGCAGTTCAAATATTTGGTGTATTTTTGAGCTCTTCATTCGGAGAACTATTTTGAGATGACGAAGAACATACAACACTCTTGATACTATTTGTTTTGAGGAAACCGGGTATACACTCTATACTCATGACTGTGTAGCTGGACACAGTGCGAACTCCATCTTCAAGTTCACCGATGACACCACCGTCCGTTGGACGAATTACAGAATGTGATGAGTCGCAGTATAGAAGTGAGATCGACCGATTGACCAAATGGTGCCAGCACAACAACCTGGCTCTCAATATCAGTAAAACCAATGAACTGATTGTGGACTTTGGAATAGGAAGGATGAGGACCCACAATCCTGTTTATATCAATGGGACGATGGTAGAGAGTCAAAAACTTCAGATTCCTGGGCGTGTATATTTCCGAAGATCTTTCCTGGTCCCAGCACACTGATGCAATTATAAATAAAGCACATCAACGCCTCGACTTCCTGAGAAGATTACGGAGATTCGGCATGTCAAAGAGGTGCACAGTGGAGAGCATATTGACTGGTTGCATCATGGCCTGGTTCGGCAACTTGAATGTCCAGGAGCGGAAAAGACTGCAAAAAGTTGTGAACAGTCCATCACCGGCTCTGACCTCCCCACCATCGAAGGGATTTATGGGAGTCGCTGCCTCAAAAAGTCAGCCAGCATCATCAGAGACCCACACCATCCTGGCCACACACTCATTTCACCACTGCTATCGGGAAGAGGGTACAGGAGCCAGAAAACTGGAATGGTCAGTTTCAGGAACAGCTTCTCCCCTACAGCCATAAGGCTATTAAACACTACAACCTCAAATAAGCTCTGAACTACAATAGACTATTATTATTATGATCATGATTATTATTATTATTATTGCACTACTATTGTTTTTTTTAGTATGTGTATATATATATATATATATTGTGTGTATATATATATATATATATGTGTGTGTGTGTGCACTTTTGAGTATGTGTATATATACACACTCAACTTTTTTTTCTCTCGTTTATCATATTGTTTACAGTGTACTATGTTTACATATTCTGTTGTGCTGCAGCAAGTAAGAATTTAATTGTTCTATCTAGGACATATAACAATAAAACACTCTTGATATGAAGAATGACTTCAAAAATGAAGGGTTTTTTGGGCTTTTTTAAATGGTGAAGAATGGAATTGTATATCTAGAAACTGAACTTTTGCTGCGGATGAAGGTTCCAAACCATATATTTTACGTACTAAACTCAAATATTTCACAGGAGGTTTGCATGTCAACCATACTAGATTCCAGACTGTGTTGGATTTGTAAAACTGTTCCAGCATGTTTTAATTTTATGCATGGCATATGCAGTGTCATCAGAAATCATTTCATTTTGATTTTAAGCATAGGTCATCAGGTTTTGATTCAAAAAAATGTATACATAGTTATAATTTTGTAAAACGAATTCAATCATAAATAACACAATTATATCAACTTGAATACTACTGCTGAGAAGGTTGCTGCATTTGGATCTTTTGCAGGAACAAATAAACATTGAATTACAATGATGCAAGAGTCATTGGACTTCCTATATTTTTGGACACATATCAAAAATGATGTGATCCATCACGCAACATCTATCACAAGCAATGAATTGGCAATCATTACATTTCTCTCTGTAGTTTTTTAAGACACAATTCTCTGTGAACATATATTGCCAAATGATGATAAACTTAGAACTGCTAAGAAATTCTATTCGTAAATTACAATTATTCTTGGGCTGCTATTTCTAAAACAATGCAAATAATAATAGTACTATTATGAATCTCTATATAAAACCCAGAAATATTATTAATTTGGTGTTCATTGGAATATAACAAACATCCTAGCACATGCATTTTGTAAATTGCTCAAATGTGTTACTGTTTCTAATCGCAGCATCCACTAAACTGAATATCTGAACTTACTGGGCACTGAAAACTGATGGATTGGTAGGGGTTTGTTGCCTAGAAATTTGCAGCATGGTTTTGGGTGCTAATCAGAGACTTAAGCCTCTAACAGTAATGGGCAAGACTCCCATGCACATTTTGAGCCAGAAGTATACTGGTATGGCATTTTGGATTAGATTTATTTGTTGGCATTGCAAGTACATACCAAACACATTAAAAATGGTTGTCCTTTTATTTAATTAAAGGCATTGTACCTCATACAGCCCTCTTATTAAATGTTGGCATACTGCGGTGCCTGACTGTACACTGAATTACTCTGTTATTTTTGTGTTAAAAGATGAAGCAGAGTTTATAAATTATTGTAGTCTTGTCTTTTCATGCTGTTGGCTAACATCTGGGCATTTTACTGTACATTTTTGAAACTAAATTTTCAGTTTTCTGTTGGGAAGAAATGTTTGCTGATGATACACAGTTCTGAGCAATCCCATCAACTGTTTGATTGTGGTGGTCTCATGGGTCTGCCTTTGGACTGAGATATAAGCAGAAATAACAAGAAAGGCAGCAGAAAGCAGGGATGTTTGGTCTGAGGGGAGAAGGCAGTGGCCATTGCATAGGAGGCCGTATCTTCCGAAGAGCAGTTCACTGTATTAACTTCACAAGGGACCAATACTTAACCAAATATTTAAAAAACAAAATCCAAATCTGTTCTACAGCATGTTTATTGTGCTTTTGGAATCTACCTTCTCCTAGTTCCTTATATATTTTCATTAGTTTATAGCTCTACCTTAAACAGTCTTATTTTTGATTCAGCTGGACACACAACTCATTTGAGATTACCTGTGCCAATGAACCAACTCTTTCTCCCTCAGCCGTGGTGCCAGAGTCTGTGAACTGACAGTCCCACATGGCATGTTATGATTTCAGCCATATTTTTAACTCTCTAATCTGCTCGCTCCCATATCAATATGCACCTGGCTCAGGTAACAATCACATGGAATTCTGTATTTTAATGTGTGCCCAAATTCCTTGAACATTCTCAGCAGGACCTCAATTCTAATTTGTTTAATTAAAGTTTACGTTTAGATTTTTAAGCCAATCCATTTAATGTAGCTTGTTGCAGGTAATCACTTATTTAACATAATTTATACGTTTTTATTCCCACAACTTGTTATCCACGTCTGTTCTGTTGCCAGCACTGCCCTCTACACCTGCTTTATTACTCTCTGCTCCCTCTTCACCTGTTCTGTTGTCCTCTGCCCCTTCACTGCTCTGTTGTCCTTTCCCTCTTCACTTGTCGTGTTCCTATCATCACTCTCTTCTCCAGCCCTATTATTGTCCTTTCATTATTCACCTGGTGGGAGTGAACTGTTAAAATCTTCATGGCAGCCAGAATGAAAGATTAAAAACGTTCTGTGGGCAGCGACAATGTGGTGAGCATACTCTGTGCCTTCATTGTTGACAGCACACCTCAAGCCGATGTCTCATAAGGTGTAGCCTTCTCCCTCAGAATTAGTTTCAGCATCCATTTTATATCCTTCCAAAGTGAAAACAGCACATTTAAAATGTACTCACAATCACCATGTTGAAATCAACGTGGTCGCTTGAACCGTCCGGCGTCGCGGGGCCGGTTCCACTTCGAGCGCAAGAGCCGTGCGGAATTGTGCGGAGTTTGTCCCGACATCGCGTGGGGCTCCGAAAAACTGACTAAGTTCAAAAATTCCGTGCGGCACAGGCCTGTCGGCTCGCAGTCGCCTCGCCGCATTACACACCGTCTCGATGTCGTGCCTCCGTGACCCTCTCTGTAGGTGTCTCCATGACTCTCTATGTGTGTGGCTCCGTGGCCCTCTGTGTGTGTGCCTCTGTGCCCCTCTCTGTGTGCCCCTCACTGTCCTGGCGAACTTACCTTGAAGACTTCGCTCCAAGTTCGCCTCACTTTGCGCCGCGTTGCGCCACTCACCCGACCTCCGCGCGGCCCTCGCTGCCGGTTTGGTCACGCTTGCCGCATGCAGGCGCATGGTGGTGGGAACGGCCCTGTACAGGGGATCACCCGACCTCCGCGCGGCCCCCGCTTCTAGTTTGATCGCGCTCATCGCATGGAGTCAGATGCTGGTAGGACAGGCCCTTAACATTCCACAATGCGATAATAAACAGCGAAGCTGGTGGAACCTGGATCAGTACTTGTTAGAATCTCAGGGGAATGGCCTTGATTTCCTCAAATAATTTTCCTTTACTTCAGCTGTGCTGGCAGTGTGGTGATATTATTTGGTCATGTTTGGCTACATTTTCAAGCACCTGTCTTCTCCAGAGCCTTACTATCTAAAGAGTCCCACTTGGCCAATAATGACAGCCAGATGAGAGTTTTGAGCCATCTAGAAGATAAGTTTAGCAATTGTCATGTTCAGTAACTGTGGAAAAAATCCATGTATGCAGTAGCATTACTTAATTTGATATCTTGCCTTTCTGTTTCTGTTTCCTATGTTTTGAAAATGTAATAGTTTGACCACTGAAGTGGTCTCAGATCTCAGATCTGCTTGGAATTGGGCTTAAGATGTACAAGAATGGACAGGGCTGGCTGTACTTTCTGAGAAGGCTCCGCTCCTTCAACGTCTGCAGTAAGATGCTGCAGATGTTCTACCAATCTGTAGTAGCCAGTGCCATCTTCTTCACTGCCGTGTGCTGGGCCAGCAGGGCGAAGGCTGCGGACGCCAGTAGGATCAACAAACTCATCAGGAAGGCTAGCTCCATCCTGGGGCAGAGGGGGATTCATGGGAGGTGGTCTTGGAGAGGAGGATGCTCCTCAAACTGCGGATCATCCTGGAAAATACAGCTCACCCTCTCCATGATACACTGGTCAACCTGGGGAGTGCCTTCAGCAACAGACTGGTTCCACCAAGATGCAGGACAGAATGACACAGGACATCCTTCTTCCATGTGGCTATCAAACTTTACGACTCCTCCCCCTTCTGTCGTCGGGTAGATTGAGACTGAGACTAACTCCCCTTGTGTTTCCTATGCGGAGTTGCTAATAAAAGACTGTGGATTCTAATCACTATGTGTGAGTCTGATCATTTCTTACATCGTAACATATAGATAGTTTCGATAAACTAATCTACACTTTCTATGTGAAACTGGCTGTTGATGAGCATTTATAATATCAGCAGAAGCAGGCGAATCAGCCCCTCATACAGGAACTCAAGTCAAGTCAAGTCAAGTTTATTCGTCACATGCACATACGGGATGTGGAGTGAAATGAAAAGTGGCAGTGCCTGGGGACTTTGTGCAAAAACCAAACAAACAACCAACAAACTACAAACAGAATCACATGTTCTTTTCCATATTAAATATTGTGGGCGGTATTGTGGTACAGTAAGTTAGTAGAGTTAGTCCCTGGTGAGATAGGAGTTTACAGTCCGAATGGCCTCTGGGAAGAAACTCTTTCTCATCCTCTCCGTTCTCACATCATGGCAACGGAGGCGTTTGCCTGACATAAGAGGTGGAACAGTCCGTTGAAGGGGTGGAAGGGGTCTCCCATTATCTTATTGGCTCTGGAGTTGCACCTCCTGATGTATAGTTCCTGCAGAGGGGCGAGAGAAGTTTCCATAGTGCGTTCGGCCGAACACACTATTCTCTGCAGAGCCTTCTTGTCCTGGGCAGAGCAATTCCCAAACCAGATTGTAATGTTTCCGGACAAGATGCTTTCCACAGAGACACTCATTCAATAAGACTGTATTTCCTCGGAGACACTCATTCAATAAGACTGTAACTGATCCTCTACCACTTTCCTGCAGTTACTCCATATCTCTTGAATCCCTCAACGTCTAAACATTTGTCAATATTGTCGCCCTGGAATATACTTAACAATGGACCCTCCATACGTTCTCCTTGGCAGAGAATGCTAAAGATTTACAACTCTCTTGGTGAACGAATTCTCATCTTTGTTCCGAATTACTGATCTCCTATTTTGCGACTGTGACCTTTGGTTCTGGAATGCGTGAGCTTGGAATGTGTTATTGGATAAGATACTTATATCACCCTGAACTGCTGGAACAAAAGTTATTTCAAAATCTAAAAGGCTTGAAACAATTGCAGGTTTACACTTGTTAAATGGAAGTTGGTGATGTTGCTTGGTAGATCCAGATTAAATTCCACGGCAGTGAGGCAAGCTGTTCATGTTGAATTCCTGACTCTTGGAACCATAATTGAGAACCATAAATAAAAGTTGAAGTTGCTGGCAATATTCAACAGATCATTCAGAAACAATGTCTCTGATAAATGAACCGCACTTTTTATGATTTGGAATTGAATGTTATGCTTCACGTTGTGGCAAGAGAAAGGTGGCAGTACATTCACTCGACAAATGTGCTGGTTAGTATCTGCAGTCTGCCTCGTCGCAGCTTAAACCTGCAGCCACTAGCTGTTCCTTTAATTTGTTTCTGCAAGCTCCCTGTCAGCAGTTTCAGGAGGAAAGATCACGCCAGTCACATATAGCTTGTCACGCGGTTTACTGCGGCCATTGTCACTCCTAACAATATAAGCTGGAAACAAGAAATACTGACTGGGACATGAAGGAGAAAAAAATAAAACAGAAATTTCCTTTCCCTCACAGTCTGTAACTTTTATTTTATAAATTTGCTCAAAGATGAAAGACAGCAAACAGTCTAATGTAACAAAATGTTTAAGAAGGAGCTGCAGATGCTGGAAAATGCTGAAAAAAGTCTGAAGAAGGGTTTCGGCCCGAAACGTTGTCTATTTACTTCACTCCATAGATGCTGCCTCACCTGCTGAGTTTCTCCAGCATTTTTGTCTACAGTCCAATGTAACAATGTTGGATTTCATACTGAAGAATTGTTTTCACTGTGCATGCCTTTGCAACAAAAGCGTCTGGTTACTGCTGAGCTTAGTGTGGTGTATTCCTGTGTGGTGCTTGGCACTGCATTGACCTGCCAACTGAGTGCCAGGCATGGCCTTAAGGCTTTGCTGCTTTGTGATACATGGACTCTTTGAGGCCCATCTCGTCTTCATCCTTGTTATGAACAACAAAAACAATACAAGACTTTGCTGCGATTGCTGCCGTCATTTTGTAGTGCTTCAATGTGTGCATGTGGTCAATATGTGATGTACATTTATGCCTCAAATATGTATCTATTTAACAACTATTTGTGACACAAAATCTTTTTTGATGGTTAAGCACTCTAACTCAGTTCTGTTTAAGTTGCCTTTGTTTCATGCCTTTAATATTTCCTTCAATGTGGTGTAATTGTTTTAATAATATAACTTCTGTTTTGATTATGTGTGATATTTCTGCTTAATAGTAAACATTATTGATATTCCTTGGTTATCCTTGTTTTTCAAATATGAGCACTATTATGTGTCCGGGAAGGAGGACTGTGTGAATTAATCAAAAGGGGTGAATTCTATTCTTAGACTGAGCTGTAGAATCTTAGAATTTGACGTTAATACTCCAATCAGTTGAATTGGAATCTCGAGTTCCATTCAGACATTGTTTTAATTGGAAGTAGTATTCAGCATCCAGCAGAAGTAGACCAGTACTGATAATACAAGCTCTCAGAAGGAAATCTCTGTTTCCCTCTTCCATTCCCTTGATTGTATTAGCGGGAGAGGCATCCATCCCAGCTATTTTCCACAATGAGAAAGGTTTGAGCTGACATTTCCATAGAAAACAGGAGGAACAAATGCAAACTCATTTCACTCTTCTGCAGTCAGAAATCTGGAGAATAGTGAACATTTGGACTATCCTGATGAGAGCAAAACAAATGTCAGCTACAAAAGAGCAAGTCGTAAGCAATTTTGAAGGAAAGAAAATAAATTATTTCAATGCATAATCTGATATTAAATGCTAATTTATGTTACCTACTCCAACTAATTTTAATTAGTGGGGTCAAAACAGATTAAAATAGTATTAAACAATCAAAATAACAAAAGGTAAGAAAAATATTCGAGTAAATTTAACGTAAAAATGCATTCTTTACTTATTACAATAATTTGCAAAAAGATATCACTGACTAATCCAAGCAGAAGTGAACAATTGGTAAGGAATGGAGATTGTGACTGATGAAGAAAGAGCAACTTTACATTGTTTGGAATAATTCATCACATTAATACTTAAATTAACTTTGAACCATCCTAGCAACAACCAGAGAGCAGTCCTGAGCGACTATCTACCTTATTGGAGACCCTCGGACGATCTTTGATTGGACTTTACTGAACTTTATTGGGCGCTGAACGTTATTCATGCTATTGTCTATATCATGTGTCTGTACACTGTGGAGGGCTCGATTGTAATCATGTGTTGTCTTTCCACTGACTGTTTCGCATGCAACAAAAGCTTTTCACTGTACCTCGGCAAATATGATAATAAACTAAACTAAACTTTAATATTTTATAATTGTGAACACAGGTAATTTACTACTGTAGTTGAATGAATCTTGCAACTTAAATTAATATTTGAAGCCAAAGGATTTGATAAAGGAACAGTGAATTACTTTTGAAGTACTGATCTAATACTGCAGTATCAAAAAGATAAGGAAGCGACTGGTATGTACCAAAAAGCATGAACTGTCTTGACAAAGGCTGTGCTTTTGAAGTTTATATTCATTAGAATTCTGGTATTATGCTGATGCTTTATAGTGCATACATATTTAAGACTGAATAATTTAGTAAATGTTGGTGGGCGA
The DNA here is from genome assembly GCA_963514005.1 of Raja brachyura. The sequence continues at coordinate 22,252,256 of OY740784.1, read as the reverse complement.
AGTCAGCATGCTGGTAACCCATCTCATGAAGTTTGCCTGTTCTCTCAAAGGTTTATGAGAAACATCATCATGAATATAAGAAAGCAATTTATTTCAAAAGCAACTCTACCACTGTGCCGCCCTAAATGTAGTGAACCAGTTATGTCTTTTGGACAATCTGGTAGCTTTTGTGGCCATCGTTATTAAGAATCTTTTCAAAATTTTCTAAATTTCTGGTTATTAACTGAATTTAGAGTCCATATTTGTCAGCTGGCAGATCCTGGGGAGAATGATCAGTTGGTGACAGTGCGAGTCAATGTCTTTGGGATTTATGAACTTGCACAAAGCTGTGGGGAAATATGGAACACACTGGATGTCAGATACAGGGAGATACAGGGAGATTAGATTTCCTACTCTGTCCGTCAGCCAAAAGCAGTGGACAGGCTTTGCCGGGCGGCCGATCTCGCTTGGATGCTCCTCGGATGCGGAACTGCCCGATAGCTCGTTGGATGTGGAGTTGTTGGAGACATTGGGCGTGGGGAACAGGGGTCGGGAGGAGGTGAACTGGGTTAATGCCTCCAGGCTGCAGGAGGTTGCCCCTGGGACGTAAGATGTGCAGTGAGGGGAAGAGAGGGATGACGATTTGCGAGCCGAGCTGGTCGTGGGCGACGGAGGGGATCGGGAACTGCTCTGGTAGAATGAATACGCGGGAATCCGGATTTTCAACTTGATGAAATGACGCCAAACATGGCGGCTCCGGCATCAAAGGCAAAATGAATTTCACTATGTAATGTTTAATTACATATGTGACAATAAATAAATATCCATATCCTGTGCCAAGATTTACCATTCAGTCTATGGGAATTCTGTTACAACCTCAGCTGAAGATACATTTCATACCTGTCCCTCAGCTACACATCTGGAACAGCTGGTCTAACTTGGAGATGATGAATCCCATTAAAATAATATGTACATATTGTAATATGGACATATAATATAATATGTACATGCAATAATATATACATATGTATAGGAAGGAACTGCAGATGCTGGTTTAAACTGAAGATAGACACAAAACGCTGGAGTAACTGAGCAGGACAGGCAGCATCTCTGGAGAGAAGGAATGGGTGACGGTACGGGTTGAGACCCTTCGCCAGAGATGCTGCCTGTACATATATGTACATGGATTACTTTAAAATTGTTTTTAAAATTATAGACAATAGGTGCAGGAGTAGGCCATTTGGCCCGTCAAGCCAGCACCACCATTCAGGGTGATCATGGCTGATCACCCCCATTAATTTTATTGTTAATCTTATTGTTCTTATTGTTATTCTTATTGTTAATCTTATTGTTTTAATTTTTTATGTTAGTTAATGGTGCTTTAAGTGAATTTATTATTTTTTCATTCTTAATATTTTAAAGTATTTAAGTTATTTTCAACAGTCTCTAAATATGTTCATTCAATACATTTGGAAACAGTGATACATTTGGAAACACTGACATGGTGAGCTGCGACAAGCTGTCAAGGAGGTGGGAATAGTAAGATTGAACGAGAACTTACCAGTTCGAAGGTTGATCGTTATTTCATGAGGAGTCGCGGTGAGGGATTTCGTGAAGAGCCCGCCGGCGCGCATGCTCGACATTCTTCAAAGTAGCGGTGTGGAATCACAGAAACCAATAACAGAAATGACTTAGCATAGTAAGATGAAAGAGACTCAAATTACCAGGTGAAGGCGATTGAGGGTTGGGCGTGGAGGGCACGAAATCCCTCACCGCGACTCCTCATGAAATAACGATCAACCTTCGAACTGGTAAGTTCTCGTTCAATCTTACTATTTCATTTCGGAGTCACGTGAGTGACTTCGTGAAGACTTCAAAGCTTCTGTGATTACACGCCCTGGACCACGTCCATGCTGACACACCACTAGCAGGGATGGATGGGAGGAACAAACTTGCTCAAATAGTCCATACTGCAAAACAAGAGCATATTTATTAACAATAAATCAGAAAACCCCTCATGCGGGGACACCTCCACGTTCTCGACTTGCATTCAGCACGGCTTCCGCGAACTGTAGAGGAGCAGCAACAGGCTTGTTATAAAATCGCTGAAACACAGCTTCATTAGCCCATCCTGCTGTGGCGAGAATATGGTCCATGGGCACCTCCATGACCCTCGCCGCCGACGTCGATGCAGCCCTGGTGGAATGAGACGTGAACACATTAGTGTCGATACCTGACTTACCCAAGACGACCCGGAGCCACCTGGATATCGTCTGGACTGTCACTCGATGATGAGGTCTTTTATGAGTGACAAGCAGGTATCTCTCCATTCCTCTGATGCCTGCCGTCACCTTGACGTAGTGACGGATATGGGAGGCTAAACACAGCCTAGCATCTGCGGGGTATGCCGGGAACTTCAGCTGCAGCCCTGTGCACCCAGGTCTATGCTGCTTTAGTAGCTCATCAACGAAGAAGACTACTTCTGTAGGGGTAGACATCATTCTGTCGACACGTAGTTTATGGAGTGTCTGTACCCTCTGTGCTGAAGTCAGCGCTAGCAACATCACCAGCTTCATGGTGAGTTTGTCCAGCTGGAGCCCTTCCATGGGGGACCACGTCCTGAGCAGGGTTAAAACGTCCCTGACATCCCAGGTGATATTGTAGCGTGGTGTAGGCGGATTCATATTGAATATACCCCGCATGAGCCTGGACACTAGCCTGTTGGATCCCACCTCAATCTTGAGGTAGAATGACAGCGCACTCCTGGCGCTGTTGATGGCACTGTAACTTAAGTGTTCATCATGGTGCAACCCCGCGAGGAATTCCAGGACGTCGGTTATAGTCACGGCATCGTACGTGATGCGAGAGCGGCTGCAGATGGCTTCCCACTTCTTGATATGTGAGCGGTATCTTCGCCTTGTTGACTCTCGACACGACGCCGCAATGGTATCCATGGACGGAGTTGAGAGGCCGTATTGGGCTAACGGCCTGTTCAAAACCTGCAAGCCAACAAATGCAAATAGCCATGGCAGGGATGTGGCTCCCCTGAGACAGGGTGAGTAACTAATTCTGGGCAACCCTTCAAAAGGACCCAAGGCTCACTGAGCATGTCAAAGACCACCGGATACCACGGCTGTGTAGGCCAGTCGGGTATAATAAGGATGCCCTTGGCTGCATCCATCTGAATCTTTCGTAATACCCGACTGATGAGGCAAAACGGGGGGAATGCATAGAAAAACCAATTCCCCCAGTCCAGCGAGAATGCATCTAGCGCCATAGCCCCAGGATCTGGTTCCCACGAAACGTAGGTTGGTACCTGATGGTTCAACCGGGACGCAAAAAGGTCAATATCCGGTTTCCCAAATTTGGCTGTGATTTTGGCAAAAATTTCAGGATGCAACATCCATTCAATATTGTCATTGAACTTGCGTGACCTGGTGTCCGCCACAGTATTAAGCTCACCTGGCAAATAGGTAGCTGAAATCCAAATGTCTCTCTGAACACACCAGAGCCAAATTGAGTTAGCCAATTTATCATATGGTTTAAATATGCCACCGCTGTGGTGTTGTCTATTTGGAGACGGACATGTGCCCCAAAATACTTGGAACAATAAGCACGAAGTCCGTGGAATGCTGCAAGTAGCTCCAAATAGTTGATCCCGTGTGACAACAACATAGTAGCCTCAAGGGTATCCCATCTGCCTCCGCAACTAGAGGAATGATCCGTAGCTCCCCAGCCATAAGAGCTCGCATCAGTTTGCAAGTATACCACCGGATTAGCCTCAATAATAGGCTTAAACAAATTACTAATGTGGCGCACCCACCATCGTAACTCATCCGTCGCTTCAGGCGGCAGCTGCATTGGTCGATCATAATGACCAGCGTGCTGTCTTAACGCAGCGATCTTGGCCCTTTGCAAATTCTGATAATGCAAAGGCCCATATCGGGCTGCCGGAAACAAAGCTACAAGTTTGCCAATTACTGTAGCTGTATGACGAATCGATGGTATACCAGCGGTGATTAAACCTTGACACCCCTGGGTGACCTCCTCAACCTTATTAGGTGGTATTGTGACCCTCATGCGAATAGAATCCACCGTAAACCCCAGATAATGAATTACCTGGGAGGGGCAGAACTTTGATTTGGTTGGATGGACAATGAACCCCAGCTGCTGAAATAAATTGACTGCAGCTGCAACACCCTGTTGAGCCAATTCCAGGGTGTGGCCCACAATTAAGATATCATCTAAATAGGCCATTACTATATGATGTCGTTGTCGTAAATAGGCCATAATTGGCTTCACCAATTTAGTGAATAATCGAGGGGCTGTGGTAAGCCCATTGGGCAAAGCCCTATATTGCCAGAGTTGACCCATCCAGATAAATTTCAGAAACCTCCTATAATATTTTTGAATGGATACAGTATAGTACGCATCTTGTAAATCAATGCATGCCATAAAGCAACCATGTGAAATCAATGATTTGGCTGTTTCAAAAGTGTCCATTTTGAAATGAGTATATGTTACAAAAGTATTTAAACTAGTCAGGTCAATGATGACTCGACAGCCTCCATCCTTCTTTGGTTGAGTGAATATATTGGAAACAAATTCCACGGGCTCATGAACCGTTTTCTCTATCACTCCCTTCTGTTCTAGCCTCAAAATTTCCTTATAGCCTGCTGCCTGTTCTGCAGCAGACAATTTAAATGTTCGACCAGGCCTGTGCTGGGATGGAGGAATGTCCCCATTAAGAAACTCAATGCTATGACCCTGAACATTTCGTAACACATACTCATCACCAGTGATATCACCCCATGCACCCAAAAAGAACCGAAGGCGCCCACCAACATGTGAGGTTAGACAAAGAGAAAAGAGAGAGCCAGACCGCCTCACCTCCATGGTTACCGGCGGTCCTTGACACGTGTGGGTGGACGTGGAGGTGCTGGGTTGGCTTGAGGGCGCGGCGTCCTCATCTTCCACCAGGGTTTCTGCCGACCTTGTCCTAAAAAAGCCCCCTGGTGCTGGGGCGGTTGGTAACGGGGTGGAGCTGGAGGGTAGGTCCTCGTAGAGGTGCTGGCAGACCCTCGTGGTCGAACAAGCGGAGCTTTCGACCTCGACGGCGTGGGGGCACCGTGAGGGCGCATGAGTCCCACCGTTTTGGCTTGTTCGTCAAGCTCTTTGACCCTCTTAGAGAGATCCTCGCCAAAGAGCTGACGGGGCGGCGGCGGCGGCGGTGGTTTGCACAACCCTGCAAACTTAGGGTTGAGCGCCGGGCGGATGCTGCTTTTGCGGAACCCATTGATTTCATGTTGAGTTGCGCACAATAGAGCCAGAGCATCCTCCTGGTCCAAATTTAAGTCATCCCCATCAACCGACCGCATAAAGGCGGTAATACCGGCCGTGAGGAGCTTCAGGATCCGCTGAATTTTCAGCTCCTGTTGACGGATAGCCGCACTGATGTTGCCCCATATCGGTGTATTGACCACAGGCACGTTGAGGGAGTTGCAGTTGGATGGAGCCTTGTGACGGCTCATGGCCTGAATGAGAACCTCCTCCTGGAGCTGATGGTTGTTGAGGAAGTCCACTGTGGCTGCCAATTTTGAGTTGAGGGGAAGCCCAGACGAGTGTGGGGCCGCGAACTTAGTGGCTACATCGAGAAGGCCCTCCGCTGGTAAATCTGACGGAGGTGGGATGGGATCGACCAAAACCTCCTCTTCCTGCTGCTCCAGGCTGATGGTGGAAGTTGGTGAAACAGCCCTGTGCCTGTCGCTGCTGGACGCTTGCTGCTGTTGACCGTGAAGCAGGAGCTCCAGCAGCCGCTCCATCCGGTCAATACGCCCTTCACTCTGAACACTCAGGTGGTCGGAGTCCTCCGGCTCTGAAAAATGGCCGGGGCCCCTATCATCGGCCCGCACCTCATCGAGGCCCACCCGGTGCCGGTAGTCGTCGCTAGCAGCCGCCGAAGCGAAACTGCGCGATTCCTGCGCGGGCGTGTTCAACCGCCTCCGTTTAGCGGGAGCGGACGCCGCTGCCACTAAGGACACTTGCGGCGTGATGTTGGCACCAGCCGCAGCCTGGATACCCGAAGCCCGCGCAGGCTTGCCGGCAGCCCACGTCGTGGACCTCGCCGACGCATGGTCTCGCCCACCCATCCATGGGGGGCTCGGCGACCGCGTCGAGACCCGACCCAACCGACCCGTCCCGGCGTCGAGAGTTGGGGGGCGTCGACTGGACCTCACAGCCGCCCCGGGTCTCGCCCTGGAACCTGACCGCTCCTCGGCGGCAGGTAAAGCCTTAGCCCCAACAGGGTTAGGCTTCTGGGCTCCTGCCCTTCCCCTCCTCGGAGGGCTGGGTGAAAAGGGCCGTGCAGCCGCACGCCCCCCTCTGCTCGAGGCCGCCAGCAAGCCTGCTGACGACCTGACTGCCATGGCAGGATCCTCCTGCTCTGGCGGCACACCACACTCCTCCTCTTCGAACTCCTCCGAGCTGTGGTGTGCTGGCGGATCCGGACCTGTAAACACAGGGCTCACCGACATTTCCGCCCCTGTCCCGGCCTGCGCTGCAGGTACCGCCGATATCACTGGCTCCGGGACTGTTGACCGGCGACCTCGTCCAGACATTCTCCGGCCTTTAACGCTCCCATCCATGTCCTTGCTGTGAAAACAAAACACAACAAGAACCACCAACTTAAGGTAGGATACTTACCTCAGTGGTTCCCTTATGAAGGGCTGGCGAGGAGCGCGCTCCACCGCCAGCCGTCGCAGCAACGCGATACGACGATATGTCGAGCATGCGCGCCGGTGGGCTCTTCACGAAGTCACTCACGTGACTCCGAAATGAAATACACTTTGCTCCGCATGAGTGCATAGAAAGGAACTGCAGATGCTGGCTTACACCAAAGATAGACAGAAAATGCTGGAGTAACTCAGTGGGACAAGCAGCATCTCTGGATAGATGGAATAGGTGGCATTTTGGGTCAAGACCCTTGGAACTTGAGACCTATTTTATAGAATGGTTATAATGCTGAAGCCTTGAAGTCATAGGATTTACACAATCTCAAAACTTCAGGTGGGTTTCTGGGGATAACTTGCGAGGTGCAGCCCTTGCACAGCAATATTCAGTGTCATTGTTTACCTCTGTTTATCTCTCTTACCACAGTGGACTTTTTTTTATGGAGACATGCCCTTCAGCCAATGGCAAGTAACATAGAAACATAGAAAATAGGTGCAGGAGTAGGCCATTCGGCCCTTCGAGCCTGCACCAACATTCAATATGATCATGGCTGATCATCCAACAGTATCCCGTACCTGCCTTCTCTCCATACCCCCTGATCCCTTTAGCCACAAGGACCACATCTAACTTCCTCTTAAATATAACCAATGAACTGGCCTCAACTACCTTCTGTGGCAGAGAATTCCAGAGACTCACCACTCTCTGTGTGCAAAATGTTTTTCTCATCTCGGTCCTAAAAGATTTCCCGCTTATCCTTAAACTGCGACCCCTTGTTCTGGACTTCCCCAACATCGGGAACAAACTTCCTGCATCTAGCCTGACCAACCCCTTAAGAATTTTGTAATTTTCTATAAGATCTCCCCTCAATCTTCTAAATTCTAGCGAGTTTCAATCCGAGTCTATCCAGTCTTTCTTCATGTAGAAGTCCTGACATCCCAGAAATCAGTCTGGTGAACCTTCTATGTACTCCCTCTATGGTAAATAATAGTAAATAATATGGTAAATAGTAGTTAATAATAATGCTGCAAACCTTTCATTGCAAATATTTTATTTCTTATTACCCAATTAAACAACTGAATTAGGAGCTATGAATGTGAATCTGAATAAACAATAGACAATAGGTGCAGGAGTAGCCCATTCTGCCCTTCAAGCCAGCACCGCCATTCAATGTGATCATGGCTGATCATCCACAATCAGTACCCCGTTCCTGCCTTCTCCCCATATCCCCTGACTCCGCTATCTGGAGAAAAGGAATAGGTGATATTAAGGGTCGAGAGTCTGAAGAAGGGTCTGCCAGACCCGCTGAGTTACTCCAGCTTTATGTGTCTATGAAGAGTGGAGCTGTTCCTCAATGAAAGAGAGTTAGCTTGATTACTCTGAAGAACATGCTGTATGCTTACTTTTCCACTGGTAGATGCGATAATTGGGAGATGGCATTAGATGGAAATAGTAAAATGAGCACGTTAGCTCAAGATCGTGCTGTTAAGGGCTCATCAGGTAAGTTCTCAGAATACTCACATATTACTTCTTTGGTGTTCTTCTGCACTGCATTTAACCCCTTCTGGTCTTAACATTACAGGAATTGTATCTCTTAAACGCCGCATATTTCCTCTGTGTATGTATCAGGTTCCTTGAGCAATTTAATTCTAAAATGTAGAAAAAATGAACCTCCTTCTAGTCCCTGGGCTGGGGGTTCCATTCTTAACCAAGGAAGATCAAGGCCTGTGAACCACAGATGAGGGAAACGTCATAACTGAAGTTCCAGAATCGAGTTGGTGGCAGATTGCAGAACAAGGTGGGGCTAAATCAGACTCCTTTCTTTTTATCAAGCGCTTGTTTATTTATCACTGTGTGCGCTGAAACATCTACCTCAGAGCGACAGGTCAATAACGTCGGTAACGCAATGAGGGACGATGCTCAATATTTTAATGAGCAGCCTCGGTTGCCGTACCATATCACACCGTGTAAGGGTCAGGAAGAGTAGCAAGTCTTTTCACCTATTTTGATGAGTGTAGTTAGAGCAAACAGTAGGTCCCACGTGCTTCGATCCTGTTGTCAACCAGCTCGAGCAAAATTCAGACACTCTCAGGTTTGTGCTTAGAGACCAAGGTGGAAGGGAGGAGTTTCTCTCAGTGAGTGAGCAGCCATACTGGTTGAAAGGGCATCAAAGGTGCCACATCTCCCTTGTTCTGCTAAAGTAGATTGGAAGGGACAGAAGCACACCTTGCAGGTACTAAGCTTCAAAAGAAGGGTGATGGGTCTGACAAACCAAATTTGTGGTGCAATGGACAGCCACCAGGAAGCTTTCTGGTTGTGTCCGGATGAATGGACGAGTTCTCCTTCAGCTTAGCACATGGTTGACACAAAACACCAGCAACAACTTGCATTAGATTGAGAATTACCTCAAGGATAGCTCCTGCGACTTCTGCAGTGACTCCTTGATCAAAGAATGCATACAAGGTGTGATGGAGTCATAGAATAGTTGTGCAGACAAAATGTGTAGAAAGGAACTGCAGATGCTGGTTTATACCAAAGCCAGACTAAAACAGCTGAGTAACTCAGCGGGTCAGGCAGCTTCTCTGGATTTTGTTTAAGTATTGGGGTCCAATTTATAATCATCCTCAGGATTTTCTGTTAATGCACACTTAAACATTGCTATCATTGTGCCATTTGATGATAAAAGCAAGATTAACCAGGTGCTGCAATTCAAGAATCCATCTTGCAGATTCGTGTCTGCCTAAACTACTGGGATCTGGCAGTTCCCTCTGTATTTAACCTTCTGTGTGGCTGTTCACTTGGTGTGAGACACAAACCTGATAGCACTGCATGTACCCTAATAAAGCCTCTATCATTTCTTGCTCTGCTGTGTGACTGGAAGATATCTAAGTAACAGAAATAGATGTTTCTGCAGTTGGCAACGGGTGATGCTGCAGATGATTCATAACTAATTATGTGTGAAAGTGCTGGCAGCTCCAGCGTGTGCTAAGTGTTCCTTACACGATTTCCAGATTTGCGAGTGTGTGGCCGCAACTTGCCTTCTGGTGAATTGACAAAAAGAACTCTGATCAGCAATGCACCATCAGTGATCTTAAATGTATTGCACACATATGCCAGGGCCACACATTAACAATGCTTACCATACAGAGCTACAGTATATCACTGCACTGAGCCCAAGTCAGTAATATTGTTGTATTAATGTATAACATTTTTGAATAGCTAACTTTTGTTTCTTTCATTTGGTTACAGATGAACACATTTCTGGTCAGTGTTTGAAGGCCCCAGGATAGATGTCATGGAGGATTCTGTCGTACATATCACCTGCCAGTTTTGTGGAGTGGCATTTCTACTGTGCTTTAATTTTTGCCTGCCTCCAGTTGAGCCATGTTTCTGTGTTCTGCTCACTGTTGCCTGGTGAAATGGATCTAGTACGACTGGATGAAGGTGATTCCTTGGTAGAGATGTTTAATTTTAGTTTTAGAGACACAGCGTGGAAACAGGCCCATCTCTAGAGAAAACACTCCAAGCTTGTTCAACCTTTTTTTGTTTTTAGTATGTCTAAAAGTGTGTTTTAGTGTAGGGGGTGGTGGCGGGGAATAGGGGGAAACTGTTTTTCAGTCACTTACCTCAGTGGAATCCGACTTTTCTTCTAGTCGCATTTTCGCCCTCCCTCTTGGCCTAACAGCTTGGATTGGTGCGGCCTCTCCCGGAGTCGGGCCCACAGCTTCAGCAGCGGGCGCAGTCTTTCCACCGTGGAGCCGGGAGATCCCTTGCCGGGGATCGTCAGAAGAAGTGCTCCGATCGCTGGCCAGCGGACTATAACATCCTGAAGCCACGGTCTGCGGAGCTTCTAGCCGCGTGGACTTTCCATCGTGGAGTCTGGGATCCCTCACCGGGGATCGCCGGAGAAAAGCTTCGACCGCTGGCCTGTGGCCTATAACGTCGTGAAGCCACGGTTTCCGGTAGGAAGTTCCGATTCGGACCTACAAGCCCAGACGTTGGAGTTTCGAGCATCTTGACGAGAGGGCCTGTACATCGGGCCGTCTGTGGTGGCGACTACGGAGGGTTCATGGCCCCGACCACGGATGAACAAAGGAGGAAGATTGACTGAACGATAATGCCTTCTGTCACAGTGAAGAATGTTGATTGCACCGCGGTGGATGTTCATGTTGTATTCTATTGTGTATTGTGCTCTTTTTGATTGTATGACTGCATAGTAAGTCAAGTTCCACTGCACCATAATTGGTGCATGTGGCAATAAATGTGAACTTGAACTTGAACTTGAATTTGAACTCTTTTTTAAGCAAATACCATCCAATCCAGAGGGCATTCTGGTAAATCTCTTCTGCAATCTCTCAAAAGCCTCCCTATCCTTCATATAAAGTGGTGATCTGAACTGTACAAAATACTCCAAATGTGGCTTAACCAAAGTCCAATAAAGCTGCAGCATGACTTCCTAATATTAACAAGAATTTAAAGTTCCTAGTACTTTATGATGTTCAGCTGGCAAACAATGATGGTATAACATGCAGGCAACTGGGGAGGGGAGGAAGTCATCAGAGAGATGGGGCAAACATTGGGCAGCTGATGATCAAGACCAATAGAGTCATACACGTGGCATTTAATTTAGGGCCTAAAGCATGTTAACCTGGACGAGTCCGCCCTTTCACCTTTTTTTATTTTTATTTTTAGTCCTGTCAAAAAACAAATGTTAGTCGGAGGTCTTTTATGTGGTGGGTGGGGGAGGGGAAGGGGGAAACTTTATTTCCTAGTCCCTACCTGGTCGGAGAGGCGGCTTCCCTCCGAGCTGCTTCTTCGCCCCTTCCTCGTGTCCTACCATCGAAACGGGAGCGGCGTTTCCTGTTGCGACCGGCCGGGACTACAGCTTTGACGGCGGCGGCGCAGTTCTGGGACACCATCAGGGAGCGGGAGTTGCCTTACCGGGTCGCCGTGCGGTAAGCCCCGGAGTGCTGTGACCGCCCACTCCCAACATCGAGGAGCTGTGGCTGAGGGCGGCGCTGGATTTGGAACACCGCGGAGCCTGGGATCCGAGATCGCCAGAGTCGGAGCTCCAACCAGCGCCGCCTGGGGTCTACGGGTGCCGCGGTCTCCGGGGAGGAAGCGGCCGCTCCAGACATTTTCCAAGCTGCTGAGGAGTGTTCACCCGACGCCAGAGTTCCAGCTTTCCGGCAATGAGGGCCTGAAAACATCGGACTGGCTGCGGAGGCCACAAATAGGCCCCGACCTCGGGTGATCACAGAGGAAGAGGACTTAACTTTTTGATGCCTTTCCCCACAGTGGAAAACGTTGATTCTGTTGTCCGGGGACGTTAATGTTGAATTCTATAATGTGTTGTGTCATTTTACTTATTGTTCATTTTTCTATGGATGTACAGAAACTTTATTATTTATTTTATTATTTATTTTATGTAAAGTACTTTGGTTTCAACGCAAGTTGATTTAAACGTGCTATATAAATACATTTTACTTACTTACTTACTTACATACTTACATAACGTTGATACCTCATTTCCTCCCACAGATGCTGCCAGACCTGCTCTTTGTTTTTGGCTCAAGACTCCAGAAAATGCAGTATCTGTAGCATCCTAGGTACCTCTCCTTTTCTTTCAGCTTTCCGTTCTCAACAATCACCATTCCAGAAGAAAATATATTAATACTAGCTTTATAGTATAGGTATACTTTAATACTAGGTACATTGACAAACTCCATTTTAATTGTTGAATGAATCTTCTATTGTTACCGCATGTCGTGTATGAAAGTTGATTACTTTTTGCTTTTTTTTATCAGAGCAGGATTTAAAATGTTTGGCCTTCTCCCCGTTTATTATTAAGGTTTCTGTGATGCTATTTTTGAGTCAGTAGCACAATTACCCCTCATAAACAAGTACAAATTTGTTCTGAGAGATTGTAAATCCATTGCTCATTTACCCACCCATCTATTTTGACATTGAATATTAGAACACAACGTCACTCCCAATATCCTAAAAATAAAATGTACGGCCTTTTTGGACAACATTTTGATGTATATACTTCTGTGGTTTTACAAGTTGTGCTTCATAACTACATTATTCACTCAACCTTTTACAAGGTGAAAGAACACTTCTGCCATGTTCTGCCAACTACTCTGTTACTCTGGACACTTGAGTTTGTAACTTCAGTTATCAATTAAAAAAAAACATTCAACATTTCTGTTGAATCTTTAGCTTTGTCTAAAGACAGAGTTGAGGAAGGATACATTGACTTGTTTGTGTCCCATAAAATGTTAATTTGAAGAGATCTGACAATACATTTTGTTTCCATGAGACAATTTGTCTCAGACTTTATGCCACACACAGTCTAGAGTGAAAGTGCCAAGGCAATACTTAAAGCCAAATTCCTCAAGTTTTGTTGCCAACCTTTAAGACCAAATAATACAAGTAAAAAAACATGTTATTACCACCAACATATGGCTATATCTCTTCTCTGTGGATTGTCACCTTGTTGTGGTGGAGAAGCTTGTGTGGTCCTGAGATCTTGAGAGCGATGCCATCTGGAGCTATGCTCCTACTAGGGCCACCCATGGCGGTAAGGTCGAGGGGGTGGTCCCTGACAAAGCGCAATCCAAGGAAGACCTTAATGGTGGAACAGGCGGAGGGTGATGGCTGACCTTAGTGGAGCATCACAACGGCTGGGAAGACAGATGAAGGCTGCAGCAGAAAAGGGCCTCAGGTTGCCTTGGACTCCATGCCACTGGATCCTGACCCAGATCTGTCAAGGACCGTGTGGTGGCTGTCTGTGCACCAGTCTCCCCACGTTAAACAAAGTCATGCCCAGGCATCCTCCATCTAGGGAATCCACCCTAACACCCCGGATTAAGTCCTATGGCGACCAGCAAGTGGCGACGGGGGCAGGATTGTGAGATCTGGAAGCCCCTAATCATGCGCTGGCTTATCAGGTGGTGCGCGCTAGATTCAGTCGCTGTAGTCTTGGAACGAGGCAGAAGAGCCCTTCGGCTGCTACACCCACAACTGAGCAGTGTTCTTTAAGATCCACTCTGCCCACCCCACTTGGGGAATAAGGCTAGAAAAGGTGCCCTAAAAATCGCCTGCCTCAACTTACTGACTGGATTACTGGGTCTAGAGGTATCACCACACTTGGTCAGAAACGCAGAAATTTGAATATGAACTTTGGAGCATGGAATGTGCGCACAATGCTGGATAGTGCAACCAGTAACAGACCAGAGAGGAGAACCGAGATCATCGCTAGGGAACTGAGAAGATGCCGGATTGACATAGCTGCCCTTCCTGAAACCCGGCGGGCAGACGAAGGACAACTGAAGGAGGAGAAGGGTGACTACACTTTCTTCTGGAAAGGAAGAGCTGCTGATGAGCCCAGGATCCATGGTGTTGAGTTTGCCATCAGGAACCAGCTCATCAGCCACCTCTCTGAACTTCCTGTGGGAATCAGTGAGTGTCTCATGACCATCCGTCTGGTGCTTGCCAACAACCAGTTGTCAGTGCCTATGCCCCTACTTTAGACTCTGAAGAGGAAGCAAAAGAGACCTTCTACGCCTGCTTGGATAAGACACTGTCTAGAATCCCCAGGGAGGATAAGGTTATTCTCCTAGGAGACTTCAATGCCGGGGTCGGCCGGCACTAACACCTCTGGAAGGGTACCATGGGAAAGGTAGGCATCGGGAACATCAACTCCAATGGAGCTCTGCTTCTCAGCAAATGTGCTCAACACAACCTCACCTTCACTAACTCCCTCCTTCACCAGAAAAACAAACTTAAGGCATCTTGGAGACGCCCATGTTCCAAACAGTGGCATCTCATTGTACGAGCCAAGGATCACTGTGACGTGAACATCACAAGGGCCATGATCGATCCAGATGACTGCTGGACAGATCATCGCCTCATCCGCTCCATGATATTCATCAAACTCAAGAGGACGAGGAGGATTCTAAAGAAGCAGATCCGGCCAAGACTGAGCTTTGAAAGCCTGGAGGAATCTGCCACCCTTCAGGCTTCTCTTGGGGAAAGCCTACAACAGTAATATCCTGATGACATCGGAGAGCACTGGAGCTGGCTCAAATCCACCATCCTTGATACCTGTAGAAACATCCTTGGGTGCAATACCAGAAAACACCAGGACTGGTTTGACGAGAATGACACAGAGATAGAACAGCTCATTTCCAAGAAAAGGAAAGCCTTTCGTGCCTGACAAAATGATGTAACCTGCAAGGCCAAAAGAGCGGCTCATTCCAGAGCCAGGGCGGATGCCCAGAACCAGTGAGGGAGCTTAAGAACTCTTGGTGGAGAGAAAAGGCTCTGGAAATCTAGAGATTGGCAGACTCGATTGACACCAGAGGCTTCTATGGTCTACTTCTTCTGGCCATCTATGTGTCCAAGCTACCACGTCTTAAACCCCCTGCACTCAAAGGACGGGCAAGAACTGCTGAAGGACAATGAGTCCATTAACGCCTGATCGAAAGAGCACTTCCAGGAACTCTTCAACCGTGACAGCACAACTGAGCCAGACATTACACACTGCATCCCCCAGAGTCCCATCGGAGAAGACATGGAAGAACCTCCCACTATGACAGAGGTTCAAGATGCCATCAAGAGCCTTCGGTCCAGATGGGATCCCAGCTGAGATCTTAAAGGAAGGTGGACCGGAGCTCCTGTACTGCATCCACCCCCTACTCCTCAAGGTCTGGGACAAAGAAGAACTTCCCTCAGAACTCAGGGATGCTCTAATAGTGACCGTTTTCAAGAACGGGAACAAGGCTGAATGTGGAAACAACAGGGGCATCTCGCTCCTGTCAACAACAGGCAAAGTCCTTGCTCGTGTCCTCGCAAACCGACTTCTACCACTGTCTGCGGAGGTATTCCCAGAATCACAGTGTGGCTTCCGCTCATGCAGTGGTACAGCAGACATGATATTCACAGCACGCCAAAGACAGCCTTTGTACATGGCCTTCAAGACCTGACAAAGGCTTTTGACACTGTAGACCACCAGGCTCTTTGGAGCACACTATCAAGGTACAGTTGTGATGACTAGTATATCAGAATATTGAGGCTTCTACATGATGGCATGTCAGTCACAGTGCTCAGCAACTGCGGCTCTGAGTCCGAGCCCTTCACTGTGGAAACGGGGGACAACAGGGATGCATCATCGCACCCACCCTGTTTGTCGTCTTGATTGCTGCCATACTTCACCTCATTGGCGAAGAGCTGCCGCAGGGGATCCAAATTCTCTAACGGTGGGCTCTTAAACCTGAATAGGTTGAAGGCCAAGAGCAAAGACGACTGCACCATTGCAGCACACGTTGCAGAAGACCTCCAGGGCATCCTGAATGCCTTTGCCAAGGCATACAGAACCATGGGCCTAGCCTTAAATATCAAGAAGACCCAGGTCTTACATCAATCTTCACCCAACCAGCCGTCTACCCAGCCCACTATAAAAGTGGACAACACCACTCTTGAAAACATTGACCACTTCCCCAACCTTGGCAGCTGACATTGACTCTGAGGTCAACTATCGCCTGAGTTGTGTCAGTGGAGTCTACACCAGACTTAGGAAAATAGTCTTTGAAGACCAAGAACTAAAGGCTCAAACAAAACTGCTGGTCTACAATGCCATTGTCCTCCCCACCCTGTTGTATGGAGCTGAGTCATGGACCACCTACAACAGGCACCTGGAAGCCCTGGAACAATACCCCCAGCAGGCCAAAGAAACACTTCAAGGACAACATCAAGAACAGTCTGAAAAAATTCCACATCACATTGAGCAACTAGGAGCACATTGCATTGGACTGGCGCCCCTGGAGGAAATCTGTGCAGGAAGGAGCTGCACGTCATGAAATGCAACTACGCCGTGTCGCAGAGACAAAGTGACAGCACCGTAAGGAGAGAGAGAAGGTGGCTCGACGACTACCAACCACCGCCAGTATCCACTGCCCACGTTGCACCAAGGTGTGTGGATCACGGATCGGCATCTACAGACATCTGCAGAGCCACAAGTAGACGATCCTATGGAGAGGAGAGGACAGTCATACTCGTTTCGAGTGACCGCCGATGATGATGGCTATATCTGAGACATTGTTGTGAATGCCTCCATAATGATAAATGCAACTCTGCAAAAATAATTAATTGACGAATTGTGGAATGTTTTGAAGAAAAGGATGGTGCTATCAATTGAAACTTTTTCTTTACTGACGTTGATTGTGGCCCTTTTTGTAGCTTAGTTTTTGCATCAGATTAAGTTCATTTTCAAATGCTTGGGTTAAAGACAAAAAGCCTGCATTGATTGAAATTAAGTTACATGTGAAAGGTGCAATAGACGTTATGTTGGAAAGTGTTTGGACAGATGAAGAAGTATTTGTTGAATGTTTTAGAAAGCATTTGATAATATGTACATGAAACTTTAAAAGTAAATTTAGCATTTGTGTTCATGAGGACATTTTTAAAATTTAAAACTGGACAAGAAAGTAAGAGTAAGTGAATCGTACTTCTTTGGAAATTAGTTTGCAATTCTGTACATCAGTGGACAGTGCTGGATCCATTTTATTTTTGGTAGAACTCAGTTAAATTAACTGCAAAATGGAGATTGACTGATGAGAGCAATGAGGAGAGGAAGAAAATATTTCAGATACATGTTGGCAACTCAACAAAGAGATCCAGATAGCAAATGCTATTTAAAGTGGATAAGTGAGCTACTGTATTAAAGGAATGGAAATGTGCAGTGCAAAGATGAAAGGATAAACTTTGAAGCTTAAATATCAAATAAGTCATTGGTGCACAGATAAGGCTGTTATAAAGAGGCTTAGAGCATTTTGAATTTTCTAGATGTGAACATTGTATATAGGAATGGTGACCACTTCATGATTCATTGTTGAATACTTCCCTTCTTGTTTGTATGTCTTTGACCTCATTGGAAACCTATTGTTGTATGCACAAGGACGTTTAACTCGTTTCCTCTTGTCGAAGAGAATTCTCCTCCCAAGTGCATTTATTTTTCACAACCCAAATTTCTAGAAGCAGAGGATGTTCCCTTGTGTTCCCTTTGTTCAAATGACTTTGTGATATTGGATTCCCATTGCATAACCTAGGAGATATTGATGCAATGACATTCCGATGTATAACCCTTGTCAGGACAGGGGGAATTTAGGGATGATTAAAAAAATCGATAGAATTTGTTTCACTGACTATCAGGAATTGTTTATTAAATACTCAAATAACAATTCAATAAGGCAATGGCCATTACTGTCTAGCGAAAGAGTAAAGGGCCTGTCCCACTTGGGTGACCCAATCCTTGAGTTCTGGCAAGTTTGCCCTCGACTCATACTCGCAGCATGGTCGACACGAGGTCATAGGAGGTCTTCGTAACTCTCCTTCATGCTCGAGAGTGGTCTCCGCGTATTCGAGGCCTCAGCTAGGTCATAGCGTTTTTTTCAATATGTTAAAAAATGCCCGAAAGTAAAAAAAGGTCGCCATGGAAAAAAACCTATGATAGTCTTCATCATAGTCGAAGGGAGGCCGAAGGGAGGTCGAAGGAGATCGAAGGAGGTCGTCTTCACTCTCCACTATTCGGTGTCCAATTGTCCTGAAGTTAGTCGTAGCTAGTCGAAGCTGGTCTTAAACATAGTCGAAGGAGGTCAAAGGAGGTCTCCTACATAGTAGAAGGGGGTCTTCAACATGTCATTTTTTCAAACTCTTCTAAACTCGCCAATTAGGTCGCCCAAGTGGGACAACCCTTTAAGAGTCATAAATTATACCAAAGGCATTTACATATTGTAGGTCAGAATCGACAATTGTGGAACATGTAATCAAATACATGTGTGCACAGTGATTACTGAAATAACCTATCTTTGCAAAATGCAGCGTTGTGGTGCCATCTGGTTGTTAGGCCAGTTATAGGTCGAACCCTCGTTAGTAGAACTTGAATGGGCACATGACTGCGTTTGGCGGGAATATGACGTCACGAATCACGGGTGTGCCCGACTGCAAGGACTCAGTTAGTGCTCACTCTCAGCACGTGAGTGTCTAACTCTGTAGCTGCCAATTAAGATCACTTTATTCTTAACGTGTGTGTTGCCATACCATATTCAATTACTTTTGCAGCAGCCTAATATAAAATACAAAGCAGTCAATGTTTGCATGCAATGAAACCGATACAATATTCTGACATGGGTTAAGGTTTGGCAATGGACCCAGCACCGATCACTGAGGCACATCGCTAGTCACAGGCCTCCAGTTCAAAAATCAACCTTCCACCATTATCCTTTGCTTCCAACCATGCAGTCAGCATCCAGAGCTATCCAGATGGCTAACTCTCTAAATCCCATGCGATCTAACCTTCCAGAGCTGTCTACCATGGGGAACCTATCAAATCTTGTTGAAGTGCACATAGACTATATCAACCTGCTTGATTACTTCTTCAAAATACTCAAGTAAATTCATGAGACACAATCTCCTACACACAGAACCATCCCTAATCAACCCCTGTCTTCCCAAATGCATGAATGTCTTATCCCTCGGAATCCTCTCCAGAAACTTTGCACTTACTGGTCTATAGTTACCAGGTTTTTTCTTTGTAGCGCTTCTTAAATAGAGTCACAACATTAGCCATACTACAGCTTTCCAGCATCTTATCAGTGTTGCATGATAATTCAAATATCTCAGTCAGAACTCCTGCAAATCTTTCTCTGGCTTTCCACAGTGTCCTTGGATTTATCTGATGAGGCCTGGGATACGGTTGCCAAGTTTCGCACTCACAAATAAGGGACAAAAGGTCAAAATATGGGACAAATTCCCGACAGCAACTCATTGACTGACTCGGCTGGGTGAATGATGAGTTGGCCCGGGTGCTGGGCTGCACACAAGGCCCAGCCGGTGAGCCAGCTGAGGAGTTTTGGCCCCTGTGATGTCGCACGCAAAGTTCGGCATTGCATCCAACTCATGAACCGATGATCGGCCAAGAGAAGGAGGGGTGGTGGTGTCGGTGGTAAGCGAAGAGCCAAAGGATGGACAGCTGGCCACGCTGCCGACCGACGGGGCCACGGGCAAGGTGCTGCTGCTGCACTCCATGTAGCAATGTTACAAAATTTTGAGATTTAAAAAAATCAAGTCTGCAATTTATCCCATCAGATAAAGCATAAAAATAAGTTTAATTTGACACCTAATTCACTTTCATATCTTCAGTATTAAGAAAGGTATGGCCATTTTCATACTCGGAAATTAGCATCCTGTTCTCCATTGCCTTTCAATTGACTTAACTCAAAAGCTGTGATCTGGAACAGTTAAAAGCCCATAACTTTCTTAAAAATTAAGAGAACTCAATGAAATTTTCTGTTATTATAGATTGAAGCATTCTGAAACAAATATGAAACAATCTTACTTGGATGACCTGAAATTAAAGCATATAATTAGTTAGTTATCTAATTGTAGCTAATTACAAAATTAAATGAGTAGATCTAAACATCTATTAATTTCTTAAGAAAAGATAAACTTTTTTTAAATTGCCTAAGTGTCCAAATAACATTCACACAATAATCCACAATATAACATAATTTTTAAATCTAATGTTCATGAATTTCTGGGCCAAATGGAAGGAATTTAGTGTTTGATTCCTGTAAATTAATGGCCATTTAAATCAACTAGTGAGTGGGTTTTAGTGGAATGCGGTGGATTGGAACGTTGCGGTTAGCGGTGAAGTCGGGAGGAAAAATACTGTTTGTTCATACATTTTTTTGGACCCCATTTCGCAACATGAAAATGTTATTAAAGCCTCCCTAAAAACCAACTTTTAATATAAAAATAAACTATTTACCTTTTTTTCTCCCCTACGCAAAATCCTTCCGGTTGTCGGTGCTCACGGCTTTTGAAGGTGATTTTTAAATTACTCTAGTTAATAAATAATTTAGAGTAATTTAAAAATACCTTCATTCATGAAATGTTGGAGCGATTTTTCTTCCGCAACGAAATCGCCCGACATTCATCGATTATCCCTGCCTGTGGAAAAACGGCACTTTAAGCCCGCCCCCCTCTGAAAGGCGCCAAAGTCGCACACAAGGGGAGCGGCAGAACTGTAGCGCCACTAAAGGTAAGTTTTGTAACATACCTACTCCATGGGCTGCGCTACGTCGGGACGCGTGAGACGGGGCCGGCGCTCAGACTCGACAATCCCCTCGACTCAAATAGTAGCAGTCAAATATGGGAAAAAGGGCGGTCCCGTATGGGACAAACCAATTTAGTCCAAAAAACGGGATGTCCCGGCTAATACAGAACAGTTGTCAACCCTACCTGGGAGATCTATCTACCTTCATAAATCTTAGAACATCCAGCACCTCCTCGACTGCAATATGGACTGTCTTCAACACATCTCCATTAATTTTCCCAAGTTCCCTGGGCTTTATGTCATTCTTTGCGATAAAAACATAAGATAAATATTAATTGAGAAACTTGTCCATCTCCTGCGGCTCTACACTTAGACGACCACTTTGATTTCTGGAGATCCCTCTTCTCTGTCCCTTTCTCCATACAATATACTTACAAGACCTTTTCACATTCTCCTTAATCTTATCTGCCTGAGCTATCCTCCATGCTATGCCTCCTTTTCGCCCTCCTGATTTCCTTTGCTTCTCAAACCCCTAAACTCGTTCAAATGTAATAATTGATCAGTTCAATTTAACACATACCTACCTGTATACAGAAGATAGACACAAAATGCTGGAGTAACTCAGCGGGACAGGCAGTATCCTTGAAGAGAAGGAATGGGTGATGTTTCGGGTCGAGACCCTTCTTCAGACTGATGAAGTCTTATGAAGATTCCTTAACACATGTATATTTAGGTGACAGACCAAAATCAATAATTCCAACACTGTATGGACAACTAAGGGTTTAATGCAACTCATGTCAATATTTTTCCTTTGATTCTCAAATTCTTCCTTTAACAATACTCGGCAACTTCTGATGGAAATAACAAGATGCACATTTTTAAAAAAAAGCTGTTTATAAATATTTCTTGCTGCTACTGAGAACTGTTTAGCATGAAATAACATGCAGATGTGTTTTGTCTGACCTCAATAACATTTCTACTTTTCATGGAGTCAGATGAATGCACCGTTACACAAACATTTAGTGAAAATTCTTCTGAAAATCCGTGCGATTAGAAATGTAACATTATGATTCTGGTTTTTGAAGATTTATTGCTTAAAACCACATTTTGGTGAGTAATTATCTTGAAAACCTGAAATTACCAAAGGTAATACACAGTGCACAGAATGGTTTCAACTTCTATTTCCATGACATTTATCTTTATACATTAGCTTTACACCATGTATTGAATTTTAGCTGTTGGGCAGTGAACTGTTGTATGTGTGTTTGCAATAGGCAGTTAGAAAGAGTTCCATGCTTGGGCATTCAAAAATGAGTAATATTGAACATAAGAAATGACAAAGGTTAATCAGTTATGCCCAATGTGTCCCGATATAGAGACACTTTAATTAAATCTACTGTATCCGTTGTTCCAGGTGTGGACTCCTGCAGTCTCAGCGATCGTTTCGCTGAGCACCTCTGCGCAGTCCGCTTAGGATCTCCCGGGTGTTAAACACTTTAACTACCTCTCCCATTCCCACACTGACCTTTCTGTCCTGGGCTGCTTCCAGTGAGGCCCAACACTCATTGAAGGACAGCAACTCATATTTTGCTTGAGCAGCTTGCAACCCAGCAGTATGACTTTTGATTTCTCTAACCTCACGTATCCCTTGCTTTCCCTCCTTCTCTGTTTCTCCCCTACTCTAGTTCGACTAGTTTCACTGCCCTTCTGATTAATTTTACTGATGGTATGCATCTTAGTCACCTTCCCCTCAGCTTCTTCTTCTTGTTGAGTCTGCACACAAGATTAGAATTTGCTCAGCCAGAGCTGAACATACTTCTCGGCATCCGCATACAATGATGTCTGTCTTGCGCTTCTTGTGCTTCTTGTGCGTGGTGATGGAAAGATTGGTGAAAACAGACGTGAACGCTCTTTCCTTAACCCCTCCCCCCACCTAACAATGATCCATTCTACATTTCTGTCTGCTTTGATCTGTCATTTTCACACTTTATTCTTCCATATCTCTAGTCTCCCTTTCCCCTGACTCTCAGTCTGAAGAAGGGTCTCCATCTGAAACGTTACCCATTCCTACTCTCCAGAGATGCTGCCTGTGCCACTGAGTTACTCCAGCATTTTGTGTCTACGACTTTATAATGAAACACATTTCCATCTGCGATCGTGGCTCAGCCTGGTTGATATTTTTCCTCGATTTTTTAAATTTCTTTCCCTTGGGAATGGAGTAAATAAATAAAAGCCCAGTCTAACCTGCCGGTCAGGACCTCCTGTATTTCACACCTGCATTCTTTTGTCGAGTTTTCCTATGTACGTGTTCTCACTTTCCCCTCACTGATCAGATAACCTTGTTTACAGTTTATCCCTTTGTCAGCCCAGTTTTACCCATCAGAGGCACCCATCTAGCCAACCCTCCCACAGTATATCTCTTTGATCTCCTCCCCAGTTCTGACAAATAGTTTTTGAGCAGAAACATTAGCTATCGTTTCTCTTCCCTTGGATGGATGCAGCCTGACCTGTATATCCAACATTTTCTGTTTTTATTTCTTATGAAACTATTTGGGGAAAATGGGGTCGGGTGTAGTAATATACAGCATGAGAATACATGTTGTGCTGCTCATTGAATAAACAAGTATGATTACGTCAGTCAATGGGAACTGTATAACTTCCCCCTACCCACTTCTCTCCTGTGCCTCACCTAGGCTAGTACTTATTTCTTCCCCCTCCTGTATCCACATCCTCTAACTTCACAATTTACAATTCATCAATCCTTCTGTCTTTTCATCTCTTGGCTTTGTCCACCATCTGCCTATCAAAAACCCCATTCACCTGTATCAATCTATTGGGAAGGTTGGCTGGTTGGGAAGGGATAAGTGAACCCAGGAGTTTTGGAGGCTGAAAGATATCAGATAGATAGATTTGTGATGTCAGATGTGAGGTGTCAGAGGTTATGGGGAGAAGGCAGGAGAATGGGGTTAAGACGGAGAGACAGATCAGCCATGGCTGAATGATGTAGTAGACTTGATGGACCAAATGGCCTAATTCTACTCCGATTCCTTATGACCTTAAAGGGGTGGGGATAGGAAGATGTGACTAGCAGTGGGATCACATTGACAGTGACAGAAATGTCGGAGAATGACATGTTGGATGCAGAGGCTGGTGGGGTGAATGGTAAGGACCAGGGGATCTCTATTGTTGTTCTGTTTGGGGGGAGGGGGAGCGAGAACAAAACTACTGGACTCGGAGATGATAAGGATGGGGGATCCATCAAACCCATGTAAAGAAAGAGGACCCATGTTAAGAATAAGGAGTAAGCCATTTAGAACATAGACGAGGAAACACTTTTTCTCACAGAGAGTGGTGAATCTGTGGAATTTTCTGCCTCAGAGGGCGGTAGAAGCAGGTTCTCTGGATGCTTTCAAGAGAGACGTAGATAGGGCTCTTAAAGATAGCAGAGTCAGGGGATATGGGGAGAAGACAGGAACGGGGTACTGATTGGGGATGATCAGCCATGATCACATTGAATGGCGGTGCTGGCTCGAAGGGCCGAATGGCCTACTCCTGCACCTATTGTCTATTGTCATCTCGGATGTCTGAGAGTGGAAAGCCTCAATTTGGGAGCAGATGCGGAGGAGACGGAGAAATTGAACGTAGGGAATGGTGTCTTTGCAAGAGGCAAGGTTGGAGGAGGTGTGGTCGAGAGAACTGTGGGAGTCAGTGGGTTAATCGTAGATGTCAGTCAATATTCTGTCCCTGTAATCGAGACAGAGAGAAAGGGGGAGAGAGGTGTCAAAGATAGTCAAAGTAAATTTGGAGGCTGGGTGGAATGTAAGTTATTGATGAAGTTGCCAATGTAGCAGAGGAAGAGTTGGGGGTGGTGCCATTGTTCCATTTGATATAACCAACAAAATGGCAGGCATAGCTGGGGCCCGTTTGAGTGGCCATGGCTACACCTTTAACTTGAAGAAAGTGAGCAAAGTCAAAAGAGATTTTGGTGTCAAAATCTTCCTCCTAAATCCACCTATCACTAGCCTGGTGTTGTCCCGTTCCCATCTCCCGGCTTTCCTCCCCTACCACAATCAGTATGATGAAGGGTCCCAACCCAAAATGTCACCTATCCATGTCCTCCAGAGATGCTGCCTGAGCCACTGAGTTACTCCAACACTTTGTGTTTATTTTAATAAAACAGCGCCTGCAGTTCCCTCGGTCTATTTGGTGCATAAGATTCACCAAGAGGCAAGGAGTTACATTTCATCAAGGCTGGTTGAAAGATAAATGTAGCCAGTTCCATGAGTTTGATCCGAAGATAGACACAAAATGCTGGAGTAACTCAGCGGGACAGGCAGCATCTCTGGGGGAAAGTGATGGGTGACGTTTTGGGTCGAGATCCTTTATCAGAGTGCGAAGAGTCTGGGCAATCAGGGCAATCATGCTTGTTTTTACAGTCCATTTCTGAATGCTATTGCAATGAAGTGAGGATTTGTGCTCTTATACTGTGCAACAATCAGACCCACAGTCAAAGGAATTAGGAATCCCGCAGTGACAATGGCTTATGTTTCCAAGCACAGATGAACTGAAAATATCCATGAAATGCATGCTTCCTGTTTCAAATAATGTGGAACAGCGATTCCAAAACTCGTCGGTATTTTCGTGAATATTACAGTAATAGAGAGAACACAGCGATACGTGTAGGTATGCATTACCCACCCATTGTCTAAATCATTAAAAATCACAAGTTTGGCACTTGTTTTGTGCTGAAAAGGTTTTCTTAGAAAAGAGATGTTTACTTTGTTAATGCATTTCTTGCAAAATGACTTTTTCAAAAGCAGAATCTGTTACCTTGGAACAGAAAGGCGGTGGATATCAAACCAAGTGAAACAGCTCAGCAGATAGATTCAGACCACCCAGTGCTGAGGGAGGCAGACGGGGCAAAAAGCAGAAAAATGTGAAGAAAGAAAGAAAAATCAGTGGGCACGTGTGGACCGTCCCCTTTTCAAGATCAATTGTACTTGTTTGATTTGATTGTACTGATATTCAGTATCAACCGATCAGTTTGGATAGCATGCAAAACAAAGCTTTCTGTACATGTGACAATAATAACCATAAACATAAAATGATACAGAATTTAACTAACCAATAGGTCAGGAACACCACTGTGCTGCTCTGGATTTTTGAAAGGCAATCCTATTAGTTGCCATCCCTCCCTCAAAGTCATAAGGTCATAAATAATAGGAGCAGAATTAAGCCATTCGGCCCATCGAGTCTACTCTGCCGTTCAATCGTGGCTGATTTATATCTCCCTCCTAACACCATTCTCCTGCCTTCTCCCCATAAGCCCTGACACCCGTACTAATCAACAATCTATCTATCTCTGCCTGAAAAATAAGCATTAAAAATATCTGAGAGCTGGATGGGGAAGGGATTGGTGGTAGATGGGAAAATCAGGAAATATAAATGCAAATGTACTTGCATTTTCTGTTCGTCATGTGCTTGTGCTTTGTAGCAGAGGTTTTCCATGAGATTGTTGAAGAGCAGAAGCAGAGTAGTGTGTGTCCAACTGGTGCGGATGGACATTGACCACGTTTTTGTGGTCAGTCTCATTTAAACGTTCAGGTTGACTGACTGGCACTGTTCAAGGGTGGTGATTAGTTGCTGTTGAACTCTGCATTCTTAGAGTGTATATTGAAACAATGAACGGAAAGATATCTAAAAACGAGACTGGTGGGGAGGCAGATGGACTATGAGATGAATTAGCACTTCCATAGAAACATAGAAAATAGGTGCAGGAGTAGGCCATTCGGCCTTTCGAGCCAACATCGCCATTCAATATGATCATGGCTGATCATCAGTACCCTGTTCCTGCTTTTTCCCCATATCCCTGGATTCCGTTAGCCCTAAGAGCTATATCTAACTCTCTCTTGAAAATATCCAGTGAAAGGGCCTCCACTGCCTTCTGTGGCAGAGAATTCCACCAATTCACATCATTCTGGGTGAAAAACTTTTCCTCATCTCACTCCTAAATGGCCTGCCCCTTATTCTTAAACTGTGATCCCTGGTTCTGAATTCCCCCAACATCGGGAACATTTTTCCTGCATCTAGCCTTTCCAATTCCTTAAGAATTTTATTTGTTTCTACATGATATCCTCTCATCCTTCTAAATTCCAGTGAATACAAGCCCAGTCGACCCATTCTTTCCCGGTGAACCTAATTAATCTGGTGAACCTACGCTGCGCTTCCATATCTGATATTACAATGTAGTCTTGCAGTGTGCACAAGCAACATTGTGGCTCCCTGGATGTCAGACCTTTATACTCTCCAGGGTGCCAAGATGAAGAGGACTACCACTTCTGTTCTCCAAATCATGAAGGTTGAGGCAGCTACACTTCACGCTACTCAGCGAGGCCACCAGCATAATCAAGGACGAGTCTCACCCCGGTCACTCGCTTCTCCCCTCTTCCATCAGGCAAGAGGCACAGAAGTTTGAAACCAATCCAGGTTCATAGACAGTTTCTTCTCCATCTGTTATCAGGTAAGTGAACCATCCTATCACCAGACTACCATCTACCACATTGGAGACCTTGAGACTATCTTCAAGCAGACTTTACTGGACTTTATATTACACTGAATGTTATTCCCTTTATCCTGTAACCGTACACTGTGGACGGCTTGATTGTAATCATGTACAGTCTTTTTGCTGACTGGATAGCATGCAACACAAAAGTTTTTCACTGTACCTTGATACAGATGACAATAAACTAAACTCAAATAAAATAAACTAGCTCCTCAGCCAAATGTTTTACAGTCTCTCTTGGTAAGCACTCTAAATCAGAATGTAGTGAAAATGTTGATGAGATATAACCATACAAGGTTGAAGAATGTGGTGGTTCTCAGCATGGGATAAAGAATACAGGCTATGTTTTTGTAGGGTATGTGGAATCTCAGAGTTAAGTCAGTGCTTGCAAATGATGAGCCCTATTTTAAACTGATACCTGCCCCGCTGGGAAAACAAGTGAACAGACCTGGGAATCTCTCAGGTGCCTCTAGAGGGCACTGCTGGGTGTAATATTTTCTTTTAAAGGTGCAAACCATTTTGAGGAAATTCTAAAGCATCTTCTGGGATGTGGTGGATATTACCACACCGCTATAAGTTACTTTTGCCATGTATAGAAACGTGTTAAGTGGTTCCTTGAAACTAACTTGAACTTTCAGTGTGGGGGCTAACAACTCCGGAGGCCGGTTTTCTACTGGTGTGTTTATGATTCTGTACAAATGAGGCAGAAATGATGGAAAATGGAACATATGACATCAGCACAACATTACCGTCCCCTGCCCAGTCATTCATTGGAAAACTGGGTTGGCTCACATTCAGATGGAGATCTGGCTGCATTTTTCTATGCTTCCAGCCTCCTAGGCCAAGTAAAGTGCACGGATGGGAGGAGGTATGCTTATCATCACGGGTGGTTCTCCATCCAGGGCAAGCTTTCTGACTGGAAAAAATGCAACTTTTGACGAGACATCTGTATTTAAACGATGAAGAGATCACACACAGTTCTAATGGCCTTGCCTTGCGTCAAGATCTGATACAGTAGAATTAAGGGACTTGCATTAAATGGTGCAGGTAAAATGTTAAGCTGGCTGGCATGAAGGCATTGTAATCTGGTTAGTTTGGTTTGACTGCAGATCTTTAAAGAGGACATTTAAAATTCTGCTCTGGTAAGAGGGGTAATGCCATTGCTGTCAGAAGATTCCAAGCATTAATGAAGAGGTGGAGGGAATGGATTGACACACTTTACAAGAGCAGAGTTGCATCTTCTAATGCGCAAGTTGATGTTCACAAAGGACGGAATCCTTGAGATCAATAGCGGAAGGTTGTAAAATCTGTTGTGCACGCAATGGCCACCTCATTGACTCTACATTTCCATTGCAGAACTAAAAGCTGTTTAGAGTGTCAGCCAGGCATTTAAAATATGCGCATGAATAGTCATCGGCGTACTGCAATGACCACTTGAGGCATCTTTTGTATGACGTGACAATTTCTCGTTTCTACAACGAAGGTGGGGCAGTCTGATCTGCGTGATGCACTGGGCTACTTCCACATGGTCTTGAGTGGGCTTGTTGTCAAACCGAGTTGTGATGCATCCTGAGAGAATGTTTTCAATGGTGTATGTATAGACGTTGGTAAAAGTTGTTGGAGACATGCTGAACTTCTTTTTAATTTTCTTATTTGAGAGATACAGTGTAGAAACAGGCCCTTCGGCCCACCAGGTCCGCGCTGACCAGCAATCCCCGCATATTAACACTACCCTACACACACAATTTAACACTTACCAAGCCAATAAACCTACTTACCTGTATGTCTTTAGAATGTGGGAGGAAATCGAAGATCTCAGAGAAAACCACGCAGGTCATGGGGAGAACGTACAAACTCCGTACAGACAGCACCCGTGGTTGGGGTCGAACATGGGTCTCCGGCGCTGCAAGCGCTATCAGGCAGCAACTCTATCGCTGCACCACTGTGCCGTGATGAAGTAAAGGTGCTTTCTTCCTCATAGCTTCACTGTGGTTCATCCTTTTGCCCTTCATTCAACAAACCTGCCCAATTATAATGGTTATGGTAGTTGTGGTGATAATTGCAGTTATATTGTTGCATTTTGGAAGATCAAAAGTAGGGAATAAGATATACAGCGGAACCCTTAACAGCATTAACAAATGTATAGAAAGATCTCAGAACTAAAGTCTTCAGCTCCCTGACGTAGATAAGAGTGGTAAAGAGGATATATGGTATATTTGCCTTCATTAGTCAATGTATTAAACTTATGAATTTTATAAAACTTTGGCTAGGCTGCATTTGGAGGATTGTGTGCAGTTGTGTTCGCCCTATTGCAGGAAGAATGTGAAGGGTATGCAGAGGGTGCAGAAGAGGTTTATCAGAAAACCTATGCAGTCACAGGGAGAATATGCAGACTGCACCCATAGTCAGGGTCAAACCCGGGTCTCTGGCGTTGTAAGGCCGCAACCCTTCTGCTGCGTCACTGCCCTATCCATTTTTTTCATGTAAAAGTGGCATGTCCTCCTTGAGCATGTCGCTTTTCTCCAAGTCACTGTTCTTCTACAAGTAATTTTTTTGGCCATCGCACAGCCAGTTGGACCAGACCGTGCCCCCACACATGAAGGTGTAGCAGTTAACAGCGGGCCTTTCATGATCACAGGTTAAAAGATGTTGTTACTGAATGGCCATGAAATGCAAAGGCCAATGCCCATGGTGTTCTTGATAGCTGGTCATCACCCTCCTGGTTCTATCCCTCAGCCCATCCAAAGCCAAGATCACTTGAGTGAGGTGGTGCTCCAGAAACTGCTCACAACTCTGAGATCAAAGTCAGGATACCAGCAACACTAATACATCAATGAGAGTATGATCAAAGCTTCAAGATACAAGATACAAGATACATTTATTTGTCACATGTGCCAGAGAGATGTGTGTTCACCATACAGACAAACAATAAAATAAAGTACATAACACACGATAGAGTCCAACACAAAACATCCCCACACAGCAGAATCAAAGTTTCCTACTGTGAGGAAGGCACCAAAGTCAGTGCTCTTCCTCTATTATTCTTAATGTTCACCCGTGGTCGGGGCCTTCTGAGCCCTCCCCAGTCGCCGCTACGGGAGAACAACCTCCGCGGCTTGGACCTCCAAGTCGGCCGCTTCCTACCAGAGTCCGCGGCTCCCGGAGTCCACAGGTCATACTGGGCGGAGATTCTCGCTGGCGGCCCTCGGCAAAGGGTCCCAGGGACTCCACGATGTTGAGGTCAGCGCCGCACGCATTGGGAACTCTTCAAACCTCAGCTCCATGATGTTGGAACAGTGGGCCCAGCACTCCGGAGTTTCAAATGGCGATCCAGGTAGGCATCGCTCCGCTCCGCGGTGAATCCAGCGCTGCGATCCCGCTGCTGATGCTCTGGTCCGGGTCCCCGGCAGGAAAGGCCGCTCCGATCCAGTTGGCAGGCCGCGAGGAGGGGGGCAAGGACGCTACTCGGAGAATAGTCGCGTCCTCGCCAGGAAGCGACTAAGAAGCAGTTTCCCCCCTTACCCTACTCCCCTCCCCCAAATAAAAAATGTAATGAAACTTAACGGCAAACCTAAAATATATCCCTATTACAGAGTTCAGAAGACAACAAAAAATAAGTAATGATTTCCACCCATTATGTTGTCTTGTCCCTGCAATTTCAAATGGTTCAATGATTCAATGGTCCTTTATTTGTCGCATTTGCAACCGAACAGTGAAATTAATGTTGCATATATATTACATATGCCACTATTGGCGCAACGATTCAAAGTCCAAAGTCCTGTCGGCCCGCGCACTCTGAATACTGGACCATCGTTGGGTCCCGGGGGGTTCCACCTGCAGCCGATCTTGAAGACACTGGAGTCATTACCTCTGTGCATCCTCCTACAGGCCCTTCCTCCTTGTGTCCAACGTCTCCAGCTCCCTCCCAGTTAATGTCAATGAGTAACCAAAGAATGATCATCTTTTAAATGTAGGGAGTGGATTATCCACTTAAGTAGCAATAATGTTGGATCTTTACTGACTATTAGTGCTACAAGCTACTCAGCAAGTACTTCAATGGCATGTCATGCATTGAGAGAGATACATTTCACAAGACTGCCACTGAGGTTCAAGCTGCATAGAGAAACAATATGAACTGGGAACACTCACAGAATGTTGATTCAATTAATATCATGGAATCCAATAAAGTAAAATAACATTTGGTATCAAGGACATGAACGTCCATCCAATTAGTTGCTGAGTAAAGATTGTTTTGTGATTCTACAAGTATTAATATGCTAAAGGACCCAAAATACTATTATACTTATGTTGCTACCTGTCAGAGGTGGGCATGTCTACTGCCAATTCCCAGGATGGTTTGGAAATAATCATGAATTGGAACTGTGAATATGCATCATGATTTTCAGAGTGATTTCCATTTCCCCTATTTGAGTTCATGAGTTCATTGCCTTGTGACCTGATCAAATGTGTTTCCCTTAAATCTCCAAGCTCCTTTTATTTCTCAAATTTGAACCAATGAATATATAAGGAAGGCAAAAGTACCCTCTTCTCTTTCAGAACAAAATAGCGATGGCAGCTCATTTAAAAAATGACCGGGTAATTGTTAGAAATGTTGGGGGACTCAGAAGCCAGTGTTACATTTACTTCCGACTTGATGGATTGCTGCTGCCTTTCATTGCGCTGTGGCAGAAGCGGTAGGGCAGGGAAGGTTTAGATCCTCCCCGTTTTCTTACTTCTCTCACCTCCATTCTAGCCTTTGCATTTACATGATTATGTTACGGGAAATTATATGAAGCAGAGAATTCCATGGTACTTACTACAGTTAGGTGAAGAACATTGTTATTTTCCAGGCTTCCTCAGGAGATGAGTGGTTATGAGATGAGTTAAAGGTTCAAAGGTTCTTTATTTGTCACATACACCAATTGGTGTAGTGAAATGCCGATTGCCATTGCAGCACATTAAAAAGAATACAACGTAACAATAATAAAGAAATTTAAACATAAAAACATGCCCCAGAATGGTTCCCACTGTGAGGGAAGGCGCAACGTCCAGTCGCCATCCCCATGTCCACCCATAGTCAGACCTATTGAGGCCACCGCAGTTGCCTTTACGGAGGCTCGATGTTCCAGGCCCTTCTCGCCGGATGATGGTGCTCCGGCGTTGGGAGAATCCTCTCAGCGGCTTGGGATACCTGGATTGGCCGCATCCTTACCCAAGACCGCGGCGTCCGAAGCTAACAGGCCGCGCTGGATGGAGCTCCACCACTGGCGATCTCGGCGAGAGATCTCAGGCTCCCGATGTAAAGTTCAGCGCCGCCGCCCGCAGCTGGCCGCTCCACAGACCCGCAGCTGCGCGATGTTTCATCGGCGGCCCCAGCATACCGGAGTTCCTGCGCGGCGACCCGGGCAAGGCATCGCCCACTCCGCGATAGCGCTCCAGCGCTGCGCCCCCGCCGAAGCCAAGGTTCAGGCCGGTCCACTGAGGAAACGCCGCTCCAGGCCCGCTGGTAGGCCGCAAGGACGAGTCGAAGGTGCTGCTCGGAGGAAAGCCGCCTCTCCGACCAGGTAGGGACCCTGAAAAGCAGTTTCCCTCTTTCCCCCCACCCCACCCCCCCACATAAAAAAGACTAAACCTCCAAAAACAAAACACTTTAACTCATTAAAAGTTTTAAAAAAGAGGTGAAAAAATGGACAGCTGCAGGCTGGGCAGCCATACCCATACAGGACGGCGCTCCCCTAATGCCGTAATTTATTAGTATGGATCTAGAAGGATCGGAGTTACTGAGCTTTTTGGCCATAATGGGATGAGAAAATAAATGAGGAGGAACATGATGCGAAGAGGCTATGCAGGTAAAATAGCAAAGAAAGGACTGAAGAGAATGAAAGGAGGGAGAGGGACGGTGAAGAGAGACAGTGTGAAAAGTGAAGTGGCTAAAAACAGTAAATGAAAGAGAAGATATGGGGGGGGGGGGGGGTGTGAGGATGAGAAGGGGAAAGATAGGTGGGGATAAAAGGGCAAGATATAAAGAGAGAAAGGGAAAGAAAGAATGAAGAGGGAGAGTGGGCAGTGGATGGGGAAGAGAAAATGGGAGAGAGAGAGAGAGAAAAAGAGAGAGAGAGAGAGAGAGTGAGCGAGAGAGAAAGAGAGCAAGAAAGAATCACAGAGCCTGGTTTGACTGACGCCGGCTCTTGTTTCATTTGGTCTGTATTCAGGCCACTGACTATGCTTGGGGCCATCCCCCAGCATGGGTCTGGCAAAAACTGCTTTGTCTCTGGATTTGTAGCTCTGTTGAACCTGGATCCAGTCCAGAGTTAATTCACATTCTTCACATTGCCCCCAAATTGTCTGCGGTTTACTTTCATCATGTTTAACCACCAAGCCCTGGAACAGGTGAAGAGTGTGTCAAGAGTCAAGAGTGTTTCATTTCATTTGCACCAGGAACAGACCAATGAAATTCTTACTCGCTGCAGATTTATAGACCAATTAATGCAATAAAGCAACAATAAATATATGATAATATATTTAAATTAATAATCAGTAATACTAGACGTGACCACAATAGTGCAAAAACTGAAGTATGTAGTGCAACAAAAACAAAGTCCATTGTAGATTGTAGATTGTTGCTGAAGTAGGGGTGTGGTTAAAGTTGTGCAGTGTGGTTCAAGAGTGTCATGGTTGTTGGGAAGCCTTGGAGGTGATGGTTCTCAGGGTCCTGTACCTTCATCCCGATGATAGCAGAGAGACGAGAGCGTGGCCAGGGCGGTGTAGGTCTTTGAAGATAGGAGCTACCTATTTGAGGCAGTGCATCTTGTAGATCACTTTGATAGTGGGGAGATCAAATACTCATGATGGACTGGACAATATTCACCACTTTGTGCAGTTTTCTTTGTTTGTGGGCATTTGAGTAACTGAACCAGACTATGATGCAACTATGATCTGTATGCTCTCTACTGTATCTCCTCAATCTTCCAAGGAAGTAGAGGCATTGGTGAGCTTTATTTGTGATTAATGTGCTGGGCCCTGGACAGGTCTTCAGAGATATGTGCACCAAGGAATTTGAAGTTGTTGCTACCGCTGTTCCGGAACTGAAGGTAGGTTCATGGATCCTTGGCTTTCCCTTCCTGAAGTCAGCCATCAACTTCTTTGTCTTGCTAAAATTGTGAACAAAATTGTTGTTCTGGCACCATTCAGTCAGATTATCAATTTCTCTCCTTTACTCTGACCCATCATTACTCATCATTCATCCAACAATGATTCTATTGTCATTGAACCATCAGTGGTATCGAGGGCAAGCATGGCATAGATCTGAACCTACCACACAAATGACTTTAAAGTAGAAACTAGGAGCTGCAGATGTTGGATTACAAAAAAGGACACAAAGTTGTGGACTAACTCAATGGATCAGGCAGCATCTTCTGGTGATCGTGGACAGATGACACTTTGGGTTGGGGCCCTTATTCAGACTCAAACAACTTTGGGCTATTTCTCAGACTTCAGCTTCCTCTTTTCATGCAAGATCTTTTTCCTGAAAAACAATATTCATAGCATGTAAGCTTTTGCACTGAGTATTTAATAGTTGGCCTGATGTCCACCATTGGCGGGATGAGGGATATGGAAAATGTGCAAGAAGCTGGAACTGGGGAATACAGCAATCTGAGGATTGTTGTACAAGAGATGGTTGCATAGCTAGAGAGGTGAAGCCCATTCAATGATTTTAGCAAGATGAGAATTTAAAGTGCATCATTAAATGTTATTAAGCAAAACAAAGCATTTTCCATTGAACAGATCAAAATATTGTTCGATAGTGAGATTAGAACAGCATTTTCAAAAAATTAGTTACTTTTGGCCTGTTAATGGCTAAGCAAAACCATGGGGTTTTAAAATGAGTTAATATTGATCTTTGTTTCAACATGTACTTGTACAGATTATGATTTTAACCACAATGTTGATTTGGGTCAAATGTTTACTGTTGCAATTAGTTCACCTTGCTATTCTCTTCCTTCGTATAATCCATTTAATGTAAAACATGGCTTTCAATGAATACTTTGGGTTTCGGTGTGTTGAGAACTTTCTCTCTTCTCTTTCTTTTTATATATCTTTTTATGGGAACAAGTTATGTGAAAGAAAACAGAGCTGGGAACTGAAGGAAGTACTGTAAGGACATGTGGCTATGGGCCAGCATGCTAAGCCAGTATCAACAGGATTGGATCAGCACTAAGCTGCCAGAATAGAGTTTTTGTTATAGGCTGTCCATGCTGAGCTGTTTCAAGAGTTTTCAGTTAGCATGATTGTTGTGGCATCCTCTTACATGTAAAGATGCATTTACTTTGAATTAGATAAACTTTTAAAATCATCATTGCTTTTCTTTGCTAAACTCAAGGAAGATCATAATGATTTTTAATGGTATAAATCAAAAGTGTAAAACAGAATAATTATCAAAATATGAAGCAAAAATGAAACATTCTGGAAAAAATGTATTAGTAGCTTAACAACCATAATGGAAGACAAAATACTGGATTTAATCGACTTTTTGTCACAGATTGCGAGGATTGTTGGTGAAGGTATCATTTAGTTCCAATCTGAAAGTATCCTGTACATATGAGCTGCAGTCATACTATAGTTTGGGTGTTGGTTAGAGAGGTTACAGTGACAGATTGGAAATATATATTTTAAGTCAGGGTAGACTGTGGACTGGAGGGGGACTTGGAAGTTGTGATAGTCTCATGCATGTGGTGTCCGTGTCCTTCTAGGTGGCAGAGGTCATGGGTTTGGGCATTGTCATTGAGGAAGACATAGCAGGTTACCAAAGTTCATCTTGTAGATGGTGCATGCTGTAGCTATGGTGTGCTGGTGATGGAGGCGATGATAGTTTAACTAAATAGATGGGATACCAATTAAATAGACGGCATTATCTTGGATAGGCACAAAATGCTGGAGTAACTCAGAGGGACAGGCAGCATCTCTGGATAGAAGGAATGGGTGGCATATTGGGTCTAGA
Source organism: Raja brachyura (assembly GCA_963514005.1). The sequence goes on along the minus strand of OY740784.1, from coordinate 22,215,872 downwards.
CCCTTCATCAGACTGAAGGGTCTCGAACCAAAATGTCACCCGTTCCTTTATCCAAAGATGCTGCCTGTCTCGCTGAGATACTCCAGCATTTTGTGTCTATCTTGGGTTTAAAGAGCATGTTGAGCATGCTGAGCATGTTACCAATTCAAGCAAGTGGAAGGAATGCATCTGACATATATGTGTTTAAGAAAGAACTGCAGATGCTGAAAAATTGAAGGTAGACAAAAGTGCTGGAGAAACTCAGCGGGTAAGACAGCATCTTTGGAGCGAAGGAAATAGGCGACATTTCGGTTCAAAACCCTTCTTCAGGCTGATGTGGGGGTGGGGATCGGGGGGGGGCGGGAAGAAGAATAGAAGAGGTGGAGACAGTGGGCTGTGGGAGAGCTGGGAAGGGGAGGGGAAAGAAGGAGAAAGCAGGGACTACCTAAAATTGGAGAAGTCAATGTTCATACCGCTGGGGTGCAAACTACCCAAGCGAAATATGAGGTGCTGCTCCTCCAATTTACGGTGGGCCTCACTCTGGCCATGGAGGAGGCCCAGGACAGAAAGGTCGGATTCGGAATGGGAGGAGGTGTTGAAGTGCTGAGCCACCTGGAGATCAGGTTGTTTATTGTGAACCGAATGGAGGTGTTCGGCGAAGTGATCGCCAAGCCTGCGCTTGGTCTCACCGATGTAGAGCAGCTGACACCTAGAGCAGCGGATACAATAGATGAGGTTGGAGGAGGTGCAGGTGAACCTCTGCTGCACCTGGAAAGACTGCTTGGGTCCTTGGATGGTGTCAAGTGGGGAGCTAAAGCGACAAGTGTAGCATTTCCTGCGGTTGCAAGGGAAAGTGCCCGGAGAGGAGCTGGTTTGGGTGGGAAGGGACGAATTGACCAGGGAGTTACGGAGGGAGCGGTCTCTGCAGAAAACTGAAAGGTGAGGAGATGGGAAGACGTGGCCAGTGGTGGGATCCGGTTGGAGATGGCGAAAATGTCGGAGGATTATTTGTTGTATGTGGTGGCTGGTAGGGTGGAAGGTGAGGACAAGGGGGACTCTCCCCTTGTTATGAGTGGGGGGATGGGGAGTGAGAGCAGAGTAACAGGGTATAGAAGAGACCCTGGTAAGAGCCTCATCTATAGTAGAAGAGGGGAACCCCCGTTCCCTAAAGAATGAGGACATCTCCGATGCCCTGGTTTGGAACACCTCATCCTGGGTGTAGATGCAGCATAGACGGAGGAATTGGGAGTTGGGGATGGAGTGGGTGGAAAGAAGTGTAGTCCAGATAGTCGTGGGATTCAGTGGGTTTATAGGAGATGTTATATATGTGGACACTTCGGGCAGATGATTGGTGATATTCGTGACTGGAACAGCTTGGATGGAGGTGCAGGTATGTAGCTTCCACCTGATGAAGAACCAGTCCGATTTTGTTCATTAAAGGAGCTGATACCAAGTTAGTCATAAACGATGGCTATTGAAACTTTGACCTCGAGAACATTCTGTGCTCTTGCTAGTTTTAATGCTTCTTTTAAGTCTTGTTCCACAAGGAGGAGACTGATTTATTAGTCGAGAGTCATCATGATCTTTACCCATATTTGATCTGATTCCAAGAGGCTTCATGCGATGTCAAGCCAGCTTTGAGGACTCCTCGAACAATTCCTTTGAAATGTTATCGGTCTGTGGTGCCATCTCTGCCCCATCAATGGGAGGAGTCCAATGTGAGGAGGATTCATCCAGTCTGCTCTCTGGCTGTGCGCTGGGATGGTTTTCTCAATTTTGGCAAGCCCGTGAAGATTTATGAGAGGAACTTTGCCTGGTCGACTGGGCTGGCAGTGTCTATGTTTTTAGTCACATCCCCTGCCAATTTTAATGCTGGGTGGCCTGTCCAGTTTGTTCATTTTGTTTTTTGATATAACCAAATAGCTTGCTTGGTTTTAGTGGAGGGTGGATAAGAATAACAATGCTGTTGCCTATAGTTACCGGACCTGGGAAACTGGTTGTGCGTAGGACGGAGACGTCTGATGACTTCTGGTGACATGTCTGTCGAAGGGTCTTGACCCGAAACGTCACTCATTCCTTCTCTCCAGAGATGCTGCCTGTCCCGCTGAGTTACTTCAGCTTTTTGTGTCTGACTTCTGATGACAAGTCTGACGAAGGGTCCAATTGATGCACGTAGACCTGAAACTTAGTTTAGTTTAGTTTAGAGGTACAGCATGGAAACAGGCCTTCGGCCCACTGAGTCCACGCCGACCAGCTATCATCCATACATTAGTTGTATCATACACACAAGGGACGACAATTCACAGAAGCCAATTAACCTACAAATGTGCACGTTTTTGGAATGTGGGAGGAAATTGGTGCAACTGCAGATAATTCACACGGTCACAGGGAGAATGTACAAACTCTGTACAGACAGCATCCGTAGTCAGGATTGAATCTGGTTCTCTGCTGCTGTCAGGCAGCATTGTGCTGCCCCTGGGAGAGGAGACTGTGTGTGACAATTGTGACCTGTGGCCTGAGAGATGTAAGCAACCTCCCTGCTGCTTCCCACCTTTTTTATTGACCTCTCTCCCAATCCTTCCTTATAACTCCAGCTCGCTTGTTTAACTAACATCCTTGTGGATGTTTTCTATACACTCTCTTGCTTAATCACATCCTTTCTGAAGCATGGCAACACAAAACTCCAAGTACAATCTAATCACCATTTTATACAACTCAGACGTGATCTCCTAACTCTTGTACACGTTGCCTTTGCTGATGAAGGCAAGCATGGTTCTTCACTACCCTGTATACCTGTGCTTTCAGTTTCAGGGAATTATAGACAGTCTCTCTGTTCAATAGTACTCTCCAGGGCCCTGTCATTTGCTGCTGATGTCCTGGACTGTTCAGCTTCACAAAATGCTTAACTTCACATTTGTCGTTAAATTCCGCCTGCTATTCCTTTGCTTGCATTTGCAGTAAAATCAAAATACTGTTGTAACCTTAGACCTCCATCTTCACTGTCCACTATACTGCCAATTTTGTTGTCACCTGAAAACTTAGTAATAATGCTACGTGCAATCTCATCCAAAACATGAATGTATATGAAAAACAACAAGAGTCCCAGCACTTATTTCTACGGCACATTACTTGTCACAAGCCTCCTAACTGAAAAACAACCCTCCACTACTAACTTCTGCTTCCTACCACCAAGCCAATTTTGTGTCCATTTTTTCTAACTCAGCCTGGATCTTCTGTGCTCTAACCTTATGGTTCAGCCCACCATGTGAAATCTGTCTAAGGCCTTGATACCTGATAATTTAGGTTCAATGAATAAATAAGTTTTCATCAATCAGCCCACAACAAAAATGTATCTAACTGGCCTTAATTACATAGTATATCCCTTGTTAGCAATGGCACTCTGTTGGTTGTCCTCCAGTTCACTATCCCTTCTGTAAACAAGCACCAGACTCAGTACATGATTCAAATACATCTTTAATCAGCACTGAAACTTAACAGTATTAAGGATGGCTGGTTGTCAGTACATCCTAGCTGCTCAGACCACCAGTACCGGAAACAAGTGTTAGTACAAGTGTTACAGTGGAGTTAGTGATGCTGGCTTGTGTGTGATTGGTTAACATGCAACATCAATCTACATCCTTCCCCCTAAAGATTAAGTGTGGAAGGGCACCCATACCATGGAGTTAAAAGTGCTCGCCGTATCTGTCTGGTGGTCTACTAACACGGCCCGAGCACGTGCGGACCCACCTGAAAGATGAGACGGAGAGCCTGGAGGCGAGAATGGCGCGATGGTGGCTTGTGGTGACCGAAAGGGGAAACATGCGGTAGGTGAGGCCCCGTGGTTAGTGGAGACTGTGGGATGTGGAGGGGTGCAAGGCATGCGGGGACAGGTGGGAGACATTGCAAAAGGCGGCTGGAACTGGAGCGGTGGAGCATAGGGACCAGCAGGCGGTGGTCGAGGCTCCCTCACAGCAAGCAGGTGTTGTCGACTTCTCCGGTACACCGCTCCCTCACAGTCTACCAGATAAGACCGTGGCTCGTCAGTCGGGTGGACAACAGTGCCCAGACGGGAATGTCCAGTTGAAGTTCGTAGACGGACGACCTGGCCCGGCAGTAGAGGCTTGAGTGGTCTGCTTGAACTGTCGTATGACCGTTTCTGGATGTCATGCTTCTCTTCGAGACGTTTCTGGATAGTGGCAGTCTTCAGCACCTGAGGGACCAGTTGTTGTTGTGCGATGGGGATGTTGTTCGCAAGATGCCCGAGGTGCACGGGAGGTGTCAGCGATGTGCATGTCCTTACCCTTTGTGTAGGTAATAGAGAAATCGTACTGCTGGAGCTGCATCATCATATGCTTCAAACGAGCTGGTGCGGCGTGGATGTGCTTGTTCAGGATTGTCACCAGTGGTTGGTGGTCCGTCTCGACCGTGAAGTTGTTGCCAAAGATGAAGTCATGAAATTTGGAGCAAGCAAAGACGACGGCCAACAGTTCCTTTTTGATTTGCGCGTAGTGCTGCTCCATGTCAGTCATGGTGGGAGAGGCATAAGAGACAGGTAGTAGAGTGCCCTCGGCAGATAGCTGCAAGCAGGCTGCACCAAGCCCCAATTTCAAAGCATCGCGGGTGATCGTCACTCGTTTCAGGTCAGAAAAGGTCAGGGTCGGTGCACTGGTCAGTTTGGACTTTAAAACATTGAAGGCAATCTGATGTTGCCGGAACCATGACCATGCAGTGTCCTTTTTTACACCAATCTACACCTTCACCTAAAGCTAGAGAGAATTGGAAAGTTATCTCAAGTTAACCTCAAGCTGTTTTCTTCATTTTTATGATCTGAGATATATTTTATCCAAGCCAGGCAGTTTATTTTTAAAACTGCTGTCTAACCTCAATATTTCCTTTCACTATTTTAATCATAACTAAAATACTTCACACACACTCCATAAATACACAACTGCACCATCCCCAGTCTTTATGAAGCCATGCCCAAAGTATTAATTTGGAATCTGGATGTGGCAGGCTATGAGGCACAGGAAATTAATGTGCAGGAAGAGGTTCGGAAGGTAAATGGAGCTGGCAGTTATTGTGAGAGGCTTGAGGTAGAAGAGTAAGGCAATGTTGCTGCAATTTTACAGGAGTTTGATTCAATTGTTCTTATTGTCACGCTTACCAAAGGTACAGTGAAATACATTATTTTGCGTATAGATCAGTGCGATTATTATCATACATAAAGACAATCCCTGATTAAGTACCCCCAGGCTTGGAAACAGCCCACTGAGTCCCTATGCAATAGTCGCGGATTTTGATGCCATTATATGCAGTCCAAGCTGCAGCTGGCCAAAAAGGCCCATTGGAGACATCACCTCATTGAGATCTCCAGTGATCCCTCCGTCTCCTCTCCGGGCCTTCATACCTCAGGAGGCCTACCTCGAGGACGTTGAAACGTTTTACCAGACTACACTGTACCGTTTTCATCTCTGAATAGAAGATAGAATATTTGCAACTTGGAGGCAATGGAAGGTGGATTCACCAAATCGATTCCTGCAATTGAAAAAATAGTCCACGTTCATCAGAGATTGAAGGAACGTGAGGCAAATTCCGCAAAATTCGAGCAGATTAGCAGAGGGACTGGCAAACCCGTTGCTGTTCCTTTACAATGGGGTAGGAGATTGCAACCTTCACGTGGTCCGCCCTGTTTCGGCGAATGCAATCAATAAGATCAAATAGAACAAGTTGTCCTACAACTTTAGGCTGTGCACGCCATACGCAAGAAGAAGACCACTGGAGAACAAAGGAACATAAACTCAGGGAAAGAGGCAAAGCATTTGGGGCTGAGATGAAAGAACATTTTCTTCACTCAAATGTAAATTATTGTAAACGTTTGACTTTTGAGCAACAAATGAATCAAGAGATATAACAATATGAGAATCAGGCAGAAAAGTGGAAGGGGTAGAGGATATGAAATAGCTTAAAGTTTGAGGAGCCTTTCAGCTTATACCTATTTCATTTTCATATGAACCATGCATATGTCTTTTGCCTTCATATAGAAGTTACTTTCTTGAGCTCTTTTTTTGTTATCCTCTTTCACTTTATGTATCTCTAAAACAACTTGGGGTCTCCTTGCTTTAACATGGCCAGAGATGTTCATGAACTCAATTTGTCTCAATGTTCATGCTCTCTGTCTGAGATAACTGTTTGAGTCTCTGGCTGGTGAGAAGGAAAGAGGTGAAAGGGCAGGTGCTACACCTTTTATGGTTGCATGGAAAAGTGCCTTAAGACAGGGAGTGATTGGTGGGGATGGAAATTGGTCCAGGATGCTATAATGGGAACGGTCCCTTTGAAATGCTAAGAGGAAAGTGGAATGGGAGGGGGGTGATATATGTGGAACTGGAATATAGTTGGAGCTGGCAGAAATAAGTTCCTAAGTTCTAGGAGCAGAATAAGGCTATTCGGCCCATCAAGTCTACACCGCCATTCAAAAATGGCTGATCTACCTATCCCTCTCAACCCCATTCTCCTGCCTTAGAGACCCATACCAATCAAGAATTTGTCAATCTCTGCCTTAAAAATACCATTGACTTGGCCTCCACAGCCTTCTGCGGCAATGAGTTCCACAGATTCACCAGCCACAAATCTGCCAAACATGAGCCTGATTAGATGAAAAGAGAAAATTAGGGCAGTTCTCTCCTCGCTCTACCCAAAGCAAGAGGTGGGTGAGAGCAGATAAGAAATAGTCAAGTACTCTCTAACAAGGGAAGCCATGGGTCAGGAAGAAATGGTAACTCGATTTTGTCTTTCCATATTTGCCGTCAGATCTGAGTGTCTTCAACATTTTCTGTTTCCATTCCGGATTTCCAGCATTTACAGATTTTTAAATTTCATCCAAGTTATTAGTCTATTTTTCCCTTTCTTCATAACTATACTAATCCTGAATGAATAATGATTGCGAGCGTCAAAATGCTCTCCACTGATTTCCCCTCCAGCTGCACACTATCATTTTCTAAAATTAATTCCAAAATTGGTCTCTCTTGTTGGCTATGCATTGCGCTGTCCTCTGTGTCAGGTTGCACTTGAAGGGGATGTGTGGTAAGCACATACGTTCGGGAGAACAGGTTATTAGATGAGCCTCAATGCCAGTTCACAGCACCGAATCTTACCGGCGTGTCCCGCTGTTCAATTCTGCCTTTGCTCTCCATCAATATCTCACAGTGTTGAAGTTGAACCCTCAGCCTTACAGGCCCAGCGCTTTAAAGGGCCTGTCCATGACTTATCAGCGACTGCATTCGACCTTCAAGCTCCAGGGCACTGGCCCGAAAAACCTCGAGCTGGATCGACCGTCAGTGATGAAACCGCGAGCTGGATCGACCATCTGCACACACACACACACGCACGCGCACAAACACATCGCAAAGGTGGGGGCCAGGGAAAGCGGGGGAGCGCTGTCTGAAATTCACAACCGCGATGAACAGGAAGGTAAAAGACGGCTGGTACAGTTACGGTAAGTCCTTTAGAGAGCGGGGAGAGGGTGGGGGAGGGGAGAGAAGGGGAGGGGGGAGAAAGAGTGGAGACACTTTTAAGAAGCCAGACAACTTTAAATAAAGTTTAGCGGGAATTTAACCGGTCGGTTTACTTACCTTTTTTTTCTCAAGGAGCTTTACCTTCGACTACTTTCAATTACCTTTGATTGCCTTCGATTACCTACGATAGCATACGAGTTACTACGACCTACCTCGAGTAAACCTACGAGTTGAAAAATATCGATTTTTTTCCATATCAGCTAGCGACCTAGCTGAGGCCTTGAGTACGCGGGGACTACTCTCGAGCATGAAGGAGAGTTATGCCCCTGTCCCACTTAGGAAACCTGAAGGGAAAGCTCTGGAGACTTTGTGCCCCACCGAAGGTTTCCATGCAGTTCCCGGAGGTTTTTGTCCCCCGGCAACAACCTTCAACTAGCATCGCAACCGGCTTCGACTAAAAAATGACCGATTTTTAAGACGGAAACCACTTTCGACCATTAGGGAGGCTGACAAAAACCTCCAGGAACCTCCGGGAACCGCACAGAAACTTTGGGTGGGGCGCAACGTCTCCAGAGGTTTCCGTTCAGGTTTCCTAAGTGGGACAGGGGCATAACAAAGACCTCCTAGGACTTCGTGTCGACCATGCTGCGAGTATGAGTTGAGCGCAAACTCTTCGAAACTCGCAAATTAGGTCCCCACAGTGGGACAGGTCCTTTAGTCAGTGATTCCTGAGCTCTTTGGGGCTTGTTCCATCCCCAAACATTACCATGATCCATACACCATCCCTAAACCATCATAACCTGTTCAAGCACTGCTGCAAGTGGGGATGCTTAAGAAACTTCTGCAATAATTTTGAACTTCCAAATATCTTTAAGCACCTCTAAAGCCTTAAAAGAAAACTACTACAAGCTTCCTAAAAATGTTACAAACTTAAAAAAATAAAGCTAACATATTTTTATAATTTTTTAAGATGTTTGAAATGTCAATCACACAATCGTCTCTTCTTGCAGAGAAGATTAAAGGTAGCTGATCTTTACTTGGATAAAGCTTAAATAAAGCTCAAAGCATAAACTGGGCAAAATCAGTTTGCAACCTATATGTGCAGTTGACCATGTCTTTTATAAAGGCTTGTTCGGGAGTATTCCTGCTGCTGAATGCATTGTGTTAGCTGGAGTGTTGACGTCTAATTGTCTAGTACACATGTTGAAACAGATTTGCACACTAATCAATGTCATAATCCATCTGCCCTGGTCACAGGTAATGGTTATTCGTGTCAAGTGCCCCTCTCAATATGGTGGCCAGTATAAATCATGCTACAAGCATGTGTGTAGTTATCGGGCTTCTGATCAAATTTGAAACCCATATTGTGGAAACAGCAGCGACCTCATTGTTAAATTTGGCTGCCTCAGCATTTGAACATTTCTCGATATTTACGTAAAGATGAGTTTACTTAATGACTTGACAGTATTTCTTTGCTAAAGAACATTAAGACAGCAGTAGTGGAGCCTCACTGCCAGGCCATATGGGCAAAGTGCTGACAATGGGCAAGTGTTTAACATGGTGCTTAGGCAACTGGCAGTGAAAGGCCAAACCACAATGGCAGCAGTTAATGTTCTTTCGGCTGCATGTTGCCAGTTGGCTCCGCTCCACCTTAAACATACAGGAAGACTGGAGACATATTTTATGGGAACGTCACTTTTCAAAAACAGGTAACCTCATGAGTAAGTGGAAGCCATGTAATCCTTCTCTTTCCAATTTCACTTAGTTGGTTCCATTACTCAGTGTACCACCCCTCTCTGGCTTCTGTCTCCGGCTAAACCAGCCTGTGCTTGTATACTTGCTCTATTTGAGCAATAAATGGAATTGCCAACCAATATTCTCACCATTACACTCTCGGGATCCACAGATCTCTGAACACTTGCTGCAACCCTCGAATATGGGGTTTGTTATCACCAGACTTGTTAATTTATCGCAGTCAACTAAGGCAGCCCTATTCTAAGCTAACATCACACACTGTAATCCATCGCCATGTGCATGCTAACTTCATCAGTCAAAAGATTATCTTCCTTATATTGGTTTTAAATACAAGGATGAAAACTATATGGTTGACAAAGTTATACATTTCATCCATAATTCACCCAATCTTATCTTGGTAACCTTTGCCAGCTTTCCCAACTCACAAACCTTATACTTTTGAGTATCCTCCACTCTCTTGAGCCCATCTTCTGGGTCCTGAACCCTTTAGTTGCCTCCTTAAGCCTCTCAGCTATCAACTGTTCTGCCTCTCATTCCTCATTTCTGTTCTGAATTTGTATTAGTGTTGAACATTTGTCAGAGCTTTTAATCACTTGTCTCAACATCTGCCTTATTTTCTGGCTGTTCTTAATTTTATTACCCTATTACCTTTCTGTGAAAGACCTTCTCTTTAAGACACTATAGAGATGCAAGTTTATAGTTTCTTGCATCAAAATAATTGTTCCTTATCTTTACTGGGTGAACTACGGCACCAGCCTGACAATGAGGAGAGTCTCTTTTGAGTTGGGCTGAGTAGATCATGAGCCTGGTGATGAATGTATCAATCTAGTTGTATTCCAAATCAAGAACTAGTGGAAAGACTGGAATAAGTCCTAGGAGCTACAAACCAAGAGGGCCCAGCTGAAGAAGGAAGGCTAATCCCCTCCTCAACCCCTTCTCACCACCATCCACTAACCTTAGATCCGTAATACCTAGGCTGCTGGCCAAAGCCAAGGGGTGATTGGAGAACTATGGCAAGGCAGGTGCCTAGAAAGCTGGCAATTTAGTTCCAGCTCACTATAATTTATTGGCATGAGAGCGAGGTCTGTCTTATTGAAGTTAAATAAACTATGGGCGTGTCCCACATATGCAACTTTTTTGACGACTGCCGGCACCCATCATAGGTCGTTGCAGGTCACCAAAAATGTTCAACATGTTGAAAATCCCGCGGCAACCAGAACAAGGTACGACTCTTTGGTCGACTACTCACAACCATACGGGCTTCACCCCGTGACATGTCACCAGGGTGTCACCTGTATGGTCGTGAGTAGTCTCCTCAGTTGCCCAAAGAGTCGTAGCATCTTTCTGGTCACCGCTGAGGTAACATGTCGAAACAAAGAACTGCAGATGCTGGTTGATACCAAAGATGGATGCCAAGTGCTGGATTAACTCAACGGGTCAGGCAGCATCTCTGGAGAAAAAGGATGTGAGACATTTTGGGTTGGGACACTTCTTCACAAAGCTGGAAAAGTCTTTCCTGAGAAAGCATGTCAAAATATTCAGAAGTGGGTAACTATGATAACCGTTGCCCCAGCCAAGCAAAAGGGTTTCTTCATTGTTGATGGGCAATGAAACTGAGGTGGCCATCCAGTTTCTGTAACTGCAAATGCTTCCGTACAAAATAATATCACAAGTGAGTGTTGCCATTTTTGAGATTTTGGAGCATGGTCCCAACAAGAGGAATAATCAGGCCGGTTGGCAGGAATGATGCATATTTCATTCACTTTGCTAAATAGTCTAAAGTCATGGGTGCATAAAATAAAAATGGGTTAATAATCTCAGAAAACATTAAGGAGATAAGGCCAGCCAGAGTTTGACCTTGCCAACCAGACAAGCAAATTGCGCAGGCTAAAAATAATTTCTTCTCTAAACGCTTGGAAAGCAACTCTTTTAACTTTCAATGCAAGCCGACATTGTAACAAGCACATTTCTATCATTGCAAACTCAGCCTGGACCTGATGGATTCAATAAGCAGACACACTTACCTTACTTTACCATGTTTCAATGATCTTTGACCCCCCCCCCAACACATTTGGAATGTGTGAAACCAAGAATTACCCTGTGATCTTTGAGGTGATAACAGAGGGATAGGTGGATGCGTAGTGTAACCGTTGGGCGACTAGGGTGTGGGAGGGATGGAGAAGGAAAGAGAATGCTGGGGTTTCTTGAAATCAGAGAACTCGATATTCACACCATTGCCCAAGCAAAATATGAACAGTGCAGCATGGAATCAGGTCCTTTGTCCCCTGTTTTTGTCCTGAACATATACTAAATGAAAGTATTCTTCTCATTGATGTGCTCCATAGTCGTTTAAGTTATGACATCGAATGGAAGTTGCAAACCAAATCTCGTTGCACTTATGTGTAATGACAATAAAATATATTATTATTATTATTATTATATTATTATTCAACAAATCCACTTAAACCACATCAACTAGTTCACCCTTGTCTATTAAGCTAGTTGCAACCTCAAACCATACAACCAGATTTGACAAACATGATCTCTCTTTTATATATACATGTTGATTCCGCTCAATCCAGTAATTAATTTCTGTGCGCTGTTACCACTTCCTTCGTAATACATTCCAGCGTTTAATACACTAAATATCCATGACTGAACCTTTCACATTACTTTCAAAGATATGTAATTTAGTTACATTATTAAATTACGGTTTATTAAATTACGGTCTGCACGGTGACATAGCGGTAGAGCTGCTGCCTTACCGTGCCAGAGACCCGGGTTTGATCCTGACTACCGGTGGCGTCTGTACGGAGTTTGTACGTTCTTCCCGTGACCTGCGTGGGTTTTCTCTGAGATCTTTGGTTTTTGCTCCCATACTCCAAAGATGTACAGGTTTGTAGGCTAATTGTATTGGTATAATTTTAAATTTTCCTTCGTTTTTGTGGGATAGAGTTTGTGTGTGGGGATTGCTGGTCAGTGTGGAGTCGGTGGGCCGAAGGGCCTGTTTCCGTGCTGCATCTCTAAACTAAAACTAGTTATATCATTGTAAATACCTTAGTCTCACACAGGTTGAAGCACAAGTATCTTTATTGTCTAGTTCATCATCATATAAGCAGCACATCACATGTTGAGTCTACTGCAGCTACTACTAGACAGTAGGCGAGTTCTTACACTACAAATCATATAATTAGGCGGAGTTATAATTACTAAGCATTCTGATTGGCTAACATGCAATAGCCAATCTACAATAACTACAGTAATAATTAGATTATAATTCCACATTTAAGGTAAGTCAATTGTTTAAAAAATATTGGCACAGAAATTGGTATTGCTTGTGCATATATATGCATATGCATTTGCTACAAATTATACTGATTCAGGAAATTAAATAGTCTGCATTGATATTGGTCTGCATTGATATTGGTCGTATTTGCTAAATTTGAGTGGTCTTTTAAGGTTACATTTTCAGGCAGATTATTAAACTGTTTAAGTAGATGGTTAACCATCTAATGCTCATAGAAACACCCTATGTGGATGTAGTTGACTGTGTGCCAAACTCAGTATTCAACTGTGCTCCTGAAAAGCTATCAAAGGAAACACCAAGGTGAGATAGGCAGGCTAGTTGTTCTTTGTGTCAGATTTATAGTTAATCTTCACACCAACACTCCAATCCCATCTCTTTCCTGTGTCTTCTAGTTTGTTTTTCAGCACATTGGAAAACTACTGAAAACAGACAGGCAACACTTTGCCAGGGTGGCATTGTGGTGCAGTGGTAGAGTTGCTGCCTTACAGCTCCAGAGACCCAGGTTCGATCCTGACTCAGGTTTTCTCTGGGTGCTCTGGTTTACTCCCATATTCGAAAGAGTTTGTGTTTACAAGTTTGTAGGTTAATTGGCTTTGGTGAAAAAAAATTGTAAATTGTGTGTGTAGGGTAGTGCTAGTATACAGGGTGATTGCTGGTTGGAGTGGTCTTGGTGGGCCGAAGGACCTGTTTCCACACTGTATCTCTAAAGTCTAAATTCTAGAGTCAAACATGACATTGATCTCTCTACTGATCCACGAGTTTCCATTCACTCTTGGGCACTTGCATTTTATATGTTTTAATGTTGATTATCCAGATTATTTCTTCACTACTTATACAAGGTTCTTGCAATACTGCTACTGCGTCAACATGCTACATTAGGATGTACAGTATTACTTAAGGATGGGCATGACTGTAGTAAGATTGGTTTGATTAAGGGCCTGTCCCATTTTCACGACCTAATTCATGACCTTTTTTACTCATGGACATTTTTCATCAGGCTAGAAAACCGCCTCAACCTACTTGATGCCACGAGTACCTACGACTAGCATCACGACCTACCTACTACCAGCTACGACCTCCTACGACCTCGTGACAACCATGCAGCGAGTATGAGTCAAGGTCAAACTCGGCAGAGGTCGTGAATTAGGTCATGAAAGTGGGACAGGCCGTTTAGTCATACACTCCAAGCTGAGGCAATATCTTAAATACTTCATACGATGCTCAACAGTTAAAACCAGACGCGTTGGCAGTCTTTTACTCCTGTGTAAACCTTGCTTTACCACACCCATTTGCAAGGTGCCCAATTACATAATATTTGATGACTAAAAATAACTTTTTTTCAACAAGCATGTCATTTCTTTTTCCTCATTTAAAACGTTCTGACAGAACATCAATAACTGCTTAAAAGATAATTGAAACCATAGTTAACCAGCCGGGACTGACCAGTCGTATCATCTTAATGTATGGATTGTGCAACATGAATATGTGTGAGGTGAAAGATTTCAGATACAGTCCCATTGTGACCAGTTCCCAATAAATCAGGAAGAGGTGCTGCCTGACTGTTGTGTTCTTTCCAATGTCACGGGCCAATTTCATTATAATTGGAGCCCCTTATTTCTGTGTCTTTATGAGCAGAGATTCCAGAAACTGGTACTGGACTCCATGCCATGCTTTTCTAACATTTCTTTTAAAAGATTAAGATGAATGGATCATTAAAAGTAACCAGGTTCATTCCAAACTGTCGAAGGATTATTTGAAATACATTTCTTTCAGGATGAACTAAAAATACACAAATATTTTATTAAAATCCATTTGCATCTGCTGGATGGATTTTGCAGCAAAGTAGGCAGAAGGGTAAGAAAGCAGACTTTTGCAGACTGTTCTCTCATTAAAACCTACAGCAGCCACAGTTAGTGAAGTGAGAAAATGGCAGGTTTTGGCAAGTGTGTACAAAAGGACAGTTATATTTTTCGTTCAAAGCACACATCACTGGATTTTTCAATGCAAAATCCACAGAATTACCTTTCCCCATCATACCTTATTCATATAACTAGCATTCTATGCCAAAATAAAGCCAACGGCCTGAACGTATAACACTTTAAATTAATTGTGAAATTTAGGAGACTGACTATTTCCCTAAGGATATGGAGGAATGATCTGAATAGCATTTTGTTAGGTAGTCTCACCACACTCATAATTAGCTTCTTCCCTGTGTTATCAGGCTTCTGAACTAGAGTTCATAAGCTAGAGTCCTGTCCTATCCTCCTTCATCACATTGTAGATATTAGGCTCTGTCTCTAGAACTGTGCTTTTTAATGCTTAGAACTATTTTATGCACTTTGTATCTTATCCTATACTCTACCTATTGTATTTGACTTTGGCTTCATTGTATTCATGTGTAGTATTATCTAATTTGATTCGATAGCATGCAAAACAAATCTTTTCACTATACCTGTGTGAACAATGAACTGAGTGCACTGCACTGACTGCATCAAATGTACAAACATAAGAATTTGTACCTAAAAAATTGCAACAGCAATTTACTTCCCCTTAATTGTGTTATGAGTCTGTGGAATCCTCTGCCTCAGAGGGCAGTGGAGGCCGGTTCTCTGGATACTTTCAAGAGAGAGCTAGATAGGGCTCTTACAGATAGCGGAGTCAGGGGATATGGGGAGAAGGCATGATCACATTGAATGGCAGTGCTGGCTCGAAGGGCCGAATGGCCTACTCCCGCACCTATTTTCTATTGTCTATTAGACCATAATAAACCTAAACCTTAACCTAAAGTGGATTTATTGGCATTGACAGATTACCATTGTAATAGAAACATAGAAACATAGAAACATAGAAAATAGGTGCAGTAGGTCATTCGGCCCTTCGAGCCTGCACCGCCATTCAATATGATCATGGCTGATCATCCAACTCAGTATCCCGTACCTGCCTTCTCTCCATACTCTCTGATTCCCTTAGCCACAAGGGCCATGTCTAACTCCCTCTTAAATATAGCCAATGAACTGGCCTCAACTACCTTCTGTGGCAGAGAATTCCACAGATTCACCACTCTCTGTGTGAAAAATGTTTTTCTCATCCCAGTCATACAAGACTTCCCCCTTATCCTTAAACTGTGACCCCTTGTTCTAGACTTCCCCAACATCGGGAACAATCTTCCTGCATCTAGCCTGTCCAACCCCTTAAGAATTTTGTACATTTCTATGATCCCCCCTTAATCTTCTAAATTCTAGCAAGTACATGCCGTGTCTATCCAGTCTTTCTTCACATGAAAGTCCTGACATCCCAGGAATCAGTCTGGTGAACCTTCTCTGTACTCCCTCTATGGCAAGAATGTCTTACCTCAGATTAGGAGACCAAAACTGTATGCAATACTCCAGGTGTGGTGTCACCAAGACCCTGTACAACTGCAGTAGAACATCCTTATTCCAACACTCAAATCCTTTTGCTATGAATCCTAACATACTATCCGCTTTCTTCACTGCTGCTGCACCTGCATGCCTACTTTCAATGACTGGTGTACCATGACACCCAGGTCTCGTTGCATCTCCCCTTTTCCTAATCGGCCACCATTCAAATAATAGTCTACTTTCCTGTTTTACCCACCAAAGTGGATAACCTCACATTTTTCCACATTATACTGCATCTGCCATGCATTTGCCCACTCACCCAACCTATCCAAGTCACCTTGCAGCCTCCTAGCATCCTCCTCATAGCTAACACTGCCCCCCAGCTTCGTGTCATCCGCAAACTTGGAGATGTTGCATTCAATTCCCTCGTCCAAATGATTAATATATATTGTAAATAGCTGGGGTCCTAGCACCGAGCCTTGTGGTACCCCACTAGTCACTGCCTGCCATTCTGAAAAGGACCCGTTTACTCCTTCTCTTTGCTTCCTGTCTGCCAGCCAGTTCTCTATCCACATCAATACTGAACCCCCAATACCGTGTGCTTTAAGTCTGCATACTAATCTCTTATGTGGGACCTTGTCGAAAGCCTTCTGAAAGTCCAGATATAACACATCCACTGGTTCTCCTTTATCCACTCTACTTTTTACATCCTCGAAAATGTCTATAAGATTCATCAGACATGATTTACCTTTCATAAATCCATGCTGACTTTGTCCAATGATTTCACCACTTTCCAAATGTGCTGCTATTCCATCTTGAATAACTGACCAGCATTTTCCCCACTACCGATGTTAGACTAACTGGTCTGTAATTCCCCATTTTCTCTCTCCCTCCCTTTTGAAAAAGTGGGGTTATATTAGATACCCTCCAAACCTCAGGAACTACTCGAGAGTCTAAAGAGTTTTGAAAAATTATCATTAATGCATCCATTATTTTTGGGGCTACTTCCTTAAGTACTCTGGGATGCAGCCTATCTGGCCCTGGGGATTTATCGGCCTTTAATCCATTCAATTTACCTAACACCACTTCCCGGCTAACCTGGATTTCACTCAGTTCCATCTCATTTGACCCCCGGTCCCCTGCTATTTCCGGCAGATTATTTATGTCTTTCTTAGTGAAGACAGAACCAAAGTAGTTATTCAATTGGTCTGCCATGTCCTTGTTCCCCATGATCAAGTCACCTGTTTCTGACTGCAAGGGACCTACAATTGTTTTAACTAATCTTTTTCTCTTCACATATGTGTAAAAACCTTTGCAGTCAGTTTTTAAGTTCCCTGCCAGTTTTCTTTCAGAATCTATTTTCCATTTCCTAATTAATCCTTTGTCCTCCTCTGCTGGACTCTGAATTTCTCCCAGTCCTCTGGTGGGCTGCTTTTTCTGGCTAATTTGTATGCTTCATATTTTGTTTAGATATTATCCCTGATTTCCATTGTTATCCACGGATGTACTATCTTCCCTGATTTATTCTTTTGCCAAACTGGGATGAACAATTTTTGAGGTTCATCCATGCAGTCGTTAAATGCCTTCCATTGCCTATCCACCGACAACCCTTTAAGAATCAATTGCCAGTCTATCTTGGCCAATTCACGTCTCATACCTTCACAGTTACCTTTCTTTAAGTTCAGAACCCTTGTTTCTGAATTAATTATTCTCCATCCTAATAAAGAACTCAACCATATTATGGTCACTCTTGCCCAAGGGGCCACACACAACAAGACTGTTAACTAATCCTCCCCCATTACTCAATACCCAGTCTAGAATAGCCTGCTCTCTCATTGGTTCCTCTACACGTTGGTTTAGAAAACTATCCCGCATACATTCCAAGAAATCCTCTTCCTCAGCACCCCTGCCAATTTGATTCACCCAATCTATATGTAGATTGAAGTCACCCATTTTAATTCTTTTACCTTTATTGCATGCATTTCTAAATTCCTGTTTGATGCCATCCCCAACTCCACTACTACTATTAAGTGGCCTCTATACAACTCCCACTAGCGTTTTTTGCCCCTTAGTGTTTTGCAGCTCTATCCATATCGATTCCACATCCTCCAAGCTAATGTCCTTTCTTTCTATAGCGTTAATCTCCTCTCTAGCCAGCAACGTTACCCCACCTCCTTTTCCTTTCTGTCTATCCCTCCTGAATATTGAATATCCCTGGATGTTCAGCTCCCAGCCTTGGTCACCCTGAAGCCATGCCTCCGTGATCCCAACTATCTTCAATGTTTGCTGTTTTCTAATAAGCATTCAGCGGTTTTCAACAGTTTAGTTAAGTAGTATTATATGAATTGCCTATCAATGAATGGCTAGGTTACACAAAACTCTAAAGTGTTAACATAAAGAAAGGTAAAAAGAAAGGTAAAGGCATAGAAGCGGAAATGAGGCAAGGGTGTGTTGGTGGTGGGTGGGGGGGGGATGAGAAGCGGTGGGTTAGTTTGTACGTAGAAGAGGTCGACAGGGGAAACCACCGAGTCGGTGACCACCGCTGACCATGAGACCCAGTAGACTGCAATCGACCATAAGGTCCAGGGAACTGTGGCCTGCAGGGAATGGCCGCTGTGCCAGCCCATGCTTGGAGGTCCTGGCAGACTGCGGCCTGGAAATGGAGCCCGCCGATGCGCCACTGCTCGTCCCAGAAGACCAGGGAGGATGGATCTGCCGGTGCTGATGGATGCAATGGGATGAGGAGCGAGGCTCGTAGGAGGGGGAGAGGGAACCGGGGTCGGGCCTACCGAATCTTAAAGGTCGGCCGTGGTAGGTGACCCTGAGGGACAAAGTTGGACGGGCGAGGAGAGAACGTCGGTTGCTGGTCAACTGAGGAAGGCGATGGCTGGAGGCCTGCAGCAGCCTGGGGCCTGCCTGAATCGGGCACTGCTCATAACAACTGGAGCGTGGACTGGCCTTGGAAAGTGGCGCCAAAACAAGGCGCTTCTCGCTTGCGGCCTCATTGCAGACTATATCAGTACAATTGCTAGTTGAGGATGTGCTTTGGTACAGGTATATTACACTTGACTGCATGAAAAGCATTTCATTTTGTATATGCACTTCACTCGTGACAATAAAGCACTATTGAACCATTTAATTGAACCATTAGTTCAGTGAAAAAAGCGCTATTTCAAAAGTGATGAATTTAATTCCACCTGCATTACAACATTTGCTGATTGTACACATCGGTAAATGCAGAGGCTCCTTAACTCTATTCCAATGTTATGGAACAGAGAGATAGATGTCTGGTGTGGCATTACTACATTATTTGGAACTACAACTATACTGCTTCAATCATAGCTTTAGTTACGGTAGCAGCACTTAAATCATACTTGGGCCTTCCTATGTCCCTTTCAATTTGTTGCATTCAAGATATGAAGTATCTCCCCTGACTCTTGGTCTGAAGAAGGGTCTCAAACCGAAATGTCCCCCATTCCTTTTTTCCAGAGATGCTGCCTGTCCCGTTGAGATATTCCAGCATTTTGTGTGGCAACTAGCATCTGCAGTTCCTTCTCACACACAGGAAGTCAAGATGGAGACAGTGATGGTGAAGGCCGGCGGCTATGAATGTCCCAAACTCATCTCGGTAAGTGCCCTAAAATTCTGTGATCGGCTCGGGAAATGGTGCATGGTGGTGGCCTCAGTGTACGGATGTGGAGGGAAGGTGCTGGAGGCGCCTGATGGCATGGTTTCAGTGACTACGGATCTTGGTGTTGACGAAGGCAACTCCGGAGGTCGTACTGCAGCCGGGTGAATGAGTAGATTGTGCACAGAGTTGCGTTGTGTCATTATGCATCAAACCAGTGCTGCCAGGACACTGGGCATTAAGATGAAAATATACAAAATTACATATCTCCTTAGACCAAGATTGGAATTTTCGGAGACTTGGAAGTTGCAAAAATAGCTCCAGAACATGGCAACACACTGCATGCTGGCGCAGAAGAGCATCTATTGTACTAATGTATAGTGTGATTTGTCTGAATAATATACAGAACAAGCATTTCACTGTATCTCTGTATACGTGACAGTAATAAACAAAATGAAAACTGGACAAACAATTACACATTGACGGCCTGAAATAGGTTGTAAGCCCTTAGAATCATAGTGTAATACAGCGTAAAAACAGACCCATTGGCAGAACTTGCCCACACCGGCCAACATGTCTCTACTACACTAATCCCACCTACCTGCGTTTTGCCCCTATCCCTCTTAACATATCCCACCAATATACCTGTCTGATTGTTTCCTAAATGTTGCAATAGTACCTGCCTCAACTACCTCCTATGGCAGCTTGTTCCATATACCCACCACCCTTTGTGTGAAAAAATTACCTCTCATGTTTCAATTAAATCTTCCCCCCCCTCACCTTAAACCTATGCCCCTGTTCCTCAATTCACCTACTCTGGGCAATAGACTCTTTGCATATACCAGATCTATTCCTCTCACGATATTATCTCATGATTCTATTAAATCTTTCTTCCTTCACCTTAAACCTATGCCTCTGGTTCTCATGCTCGTTCTCCTTGTTTACACTTTTAAAGAATCAAATGCATGTTTCAGACATGGGATCTAGAAGGCAATATAGAATTCTTTACCGATGGAAAAGATGTTTTACTTGGGGAATGAATGACCGCACTGCACTGACTGCATCAAATGCACAAAACTAAGAATTTGCACAACATAAGAAATCGCAACAGCAGAGTGCAATTTATTTCCCCTTAATTGCATAGTATTTTCCCTTTCATTCCTGTGTCAATTTCGTAGCTGTTAACCCAACATATGAAGGCTCTCACTTAACTTACAGATATTAGAGGGATCCATGAACGATGATGTGTGATGGAAATATTAGTGCAATTGCAAAGGGTCTAATCAACTAAATGCTTCAATTCCAATGTTCACTACATTTTGATTAGTCCTTGCATAGAAGAAGGGATAATAAAGCCATAACTACTCATCAGAAAAAATTGAGACTATCTATATTACTAAAACTCTCATCTCGATTGTTTGCGTGCATGTGCATGAGATCCTGAAACCGCGCCAAAATGGTACATGATAGTGCCACAATATTTAGGCCTACCTTACTCGCCATTGTCCTGGGATGTAAATGAAACACGTTTTGTTCAGATTGATGTGATATTTTACAAGTTATTCACATTTTAAACTTTACAAAGAACACTTTTCAAACCACTTTTCCACTTGTCAGCTGCGTTCGACGTCACAATGACGTCACAATGGGATCCTGAATCTAATTTACATTTAAAAAATCGCATTTAAAAACTCAGTTTAATCAAATTTTTCCATTTTCATTAACAACTAACATTGTGTTTAGGTTATTTTAAAGAAAAAACACGATTTCCATTTAGAATATTATTTTAAAAAACCACAATGGTGGAGGGGTGGGGGTTGTGGGGGGGTATGGGGGAGGGCAATGGGGGATGGAGGTAGAGGAGAGGGTAGGGAGAGGAGAGGGAGGGGGAGGTGAGGAAGGATATTTGGGGAGAAGAGGGGATAGAGGAAGAGGAGAAGGTAGGGAGTGGGGGATAGAGGGAGAGGGGGGCAGTGGGGAGGGGAGGGAGAGTGGGGGAGTGGGATAGCGGGAGGTGAGGAGTGGGGGAGCAGCGAGATAGAGGGAGAGGAGTTATGGCAGGAGGGAGGGAGTGACTGAAGGTAGGGGAAAGGTGAGGGAGGGAGAGGTGAGGGAAGGAGTGGGGGAGCGGAGGAGGGGAAAGAAGAGGGAGGGTGAAGAGGAGGGGAAGGGAGTGCTGGGGGAATGGAGGACGATAGGGTAAGAAGAGGGATGGCAAGGTAATGGAGGGGGGGAGGGAGGGGGTGAGGGGAGGAAGCAGAGGAGGTTTGATGGAGGGTGGAGAGGGAGGATAATGGAGAGGACTGAAGAGGGAGTGTGAGGCATTCACATTGATCTTATTTTTTTTACATGTTATTGCCATTTTGAACTTTAAAAATGTTGCAGTCACGCTCCCACTTGCCGGCCGCACCTGCGTAGTTGGGGAGGGTTGCCGTGACTCGCTTCACAAGGGGGATCTCGTCAGCCGCGCCTGCGCAGTTGGGGGCTATGGGTGAGTGGTGGAATATTGTCTTGGGGGACGAGCACAACGGGTCCGCACCTGGTCTAGTAGTTCTTAATATTTTAATATACTCCTGCATAAGAAGACTAATCTTACTGCTGAGATTATTCTGTGTTTTTTTTAATAATAGGATGCTTCATCCCAGGATAAATGGTGATATTTGACGTAATTGCTTAAAATAACTATTTTTTCTGATTTCTAATTTTGTTTTCAGTAGGTGTGAGGTTTGGGTAATGGCAAATGAATTTTATACAAATGTTTACATTGTGCTATGTGTGGGCTGTTCCCTTGTCTAAACAGTGCAGCACCAATGTGAGATATACATACATAAACTAAATGAAGGCTTTCAGTTCAGTCAGAGCAGAGCACAGCAAGATTTCAGCTTTGTAGATCAGATCGTTTTCAGCTCATTTGATGTAGAATATATACAAGGCTTTCTCAGAAATTACCTCACAAGTTAGTACAGCGTTACACATCACAATATATATACTGACAGCTGGAGGAATTCAAGTCCTGAACTCAGAGAAAGTGCTGCTTTACCCCTGCATACATTCAAGTTGTTGACTTGAATGATGGATGTTTAAAGGGCAAGCATCATGGGTCGGTGGGGGATTTCTTTCTTTTGATTAATTTTAAATGATTGAGTGTCATCGGCAAGGCCTTAATTTAATAGCCATCTGCGATTGCCCTTGCGGAGGGGGTAGTGCGCTGCTTTATTGAGCTACTACAGACCTTCAGGTCTACAATGCTACAATGAAGAAGGAACAGTGATATATTATCCAGATGATGTGTGACTTACAGTGAGTGGTGTTCAGCTACAACTGCTGTCTTTGTCTTCTTGCTGGTAGAGGTTGTTGGTTTGGTAGGTGTTGGCAGAGCAGCAGGTGGGTCACTGCACTGCAGTTATTGAAGGGAATACATTACAGACTCAGTTCGTTAAAGGGGATTGTTTAGGGTGTTGGACAGGATGTCGTCAAGTACGCAACCGTGTCCTGGATTTGTTGGGCCTCTTGTGTATTGTGGTAGCTGATCTCACCCAGGCAATTGGAGAATATTCCATCGCACTCTTGACCCGTGTGTTGCAAATGATGGAAATCTCTGGGGTGGAGTTGAATCACTTTCCATAGGATATCCAGCCTTTGACTTGTCCAAAGCTACGCTATTTATCTGGCTGGACTGGTTGAGTGTTACTGGTCAAGAATATTGATGGTGAGGGACTAGGGAATGAAATCGATCCTCTCCTAAATTTAGATGTGCAGCAGCTAAGTTAGTTAAACGCAGTTAATATTTATGAAATGTTCCCATTTCTTTTCTGTGCTTTGTCTGCCTTACAACATTATAGTCAACTATTCTATCATTATTCTGGAATGTAGATGACGCAACTTATTCTACCATGAACTATCTAAAACCTTGTCTTCTCCAGTCGTTAATAACAAATGCAGGTGTTTCGTGAAGTTTTTTGTCACGAATTATCTGCTCATTTTGTCGCCTTTGCTTTTCCATGGTGCTAGAGTTACTGCCTTACTGCGTCAGAGACCAGATTCGATCCTGACTACGGGCATTTGTAGGTTAATTGGCTTTGATAAAAATTGTAACGATCCTCGTGCTAGTGTAACGAGGATCGCTGGTCAGCGCGGACTCGATGGGCCAAAGGGGATGTTTCTGTGCTGAATCTCTAAACTAAACTGACCCCTTGTGTAGGAAGGAATTGCAGATGCTGGTTTAAACTGACGATTGACACAAAAAGGTGGAATAAGTCAGCGGGTCAGGCAGCATCTCTGGAGTAAAGGAATACGTAAAGTTTCGGGTCGAAACACTTCTTTGAGAATCAGGGGAAAGGGAAACAAGAGATATGGACGGTGGCATTGAGAGATATAGAACAAATGATTGAAAGATATGTAAAAAAGTAACAATGATAAAGGAAGCAAGTCATTGCTTGCTGTGGGCGAGGTGAATGTGAGTTACAGACAATGAGACTCAACAAGCCAACTGAAGCTGGTTCACCCAAGTCACATTTATTCCACAAAAGCACCAGCAATGTCCATCTCCAATAAGAGCGAGTCTAACAACTATGCCCTTCATGTTCAATGACTATACCATCTGTGAATCTTCTGACATCAACATCTTGGGGAGGTCCTTGATCAGAAGCTTAACTGAACTAGACACATAAGCAACATAGTTACAAGGGCAGAGCAGAAGCTGGGTGTCCTATGACGAATGACTCAACTCTTGACATCTTGAGGGTCCAGGTCAAAGCCTCAGAATTAAAGGATGTTCTTTTAGGAAGGAGACGAGGAGACATTTATTTAGTCAGAGGGTGGTGAATCTGTGGAATTATTTGCCACAGAGGGCTGTAGAGGCCAAGTCAGTCTATATTATTAAGGCAGAGATAGATAGATTCTTGATTAGTGCGGGTGTCAAAGGTTATGGGGAGAAGGCAGGAGAATGGGCTAAGGAGGGAGGGATAGATCAGCCATGATTGAATTCTACTCTAATGGCCTAATTCTACACCTATCACTTATGACCTTATGATCTTGACATCTGAAAGTATTTCCACTTTCTACAATGCAAGTGAGGAGGGTGGTAGAGTACTGTTCACTCGAATGAATGAATACGTTTATTGGCCAAGTATTCACATACAAGGCATTTGCCTTGGTGCTCCGCTCGCAAGTGACACCATAACATACTGTGACAGTTAGGAATGACACACAAAACATTAAACATTAATAATAAAACATTATTGATTAAATACGTGAATTAAATAAAATACCAGAGCAAAAGGAGCCTACAGATATTTGGTTATTGAGTAGAGCTACTACTCATGGAAAAAAGCTGTTTTTATGTCCGGCTGTGGCAGTTTTGACGGTCCGTTTTGAGTTTTGAGTCACCTTCCAGAGGGAAGTGATTCAAAGAGTTTGTGGCCAGGGTGAGAGGGGTCAGAGATGATCTTGCCCGCTCGCTTCCTGGCCCTTACAGTGTAAAGTTCGTCAATGGAGGGAAGGTTGCAGCCAAAAACCTTCTCAGCTGATTGGACGATTCACTGCAGCCTCCAGGTGTCATGCTTGGTGGCTGAGCCAAACCAGACCATGATGGAGAAGGTGAGGACAGACTCTACGATGGCCGTGTAGAATTGGACCATCATTGCCTGTGGCAGATTGTGCTGCCGCAGGAAGTACATCCTCCTTTGTGCCTTTTTGACTGTGGAGTGGATGGTGGCCCCCCATTTAAAGTCCTTGGAGATGATGGTTCCCAGGAACTTAAAAGACTCCACAGATGTGACTGTGGTGTTGTTGACGGTGAGTGGGGTGAGGGGAGGGGGAGCTCTCCAAAATTCTACAATCAATTCCACTGTCTTAAGAGTATTGAGCTCCAAGTTGTTATGAAGGCACCAGGTCGCCAGCTGTGTCACTTCCTGTCCATAGGCAGAATCCTCCCCATCCTGGATCAGTCCAATCATGGTTGTGTCGTCCGCAAACTTGAGAAGCTTGACAAAGGAGTCAGTGGAGGTGCAGTCGTTGGTCTAGAGAGAGTAGAGGAGAGGGGAGAGTACGCAGCCTTGCAGTGCTCCTATGCTGAGGGTCTGTGGGTCCGAGATGTGCTTTCCCAGCCTCATATGCTGCTTCCTGTCTGTCAGAAAGCTGGTGATCCACCAACAGAGGCGTTCAGGCACAGTCAACTTGGAAAGTTTGGAGTGTCGTAGCTCTGGCACAATGGTGTTGAATGCAGAGCTAAAATCAATAAACACAATCCTCGCATAGGTCCCCTGGCGGTTTAGGTGCTGGATGATTAAGTGCAGGCCCAGGTTGACTGCGTCATCCGCAGATCTATTGGCCCAATATGCAAACTGCAGATGGTCCAGCAGGGGGTTTGTGATATTTTTCAGCTTGGCCAGTACAAGCCTTTCAAGGGTCTTCATGACTACAGAGGTCAGTGCGACAGGCCTGTAGTCATTAAGACCAGTAATCCTTGCCTCTTTGGGTACTGGGCCATAGTGGAGACTTTGAAGAAGTCAGGGACAGTACAGGTTTGCAGGGACTGGTTGAAATTGTCTGTGTAGACCGGTGGCAATTGATTGGCACGGAGCTTGAGAGTAGAAGGGGAAATTTTGTCCGGTCCTGTAGATTTCCGGCTTTTCGGTCTTCTGTACAGCCTCTCCACCTCCTCTATTTTTATTGTTGATGATGGAGGTGATGTTGTGC
The DNA here is from genome assembly GCA_963514005.1 of Raja brachyura. The sequence goes on along the minus strand of OY740784.1, from coordinate 22,189,634 downwards.
AGCATGGCGGAGGTGGGTAGTGGACGAAGCCGCAGGCTTTTGTTGTCATTGGTATGTGTACAGTTCCAGTATTTCTCATGGAGCTCAACAATATCTAGAATAAAATAATGCACTTATCAGGTCTCCCATCCATTGTCGTAAAGGGCCTGTCCCACTAAAGCGACTTTTCAGTGACCGTCTTCGACCTTCAAGCTCGAGGGCACTCGCCTGTAAAACCTCGAGCTGGATCGACCGTCAGTGATGAAACCGTGAGCCGGATCGACCGTCACACACACTCACACAAACACATCACAAAGGCGGGGGCCAGGGAAAGCGGGGGAGCGCGGTCTGAAATTCACACCTGCCATGAACAGGAAGGTAAATTAGGCTGGCACAGTTATAGTAAGTCCTTTAGAGAGTGCAGAGAGGGGGGAGAAAAGGAGGGGGGGGGCGGAGAGAAGGAAGGGGGGAGAGAAGGAAGGGGAGGAGAGAAGGAAGGGGGGAGAAGGAAGGGGAGAGAAGGAAGGGAGACACTTTTAAGAAGCCAGACAACTTTTAATAAAGTTTAGCGGGCATTCATCATTACTGGTCGGTTTACTTACCTTATTTTTCTCAACGAGCTTTACCTTCGCAAACCTTAGATTATCTTTGATTGCCTTCGATTTCCTACGATAGCATTATGACCTACTACGACCTACCTCGAGTAAACATACGAGTAAAAAAATATCGATTTTGTCCATGGCAACCTTTTTTTACTCGCGGGCATTTTTCAGCTTGTTGAAAAAAAGTTGCGACCTAATTAAGGCCTCGAGTATGCGGGGACTACTCTCGAGCAAGAGGAAGAGTTACAAAGACCTCCTAGGACCTCATGTTGACCATGCTGTGAGTATGAGTCGAGGGCAAACTCTTCTAAACTCGCGAATTAGGTCGCCGCAGTGGGACAGGCCCTTAAATGTTAATTCTCTCCATCAGCAGCACACAGTGGCTGCAGTGTGTACCATGCTAAATGCACCGCAGTAAATGCATCCAGCTACTCGGATAGTACTTCTCAAACCTCTAATGTCCACCACCGAGAAGAATTTGCAGGCACATGGGAACACACCACCCAGAATTGGAACTCGATTTCCAGTCCTTCTTTGTCATGGGATCTAAATGCTGGAACTCCCAACAACATTACAGATGTATGTTTACAAGTAAGATGGCTGCAGTTCAGTGCTACAGGCGGCTCTCCACCACTCTCTGGGGATGAACTAGAAATGGGCAATAAATGGTGTTTGGCAGGGACACTTAGATTTTTGAAAGTGAATAAATAAAAAGTGTATTTATACAATTAGTCATCATCTGATCGGAGCAAGGATGTCACCAACTGAGCAGGGCCCTGCCTGAGTTAAAACTGGTGGAGAAGTTAAGAAGACCATTTTGGTAAGAACTACTACGTACGTCAGCAAATTAAGACATCCTATTCAATCATACGTTTATTTGAAACAAAATAGTGCAAACTTTACAGGGTGACAGATAGGAATGGACAAGCAGTGTTAACATTTCCGCAGACATATCCAGGATCTCTCAGGCAATGGTCCACATGTTTATTAGTGCTTGCAATGACATGTCAAAATGAGCACGTGCTCAGGTCTGCTAAACTCATTGGCTGCATTGAAGCATGGAGGACATCTAACTTATTTTGCAGTTCATAAGATCATAAGTGATAGGAGTTGAAAAAATAGGCCATTCGGCCCATCAGTTCTGGCATCCCTGAGTAAACTGGAGCACATAAGATGCTTTGCAAATGGTTACTAAAAACAAGAAATGTAGTTCTGTAGTTTCTCATCATAAAATGAAAGTTATATTGAAAGTTCAATTACACAGCATGCCACAATAACTTTTAAACTGTGCTGCTGGCCAACCAATAATTCCACTGTGTGAAGATCTGCTGTCAAAAGAAGCAGGGAACCCAATTAATGTGCGCCTGTATCTGAGCACTGCATCCACTCCACACCTGAATATATTGGCCTGTCAAGTGCAAAGTGCAGTCTATCCCCCCCATTAAAATTGAGCAGGCAAGCTGCCAGTATTTATTGGGTTGCTCATCGGAAGCCCACTTCACCAGGATCCCAAAAAATGACACTTGCATTACAATGTTTAAGACAGCGTGCACCTGCTGAATGTAATGTGTTCTTTGGCTGCAGCTCTGTGAAGTCTGCCTCAGTTACTTCAGATTTGCCCGAAACAAGCATTGCAAAGGCCAGCGGATCATGCACTGAGATTTCCTTTGAAGATTGAACCAGAATTCCCTGGTTCATTCATCCCCCCCCACCCCCCCCCCCAACCAAAACACCAGCTCCCCAGAAACTTTCCCCTGAAACAGCAGGAGATGTAACACCTGCTCCTATACATCCAACATTACATCCGTCCTGAGGTTCCCATGCACCTTCTCTAATGCCATCTACTGCATCCGCCTGATGCTCCCAATGTGGCCTCCTTTACATTGGGGAAGACTAAGCAGAGACCAGGCAACCATTTCACCGAACACTTGTGCTTCACTCACCAAGGTCTGCTGGATTTCTCGGTTGCAAATCATTTTACCTCCCCTTTCCATTCCTATACTGACCTTTCTGTCCTGGACTTCCTCCATCGGCAGAGTGAGACCACATACAAACTGGAGAAACAGTACCTCATGTTCTGCTTGGATAGCTTATGATAAAATGGTATGAACATTGAATTCTCCATTTTAGGTAATGATCTACAACCACTCCCCTTCCCCCCCCCCTTCCCTGTGCCCCACCTCGATGTGCACCCATATCACACTTTTCCCTTCCCCGTCCTGTCCATCTATATTCTTTCCTCTGGCTTCATGCCTCTTCTCTCTTTATCTCACTTCTTTAATTGTTGTATCTCTGGACTTTGTCCAAACATCTGCCAATTAAAGTTTCCTTTGCCTGGATCAACCCATCGCTTTCCAGGCTTTGTTTAGTTCTCCCCCCTGTCTTCCAGCTTTTTCCCTCCCTGCTACAATCAGTCTTAGGAAAGGGTCCAGACCCAGAACGACACCTCTGCACATTTACCAGAGATGCTGACTGACCCACTAAGTTACTCCAGCACTCCATGTCCTTTTCTGTTGTTGCACCCTGACTCAGAACCTACAAAGTTCTCTCAGTCTGAAGAAGGGTCTTGACCCAAAACGTCACCTATTCCTTCACTCCATAGATGCTGCCTCACCCGCTGAGTTTCTCCAACATTTTTGTCTATCATCAATTTTTCCAGCATCTGCAGTTCTTTCTTAAACATATCCTCTTGTCAGTTCAGTACAATCTTCAGCTTCAGTACTCAGTCCTTCAGTCTTCTGTTTCCCTTGAATCTTTGGTGTTCACTGCTGGACCCCTTGCTCCACCCTTCTTCTGGTACAGTTCATACACTACTGTATCTCACTATTTCCCTCAACAAACTGGAGGAGGATTAAACCGCACCTCACCATTTTATTACTCTCCAACCTGAGACGAAACTCTCCCATTTTTTGAACTGCATTTCAATGCAAGATGTGACTTTAGTAGTGAACCTGCTGAATAGGAAACCTTTAGCGATTGGTTGGCTGGTAAGCAATCAAAATATACCACTTCAATATACACATTCAATCACAAGCACTTTAGATATTAGACTTCAGAGTTACAGTGTGGAAACAGGCCCTTCGGCCCACTGGGTCCGCTGCCAACCAGTGATCACCCCTTCAACTATCCTTAAAACGGGACAATTTATTATTTTTTTAAACCAAAGCCAATTAACCTAAAAACCTGTACGTCTTTGGAGTGTGAGAAGGAGCATCCAGAGAAAGCACATGCGGTCACATCGAGAACATACAAACTCCGTACAGACAGCTCTGTCAGGATGGAACCCGGGTCCCCGGTGCTGTAAGGCAGCAACTCTACCGCTGTGCACTGTGCCGCCCGTAAATGTTGAACCCTGACTCAGAAATCACTTTAAATTTAAACTGGAGGTGGTGAAGGGAGGGGTTTAGCCAGAGAGGGTTATTGGGAAGAAAGTGCCACTTTGAAGTTAGTTGCATCTGGCTGGGCAACCGTGGCTTGGTGGAGATTATTCCATGCTTTAATAGTGCGTGGAAAGAATGAATTGCTGCACACATCTGTCTTTGAGGCTGGGACCACAAATTGGATCGAATGCCCTCGTCTGCTCCTAATTGGTTTGGGGTTGGTGTAGGTCTTGTGATCTATGTCTAGCTGACCATTTAACATTTTGTAAAAACAGGTCAAACAGTGAGCTTCACGTCTGTCTTGGAGAGGGTTTCACCCCAGAGAATTCAGAAGTTTGGTGACACTCGCTTCTGTCTCGTAGGTGTTAGTAACAAATTGAGTGGCCTGTCTTTGGACACGTTCGATGGATGAAATGTTTTTATCTGTGTATGGGTCCCAAGCTGCAACTGCGTAGTCCAGATGAGGTCTAATGAGGGTGAAATACAGCTTCTCCTTGACAGAAGCTGAGCAATGATGGAAGTTGTGCCTCAGGAAGTTTAGGACACCTGTTGCTTTCACTGTTACATGATGAGTCTGCCATTCCAACATAGATCATTCTGCAATTTGATGCCAAGATACTTGGTTTGTTTGGATTCTTCAAGGGTGACACCAAGTATGTTGTAAGATGTGACGCCTGGATTCCTCTTTCTGGTGACACGCATGGTTTCACATTTTGAAGGGTTGAACTGCATGCCCCATTGTTGTGACCACTCGACCATAGTATCGAGATCCTTTTGGAGAGCATCTTTATCATCAGCTGACTTAATTGGACGGTACAGCAAACAATCATCAGCGAATAGTCTGGTCGTACTTGCGGCTTTTTCATGGATGTCATTGATGTAAAGCAAAAATAGGTGTGGGCCAAGTACTGTGCCCTGGGATGTACCACTCAACACTGGGTGCCAATTGGAGCTCTTTCCATTCACACACATGCGCTGAAGACGTTTTCTCAGGAAACTGGAAATCCATCGTTTCGTGTTGGAACGAATACCGTAGAAGTCAAGCTTCCGAAGCAGTCTCTGGTGTGGGATGACATCAAATGCTTTAGAAAAGTCCAGTAAAACTAAATCCATCGAGCTCCTCGAACGGGCCGGTTCAACTCCGCGGCCCGGGGTGGTCGAAGCTGCCGCCCTCCAGACCAGCGGACGAAGCTGTTGGTGCGGGAGCTCGTAAAAACAGGTCACCAACCTGTGAGCTGCGAGCTCCCGACGATGTCGTTCACTGGGCCCACGGCCGATTCCTCCGGGCCCGTGGTCGCAGTCGGGCCGCTGCCACTGCCGCCGCCACCGCCTCGAGACCGAGTTGGGTCGCCGCTGCCGCTGGAACAGCTCCAGGGCCGATTCAGGTCGCCACTGCCGCTGCTGCCGGAACCGCTCCGGGACCGAGCCAGATCGCCGCTGCTGCAGCCGCTGCTGCTGCCGCTGGAACAGCTCCGGGACCGAGTCGGGTCGCCGCTGCTGCAGCTGGAACAGCTTCGAGGCCCGATGCCTCCAGCTCCACAATTAAGCCTCGGCACAGACGGAGACGAAGACGGGAAAAGATGCACCCCTCCCCCCCCCCCCCGAAGGAAGAGACCCAGATATGTTTCTCCCCCCCCCCCCCCACCCACATACACACACAATCTAATAAAACAAAACCAACTAAAAACAGGACAAAAGAAATAAAATAACAGACAGACTGCAAGCGGGCCGCAGCTGTTAAGCCAGCAACGCCATCTTGGACCATCTTTAGTGGCCTGTGGTCGAACAAAACCAAATGAAGATCTATTCCTGGTAGAACATAGAATAGAGAACAATATAGCACAGGAACAGACCCTTCAGCCCATGATGACTGCCGAACATGATGCCAAATTAATTACTCTTTCTGTCTGCAGGGGTGTGAACCAATTCCCTCCATTCGCTGTATATTTATTAGTTTAGTATCCTTTAGAGATACAGCATGGAAACAGGCATTTCAGCCAACTGAGTCCAGTTGACCAGCGATCGATCAGCGATCACCGGCACGCTAGCTCTGCCCAACAAATATGGAGACAATTTTACAAAGCCAATTAACCTATAAATCTGCACGTCTTTGGATTGTGGGCAGTGCAACAGTTTCTGCTGCTCCTTCACAGTTCCAGGGAATCAGTTTTGATTCTGACCTTGGGTACTGCTGTGTGGAGTTTGTACATTCACCACATGGCCTTCTATGAGAGGAAAGCACTAGGTGCACTACTTCCCACATGAGAATGTGATTGGTTTCTGTCAATTCGCCCTACAAGTGGGAAAAATATTTAAAGGGTGATTAGTGTGATGTGAGAAGAGAATGACGTAGATTTAGAGCGACTTAAGGAGAGGGGGGATGGGACTGATGGGACTACTCTGCAAGGGTACAGTATGGACTTGGTTGCCAATAATCTCCTTGGTTGCCAAACAATCTGTCCCTGAAGCATTTCCAGGATTGCTAATGGGTGCGGAGGGGGTTATTGGAGTGCATGAAAACTGTGCTGTAAACTGGAAGATTTCTGGTGGGATGTCCATCAGAGGTGTTTGTCTGACACAAATTGTTTTGGAATGTTGCCAACAAGATCCTCCTCTATGTCTACAAAGCCCTCAATGGGCTTTCCCCCACCTACATTAAAAGTCTACTCACCCACAACTCCACATCCAGGTCCCTCAGATCGGCCGACTTGGGGTTGCTGAATATCCCGCGGTCTAGGCATAAGTTCAGGGGCGACCACACCTTTGCGGTTGCAGCTCCTAGACTGTGGAACAGCATCCCTCTTCCCATCAGAACTGCCCCCTCCATCGACTCCTTGATGTCAAGACTAAAAACTTATCTATACTCCCAAGCCTTTCTTGACATCCTCTGAGCGAGGGCTATATGTACATATGCATGGAGTTTGTTTGTTTATACTATTACTATAACAAACGTAAAGCACTTTGGCCAACGAGAGTTGTTTTTTAAAATTGGTATATAAATAAATGTGACTTGACGTGACTTGAGTAGCAATGGGTTGCTATACCTGCACCAAAATCTCCAGTTCTGCCAATGATACGGAAACAGATGCTCGAGAGTAAACAATTACCTAACACGAAGGAAAAATCAGGCAGCCAATTCAATCAATTCTGACAGCATGTTGCCAACAAAGGCAATCTTTGAAAACGTAAAACAAAATCATTCTGGTCCAGAGCTCAGACAAAATTAGATTGTCTACCTCGGGAAAGGCAAATAAACGTACAGTAGTTTTCTGGCATTGGTATTGCATATCTAAGAATTCCACACAAAATGGATTATTTTATAATGAGGTTATTTAGGTAGACAAAGCAACCATTTTACTAATAGCAAAATGCCGCCAACAACAAAGTGATTAATGGAGATTTCAATGTTTCTAATAAAATTAATGGAAGGAATATTGGCTAGCACATCATCTTATTCTTCCTCAACAATGAGATGTGTGTTGGCCACTTGGACAAGTAGAAGGAACTTTAGTTTAGAATCTCTTAAAATAATCAAATGCAACAGTTAAGGAGAAAGTGGCTTTTCCTGCACAGAATGTATTATTTATCAATGTGATCATTCCTTAAGTGCCAAAGTGATAAATTACATATCCACACGACACTATCTGAAAAACATGCTCCATTTTCAGTCCATTCGTAGAATCATGAATTGTTTGATGTGGAAGCAAGGAACTGCAGATGCTTGTTTACACAAAAGGACACAACATTCTGGAGAAACTCAGTGGGTCAGGCAGCATCTCTGGGGAACATGGAAAGGTGACATTTCTCCAGCTGTCCTAACCATAACTCGAACCCCATCACCTATCTTAGTTATACAGAGATGCTGCCTGACCCGCTGTGTTGCTCCAGCCCTTTGTGTCCTACTCTGTTTTTTTTAATATTTATCAGTTTTCGCGCATCATAGCACAAATGTCTACCTTGCTGCTCTTTCCCGCGTACGGATTTAAACACGGGACTGTTTGCCTGGTTTCCCTCTGCGTCCATACACTTGAAGTCATGTAAAACTGCTGCCGAAGTCCAGACTCTCCCTTACCCTGCCTCCCCAACCCCACTACAACATGCCTGAGTTTGTTAGATCCCACCTCAATTTAAAAATTATCATCTATGTTTTCAAATCGATCGAAAATTACGCCAGGCCTGTTGTTTATAGACTACAGCTCGGCATTTAATACCATCATCCCTTCCAAGCTGGGTAGCAAGCTCACGGAACTGGGCCTCTGCGCATCGGTCTGCAATTGGATCCTCGACTTCCTCATCCACAGACCACAGTCTGTTCGAATTGTAGGAACCAGGAGGTGGGGGGGTTGGGGCTTAATCGTACCTTCCGTACTGTCGGAGGTGTCTCCGGTGGATGAAGGTTTAAGGTGGACGACCAAGGAGAAGGATGGTGGTTTGCAGGATGACCGGATGGAGGTAATGGTTGTAACAGGGTTTATGGCCAGCAGCAGTTGGGACTATGAAATGGATAGATTTTTAGATCTTGTAATTGAATTTTGTAATTAGTCACAATTAGGTAACTAACTAATTATATGCTTTAATTTCAGGTCATCCAAGTAAGATTTTTTCATATTTGCTTCAGAATGCTTCAATCTATAATAACTGAAAATTTCATTCAGTTCTCTTAATTTTTAAGATAGTTATGGGCTTTTGACTGTCCTTGATCACAGCTTTTGAGTTAAGTCAATGGAAAAGCAATAGGGAACAAGATGATAATTTCAGAGTATGAAAATGACCATTTTCTTTTTAATACTGAAGATATGAAAGTGAATTAGGTGTCAAATTAAACTTCTTTTTATGCTTTATCTGATGGAATAAATTGCAGACTTTAATCTCAAAATTTTTAAAATCTCAAAATTTTGTAACATGAAGTGACACAAAAACCTGGATAATATTTCATATAGACTCTGAGGGCAGATGGAATGTATGAATAAGTTTAGTGGCCAAGTATTCACATACAAGGAAATTGCCTTGGTGCTCCGCCCGCAAGTGACAACATGACATAAAGTGACAGTTAGGAATGACACGTTAAACATTAAACATTAATAATAAAACATTATTGATTTTCAATGCAAGTTTCTGTGCATTATGTACTCAACCGGGGATTGCACATATGTTTGGCAATAAACTTACTGATCTGCGTGCAGAAAAAAAGAATCAGTAAGTTTGGTACCTTGGTACACACGATAATAAAGGAAGCAATGAACTATTGAACCATTTAGTTTGAATCTTGTCAGACCGCATTTGGAGTATATTGACCAGTTTTGGTCCCCATATCTGAGGAAGGATGTGCTGGCGCTGGAGAGGGTCCAGAGGAGGTTTTTTACATGAATGATCCCAGGGATGATTGGGTTAACATATGATGAGCATTTGATGGCACTGGGCCTGTACTTGCTAGAGTTTAGAAGGATGAGGGGTGACCTCATTGAAAATTACCGAATACTGAAAGGCCTGGATAAAATGAATGTCGAGAGGATGTTTCCATTCGTGGGAGAGTAAGGGACCAGAGGCCACAGCCTCAGAATTAAAGTACGTTCCTTTAGGAAGGAGATGAGGAGGAATGTCTTTAGTCAGAGGGTTGTGAATCTGTGGAATTGATTGCCACAGAAGGCTGTGGAGGCCGTCAATGAATAATTATGTGGTGGAGATTGATAGATTCTTGATTAATACGGGTGTCAAGGTTATGATGAGATGGCAGAAGAATGAGGTTGAGAGGGAAAGATAGATCAGCCATGGAGGGGTAGACTTGATGGGCCGAGTGGCCTAATTCTGCTCCAACAACTTATAAACTTATGAACACGAATCAATTGTTGTATTCCACTGGGAAGGTGCAAGAATACATATTGGTGTGTACAGTATGTGCTCGGGGGAGAGAGAAAGAAAGATAATCAGACTGACTGGAGGGAAGTTAATTTAGCAACAGCTTGGAAAAAATATTCCAGGTCTTGGGATTGTAATGTCCTGAAACTGGGCAGCTGGAGCCAAAAGATAGCGAACATGGCTAAGGAACAACAGGGCAGATTAACAAAGTATATTTTAGTAAAGGGATTGATGTTTACCATGGATTTACGTAGGTATTTTGCACTTGTTTGAGTTTGATCCTGTGCAACAGTTCAATTTGTTTGAGATTGTATTCCTATTGTTTATCGTTCACAGAAACATCCTTGCCAAATTGGCATTTTAAACCATGTCCCCAGTGAATTGCCAGACTTCATTTATTTTGAACGAGCAATTAACAAATTTGTATGGATCCAAGTACTATTGGAAAAGTTACCAAATCAACATACTTTTCCATGTTCTGTATACAGCCAATTTGGCACATCTGTATCTACACCAAAGATGGTGGCCTCATGGGCTATGACTAATGTTGTTACAGTATCTTGACAGGCCAGCTCTTTTCCGAACAAAGTCAAGTGCTTACAGGATTTTGAGCGCTCGGAATTTGAACACAAGTCCACAGATCTGTGCAGCAGTTGAGATGCTTTTTATTTTGGCATTTCTTTGTGAAACAGAACCTCTTCCCTGGACATTTATTCCTTTCTCGTCATCAGCCCCACGTGTACAAAACTGACCTGATTGGCAAGGAACTATGGTTTGACAAGCAGTTTCCATACTGAAGGACTGAACAGAAATGTTTTGCAAAGCTGTCACTCAATCTGTGGAGGTGAATGCACTGCCAAACTCTACAGTTCAGCTTGTTTGGGTAACCCTGGCATTTGGTTGCGTGCCTCTTTAATTCTCCATTCTATTCCCATTCTGACATCTATCTATGGCCAATTACACAAAGGGTGGTGGATGGAACAAGCTGCCAGAGGAGGTAGTTGAGGCAGGGACTATCCCAACGTTTAACAAAAACAGTTAGACAGGTACATGGAGAGGACAAGTTTGGAAGGATATGGACCAAGCACAGGCAGATGGGACGAGTGTAGCTGGGACATGTTGGCTGGTGTGGGCAAGTTGGGCATAAAGTTTCACTCTATGACTCTACACAGTCCCGACAAAGCCCAATGTTAAACTTAAGAAGCCATACCCCATCTTCCATATGGCCACATTGCAGGCCTCATGACTCAATGTCATATTCAATTATTTCAGATGACTTGATTTTCCTGTTTGTACCAGAATTGGCTGTGAGATTAGTTATGTTTAATCCTAACTTGTTTTTATTCACTTCACAGATACATGGCCCGAACCGATGGCTTTATCCGTGTTTCTCTTTGGTTCCTGGTTTCAGCAACAGTTCTAACCTGCATTCCACTGTTTCACATGGCCCCTTCTCTGTTTTCCCCCTCCTTTCTCATGAATACATTAACAAAAGACTTTGTGATTTGGGCAACACTGCCCTCATCCTATTAGAGATACACAATACGATACGATACAACTTTATTTATCCCGGAAGGAAATTGTTCTGCCAACAGTCCAAAATATAAAGTTACAAGGCATTGAAAGTGTCATGTGCATTTTAATACTAATGAGATTTAAGTGACTAATTATTGCACTGCACATATGTATCAAACATGAAATTTAAATTATCCTGTGGAACAGACCAGAATGGGGAGGGGTGGGTGGGTGAGGGGGGAGGGGAGTTAGACTACCCACAACAGAAGGGAGAGAAGTTGTACAGTTTAAGAGCCACAGGGAAAAAAGATCTCCTGTGGCGTTCTGCGCTGCACCTCGGTGGGACCAGTCTAAGGGACAATACTCCCTTAGTCCTCTCTGTAATTTAAAATTAGCGTGCTTTCTCTCTTGCTTGATTATGACAAAGGGTCTTCAGCCTGGAACTAGAAAGCCGATTCTGTTTCCACAGATACTGTTTGACATGCTAACTATTGGCTACTTTCTTTTACGATTTCCAGCAACAACAGTTTAGTGATTTTCTGCTTCTATGCCATCTTGGTGAACTCGCTTTCACTTGTTGCATCTCCTAGTCTTCCTTAGCTGATGCTATTTTTAACTCTTCCTTCTTCCCTGTGTCCCTGTGCGTCATTTCCGCTTCTCACAGCTTCTATCTACTACTGAATCAGAAAGTTATATTTATTCTATTTACTCTGGTATCACTATGTCGTGTGGTGCTATGGTTCTCTAATCCAGCAGCTAAAGTACCAACACCATTCACCACTGGTTAAATCATTCACCGTGATCTTACAGGATAGAATTTAAGAGATGTCTCTTCACCCAGAATACCTAAAATTGCATGGAAAAATCCATCTGATACTTTGATAGGCCTTCTTCAATGGAAATAGCATGTACAATATAATATGGTGCATTCTTTTCAGCGTCCTTAAAACAAATGCTTAGAAGGTATCTGCAAGTTATTGAACAAATAGGTTCTTGTTTGCAGTTAGTGGGGTCACTGGAAAACCCTGATCACACAACTCCTCTCTTAATCTGTGTTCCTTTGTCTTACATACTGTGTGCTGTATGGATCATGACAAGGTGCACTGTCAGTTCCATAACCAAACATTCCTGTACAATTAAATCTGTAGTAATTTCTTATCATTGTTAATCCTATTTTAGAATGGGAACCTTGATACTTTTAACAATAGTAACTAAATTGATGTCAGAGACCAATAGAAATCAGGTTGATGTAGGTAGATAATATACTCTTAATGATACGGTTCAACCTGATGAATGAAGCATTAGTAATTTGATCAAATAGGTTTTGTTGCTTCAGCTTTGTGAATGTACTGATCTTATACTTTTATTACAGGTGTACTACCATTATTAAATGCAAAAATAGTTTTTAAATTAATATTTTTCAGTTCATAGAAGTCTTTCTTAATGCTAAAGTCTCTGATGTCTATTTGATGCACTCCAACCTGATTGAATCTGGAGTTGGTTCACAGGGAAATGTCAGAAGCAGGAAGGCCATCCACGAAAGTACATATAAATAGAATGCGGATAAATGGAGGAGGAACCAGGAAGTCCCAGCAAGCTCATGAAAGGCTGCTATCTTCCAAACCTCCACAGATCTTCCTTTCTATACAAATGTCTCTCAGAATGTTATGGGAAGCAGAATTATGCCAGAGATTTAAAGACTAGTAGGGTTACATCCCCATTCCAGAAAAATCAAGACCACCGAGCCAAAACAAATCCAGTTGTTGTGAAGAAGGGTCTCGACCCGATACGTCGCCTATTTCCTTCGCTCCATAGATGCTGCCTCACCCGCTGAGTTTCTCCAACATTTTTTGTCTACCTTCGATTTCCAGCATCTGCAGTTCCTTCTTAAACAACCAGTTGTTGATTAACTACTTGACCCTGTGGTTGACCCTGTGGTTTATTTTGGCTTTTGGAAACGGCCTGACAGAGGACACAAATTGGCCACGCATTGTGCTAATGAAAAGGCTCTGTGTGCTTTTGATATTCCTGTCTTATTTACGTTCACCAAGCAAATGCAAGGGTGTCAAACAGGTATCAAGGCAGGGCTCTCTGTATATGGCAAGGGAAACTCTCAGAGCTGCACTGAAGAAAGAAAATTAAGGGAAAGATGAGGGGAGGTTTAGGCTCTTGGAAGGCAAGGGGTTTTTGGATGGCAAGCAACCTATATCAAATTTGTGGTTTCCCAGATATTTACCTCTGTCCTCTTGATGTCCTCTTGATAATTTGGGGACCAACTTTGCTGGCTTTTTCTTTGTGCTTATTCAACTGGACCAAGCCTGCAACAGGGCATAATAAACTGAGGACTAGCCTGGTGGCATTATCATTGTTTATATTAATTTACAGTAATGGTACTATGTTTTATTTTACGCTGTTTGGAATTTGCTTGTTAAATTAAATTTCCTTTGTGCCATGCCTCGGTATTTTCTGTGCCCACTAATTTTCATTGTCACGTTTTTCTTGTTTGGTTTGTGAATGTATTTTTTGGCCCTTGTCTTACTCCTCCGCGGATTGCCAGCAGCAAAGATCATCTCATTATAAGGATTTTGGCATATCCCTTTGACGGAGTTACATTCAACCCTCTTACCTGCCAAAACAATGCCTTGGAACTTGTCATGGTATAAAGCATGTGGTTGTGTGTCATCGGTCCATTTTATAGCTTTCATTTCTTTCCATGGAGGATGTTCTCATGAAAGGTCATTGACCTGTAAGATTGTTTTCCAACTCGGCATGTACTATCTGACGTGTTGAGTATTTCTAGCATTTTCTGCTTTTACTTTAGATTTCTGGCATCTACAGTATTCTACATATGCATTATTTCCAGACTTCCATTTATTTTTTTGCTGTCTTGTCGCCATAGATACAGACAATGCCCAGTACTGGGAGCCAGGTTACATTACTTTGCCCGATGACTGCAATGCTTGAAGATGCATCAAACATTTAGGAGAAAAGCAGGTTTGACTGGATGTTGACAGATGTGGCCAAGTGGAGTAATTAGGGGTTCCAATGAAGAATAGATGGATAAATCACTGCCATCTGCAAAACATCATCTTTCCCCAACATAATACTCCACCAAAGGCAATAATGCTCTGGAAAGGTAATCTGGTTAATTTTTCTAGCATGATGTTCCCGCCACCCCAGTTTTATGTAACTCGGGTACATTAACTGTGCAAACTATGCCTATTCTGCTTGTAGTCAGAATTCAGTTGAGAATCTGCACAGGTGAGCCAAAGCAACAATACACCTTGTCTAAAGAAGGGTTCCGAACCAAAACATTACATATTCATGTTAGGCAGAGATGCTGCCTGATGATGCAGAGAGAGACCTTTCTGCCCAACACATGCATGCTGACCAAGTAGCCTCGTAGTACTATTTGCCTCTATTTGGTCCCAATCCTTTTAAGTCATTCCGATACATGTACTTATCCAAATGTCTATTATATGCTGTAATTGTACCCGCCTCTACCATTTCCTCGAGCAACAAATTCACATTTCTATCACATTTCCTATGAAAAGATTGTCCCCTCAGGTCCACTTTAAATCTTTGCTCGATTACCTTAAATCTATGCCCTCAAGTTTTAGTTTCCCTACCCTGAGGAAAAACTGTTACTTTTCCTCTTATCTATGCCTCTCATGATTTTATCGTATATCAATTCAGCCCTCAGCCTCCTATACTTTAAAGCCACAATCTATCCTGTCTCTCATTATAAATCCAGTTTTGATAGCAGTCTTTTAAAAGTTTTCTGCTCTCTTTCCAGCTGAACACCACCCTTCTTATAGCTAGGCGACCAGATCTCCACACAAAACTTCATACTATAATATTAACCTGCTTGTTTCTTTTTTTCTTGACCAGGAAAATCCCATGCCCACCTGTAACAGGCAACCCGGGGTGACAAGAACCTTTAATATCAATATCCATCTCATGTTATTTCATTATCAGTGAGTTTCCCAGAAGGTCGAAACAAAATGGCATCCTGATGGATTGATTGAAAAAGCCCTCTGCGAGGATCAAACCATTAATTTGTCATGCAGAAAGAGGGACCAACATCAAGATAACTCCATCACGTAAAAGTCACACAACATAGTGACTGGAAGATATATTATACGCCTTCACTGATGCTTAGACAAATAGCTCAGAATTCCTTCCTCAGCACTGTGAAAATGGCAAAAAATCCTCACAAATGTGGGCATCCATCTCAGGAGTAGCTTAGTTTAGATACAGCGCGGGCATAGACCGCACCCAGTCCTCACCGACCAGCGATCCCCGAACATTAGCATTATCCTAGGAACAATTTACATTAAATCAAACCAATTAACCTTCAAACCCACACGTCTTTGGAGTGTGGGAGGAAATCAAAGGTCTCAGAGAAAGCCCACACGGTCATGGCGAGGACATACAATCTCCGTACAGACAAAACCCATAGTCAGGGTCGAACCCGGGCTCTGTAAGCGCTGTAAGGCAGCAACTCTACCGCTGTGCCACTGTGCTGCCCCTGGTACACATGCATTAGGTAATTTTGAATAGGCATAAAATCTGACCTTGTCCTATATTTGAAGTATAATTAAAAGAAAAGCAGAAACAAGTTATTTGATTAGACAAATGTATGTGCTTTTTTGATAAGATTAAAATGTCTTCCACTGCCAGCTATAAAGACCATGCGATATTAATTTCTACCAACTTTTTGTAATAAATTGAGACATGGATCCAGGACATGGAGACGGTCATAATTCTGCTCGGAGTAACACTCCTGTAATAAAAGCCATGCAGCTGTGCGTTACGAGTTGTGAAATTTTGTCTGTATCTCCAACGACAGATAGGATGGAGGCTAAGGAACAAAGATTAAGAACCATGGTCTCCTTACTAGCTACATAAATGGTGTATTGCTTTGAGAATTTGGTTTTGCTTGCAGTCACAACCTCTTTTGTGAAACGTATGTGCTTCAAATGTCGATGCTTGCTGCCCGGGCTGTTCTTGAAGGGTAAGACCATCAGCTGAGTGTCCTCTTCTCCCTCCATCTTCTTCTTGGTAACGTTTCATTCCCAGCATTGGGCTGATCAAGACCCCCGATTTATGGAAGTGACTAATTTTGGCAAACGATTCCAAATGCCAAGCAAAAGATTACAGGCCCAGCCATGTCCCTCCTTTCAGACTTAATGTCAATCAAACAAAGGAAAAACACCAAAAAAAATGTAAAACATATCAGTAACCGGAAGAAATATTTGAGTAAGTTGCCAGTAAATTAATCATGATCACTATATATATAGCAGGAATAGTAAGATTGAACGAGAACTTACCAGTTCGAAGGTTGATCTTTATTTCATGAGGAGTCGAAGTGAGGGATTTCGTGAAGAGCCCGCCGGCGCGCATGCTCGACATACTTCAAAGTAGCGGCGTGGAATCACAGAACCAACAATAGAAATGACTTCGCATAGTATGATTGAATTGACTAAGATTACCAGATGAAGGTGATTGAGGGTTGGGCGAGGAGGGCACGAAATCCCTCACTTCGACTCCTCATGAAATAAAGATCAACCTTCGAACTGGTAAGTTCTCGTTCAATCTTACTATTTCATTTCGGAGTCACGTGAGTGACTTCGTGAAGACTTCAAAGCTTCTGTGATTACACGCCCTGGACCACGTCCATGCTGACACACCACTACCAGGGATGGATGGGAGGAACAAACTGGCTCAATAGCTCATACTGCAAAACAAAAGCATATTTATTAATAACAAATCAAAAACCCCTCATGCGGGGACATCTCCACGTTCTTGACCTGCATTCAGCACGGCTTCTGCGAACTGTAGAGGAGCAGCAACAGGCTTGTTATAAAAACGCTGGAACACAGCTTCATTCGCCCATCCTGCTGTGGCGAGAACTTGGTCCATGGGCACCTCCATGACCCTCGCCGCTGACGTCGATGCAGCCCTGGTGGAATGAGACTTGAACACATTAGTGTCGATACCTGACTTACCCAAGACGACTCGAAGCCACCTGGATATCGTCTGGACTGTCACTCGATGATGAGGTCTCTTATGAGTGACAAGCAGGTATCTCTCCATTCCTCTGATGCGTGCCGTCACCTTGACATAGTGGCGGATATGTGAGGCTAAACATAGCCTAGCATCTGCGGGGTATGCCGGGAACTTCAGCTGCAGCCCTGTGCACCCAGGTCTATGCTGCTTTAGTAGCTCGTCAACGAAAAAGACTACTTCTGTAGGGGTAGATGTCATTCTGTCGACACGCAGTTTGTGTAGTGTCTGTACCCTCTGAGCTGAAGTCAGCGCTAGTAACATCACCAGCTTCATGGTGAGTTGGTCCAGTTGGAGCCCTTCCATGGGAGACCACGTCCTGAGCAGGGTTAATACGTCCCTGACATCCCAGGTGATATTATAGCGTGGTGTAGGCGGATTCATATTGAATATACCCCGCATGAGTCTGGACACTAGCCTGTTGGATCCTACCCCAATCTTGAGGTAGAATGATAGCGCACTTCTGGCGCTGTTGATGGCACTGTAACTTAAGTGTTCATCATGGTGCAACCCCGCGAGGAATTCCAGGACGTCGGTTATTGTCACGTCATCGTACGTGATGCGAGAGCGGCTGCAGTAGGCTTCCCACTTCTTAATATGCGAGCGGTATCTTCGCCTTGTGGACTCTCGACACGACGCCCCGATGGTATCCATGGTCCGAGCCGAGAGGCCGTATTGGACTAACGGCCTGTTCAGAACCTGCAAGCCAACAAATTTAAATAGCCATGGCAGGGATGTGGCTCCCCTGACACAGGGTGAGTAACCAATTGTGGGCAACCCTTCAAAAGGACCCAAGGTTCGTTGAGCATGTCAAAGACCACCGGATACCAAGGCTGTGTGGGCCAGTCGGGTATAATAAGGATGCCCTTGGCAGCATCTGCCTGAATCTTTCGCAATACCCGACTGATGAGGCAAAACGGAGGGAAGGCATAGAAAACCCAATTCCCCCAGTCCAGCGAGAATGCATCTAGCGCTATTGCCCCAGGATCTGGTTCCCATGAAACGTAGGCTGGTACCTGATGGTTCAACCGTGACGCAAAAAGGTCAATGTCCGGTTTACCAAATTTGGCTGTGACTTTAGCAAAAATCTCAGGATGCAACATCCATTCAATGTTGTCATTAAATTTGCGTGACCTGGTGTCCGCCACAGTATTAAGCTCACCTGGCAAATAGGTAGCTGAAATCCAAATGTCTCTTTGAATACACCAGAGCCAAATTGAGTTAGCCAATTTGTCACACGAAACTGACCTGGTACCACCCATATGGTTTAAATATGCCACAGCTGTGGTGTTGTCTATTTGGAGACGGACGTGTGCTCCAACAAGCTTGGAACAATATGCACGAAGTCCGTGGAATGCTGCCAGCAACTCCAAATAGTTAATCCCTTGAGTCAACAACATCGCTGCCTCAAGGGTGTCCCATCTACCCCCACAACTAGAGCAATTATCAGTAGCTCCCCAGCCATTGGAGCTTGCATCAGTCTGTAAATATACCACCGGATTAGCCTCCCTGACAGGCTTAAATGAGTTGCTAATGTGACACACCCACCATTGCAACTCAGTTATCGCTTCGGACGGCAGCTGCATAGATCGATCGTAATGACCAGCGTTCCATTTTAACGCAGTAATTTTAGCTCTTTGCAAATTCTGATAATGCAAAGGTCCATATCGTGCTGCCGGAAACAAAGCCACTAACTTGCCAATTACTGTGGCTGTATGCCGAATCGATGGTATATTGGTGCCAATTAAATCTCTGCACACCTTAGTGACTTCCTCAATTTTGTTAATTGGTATAGTTATCCTCATGCTCATTGAGTTCACCGTGAACCCTAGGTAATTAATTACCTGGGCAGGGCAGAACTTTGATTTCTCTGGATGGACAATGAATCCTAATTGTTGAAATATATTGACAGCAGCTGCAACACCCTGTTCAGCCAATTGCAGGGTGTGGCCCACAATAAAGACATCATCTAAATAGGCCATAACTATATGATGTCGTTGTCTCAAATAAGCCATGATTGGCTTCACCAATTTAGTGAACAATCTAGGGGCTGTAGTAAGCCCATTAGGCAAAGCCTTATACTGCCAAAGTTGCCCCATCCAGATAAATTTCAAAAACCTTCTATCATCTTTCTGGATGGATACTGAATAATATGCATCCCTCAAATCAATGCATGCCATAAAGCAGCCATGAGAAATCAATGATTTGGCTGTTTCAAACGTATCCATTTTAAAATGAGTATATGTTACAAACGTATTCAAACGGGTTAGATCAATAATGACACGACAGCCTCCATCCTTCTTAGGTCTAGTAAATATGTTCGAAACAAATTCAATTGGCTCATGCACTGTTTTCTCAATCACACCCTTCTGTTCCAAACTTAAAATTTCCTTGTAACCTGCTGCCTGTTCTGCAGCAGACAATTTGAACGTACGACCAGGCATGTGCTGGGATGGAGGAATGTCGCCATTAATAAACTCAATTTTATGCCCCTGAATATTCCGCAACACATACTCATCACCAGTAAAATTACCCCATGCATCCAAAAACAACCGTAAACGACCACCAACATGGGAAGTTAAACAGAGAGAAAAGAGAGAACCAGACCCCCTCACCTCCGTGGTTACCGGCGGTCCTTGACACGTGTGGGTGGCCGTGGAGGTGCTGGGTTGGCTTGAGGGCGCGGCGTCTTCGATTTCCAAAAAGGTCTCTGCCGACCCTGTCCTAAAAAAGACCCTTGGTGCTGGTTCTGGTGTTGTTGTCGTTGTGGAGCTAGAGGGCGAGTCCTCGTCGAGGCACTGGCCGCTCGTGAGCGAATGTATGGAGCTTTTGAGCCGGACGGTGTGGGGGCACTCTTAGAGCGCATGATCCCCACCGTTTTGGCTTGTTCGTCAAGCTCTTTGACTCTCTTCGAGAGGTCCTCACCAAAGAGCTGATGGGGCGGCGGCGGCGGCGGTGGTTTGCACAATCCTGCAAACTTCGGGTTGAGTGCTGGGCGGATGCTGTTTTTGCGAAACCCGTTGATTTCGTGCTGGGTCGCGCACAATAAGGCCAGAGCATCTTCCTGGTCCAAATTCAGCTCGTCCTCGTCCACCGACCGCGCAAAGGCGGTAATACCGGCCGTGAGGAGTTTCAGGATCCGCTGCAATTGTAGCTCTTGTTGACGGATAGCCGCACTGATGTTGCCCCATATTGGCGTATTGACCACAGGCACGTTGAGGGAGTTGCAGTTTGATGGAGCCTTGTGACGGCTCATAGCCTGGATGAGGACTTCTTCCTGCAGCACCTGATTATTAAGAAAGTCCACTGTGGCTGCCAGCTTTGAATTGAGAGGAAGACCAGCCGTATGTGGGGCCGCGAATTTGGTCGCCACATCCAAAAGTTCCTCCGCTGGCACCTCCACCAGAGGTGGTACGGGATCCACCAGAACCTCCTCCTCGTGCTGCTCCAGGCTGATAGTAGATGTTGGTGAAGACGCCCTGTGCCTGTTGCTGCCCTGCTGTTGTTGACGTTGAAGCAGGAGCTCCAGCAGCCGCTCCATACGGTCAATACGCCCTTCACCCTGAACACTCAGGTGGTCGGAGTCCTCCGGCTCTGAAAAGAAAACCGGGCTCCTGTCATCGGCCCGCACCTCGTCGAGGCCCTGCCGGTGCCGGTAGTTGTCGCTAACAGCCGCCGAGGCGAAACTGCGCGATTCCTGCGCGGGCGTGTTCAATCGCCTCCGTTTAGCGAGAGCTGAAGCCGCTGCCACTAAGGGCACATGCGGCGAAGTGTCGGCCCCAGCCGAAGCATGGCTGCCTGGGGCCCGCGCAGTCTTGCCGGCTGCCCACATCGTGGACGTTGCCGACGCATGGTGCCGCCCACCCATCCATGGGGGGCTCGGCGACCGCGACGAGACCCGACTCAACCGACCCGTCCCGGCGTCGAGAGTCGGGGTGTGCCGGCTGGACCTCACAGCCGCCCCGGGTCTCGCCCTGGAACCTGACCGCTCCTCCGCGACAGGCAATGCCTTAGCCCTAACAGGGTTAGGCTTCTGGGCTCCTCCCCTCCCCCTTCTCGGAGGGCTGAGTGGAACAGACCGTGCAACGGCACGCGCCCTGCTCGAGGTCGCCAGCGAGCCCGCTGACAACCTGACTGCCATGGCAGGGTCCCCCTGCTCTGGCGGCACACCACACTCCTCCTCGTCGAACTCCTCCGAGCTGTGGTGTGCTGGCGGATCTGGACCTGTGAACACAGGGCTTACCCACATCTCCGCCTGAGTCCCGGCCTGCGCTGCAGGTACTGCCGATGGTAAAGGCCCCGGAACTGTTGACCGGCGAACTCGTCCTGACGTCCTCCGGCCCTTCGAACTCCCATCCATGTCCTTGCTGCAAGACATAATCAGACAACAAGGACCACCAACTAAAGGTGGAATACTCACCTCCGTGGCCCCTTATGAAGGGCTGGCGAGGAGCGCGCTCCACCGCCAGCCGTCGCAGCAACGCGTTACGACGATATGTCGAGCATGCGCGCCGGCGGGCTCTTCACGAAGTCACTCACGTGACTCCGAAATGAAATGTTTGGTGAGTCCTTAATTTAACAATGTGTTCAGTTGCGTGAAGGTAAAACATGGCATTAGAAAACCAGGTATGAATATGTAAGTCCAAAATAAAGTGAGTGTCGTATCATGAGTCACATCATGAACTGTCTGCTCTGTCAGATGTTGTCTGTATTTAAGATTGCAGGCTTAAACCTCTTCCCCAGTAGCACAACCCGCTCACTTCCGATCACAAACATCTGGATGCACCTTGAATTCCAATGGTTCAATGGTTTAATGGTTCTTTATTGTTATGTATTCACAGCACAGATAGATTATTTTGCATAACCCACAAATGCATATTTGCCTTGCTTTGGCGCCATTTATAACAAAATAAAATCCAAAGTCTCAAGTCCACATGTTGGAAGTACTGGAGCGCACTCGATCCAGCTAAGCCCAGTCTGCTGTAGGCCACGACATTGTGTCCTAGAGGGAATCTCCTACAACTGACCTTGAAAGCACTGGAGGCAATACCCTGGTCCCTCGTCTACTGGCCCACTCCTCATGTCCATGGTCGCCAGCGGCTCCCTCCTCGACTCTCCTGTTTTGGTGTCTTCTGCGCTTCTCACTGAAGGCAGCGGCCTGCCGGGTGTTCATTCTTGGTAAGTTTCATTTTGCAATCAAGAATAGTGAGATAGTACCTTAAAAACCTGTCTGTCCGTGGATCCTGTTTTATCTGCTTTTTGTTCCATTTTTGTAAATCACTTTACCAACGTTTTGGAGAATTTGGATTAATCCCAGACATTTTAAGGTTTATTAATCATATGAGAATGTTTTGTGCTTGTAAATCTTTATCCCTAAATGACCAGTTTATGCATATTAATTTGCTCATGGTTTATGCTAAGCATGTTTATTGCAAAAATCATGTCTTTAAAATCTGTCAGGATGGCAGCTTCTCAATTATGGCAAGTCTGGGCCTGGATCTGCCAGGTTTCAATCTGTCGTCAATTATGGAAAGTCTAGGCTAAGCCTCGACACATGTTGAACCTTACGTCTGTAATACTTTGCTGAATGTTTAGTGACCAAATAGGCAAGTATATGAGGTCCAGGTCAATGAAGGGGCACATCATTAGATTCGCCCGTGTTCATCTAAAATTAGGCCTCCATGGAAATGATTTGAACATGAAAAGAAAGATATTCTTTTAAGGGATCACATTATAAAAGGAATCAATTTTACCTTTTAAAGAGAAATGTACAAGTTTGAATTATTTGAAACAACACGAGCTAACTTTACGTGTAGGAAGGAACTGCTGGTTTAACTAACTCTACATTAGGCAATGAGGAACAGCACCCAACCTTGCTGACCTCTGCAGCTGAACATTGTTTCTTGGTGATTCTGAAGACATGGGTGGGTCTTGCTCAGTATAATAAATGATTTAATCCATTCATGCACTAAAAAAAAATCAGATTGTTGATTCTGCTATTTAGTTTGGCTGAGAGATTGATGGCAACAAGAACTGAAGAGCTTTAATTACTCCTTGCAATCATAACATAGTGTACTGGAGTGGCTCCATCAGCCATGTATGTTGCCCTGTGTGACACTGTGCAGTGGAGACAATGTGTAACAAGAGAAAGTCAATGCTTTAATGTGCAGGGAGGAACTGCTGGCTTACGCCGAAGATATACACAAAGTACTGGAGTATCTCAGCTGGTTAGGCAGCATCTCTGGAGAAAAGGAATAGGTGACATTTCAGGTCGAGACCCTTCCTCAACAGGTCACACCTCGAGCCCCCGAAACATCACCTATTTGTTTTCTCCAGCAATGGTTTAATGCGTTGTACTTTAGAATTAAATTTATAAAGAATGAGCACAAATTTTAATACAGTCTATTTCAAACTAAGTTACTTTGGTAACATTCCCAAGTGATTAACAGTCGTTGGTAAAAGTGTTCTGTTTCACCTCTTATCTCCCCCCCCAAAGAAAAAACACACAAGTTATAAATTAATTGACCACAACAAGAAAATATTTAAAACATCAGTACCTCTGTTCCCTTCTCCTTCCATAGGGTGTCATTAACTCAAACTGGACATGAGAGTAAAGGTCAACAGGACAAGCCTACTGTGACCTCATGACACCCATATCTTTGAACAAACATTTGAATCTTTTGACTGAATTATCAGGTCTGAGACCTCTGATGTTTGGTTTTGGACCCAGTTAGTTTGGGGCTGAGGATCAGCAATGGACTGAGAGGCCGCACGATATCCAGGGTCAGAGGATGGGATTTGTATGGCGAGCAATGGTTTAGGAAAGGGTTGGGTGAAGAGATTGGGGATAAGATGAGCAAAGTGAGTGTGGACATTTGACAGAGGAAGACATGTGGAGTTCAGAAGAAAATGTAATCGACTAACAAAATGTGAAAAATCACTTTGCTCCATTTCACATTTTTGACACAATACAGTGTTGTGCCTAGTGTTGTAACTAGTAGAGTGGATAAGGGAGAACCAGTGGATGTGTTATATCTAGACTTTCAGAAGGCTTTCGACAAGGTCCCACATAAGAGATTAGCATACAAACTTAAAGCACACGGTATTGGGGGTTCAGTATTGATGTGGATAGAGAACTGGCTAGCAGACAGGAGGCAAAGGGTAGGAGTAAACGGGTCCTTTTCAGAATGGCAGGCAGTGACTAGAGGGGTGCCGCAAGGCTCAGTGCTGGGACCCCAGCTATTTACAATATATATTAATGATTTGGACGAGGGAATTCAATGCAACATCTCCAAATTTGCAGATGACACCAAGCTGGGGGGTATAGTTAGGTGTGAGGAGGATGCTTGGAGGCTGCAGGGTGATTTGGATAGGCTGAGTGAATGGGCAGATGCTTGGCAGATGCAGTATAATTTGGATAAATGTGAGGTTATCCACTTTGGTGGCAAAAACATGAGGGTAGACTATTATCTGAATGGTGGCAGATTAGGAAAAGGGGAGATGCAACGAGACCTGGGTGTCATGGTACACCAGTCATTGAAAGTAGGCATGCAGGTGCAGCAGGCAGTGAAGAAAGCAAATGGTATGTTAGCATTCATAGCGAAAGGATTTGAGTATAGGAGCAGGGAGGTTCTACTGCAGTTGTACAGGGTTTTGGTGAGGCCACACCTGGAGTATTGCGTACAGTTTTGGTCTCCAAATCTGAGGAAAGACATCCTTGCCATAGAGGGGGTACAGAGAAGATTCACCAGACTGATTCCTGGGATGTCAGGACTTTCATATGAGGAAAGATTGAATAGACTCGGCTTGTACTCGCTGGAATTTAGAAGATTGAGGGGGGATCTTATAGAAACTTACAAAATTCTCAAGGGGTTGGACAAGCTAGATGCTGGAAGATTGTTCCCGATGTTGGGGGAGTCCAGAACAAGGGGTCACAGTCTAAGGATAAGGGGGAATTCCTTTAGGACTGAGATGAGGAAAACATTCTTTACACAGAGAGTGGTGAGTCTCTGGAATTCTCTGCCACAGAACGTAGTTGAGGCCAGTTCATTGGCTATATTTAAGAGGCCGTTAGATGTGGCACTTGTGGCTAAAGGGATCAGGGGGTATGGAGAGAAGGCAGGTACGGGATACTGAGTTGGATAATCAGCCATGATCACATTGAATGGCGGTGCAGGCTCGAAGGGCCGAATGGCCTACTCCCGCACCTATTTTTCTATGTTTCTATGTTTCTATGTGCAGATCCTGAAAAAGCAGTGTCAGATATAACAGTTACGTGAATGATTATTTCTTATGATTGTGGGTTTGAAGGAAGTAAACAGGTTTGGTAATGTTGAGGGGTGTGTTGAGTGGAGGTACTAAGGTGTGGGTTCACAATATGGTAGGGCTTTAAGGGAATTAAGCTCCCTTGTGCCCCTGGCCAAATAGGATTACAGTTATATTGTATGAGATGTATGAGATGAGCATATTTTTCATATACACCAAGGTGCAGTGAAACCCCTTGTTCATCCTTCTGATCACCTTCTTCTGCTTCTCCTTGGTCTTCACCCACAGTCTTCCTTGTCACATACTGAATGTTGAAGAGATATGCCATTACTCCTACAAGTGCAATCTTCTCTTTATGGTGAAATTGGACAAACTTCAGCATACTTTTATTCCAGATATCTCATTCTGCTATGAAGAAGGTATCTAGGAGATACCTCGAAGAGGTAACAAAGATACGAAAGAATGAGACATGGAGAGATTTGAAAACAATGGTAAGATTTTTAAAAAAAATTGAGGCATTGCAAGAACAATTGTCGATATAATTCAAAGTATTGGGTTGATGTCTGCGAGGTTAGAATATGCTTAGCATTGTTTATGAAAGGTGGAGGTTGTGAGATGCCACCAAATTTATGGTGTGATTCTTGAAATCGAAGGAAGACAAAAAAGCTGGAGAAACTCAGCGGGTGAGGCAGAATTTATGGAGCGAAGGAATAGGGGACATTTCAGGTCGAGACCCTACTCCAGTCTGAAGAAGGGTTTCGACCTGAAACATAGCCTATTCCTTCGCTCCATAGATGCTGCCTCGCCCACTGAGTTTCTCCAACTTCTTTGTCTACCTTCGATTTTTCCAACATCTGCAGTTCTTTCTTAAACAGTCTCCAAATCAAGATCAGCTTTCTCATCTGTTATTACTGAGATTAAATAAAAATAATAGAAGAATATGGATTTTATATTAATGAATTTTCAATGCATCTACATTAATGAAACTGTATTTTATCTTGGGTTGGACAATTGTTATTGTAATGTGTTGGCCTTTGCCAAAGATATTGTCCTTGTTTAAAAATCTCAAGCTCTGAGAAAAAAACTGTTGAAAGAACAACATTTTGCAGAATAGAACTTTCTTTCATCTTCCATACATTGTTTTTATTTCAGGAATAGAAATGATGTACCATCAACACAAAGTCAATTTCCTTTGAAGGCCTATCTGTTAGATTGGTTTTTGGAGAAATGAGGTCACATATGGCTGATGTCACATTGTGGCTGTGTTTCTAATCTGTTGTGTGCACTCCAATCCAACACAATCCATCAAAAGAAATTCTAGTGCCAACTGTAAAACTGGACTGCTATTACTTGCATTATTGCAAGATTCATAATTTATTGCCTCAGGCAGAAGTTGATGAAATAACTGAAACTGGCAATGGTTGCTAACTTGTTTATATTGTAATTGTATTTGCCAAGGGAACAGTTTTCCATTAGCGATTACTCATTGGTGAGTAGTTATTTGAATAAAACAAAAGCTCCTAAAACCCATTGCAGCCGGCCAAAACCACACAGTTTATAGTGGTCCCCTGGCAGAAGTAGCGAGTTGCCCAAAAGCTTTCCAAAACATGCTTTGGAAAAGGGTCTGCTCAAACATCAGAATGACCTGTAAAGGGCATCAAGTGGGTATCAAGGGCAAAGTCACAAGCTTTTATTCAGTGCTATTTTTATGACGTTCCTGCACCTTTAGAAAGTTAAACGTCATTATTTTATTTACCGGCCCCATCTCACATATGTTTATTACAGGTGCATATCAGCAACTTTTATCGAGAAAGAAATGACTGCTTTATTCAAATCACCCACATACTGAAAGTTTAGCTTTTCTTTCTACTAAATTAAAAAACATATTTTCATTGACCCAATCAATATATTTATTAATTTAATATGTTGTTCAAGTTAAAACATTTTAACAAGTGTAAATTTGGCTTAAGAAATTAAACACGTTAATACATTGGGTTACTCTGACTTTTCTATCATCTGGGGTTATAATGCTGGTGAAACCATCAATGTTTGTTCTTACAGCACTGGAACTGTCAACAAGTCTGACGTTGCTCCAAGTTCAGTCAACTATACAAAATGTAAAGCTGCACTTGGTGATCCCTTGGTTTGCTTTAGGATGCTCAGTTCCGCAATCTTCTTCAGCATAATATTTGGAAATGGATAAAGTTTTACAAACTATTCACATTGTAAAATGGACTGTAAACATTTTTCTTGACTAATAAGGTACAGATACTACTTAACTTTCCTAGTCCTGAAAGCTTTTAAAACTGTAGGTTGTCAAGTCACATCAATATTCTGCTACAATATAACACATTTTGAAGGCAGTGGAGAGGTGTGGTGCAACTATGAAGCATATTTAGTACTAAAAGACCGTGACTGAATTTCTAGATACCTCTATGTATTTACTATCTCAGCCTTTAATGACTATTAACATCTCCAACTGATCTCCTCTCCTTTATGGATCATCTTCATTCTCTTCACATCCCTCAGCCTTGGAATCATTCCAGAACATCTCCTCTGTACTCTCTTCAATACCTGAACATCATTCTTGAAACATGGTTCTCAGAACTGGGCACAATACCTCAGAACTGGGCAATAATTTACATTGCCCAAGCGATGTTCAAGTCAGGTCAATTAAATCAACTTTAGTTTATTGTCATAGGAGATCCTTTTTCCCTGTGACTATCAAACTGTACAACTCCCCCTTCTGCCGTGGGGTAGACCGACTCCCCTCCCCCTCTCTCCACAATCATAGCACATCCCCAATCCTGGACTTTCCACTCGTCACTTTAATTTCATGTATTGCGTCGTGTTTTATGATTGTTGGCAGACCAATTTCCCTCCTGGGATAAATAAAGTTCTATCGTATATTATCATATTTCATCGTATCGTGACATATATGCGCAAGCGCAGTGAGGTACGGGTCCAATGCAAGTCCTGCTTGCATTAGCATCACAGGCACACATTATCAGACAACACGCAAAAACATAAATTATACATAAGGTTTTATACAAATAAAATAAATGAGGTCATGTGATAAGTTGGGCAACTTTGTATAAGTCAAAAGCTAGCTAATTTTTCCACAAATATTAGAAATGGGAGAAGTATTTTGGACCAACACTGTCTCATATTTGCTCATATCACTTTACTCATCGAGCTTATGCTGGTTTTCATAACAATCCCATTTTAGGAATTGCCCCATTTATATCCCTTTAGCCTACTCTCTCATACATGTTCCCAATTCATCTGCCACCCATCAGTTGTAATTTACTGTATTTACTTGAGCGATCAGCAAGATTTGGGGATTTGGGAGGAAAGTAGAGGACCTGGCAGAGACCCATTGTCACAGGGAGGCTGGATAAATGCCAAACAAACAGCTCCTGAGATCCGAATTGAATCTGAGGGACTAGATTATATCCACCCCATATATGTGGCATCTTACTTGCAGATTCATGTGAGCAAGGCTTTATATTGCTTGATCAGTTTACTGAGTGTCATATTGCACCGCATCCATCACAATGTTCCAGGGCAATCTTGGGATTCCTTGGCACTGTGCTGGGAGGTTGGCACTCTTAACACAGTGCCAGGTCAACCTGTGGTATAGGATTTGAATTTTAGTAAACTGCAAAGGGTTTCCAGGCCTACAGATTACTAACATAAGAAATTAAGAAAATATTAAGAAGTGCAGGTTATTTGCCACCTGAAACATATCAATCATTCAGTTTAATTATCGTGGATCTGCTACAGGTATCATCTTCTTTTCTGTGCCAGTTCCCTCCATTCCTCATTCTTTCAAAATGCATCTACCGCTTCTTCAAACACCCTTAAGGGCCTGTCCTACCAGCATCCGACTCCATGCGATGAGCGCGATCAAACTAGAAGCGGGGGCCGCGCGGAGGTCGGGTGATCCCCTGTACAGGGCCGTTCCCACCAGCATGCGCCTGCATGCGGCAAGCGCGACCAAACCGGCAGCGATGGCCGCGCGGAGGTCGGGTGAGTGGCGCAATGCGGCGCAAAGTGAGGCGAACTTGGAGCGAAGTCTTAAAGGTAAGTTCGCCAGGACAGAGAGGAGCACACAGAGAGGGGCACAGAGGCACACACAGAGAGGGCCACGGAGCCACACACATAGAGGATCATGGAGGCACCTACAGAGAGGGTCACAGAGGCACGATGTCGAGATGGTGTGTAATGCGTCGAGGCGATTGCGAGCCGACAAGCCGTTGCCGCGCGGAATTTTTTAACATAGTCAGTTTTTCGGAGCCCCGCGCGATGTCGGGACGAACTCCGTACAATTCTGCACGGCTCCGGCGATCGAAGTGGGACCGGCCCCGCGACGCAGGACGGCTCAAGCGACCACGTTAGGTCGCGCTGAATGCATAGAGTTGCATGCTGGTGGGACAGGCCCTTTAAATATCTAGTCTCTCTAACACTTTGGGGTAGAGAATTCCAAAGACTTTCATCCTTCTGCAGGAGGGTTGCAACACCACTTAGTTTTCAATGGCTTTTTTTATAAATCCTGTAATTCATTCAGACTTCTTCCACTAATTGTAACATCTCAACATTTACCTTGTCATGACCAAGAGCAAAAGAGAAGGGAAATATTTTTTTTCTTTGTAACTTTGGTTTGTTGGTATTTCCAAGTGTTTTAACGCGATTTAGTTAACGTTATCCTTTACTTGACTACAGAGGGCAGGACAGATTATTTGCTTACCCAGCAAAAGAGTTTGGAAGCACATTGTCTCTTCTGAGCTGTGTCATGGGAAGAGATTATCAGGTGGACAGAGAAAAAGATGTAAACCTCCTTGAAAAAGTGTTATTAATTATGAGAGATTATGATTAAAGGGCAGGGTATTCCATTTGCCCTGGTAAACATTCTTTCTTCTATTAATAGCAGAATAAAAGATATCCACTTTTACATTCATTTCTTGCATTCTATATGATTTGCCATGGAAGAATTAATGGCATACTTACCTATGAAGCATTAATGACACCATAATATTTTAATCCATTAGTTGCAATGTGCTTGTATATATTTTGAGTAGATGATGAGCTACTTTATAAATCCAGGTTCTTTGTTTGTTCCATGATTATAAATGGACGAACTATTCATTTGCAGTTCAAAAACAAAAATCTAAAATAAATAATCAACAAATGCTGGAAATACTCAAAGAATCATTCGGCCCTTCGAGCCTGCACCACCATTCAATATGATCATGGCTGATCATCCAACTCAGTATCCTGTACCTGCCTTCTCTCCATACCCCCTGATCCCTTTAGCCACAAGGGCCACATCTAACTCCCTCTTAAATATAGCCAATGAACTGGCCTCAACTACCTTCTGTGGCAGAGAATTCCACAGATTCACCACTGTGTGAAAAATGATTTTCTCATCTCGGTCCTAAAAGACTTCCCCCATATCATTAAACTGTGACCCCTTGTTCTGGAGTTCCCCAACATCGGGAACAATCTTCCTGCATCTAGCCTGTCCAACCCCTTAAGAATTTTGTAAGTCTCTATAAGATCCCCCCTCAATCTCCTAAATTTCAGCGAGTACAAGCCGAGTCATTCCAGTCTGTCTTCATATGGAAGTCCTGCCATCCCAGGAATCAGTCTGGTGAACCTTCTCTGTACTCCCTCTATGGCAAGAATGTCTTTCCTCAGATTAGGAGACCAAAACCAAAATTTAAGAAATAATGTAGGGTTTTTAACGACTGTAAAGCATTTATTTCCAAAAATCAGTAGCATTGTTACTTAGCAGCTTCTTAGACATGGAATCAGCCCCCATGGCTTGCTCATTTTTACAGATGAAGCGAACAGCATACTTATATCTTGCATTAGTGAGCTTCATGTACTCAAGCACAGGCCCTTGTCTGGGTCTACCTGCCATTCCATCTACAGTACAGTAGAGCAACCATGCACTGTAGATGGAATCTCCGGAACAGCTAATATCGCAGTCATGGCGTCAACATTACAGTACTCTATTCAGCTGTGTCCAAAGCCATTTGTATAGGGTGGACAATATTGAGCGTAATGATTCAATGGTTATTATGTCACATGAGGTGTATCAAGCAATGAACAAGCTGTCTGACAACAAAGTGAGTGGCTTAGATCATATTTCAGTAACCGGGATAGTCCTGGAGCTGGAAGGAATGCTACTGTCTGTTGGTTGGTTGGGAAAATGTGATTTCCTTCAGCTGCTCATGAGTCCAATTTCAAGTACAGAGCTTTAAATAAACATAGAACATAGAACAAAGACCAGTAAAACACAGGCATAGGCCCTTCGGCAGCATTGAATGCCAAATTAAGCTAATCTCTGCCAGCATGTGATCCATAGCCGTCCATTTCCTGCATATCCATGTGCCGAATTAAAAGTAGTATTTTTACAAAACCTACCATCAGTGGCGCTCCAGATGTGCCTGCTGCCTGTGCGTGCAATTTCGGAGGCTCTGGGGGGGGGGGATTAAAATGCAGGTTTGTATTGGTTGTCAGAGAGGGATTTCCTCGGGCTGCTAGCTGATGAAGAAAAATCGTTCACGCTACTGTTCCCGGTTTAAAATAAAAACATTTGCTGGATGATTGGATCGCTGGATTGAAGTTAAACGCGGCTTCTAATGCCTCCAACACCTTCAACATCACGGATCGCAATTGCAAGAAAAAACAAAAGGTATATCGTTAATTTAACATATTATCTTGCTTTATCATATTAATTGCTTTTCGGTGTGGCTTCATTTTAATCTTATGATGGGAAAAATGTTATTTAGGTCTCCATATGAATTGGCCATGTCTTGCCTGCCGATATCGGGGCTTAAATGATGGCAGAAGTCACATTTCGATCGATCACAATCCAGAAACATCCATTCTCAAGATAATCAAATACATTAATTTTTGCACTGTCATATCATAAGAACATCTAAATCAGCCATATTTTGTGTTATTGTCTATCCATGATTAATATTTGCATGCTAAATATCCACAGTACAGTTTTAGGCAGATGTATTGTGCAAAAGATAATGATTTTAGATTAATTTAATTGATTAGATGAATTTAATTGATTTGATGAAACTGATGAATATGATTTTTTGGTTGGGTATTTAGTATTTGTTTTAGTGTTTAACTTTATCATTTCTACCTTTTTTTTCCTAAAACTGCAAATAACTTGTTTCTGTTAATGCTGTTCAGTGTTTTTTTATTTTTTACATTTTAAACAGATGTCTCTAAAGAAGAAATACAAAATTGCCAATCCAAATACCCAGCAAAAGAGACTGATTTAGACAGCATTCGCAGAGATTATCCGAATTTGGACTACTCCAAATGTGATAGAAACATAGAAATTAGGTGCAGGAGTGTGCCATTCGGCCCTTTGAGCCTGCACCGCCATTCAATATGATAATGGCTGATCATCCAACTCAGAATCCCGTGCCTGCCATCTCTCCATACCCTCTGATCCTCTTAGCCACAAGGGCCACATCCAACTCCCTCTTAAATATAGCCAATGAACTGGCCTCAACTACCCTGTGTGGCAGAGAGTTCCAGAGACCCACTGCTCTCTGTGTGAAAAAAGTCCTTCTCATCTCGCTCCTAAAGGATTTCCCCCTTATCCTTAAGCTGTGACCCCTTGTCCTGGACCTCCCCAACATCAGGAACAATCTTTCTGCATCTAGCCTGTCCAACCCCTTAAGAATTTTGTAAGGTTCTATAAGATCCCCTCTCAATCTCCCAAATTCTAGAGAGTACAAACCGAGTCTATCCAGTCTTTCTTCATAAGACAGTCCTGACATCCCAGGAATCAGTCTGGTGAACCTTCTCTGCACTCCCTCTATGGCAATAATGTCCTTCCTCAGATTTGGTGATGATCTGCAGGACATTCTTAATGGGAAAGTAGTGGGCAGAAAGGCATGTCTTGCGTGGTTTGAAGAGCAAAAACTTGTAGTCTACAATGCCAAAATTAAAAAGTTGAGTAAAAACAAGGTGCACAGAGTTGCTTATTGGTTACAATCTGAGGAGTATGATGATGCTTCTGATTATGATATGCCAATGTACCAGCTAGCAACTGATCTTCTCCATAAAGACTTGGTCTTTTGCTAGAAATTGTAATTTATTTACCTGTCTGTTACGGACTTACAGCATATAATACAATAATATTAAAGTTCTGATCTTGAGAATATCACATTTTTGAATTTTCAAGGCAGTCTGGGTGTTTATTACTATTTCTGTCACAATGGTCAATTTTGTAATTAGCTACAATTAGGTAACTAACTAATTATATGCTTTAATTTCAGGTCATCCAAGTAAGATGTTTCATATATGTTTCAGAATGCTTCAATCTGTAATAACTGAAAATGTCATTCAGTTCTCTTAATTTTTTTTAAAGTTATGGGCTTTTATGTCAATTGACTGCCCTCGATCACAGCTTTAAGTCAATGGACAAGCAAGATGCTAAGTTCAGAGTATGAAAATGACCGTAACGTTTTTAATACTGAAGATATGAAAGTGAATTAGGTATCAAATTAAAGTTCTTTCTATGTTTTTCTGATGGGATAAATTACAGGCTTGATTTTTTAAATCTCAAAATGTTGAACATTCCTACTAAAAGCCTCTTAAATGCCACTATCAGTTCTGCTTTCACCACAACCTCTGGCAGTGCATCCCACACACCCACCACACACTATTTATCACAGCCGCTGCCTCAAAAAGGCTGGCAGCATCATCAAGGACCTACACCACCCTAGCCACACACTCATCTCCCTGCTACCTTCGGGTAGAAGGTACAGGAGCCTGAAGACTGCAACAACCCGGTTTAGGAATAGCTACTTCCCCACAGCCATCAGGCTATTAAACCTGGCTCGGAACTCTGAACATTAATATCCCTCCATCTGTTATTTGCACTTTATTAATTTATTAAGTCAAGGGTGTATTTATGTATAGAATTGTAGTCAATGCCTTCTATGTTCTGTTGTGCTATGCAAAGAAAGATTTTCATTGTCCTGTCAGGGACACATGACAATAAACTCTTTTGACTTTGACTTTGACACTATGTAAAAAACCTGTCCTTTAGACATTTCCCCACTGATCTTTGACAATCTGGTCTTTGACATTTCCACCCTGGGAAAAAGTTCTTCCTGTCTACCCTATCCATGTCTCTCATAATTTTATATATTTCTAACAGATCCCCCCTGAACCTCTGACACTCCAAAGAAAATAATCCAAGTTTGTGCAACCTCTCCAGGTTGCTTCTAATGCAGGCAGCATTCTGGTAAACCTCTTCTGCACCGACTTCATAGCCTCCACATTCTTCTCATAGTAGGGTGACCAGAATTGCAGACAAACCTCCAAATGTGGTCTGACCAAAGTTTTATACAGCTGCAGCATGAAGTCTGACTCTTATACTCATGAAAGCAAGCATACCATACACCTTTTCCATTCTACCTACATGTGTTGTCACTTCAGCTATGGACTTAGACAATAGACAATAAGTGCCGGAGTAGGCCATTCGGCCCTTCGAGCCAGCACTGCCATTCAATGTGATCATGGCTGATTATCCCCAATCAGTACCCCGTTCCTGCCTTCTCCCCATATCCCCCGACTCCACTATCTTTAAGAGCCCTATCTAGCTCTCTCGTTAAAGTATCCAGAGAACCGGCCTCCACTGCTCTCTGAGGCAGAGAATTCCACAGACTCACAGCTCTCTGTGAGAAAAAGTGTTTCCTCATCTCCGTTCTAAATGGCTTACCCCTTATTTTTAAACTATGGCCCCTGGTTCTGGACTTCCCCAACATCGGGAACATGTTTCCTGCCTCTAGTGTGTCCAAACCCTTAATAATCTTATATGTTTCAATAAGATCCTTCTAAACTGCAGAGTGTACAGCCCAGCCTCTCCATTCTCTCAGCATATGACAGTCCCGCCATCCCGGGAATTAAACTTGTAAACCTCCGCTGCACTCCCTCAACAGCAAGAATGTCCTTCCTCAAATTAGGGGACCAAAACTGCACACAATACTCCAGGTGTGGTCTCACTAGGGCCCTATACAACTGCAGAAGGACCTCTTTACTCCTATACTCAACTCCTCTTGTTATAAAGGCCAACATGCCATTTGCTTTCTTCACTGACTGCTGTACCTGCATGCTTACTTTCAGTGACTGATGAACAAGGACCGTCAGATCTCGTTGTACTTCCCCTTTTCCCAACTTGATACCATTTAGATAGTAATCTGCCTACCTGTTTTTGCTACCAAAGTGGATAGCCTCACATTTATCCACATTAAACTGCATCTGCCATGCATCTGCCCATTCATCCAAGTCATCCTGCATTCTCATAGCATCCTCCTCACAGTTCACACTGCCACCCATCTTTGTATCATCTGCAAATTTGCTAATGTTACATTGAATCCCTTCTTCCAAATCATTGATGTATATTGTAAATAGCTGCAGTCCCAGCACCGAGCCTCGTGGTACCCCACTAGTCACTGCCTGCCATTCTGAAAGGGACCCGGTAATCCCTACTCTTTGTTTCCTGTCCGCCAACCAATTTTCTATCCATGTCAGCACTCTACCCCCAATTCCTAATTTTGCCCACTCCTCTCCTATGTAGGACCTTATCAAATGCTTTTTGAAAGTCCAGCTAATCTACATCCACTGGCTCTCCCTTGTCCATTTTCCTAGTTACATTCTCAAAAAATTCCAGAAGATAAGTCAAGCATAATTTCCCCTTCGTATATCCATGCTGACTCTGACCGATCCTGTTACTGCTATCCAAATGTGCCGCTATTTCATCTTTTATAATTGACTCCAGCATCTTCCCCACCACCGATGTCAGGCTAACTGGTCTATAGTTCCCCGTTTTCTTTCTCCCGCCTTTCTTAAAAAGTGGGATAACATTAGCTACCCTCCAATCCACAGGAACTGATCCTGAATCTATAGAACATTGGAAAATTATCACCAATGCGTCCACGATTTCTAGAGCCACTTCCTTAAGTACCCTGGGATGTAGGCCATCAGGCCCTGGGGATTTATCAGCCTTCAGTCCCATCAGTCTACCCAACACCATTTCCTGCCTAATGTGGATTTTCTTCAGTTCCTCCGTCACCCCAGATCCTCTGGCCACTAGTACATCAGGAAGATTGTTTGTGTCTTCCTTAGTGAAGACGTATCCAAAGTACCTGTTCAACTCATCTGCCATTTCCTTGTACCCCATAATAAATTCACCTTTTTTCAGTCTTCAAGGATCCAACTTTAGTCTTAACTAATTTTTTCCTCTTCATATACATAAAGAAGCTTTTACTATCCTCCGTTATATTCTTGGCTAGCTTACCTTCGTACCTCATCTTTTCTCCTCATATTGCCTTTTTAGTTATCTTCTGTTGTTCTTTAAACATTACCCAATCCTCTTGCTTCCTGCACATGTTTGTTGCGTTGTACTTCTTCAATTTAAATGTTATACTGTTCCTGACGTCCCTTGTCAGCCATGGTCTCCCCTTACTCCCCTTGGAATCTTTCTTCCTCTTTGGAATGAACTGATCCTGCACCTTCTGTATTATTCCCACATATACCTGTCATTGCTGTTCCATTGTCATGCCTGCTAGGGTATCTTTCCAGTCAACTTTGGCCAGCTCCTCCCTCATGGCTCCATAGTCCTCTTCATTCAACTGAAACACTGACTCCTCTGATTTAGCCTTCACCCTCTCCAAATGTAGACTTGACCATATTATGGTCACTACCTCCTAATGGCTCCTTAACTTCAAGTTCCTTTATCAAATCCGGTTCATTACAGAACACTATAATAATAATAATAATAATAATATATCTTTATTGTCATTGCACAGAGGTACAATGAGATTTGGAATGCAACTTCCATCCAATGTAATAACTTAATTAGCTAAAAATTTAGACACCCAGCTGTGAGAAAGGTGGCAGAAAGGCCATTACAAGAAACTGGCTTGGACACACCCAGACTTAGACAATGGTTAGACATAGTAGAGGAAATATTTGTCATGAGAAAATTACATATTCTCTAAGAGTGAAAGAAGACTAGTTTAATAGAAAATGGGAAAAATGGATTAGGTATAGAAATAAAGACATCAACACTATAATTTTATAGACAATAATAGTAAGATTAAACAAGAACTTACCAGTTTGAAGTTTGATCTTTATTTTATGAGGAGTTACGATGAGGGATTACGTGAAGACCCCGCCAGCACGCATGCGCGACATCTCTTCAAAGCAGTGGTGTGAAATCACAGAAAAACATAGTCACAATGACTAATATAGTAAGATAACAAGAGAACTTTCATACCAGGTGATCTTTATAATAGAGGGTTGGGAGCGGAGGGCACGTAATCCCTCATCGTAACTCCTCATAAAATAAAGATCAAACTTCAAACTGGTAAGTTCTTGTTTAATCTTACTATTTTACTTCGGAGTCACGTGTGTGACTACGTGAAGATTTCAAAGCTTCTGTGATTTCATGCCCTGGAAGCTCCATGCTCACACACCGCTAAAGCTGGGATGAGAGGATGGACGGAATTCAGACAAGACACTGGCTGAAAAACAAAATCAGGTATTTATTCATACCAAAACAAGTAGCATCCCTAAAGGGTAAGCTATTTGGCAGCACTCAAAATCCTCCCTGCATAAGTATCAGAGGAGGTCACGGGTTTATAATAAAAGCGGTGGAAAGTCTTCTCATTACTCCACCCCACTGTAGCGAGGATGTGATCCATAGGTACCTCCATCCTTCTAGCCGCCGAGGTGGATGCTGCCCTGGTGGAGTGAGATTTAAATTTATTAGTATCCACCCCTGCTGCATCCAGTACCACCCTTAACCATCTGGATATGGTTTGCACCGTGACTCTACGATGGGGCTTCTTGTGACTAATGAGTAAAGCCGTTTCCGTGCCCCTAAGATTTTTGGTGACTGCAATGTATCGCAAAATTAATGATACAATGCAAAGTCGAGGTTCTGCTGGATAAGCCAGAAACTCCAAGTAATGTCCAGACACTCCAGGTCGATCTTGTTTCAGCAGTCCCTGCACATAGAAAGTAATTTTGTCACTGGTGACTGCCATATCATCCAGGCTAAGCTTGTGCAGGGACTGAACCCGCTGTGCCGTGATCAGTGCCATAATCATGACCATCTTATAGGTGAGTTTAGCCAATGGGAGTCCCGTGTTAGGTGTCCATCCTCGCAGCATAGTCAATACTGTGCTGATATCCCAAACATGGCTATATCGAGCCCTAGGGGGATTAGTATTAAATATTCCCCTCATAAACTTAGACACTAGAGGATGTGACCCAATTCCCAATTGGTCACTCCCCTTGCCCAAGTAAGATGATAGGGCACTCCTGGCACAGTTAATGGCACTGTAACTAAGACCCTCATCGAAATGAAGGGTAGCCAAGAATTCCAACACTTCCGAAATGGTGGCGGTTTCATATGTTGTGTTGGTAGTGACGCAGTATCCTTCCCATTTCCTGATGTAGGTCAGATACTGCTTCCTCGTGGACTCTCTGCAGGCCGCTGTGATGGTCTCAATGGTCCTGTTGGAGAGTCCGAATCCGCGAAGTGGCCGTTTTAGAATCTGCAAATTAACAAGTCCATGCGGTCATGACACGGATGACTTGCTCCCGTAACAGGATGAACGAGCAGGCTAGGTCTTTTGTTCACCCTGATACAGGGTTCCGTGGCCATCTTCCGTACCATAGGGAACCATGGTTGGGTAGGCCAGTCGGGCACCACCAAAATACCCGATGCAGAGTCTTGCTTAATTTTCTGCAAGACCCGACTGATGAGGCAGAAAGGGGGGAATACGTAACAAAATAGATCCCCCCAATGTAGCGTGAATGCATCCATCGCTACTGCCCCCGGGTCTGGTTCCCAAGCAACATATGTTGGTAATTGGTGATTTAGCCTGGACGCGAAAAGGTCGATATCTGGTGTTCCATAACGTTCCACAATATCT
The DNA here is from genome assembly GCA_963514005.1 of Raja brachyura. The sequence goes on along the minus strand of OY740784.1, from coordinate 22,149,974 downwards.
GAAAACACCCTCCGATCCAACATCCATTCTATGTTGTCGTTGAATTTACGTGATCTGGTGTCTGCCACTATATTTAGCTTACCTGGAAGGTAAGTAGCTGAGATCTAGATTTCTCTTTGCAGACACCAGTGCCAGATATTGTTAGCCAATTCGTCACACGATATCGACTTAACACCGCCCATATGGTTAATATATGCTACCACCGTAGTGTTATCAATTTGTAATCTAATATGAACTTTGTGCATATAAGTGCAGTATGCTTTAAGGCCATGAAATGCTGCCAGCATTTCCGAATAGTTAATCCCCAAGTTTTTGTATAGGGTTAACTCTGGTGCACTCCATCTCCCTCCACAACTAGAGGTAGTGTTAGTAGCTCCCCACCCTTCGGCACTGGCATCCGTTTGTAGGATGACCGAGGGATTGATAATATTGATAGGTTTGGAACAATTTTGGGCATTCCCCATCCACCAATATAATTCGGCTTTCGCCTTCCCCGAAATTTCCATAGGCCTATCGAAATGGCCTGTATGTTTTTTGAGCGCTATAATTTTCGCTCTTTGTAAGTTTTGGTAATGTAAGGGTCCAAATTGTGCTGCAGGGAATGCCGCTACTATCTTCCCAATCACTCTGGCCACCTGCCGAATGGATGGGACCTTAGCGCCAATGAGGCTCCTGCAAGCCTCTATCAGGTCGTCCACCTTACTTGGTGGCAACGTGACAGACATTTGCACTGAGTCAATGATGAACCCTAGATATTTCATGGTGGTAGCGGGTTCCAATATTGATTTATCTGGATGTATCGTAAACCCCAGCTTCTGGAAAAGATGTTTTGTGGCTGTAACTGCCAAAGTAGCCATTTCCAAATTTTCCCCCACTATGAGGATGTCATCAAGATAGGCCATAACAGTATGATTCTGTTTCCTTAAGTAGGCCAAAGCTGGTTTTAATATCTTAGTAAACAGTCTGGGTGCTGACGATAACCCATTAGGCAAAGCTTTGTATTGCCATAATTGTCCCATCCAGACAAACTTTAAGTATTTCCTATGATCCTTGTGAATGGGTACTGAATAATATGCATCCTTGAGGTCAATGCATGCCATGTAGTACCCATTGGCTATTAACTGTATAGCAGTATTGAAGGTGTCCATTTTAAAATGTATATACTCAACAGAAGTATTCAGATCAGTTAGATCAATGATGATGCGGCACCCGCCATCTTTTTTATTTTTGGTGAAAATATTGGACACGAACTCCTGAGATTCTCTGATGGCTTTCTCAACTACCCCTTTCTGTACTAATCTCTGTAGTTCAGCATGCCCTGCTGCCCTATCTTTAAGTGAAAGGACGAATTTCCGGTTAGGTGCATGTTGTACTGGGGTAGGGAGTTCGTGAACAAATTCAATTTTATATCCCTGAATACTTCTGAGTATATAAGGATCAGAGGTAAAAGTGCGCCAATTCTCAATGAACATGTGCAACCTGCCCCCTACACAAAGTGAATTTAGACCAGATGTGTTCTGGGGACCCCAGACCCACCTACCTCCATGGTTACTGCCGGTGTGGTGGTTTCTGTCCTTGCTTCCTCGGTTGGTTGCGTGTGTTCTGGGAGTGGCGCATTTTCCAAGAAGGCCGGTCTGGGCCTAGGCCTAAAAAAGACCGCTGTGCAGGATACCCGGCCTTCGAGCTTTCACCACCGGCAGACCTGTTAAGGTAACTCTGCCCGGTGGATGTGTAGGGGTGCTGTCTGTGTGGGTGTGGCTTAGTGTAGCCCGGTTTTATAAGGCCCAAAGCCTTAGCCTCCTCGTCAAGATCTTTAACCTGCTTAGGGAGATCTTCCCCAAACAGCAGGCTAGGAGGCTGAGTCTTCCCCAGGCTTGCACAACCCCGCAAACTTGGGGTGAAGCGCCGGCTTGATGATGTTCTTCCTGAACGAATTAATTTCGTATTGAGTATTGCAGAGCAGTGCTAGAGCATCCTGCAATTCTTCCGGTATTTCCGCGCCCACTGCAGTTCTTGCTACCGCCGTTATCCCTGCAGTTAGGAGCTTCAGAATCCTCTGAAGTTTTATCTCCTGCCCTCTACTAGAGGGGCTCATATTTCCCCAAATAGGGTTATTCACCGCTGGCACATTCAATGAATTGCAGTTTTCTGGTGCCATATACTTATCTGCCGTAGCATTGATGGATTGTTCCTGCAATTGGTTGGTTGCCATGTAATTAATACTGGCAGCCAGCTTGGGGTGGATAGGCAAGCCTTCGTACGACGATATGTCGCGCATGCGTGCTGGCGGGGTCTTCACGTAGTCACTCACGTGACTCCGAAGTAAAATGTAAGTTATTGGAAAATGTTTTAATATGAAAATAGTTCTGTATACTGCATCATTAATTGTAAACTGAACCCCCCGCTGCACTGTTGTACATTTCACTGTAATGTTGTATGTTTCGTTGTCATATTTGTGATTTATTTGTGTATACATAAAAGCAAGAAAAACTAAAGTGTAAAAAAAAAAAAATTTAGACACCCAGAGAAACAAGATTAAAAAACAGTTAAAGCAGTACAAAGTGCAAATAGGTCTGTGCCGGGTCGATGTGCAACGTGACCATCCGAGGAAGACAGTTCTTGGGGGGGCACTCAGCAGGACCGGTTCAGAGCAGCTATAGATCTGGGGATGAAGCTGTTCCTAAGTCTGGAGGTGCGGGCGTAGAAGGCCTTGTAATGCCTGCTGGATGGTAGAAGTTCGAACAGACTATTGCAAGGGTGTGAGGAGTCTTTATGAATGCTGATGGCCTTCCTGAGGCATCGTGTATTGTAGATGGCCTCCAAGGCTGGTAGCTGTGTCCCAATTATCTTCTGCGCTCTGTGGACGAACCGCTGAAGAGCTCTCCGCCTCCGTGCGGCTGAGATACCACACAGAGATGCCATATGTTACGATGCCCTTTGTGGTGCAGTGGTAAAAGGTTGTCAGCAGCTGTTGGGGCAGACCAGTCTTTTTCAGTGTTCTCAGGAAGAACAGTCGTTGCTATGCCTTCTTGACCAGCGTAGCGGTGTTGGTGGACCATGTGAGGTCCTCCGAAATGTGTGTGCCCAGAAACCTGAAGCTGGATACTCCCAGGATTGCCTTCTCCATGGTAGGCTCTAAGAAAAGCTGCTCTAAGAATCCATCACGTAGGCACTCCACAAACTCCCTTTCTGTTTGGGGGCCTGTAGATAAGTCCCATTAGGGTCTTTTCACCCTTCCAATTCCTTAGTTCTATCCATACTGAATCCACATCTCCTGTTTCAATGTCACTCCTTGCAAGGGATTGAATTTAATTCCTCACCAACAGAGCAATCCCACCCTCTCTGCCTACCTGTCTGTCTTTTCGATAGGATGTATAGCCTTGAATATTCAGTTCCCAGCCCTGGCCCTCTTACAGCCATGTCTCTGTAATTCCCACAACATCATACTTGCCAATTTCTAACTGAGCCTCAAGCTCGTCCACTTTATTTCTTATACTTTGCACATTCTTATACAACACTTTGACCTAAGTATTCACCTCCCTTCTCGCACCGCTCGTAATTGGCCCTGACCATACTCTCTTCTAGAACTTTCCTTCCCATTAATTCGAGAGTCTTTTGTAACTTTTCCTGTCCTCACTTCCCCTTCAACTCCATCTTTATACTCCCAATTTGTCAATCCCTCCCCCCCACTATTTAGTTCAAACCCACACGTGTAGCCCTAGCAAACCTGCCTGCTCGAACGTCAGTCTCCCACTAGTTAAGGTGTGACCCGTCCCTTTTGTACAGGTCACCCCTATCCCAGAAGAGATCCCAGTGGTCTATAAATCTAAATCATTGCTCCCTGCACCAGCCCTAGCCACACATTCAGATCTCCTATCTCCCTGTTCCTGTCCTCACTAGCATGATGTACTGGAAGCAATCCAGAGATAACCACCCTAGAAGTCCTGCTTTTCAGTCTTTTTTATAACTCTCTGAACTCACATTGCAGAACCTCCTTCCTCTCCTTCCTGATGTCGTTTGTGCCTATGTGCACAATTACTGCTGGCTGTTCACCTTCCTTCTCAAGGATGTTCTGAATTTGGTTTGTGACATCTTGAACCCTGGCACCAGGGAGGCAACAGACCATCCTCACGTCTCGCCTGCCTCCATAAAATCTCCAGTCCGCACCTCGGACAATGGAGTCACCCACCATTATGGCTCTGCCCAACATAGATCTCGCCGGTCGAGTCCCATCTCTTTAATTGGAGCCACCGACATGTCCGCCACTCGAACTGGAAGCGTCGTCTCCCCAGACAGTTTTCAAGAGGGCGTACCTGTGTTCATTAGGCATAGCCACCTGGGTCTCCTGCACTCAGCATGACAACCTCACTGTAGGTCCTGTCCAGGAAACTTTAATTTGCCTGGATGGCCCCGAGGTCATCGAGCTGCTTCTCCAGTGTCCCAACATGGTCCTCCAGGAGCTGAACCTGGACGCACTTGCCACAGTTGTAGCAGCCAGAGGCTCCATCCATGTTCCTGGCCTCCCACATCCTGCAAGCATCACAATGTCTCATCTTATCTGTCATGCGTTCACCACCTCCCACCACTCCAGCTTTTTGCATAGTCTCCACTCCTCCTCGCTGAAGACTCTCGAGCCAAAGACTCACAAGGCTGCTCCCTCACTGCCTCTCCCCTAGAGCAGCCTTGATTATATATTGGCTGATAAATTGTCTAATTTGCTAATTTACAAATCAAATTCCTCAGTTTTAAACTGTTTTCCCCCTCTGACTTACCTCTGACTCACCTTTCCCACGGGTTTCAGCCAATATGCTCTTCTCCCTGCTTCACTTTGATTGCTGCTTCTCCGAGATCTCGTAAGCACTGGGCTTGGACCCCAAGATCCCTCTGTACATCAATGCTGTTAAGGATCTTTCCATTAACTACACTTTCCCCATGTCTTTCAATATATTTTCTGTTAGCATGTGTCTGTTTTTAAAAACACTAAGTTTAAATTTACATTAAACCTTGTCTGGGCTTCTGAAATACTGCTCTTACAGTGAGTTTAAAAAAAAAATGTTAATCATTGTTGATCTGGAAACAGCTCATGCATGTTATAAAATGTCTTCAGCATTGTCTAAATGTTAATCAGTGCTGTTTGTTGACAAAAAGATGGTGGTTCACAAATATAACAGTTCATGTGATGCCATCACCTGCAGTACATCAATCTAGTTTAAAAACTTTTAGAGGCACATGTATGCCGTACTGGTCCGTTCCATCACCACAGAAGCTCCAATGATGAAGGAAAAGCAATTTATGTGTGTGTGTCAGTATGCCCCGTGACTTGGAAGTAAACGTGAAAATTATTTGTTTAGAAATTCATTCCTGGTCAAGAGGGACAAATGCACTAAAGGAGTATCAATGCTCTGCACTCTGCCTTTGAAATTTAATTTAGTTTAGTTTATTATTGTCATTTGCACAGAGGTACCGTGAAAAGCTTTTATGTTACGTGCTATCCTGTCATTATATTCCATTGACCAATGGAATGTAATTTCAGATTCAGAATACACCACATTGATTTGATTAAGTTGAAGTCTGGAAGGCAGTACCAATTCCAATGCTATGTTTCCGTGAGATTGCTTCTCCTGCCTTTGTCATTGATAGATGCTAAAGGATCGTGAGCTGTTATTGAAAAATATGAAGAAATATGAGAAGAGTTACCTAGAAACATAATGCCTACTGCAGAATATGCAGAAGTCACAGTGTGCCAGTGCGGGAAGACATTAAGGAAGCAAATTGCCTTTTCCAGGATAGAACAAAGCTTCTTGCATGGTTGAGTTACCTATTTAGGTGAGACTTAAAGATGTTGGAGAGGCTTGAGGAATTAAGAAGTGAAACACTCATCCACTTTTCAGAATGTACATCTGTTGTCCAAGTGGGCACTGTGTTACAACCATGGTGGCAAGATCGAGCCTCTAATCCTGAATCTGCTTCTGGGTGTTCGAGAGAGGTAATTGGGACTATTCTTTTCCATCATTGATAGTCATTTTCATGGCTTACCACTTTGCTTCAAGCCTGCATATTGTTAACTCTTAATGCATGCTGGCATCGGCTGCTGTGCTTTTGTAAATGAGGTTAAACATCACGGTGCCATATTTACCTTTGATGGAGAAAGAGTTATTATTAAACTCACTGTCCTTGGGTGGTACAGTGGTGCAGCTAGTCGAGCTGATGCCTCACAGGTCCATCAACCTGTTCTCCAGTGCTCCCAGAGAGTTGAGTGGAGAGCTGCTGGCAGCGACAGACGTGAGGATTGGACCAATAGGAGAGGAACTGGGATATTGCCTCCAGCGCCTTCAACGTCGACTGCTGGAGGCGCCCCCTGGGACACAGAGGTGGTCGGATGAGGGTAGGGACGTTGGGTCACGGGGCTGCAGCAGCCTAGGGCTTACCTGGGCTTACCTGGATCGAGGCACCCCAGTACTTCCAGTATGTGGACAGAGCTTTAAACTTTGGACTTTTTCATCGCAAAATGGTGGCAAAATAAGACAACTGTGCATTTGTGGATTGTGCAAAATAATTTCACTGTGCAAATGTGACAATAAAGAACCATTGGAGTTTCAATGGTCTACTGTGACCATGTGGGTTTCCCACCTTGATGCTTTTGATCTCCTCCAATCTTCCAATGATGTGTAGGTAGGTAGCTTAATTGCCCCCGGATGTAGGCGAGTGATAGAATTGAGGCAAGTTGATGGGACCATATGTGGGAAGAATACATTACAAGGAAGATTAGGGAATAGGCAATGGGCACTAATTTGAATTATTTCAAATATGATGATTGGGCTTAAAAAATCATCCAATTTTTACCTGATGCAGGCTCAGCCTGATGTTACATTCTCAGTCCCCAGTGCTGCTGTGGGCATTTTTGGTGGCTGGTATTGCAATAGCATCCAAAGTCTGTTCTATGCATTTGTTTCCCTCAATTTTTCCTTTAAGTGTTTATCATAGAACTCATTTGTCATATGAAGAAATACCATTTCTTACCAGTTATCAGATTTCTTTGTAGAAACACAGAACTGTGGATGCTGGTTTACCAAGGAAAGACACAACATGCTGGTGGAACTCAGTGGGTCAAACAGCATCATTGGAGAACATGGATAAGTAATGTTTTGTGTCAGGACCCTTCTTCAGACTGTTCACAATTGGTCTGAAGAAGGGTCCTGACACAAAACGTCACATATCCATGTTCTCCAGAGATGCTGCCTGACCCCCTGAGTTACTCCAAAAGCTTGCGCCTCTCATCAGAATACTTTGGTTTTATTCAGCCCGCAGTAATCTGATCCCTTGGAGTCAATTGCCACCGAACTGCTAGATGCTTGTCATCATCTCTGGTGGATCTGCTTCATGGATATGGCCAGACTTTGGTGAGAGAGAAATCTGGATGTTGATCAAAAGATTTGGTCTCTAGCCCAAGCATGATGCTAATTGATAAATCAGTGGATCAGCTGTACTGTTTTGGCTGTCAGTCCCCAGATGTTGCTGAGAAAATCTTGGCTGGTGAATGGGGCTTTGTTTGCCTGAATCATGTGCTGCACTAAGCTACTGCTAATGGGTTTATCGAATAGTTCTTTCATTCTGCTTTGTTGTGGTTACTTTGCAACTGGATAACTGCTTCCGCCAGGAATTAGAGGCTAACTAATATTCTGGGATGTCAGTAAACCAACTGATTAGCATGCAAACTTCGTGATCATAGATGTCATTTGCGTCTGGAGAGCATTTAAATGATCAAATGTAATAAATTGATTTTCTCAAATGGCCAAATGAAATGTATACCTGTACTTATGCTTAGCAGTAACCTCATCTAGCCTCTTACAACATCACAATTCCGTGGATGGCTAAAATCTCAAATACCAAAAAAAGGCACTTGAATTATTGAGTAGACCAGGTAGCTTCTGGGAGGAGAGAAACAGATGAATGCCCAGATGGGGGATAATGGCCACTATCTGGCGTGAGGACTCGGTTAAAGAAATGGGCACGGTGGTTTGGGGGCAGAGGAAGAACTCAATGAATTGTCAGGATTACAATTTATTAACGATACGGCACAGGTCATAAGGTAATAAGTGACGGCAGCAGAATTCGGCCATTCGGCCCATCAAGTCTACTCCGCCATTCAATCATGGCTGATCTACAGCATCTAACAACATTCTCCTGCCTTCTCCCCATAATGGTGATGAAGCTGAAGGGGAGTGAAGCTGAAGCCTACGCTGAGAACTGATCGTTCAGGATCAGACTTGGAAGAGAAAATATGGCAGTGGATTGACCTGGCAGGAGAGATGGAGACAGGAGAAAGAGATGGAGGAGAAAGATCCAGAGGAGTTTTAAAATATGGTAGCTGTTGAAATTTGCTATCTTTGGTGTGTGACAGAAAGGAGGACACACATGCTGGAATCATGCATTGAACACAATGTGCTGGAGTAACTCAGCGAGTCAGGCAACATCTCTGGAGGACATGGATAGGTGACCATTTGGGTCAGGATCTTTCTTCAGACTGATTGTAGAAAAATCTGATCTTGTGGCACTAAACGTATTGAGGACTGAACTAGAAGGGAAAGTTGTTCATATTCTGGTGCTTAGGTTCTAAGTGAAGCAGAGTGGACTTCTTACCCAGGCTTTGCTCTTGTTATGACAAAGTCACCTTGAAAGGTTTTGAAACGGTCATAGAGTAATTCAGCATAGAAACAGGCCCTTCAGCCCAACTTGCCCATGTCATCCACACTCATGTCATTTTCCTACACTTGACCCATATCCCTCTAAACCTATCCTATCTATGTACCTGTCTAAATGTTTCTTAAACTTTGTGCTAGTACCTGCTTCCACTACCTCCTCCGGCAGCTCGTTCCATACACTCACTACCCACTAAAGTTAGCTCTCAGCTTCCTATTAAATCTTTCCCCCTTCACCTTAAACTTATGTCTCCTTGTTCTCGATTCCCCTGCTCTGGGCAAAAGACTGTGCATTTACCCAATCTGTTCCTTTCAAGATTTTGTACACCTCTACAAGATCACCCCTCATCCTCCTGTGCTTAAGGAATAAAGGCCTAGCCTGCTCAACCTCTCACAATAACTCAGGCCCTCGAGACCTGGCGATATCCTTGTTAAGGGCCTGTCCCACTGTGCGAGGTAATTCAAGAGCTCTCCCGAGTTTAAAAAAAAATCAAACTCGTGATAAGCACGTAGAATGTATGTAGCGGGTACGTCGGAGCTCAGGACGTCTCTTAGTGGCTCGTAATGCTTGTACTTGGGAAACGCGGTAAGCTCGTGAAGGCAGGTACTTGGGAAACGCGGTAAGCTCGTGAAGACTCGTGAAGATTTTTCAACATGTTGAAAAATGTCCACGAGAGCCCCGAGTATCTACGAGCGGCTATTACCGTAATTCTCCGAGTTCGAATCAGGGGAAACTCGGGAGAACTCTTGAATTAGCTGGTACGGTGAGACAGGCCCTTAAATCTTCTCTGCACCCTTAACACCATCTTTCCTATAACTTTGTTAAAGAAGGAACTGCAGATGCTGGAGAATCGAGGGTTACACGAGGGCTTGATGAACTTAGAATGCTGGTCCTTCCTACTAAAGAAGGTTAATATTTCTCTCAGCCCTATGAGGAGCTTGAACGTCTTGCTGTTCTTATGCTGAAATACAATAACTCACAGGATTCAACAGTTACCCACAACCTGAATCACATCATAATGCACCATTACTGACAGTGCCAGCATCATGATTATTGATTTAAAACATTTAAAACAATATTTGTGCTTATGATGTGCTTATCTATTGTCTCTTCTTGAGCATGAAAGGCTTTGTAGAGGTCACATCAAGTGCCTGAGAATATTTTTTCCCTTCATTCTTCTTAGGCAGGGATAATATAGATTCACTCCAGTCATGGGGTCAGAGAATGGGTAAACTTCAAACTATCATAACATTGATCTTTTCTGGATAGTTAAGCATGTCTTTGCTGAAAGGGGTAAAAGCTAATGTTAATCTGTACAGCAGTTTGATAGTAATTGGATATTAATGTTGTAATTGTACTTTCTCTTAAAAGAGGCCTGGCCTGAATGTAATTCATATCACCTTGGAATTGTTATTCATCTCAAACAATGACATCAGTCTGTCCAGCAGCTGTTGGATCATTGGATGGAACTTTTATGCATACAGATGTATGAGAAAATGGGACATCTGTTACATCTATTGTAGAGGAGTACATTTCATGTTGGCTTAACCTTGTGTTGTCTTCTTCTGGTGTCTGGTATTTTAATGGGTTGGTTATATTCCACTTTCAAATATCTGTATTTATTTCAAAAGCTTATGCTGCCATTGATTGTGTTCCTAATGAGGCATGGCCTCCAATGTGCACTGATTCTTGCCGAGACCCAAGCTGTTGTCAAATCCTTAAGGCTCAGGCTACTTTAGATACAGTGGCTTGCAAAAGTATTCATACCTTTTGAACTTTTCCACATTTTGTCACATTACAACCACAAACATAAATGTATTTTATTGGGATTTTATGTGATAGACCAACACAAAGTGGCGCATAATTGTGAAGTGGTAGGAAAATGATACATGGTTTTCAAATTTTTTTACAAATAAAAAAACTGAAAAGTGTGGCGTGCAAAAGTATTCAGCCCCCTTTACTCTGATACCCCTAAATAAAATCCAGTGCAACCAATTGCCTTCAGAAGTCACCTAATTAGTAAATTAGGTGACTTCTGTGTGTAATCAAACCTCAGTATAAATATAGCTGTTCTGTGAAGGCCTCAGAGGTTTGTTAGAGAACATTAGTGAACAAACAGCATCATGAAGCCCAAGGAACACGCCAGTCAGGTCAGGGATAATGTTCTGGAGAAGCTTAAAGCAGGGTTAGGTTATAAAAAAATATCCCAAGCTTTGAACATCTCACGGAGCACTGTTCAATCCATCATCCGAAAACGGAAAGAGTATGGCACAACTGCAGACCTACCAAGACATGGCCGTCCACCTAAACTGACAGGCCAGGCAAGGAGAGCTTTGATCAGAGAAGCAGCCAAGAGGCCCATAGAACAGTACCGCACAGGCTCTTCGGCCCATAATATCTGTGCCAAACATGATGCCAAATTAAATTAAACACATGTGAACATATCCTTCCATCCCCATGTACATGTCTAAAAGTCTCTTAAATGCTACCATTGCACCTGCTTCCACTACCACACCTGGCAGCACATTCCAGGCATCCACTACTCTCTGTGCAAAGAAGCTTACCACACTTTTCCCCCTTTGTCCTTGTAGCTATGCCCTCTATGGTATCTCCTATCTATGTCTCGTGTAATTTTATAAACTTCTCCCCTCACTTTCAATGCTTTAAAGAAAAAAATCCAATATGTCCAAAATCTCTTTTTGGCTAATGTCCTCGAATCCAGGCAGCATCCTGGTCTCTCCTGCACTCTCCCCGAAACCTTCATATCCTTTCCCTAATGGAGCAACCAAAATTGCACCCAATGGGCCAAAAGCTAGTAATTAAAGTTTTCTAAAACTGCAAAATGACTTCTTCTTCTTCTTCTTTCGCGTGGCATACACAGCCTTAAGTTGTAGGACAACTTGTTCTATTTGATCTTCCATTTGTGCACGTCGAGTTGATTGCATTAGTCGAAACAGGGCGGACCACATGAAGGATGCAATCTTCCACCCTGCAAAATGACTTCCTGACTCTTGTACTCAATGCCCTGACCAATGAAGTCAAGCACACCACACTCCTCCTTTACCACTCTGTTTATTGTGTTGCCACCTTCAGGGAATTATGGTCATGAACCCCAAGATCCCTCTATAAATCAAAGCTGTTAAATTCCTTCCATTAACTATATACTTTCCAGTTTCCCCTTACATTTAATCTCTCACAGCCCAACTACTCACACTTGTCGGGATTAAAGTCCATCTTCTCTTTTCTTCTCCCATCTCCATAACTGGTCTGTATTCTCGACAGCCTTCTCCTCTGTCTGCAACTCCACAAATTTTTATGTCATTTGCAAACTTATCCAATCCATGCACACTAAGTCATATATGTGCAAGATAAACAGAGGGCCCTGAACAGATCCCTGCAGAATATCATTCATCACTGACCTCTCCCACCACAACCCTCTGTCTTATTAAGGTGAGCCAGTTCTGAATACAAACCACCAAGTTACCGTAGATCCCATGCATCTTAATCTTCTGGTTCAGCCTACTATTAGGGACGTTGTTAACTGCTTTATTAAACTTCCGTGGCATTGGGGGTAATGTCGAGTTTGGCAGTGACACTCACAGTAGGGTGAACTCACTTGGTATGTTTTATTTACATTGGAAAGAAAGTCCAGGACTGTAAGGGAGCGTTGCCCCTTGCCATCTGGACTCATGTGCTGTGGGTCTGGTGATCTCTGGTGTCCCAGCAGCTCAGTCCTGGTCTTCAAAGCAGGAAGCATGGCAATCTCGGGATTCTGCCTGCAGTTCATCCTCGCCTCACTAGGAGGTGCCGGCAGTCTCAGGTTTATCGTGGCAGCTCAGCTTTGAGCTTGAACAGGCAGTGCTGGGAGTCTCTGGATTATCCTGGCAGCTCAGTCTTTGCCTCTGTGTGTGTGGCCACAGTCCCTCGGTATCCATGGACAGGATGAGGCAATGGTATCTCAAGCTTGCTCCAGCCACTTGATCTTAGCCTCAGGTAGAGGCGCCAGCTGGCTCGGGCTTTTCCCAGCAGTCCAGTCTTGACCATATGGTGGCACTAGTGGTCTCAGTATAGTTCCAGCGGCTCAGTCTTCCTTGAACCTGCAACAGGGAACATAGGTAACAGGGAGGCACTCTTCCCCTTCCCCTTAGAATGCCTGGGTTTTAGAGGGAGTAGGCTGACAAGGTTCAGATGGCCAACCAATACCTGCTAATTCGACCCAGTCATAACCAATAATGCTGGGGATTAGCCTCCCCTTGTTAGTCAACCAGTGATAGGGGTCAGAGCAGCATCCAAGGAAGGGGGGGGGGGCTCTGTCACATTTCAGGTAGACAACATCCATTGCCCTACCCTCATCAATCACCTTTATCACCACCTCAGAAAACTAAAGACATAACCTATAACTTCCATATAACAATTACAGCATGGAAACAGGCCCTCTCGGCCCTTCCAGTCCCTGCCGACCATTTATTTTCCCCAAGTCCCATCTACCTGCACTCAGACCATACCCCTCCATTCCCTTCCCATCCATATACCTATCCACTTTACTTTTAAATGTTAAAATCGATCCTGCCTCCACCACTTCTGCTGGAAGCTCATTCCACACAGCCACCACTCTCTGAGTAAAAAAGTTCCCCCTCATGTTACCACTAAACTTCTGTCTCTTAATTCTCATGTCATGCCCTCTTGTTTGAATCTTCCCTACCCTCAATGGGAAAAGCTTATCCACGTCAACTCTGTCTATCCCTTTCATCATTTTAAAGACCTCAATCAAGTCCCCCCTTAACCTTCTGCGCTCCAAAGAATAAAGACCTAACTTGTTCAACCTTTCTCTGTAACTTAGTTGCTGGAACCCAGGCAACGTTCTAGTAAATCTCCTCTGTACTCTCTCTATTTTGTTGACATCCTTCCTATAATTAGGCGACCAAAATTGTACACCATACTCCAGAATTGGTCTTACCAATGCCTTGTACAATTTTAACACTACTTCCCTACTCCTATATTCAATGCTCTGATTTATAAAGGCCAGACCACCAAAAGGTTTCTTTACCACCCTATCTACATGCAATTCCACTTTCAGGGAACTATGCACAGTTATTCCTAGATCCCTCTGTTCCACAGCATTCCTCAATTCCCTACCATTTACCATGTACGTCCTATTTTCATTTGTCCTGCCAAGATGTAGCACTTCACACTTATCAGCATTAAACTCCATCTGCCATTTTTCAGCCCACTTTTCCAAATGGCCCAAATCTCTCTGTAGACTTTGAAAATCTACTTCATTATCCACAACACCACCTATCTTAGTATCATCTGCATACTTTCTTATCCAATTTTTCACCCCATCATCCAGATCATTGATGTACATGACAAACAACAGTGGATCCATCACAGATTCCTGAGGCACCCCATTGGTCACCGGCTTCCAACCTGACAAACAGCCATCCACCATTACTCTCTGACATCTCCCATTTAGGCACTGTTGAATCCATCTTGCTACTCTGCCATTAACACCCAAAGATTGAACCTACCTCGGAAAAAGTTCCTAATTTAGCCCATCATCTTCAAAATGCAAGTAAATACTACCCTTAAGAATCCTCTCCAATAGCTTCCTTAAGGGGCTGTCCCACTGCGGCGACCTAATCTACCAGTTTAGATGAGTTTGCCCTCGACTCAAACTCACAGCATGGTCGACGCGAGGTCCAAGGAGGTCCTATGAGGTCACTGGAACGCTCCTTAATGCTCGAGGGAAGTTCCCAAGCACTCGTGGCCTCAACTAGGTCGCGGAAACATTTTCAGTATGTTGTAAAATTTTCCGCAAGTAAAATTTGGTCGGCATGGTTCTGGTGTAGTAAAAATTGTTCTTTTTAACTCGCAGTGCAGTGGAGTGGGGTCGCTATTTAGTTACAGGCAGTCGAGGGCAGCCATAGGCAATCTCCTTCGCTGACCTGGCATTTTGATTGGCTCATTGGAGTTTCCAGGAAGTTTGCATTTGAAACGTTTCGCCTCGAAAACCAGATGCAAAAACACTGAGATTTTTACAATTTCGCTAGGGATTTAACTTATGAATTCGGATATCCACTCCTCATTAAATTTGGTCATTTATCTCTACACATTTTCAATAAAATTATTCACAAAATTTACTGTTTTGTTTAAATCAGACCGCTGCCTGCTGCGGCAGCTGCGGACGTCACGATGCCCTTGCTCGCGGCACCTCCCGCTCTCCATTAAAGCAGATGCTCTCAACCGTCCCCCCCCCACTCAGTCATTTTTCCACCTACCGCTGTGCTGCGGACCAAAGATCCAGAGGGAGTAATGGCCGCCAGGGCCACCTTCTCATCGTGTGCCCTGTGCGGCGATCATGGCTGCTGCCGCCCGGCTCCCCTACACCCTGCCCCGGCCCGGCTCTGTCACGCTGGCGGAAGCCACACATCGGCTGCACCCCCCGCTGCCTTTCACCGTCCTCACATCGCTCTGTGCCTTGCTCGCAGCCCGCAGGCTCACTCTGGACCACGCCTGCCCGCCCACTCCACCCTTCTCCCCCCTCTCTCTCCCTGTACTCGGGGTCTGAAGTGTTCGGGTATCGGTCCTCTGTGACGACCCGGAGATAACCGGCTGGCTCCGGGGGTACAGAGAAAACGTACCGAGGATGCGAGGCCAATGAGCTGAGGCCGACGGCTGCTGGGCAGCCTACCCCTCTCCTCCCTCCCTTCTTCCCCCCTTCCTTCTCCCCCCTTCCTTGTCCCCCCTTCCTTCTCCCCCCTTCTCTTCCCTCCCCTCTCTCCTCCTCCCTCCTCTCCCCTCTCCCCTCTCTCCCCCTCCCCTCTCCCATCTCCCCCTCTCTCTCTCCCCCTCTCTCTCCCTCCCCCTCTCTCTCCCTCCCTCTCCCTCCCTCTCCCTCCCTCTCCCTCCCTCTCCCTCCCTCTCCCTCCCTCTCCCTCCCTCTCCCTCCCTCTCCCTCCCTCTCCCTCCCTCTCCCTCCCTCTCCCCCTCCCCCTCTTTCCCTCCCTCTCTCTCCCTCCCTCTCTCTCCCTCCCTCTCCCTCCCTCTCTCTCCCTCCCTCTCCCTCTCTCTATCTCCACTCTCTCTCTCTCTATCTCTCTCTCTCTCACCTCTCCCTCTCTCTCCCTGTCTCTCACCTCTCCCTTTCTCTCCCTTCTCTCTCTCTCTCTGCCTCTCTCTCCCTCTCTCTCTCCCCTCACTCCCCACCCCCCTGCCCTCCCTCCCCTCCACCCCCTTCTCCCCTCCACCCCTCCACTACCCCCCTCTCAGCCCCCCTCTCCATTTTCTCTCTCCTCCCCTCTCTCCTCCCATATCTCTCTCCCCACCCTCCCTCTCCTCCTCCCCTCTCCCTCTGTCTCTGCCTCTCCCCATTCTCTCTCTGCCCATTCTCTCTCTGCCCTCACTCTCTACCGCCCCCTCCCTCTCTTAAAAATATCAATATAATATCAAGGGGGGGTAGTTAGCGTGAGCGTGGGGGTGGTTAGTGCGTGTGACACCACATGCCGCCCCGCCCAGCCCCGCCCCGCCACTGCAACCGGGCGTTGGAGGAACAGACCCAACAGGTCTGCACTTGGTCTAGTACTTCTTAAATGTGTCTCCACTCCTTCTCCCCCCTTCTCCCCCCTTCTCCCCCCTTCTCCCCCCTTCTCTCGCCTTCTCTCCCCTTCTCTCCCCTTCTCTCCCCCCCCTCTCTCCGCGCTCTCTAAAGGACTTACCGTACACTGTGGCAGCCGTTTACCTTCCTCTTCATCGCGGGTGTGAATTTCAGACAGCGCTCCCCCGCTTTCCCTGTCCCCCGCCTTTGCGATGTGTTTGTGTGTGTGCGTGCGGTCGATCGATCTAGCTCGCGGTTTCAACAAGGACGGTCGATCCAGCTTGAGGTTTTCCAGGCGAGTGCCCTCGAGCTTGAAGGTCAAAGGCACTCTTCTTAACTCACTGACTTCATCCATTTCACCACCAACTTCCATCCGGCACTCAAATACACTTGAACCATTTCCGACATTTCCCTACCATTC
This sequence comes from Raja brachyura, assembly GCA_963514005.1. The sequence continues at coordinate 22,133,259 of OY740784.1, read as the reverse complement.
CTTGACCTCACCATCTCTATTGCAGGTGATACACTCCTGACCGACATCCACTACAAACCAACTGAGTCCCACAGCTACCTGGACTACTCTTCCTCCCACCCTGCTTCCTGTAAGGACTCCATCCCCTATTCCCAATTCCTCCGTCTACGCCCCATCTGCTCCCAGGATGAGGTGTTCCACACCAGGTCATCACAAATGTCCTCATTCTTCAGAGAACGGGGATTCCCCTCCCCCACTATAGATGAGGCTCGCACCAGGGTCTCCTCCATACCCCGCAACACTGCCCTCTCTCCCCATTCCCCCACTCACAACAAGAGCAGAGTCCCCCTGGTCCTCACCTTTCACCCCACCAGCCAGCACATACAACAGATAGTCCTCTGCCAGTTTCGTCACCTCCAACATGACCCCTCCACTCGCCACATCTTCCCATCTCCCCCCCTGTCTGCCTTCCACAAAGACCGCTCCCTCAGCAACTCCCTTGTCAATTCTTCCCTTCCCTCCTGCTCCACCCCTTCCCCGGGCACTTTCCCTTGCAACCGCAACAGATGCTACACTTGTCCCTTCACCTCCCCCATCCACTCCTTTCATGGACCCAAGCAGTCCTTCCAGGTCCGACAGAGGTTCACCTGCACCTCCTCCAACCTCATCTACTGCATCCGTTGCTCCAGATGCCAGCTGATCTACATCGGTGAGACCAAGCGGAGGCTTGGCGATAGTTTCGCCGAACACCTCAGCTCGGTCCGCAATAACCAACTCGACCTCCTGGTGGCTCAGCACTTCAACTCCCCCTCCCAGTTCGTATCCGACCTCTCGGTCCTGGGCCTCCTCCACGGCCAGAGTGAGCAACACCGCAAGTTGGAGGAACAGCACCTCATATTCCGCTTGGGGAGTCTGCATCCTCTGGGCTTAAACATTGAATTTTCTCAATTCTGTTAACCCTGGCTGTCTCCTCCCCTTCCCACCTCTCCCTCAGCCCTTGGGCCCTGGCATTCATTCTCTCTCTATCTCTCCCCCTCCCAAGTCGCACTAGCTTCTCATTTTCACACTACAAACAGCTTACAATGGCCTGTTTCCTTTATTATCGATACTTTTTTGCATATCTTTCATTCATTGTTCTTTATCTCCCCACATCACTGTCTATATCTCTCGTTTCCCTGATCCCTAACCAGTCTGAAGAAGGGTCTCGACCCGAAACGTCGCCTATCTCCTTCGCTCCTTAGATGTTGCTGCACCCGCTGAGTTTCTGCAGCTTTTTGTGTACCTTCTTAACTCGCAGATTAGGTGACCGCAGTGGGACAGCCCCTTTACCATTGATGTGAGGATCAGTGATCTATAATTTTCTGGATTATCCTACTTTCCTTCTTAAATAAACGAACAGCACTGGTTAATCTCCAGACCATTAGAATCTAACCAGTAGTTAGAGAGGATAGAAAGATGTTCATCAAGACCTCAGCAATCTCCTCTCATGCCTTCCTCAATAACCTGGGATAGATCCCATAAGGTCCTGGGGCCACATCCACCTTAATGCTCTTCAAGACACACAACATCATCTTCTTGATCGCAATATGTCCCAGCATATTAATATACATTACACTGATCTCACTATCCTACTTGGTGAATATCAATGAAAAATAATTGTTTAGTACCTTGCGTATTTCCTCTGACTCCAATCATTCCTGCCTTTAACCTTGAGTGGTTCTACCCTGTCCCTCGTTACCCTCTTGTTTTTAATGTGTGCCTAAAACGCCTTGAGATCCTCTTCAATCCACATTTTGTAGCCCGTTCTAGCCCTCCTGATTACTTCTGGCCAGCAATATTAGCCTGATTTTATTGCTGGAAGTTTCCTACTTGGCAATTTCCATTGGCTTTTCGCTGAGCTGTGATTATTCAAACTCTGCCAACTTGCTTCATTTGCTGTCTGGCATCCATCAGTTTAAATAGTCACCGTGCATCATTCTCACATCTCAAAATTAAAGATGGGCTGGGATAATATTCTCAAAAATCATTTTCTTCATCCCCCACTTGTTCCATCTAAGTGGAGCCAGTGGATTCTGGCTCTCCACTGGCTTCAGACAGGAAGGTTTTCTTCCAGCTCTCTCTGCTTGTCAACTGTGCTACAATTAAGCAAACCTCCCCATTGAATGCTGACACAAACCCAGTTCAATGATGATAAGTAGTTCCACATACAGCCCCCAAAGCCTTTACAGGACCATTGTGTTGCATGCCAACTAATTGTATTATCTGACTGACGTTGCATTATTAAAGAAATCCTGCTGTTATTTGTGCCTGAGATATAATTGTTGATGTAGGGTCACAATGGCTTTGTCCTACCACCATTCTAACTAAGAGAGAGTTAGATTGAGCTCTAGGGGCTAGTGGAATCAAGGTATATGGGGAGAAGGCAGGCACGAGTTATTGATTGGGGATGATCAGCAATGATGACAATGAATGGCGGTGCTGGCTCAAAGGGCCGAATAATAATAATAATATATAACTAGACTAAGTGGGACCCGTTGGGTCCCAGCGTCACATGGGAGGGCTGGTCACCAAACGCAATATTCTACCTCTCCACCAATTCCAATATTGCTGGCCAGTGGAGGGGGGCGGGGGGGGGGGGGGGGGGGGGGGGGCTTTCTGTTGCGCTAGTTTGTACTATTTGTTATTTGTTGATCACACACACCCTCCACCTCACACAGACACTCACACACAGACTCATACATATACACAAACCCACACAGACTCATTCACACACACATAGACACACACACACACACACACACAGATGCATTCACACACACACACAGACTCATTCGCACACACAGACACACACACACAGACTCATTCACACACACACAGACTCATTCACACAAACAGACACACAGACTCATTCACACACACAGACACACAGACTCATTCACACACCCACGCACAGACTCATTCACACACCCACGCACAGACTCATACACACACACACACACACACACACACACACACACACACACACACACACACACACACACACACACACACACACACACACACACACACACACACACACACACACACACACACACACACACAATACTAAAATGCCAAATAACTTCAGAACGTGTTGAATATACAGTGTGTAAAACAAATGTTTAAAGCCTCCTGTAGAGGCTGCTGGTGCTGAAGCAAAAACGTGCTTTAAATAACATCCAACAAACACACTCACCATAGACAGAGCAATCAGCTCTCTTGAATTATTCAACGGCGCCTGCACTCAGCGCCATCTTGACGTCACCCTCTCACTTCATGCCACAAACTGGAAATAACGCTCTCAGCGCCAGCATGCCGCTAACTGGAAATGGCATCATCGGCCCCATCTTGCAACTAAGCGAAAATCACAGAATGAGCGCCAATTTTGAAATTAAACACAGTCCTGATCTAATAAAATGTTTATTCACGCTTTATCCATCCGAAAACTGTTGCAATCAAGCCCTTTAAAAGCCAAGCCAATTGGACAAAAACACTTTGCAAGCCAACAAAACACGTTTGCTGAAAGCCCTTTAAAAAGCCAACCCAATTGGGCAAAAACACTTTGCAAGCCACCAAAACACATTTGCTAAAAGCCCTTTAAAAAGCCAACCCAATTGGGTAAAGACACTTTGCAAGCCAACAAAACGCATTTGCTGAAAGCCCTTTAAAAACCCAACCCAATTGGACAAAAACATTTTGCAAGCCAACAAAACACATTTACTAAAAGTCCTTTAAAAAGCCAACCCAATTGGGCAAAAACACTTTGCAAGCCAACAAAACACATTTGCTGAAAGCCCTTTAAAAAGCTAACCAAATTGGGCAAAAATACTTTGGAAGCCAACAACACATTTGCTGAAAGCCCTTTAAAAAGCCAACCAAATTGGGCAAAGACACTTTGCAAGCCAACAAAATGCATTTGCTGAAAGCCCTTTAAAAACCCAACCCAATTGGACAAAAACATTTTGCAAGCCAACAAAACACATTTGCTAAAAGTCCTTTAAAAAGCCAACCCAATTGGGCAAAAACACTTTGCAAGCCAACAAAACACATTTGCTGAAAGCCCTTTAAAAAGCCAACCAAATTGGGCAAAAATACTTTGGAAGCCAACAACACATTTGCTGAAAGCCCTTTAAAAAGCCAACCCAATTGGGCAAAAACACTTTGCAAGCCAACAAAACACATTTGCTGAAAGCCCTTTAAAAAGCTAACCAATTGGGCAAACACTTTGCATACAACAAACACATTTGCTGAAAACCACATCCCGGGGACTCACCGTGGAGTGGATGTGCGTTCAGTGTTATTCGCAGCTCAGAGAGCCTTGACCCTCTCACTTCCTCCGTCTGACAGAGACTGATTGAGCCACGACACTGGCGGCAGGGGGGAGGGACTATAAAACCCTGAAGTGCGGGGGCAGCAGAGAGAATTGCGAAGTTTAAAAAAAATTAATATCTCTCTCATTTTTCTTCGATAGGAAAATTCCTCCAGTCCAATCTGGCGGAGGGGGGCTCTGAGCGAGGTGGCCAAAAATGACAGTCGTAAGTGGCGCCGTTCTCTCAGAAATAACATCACAGTAAGTCAAAGGCGGTCAAGATCTTACTTTTAGTAATGTAGATAATAATATAATAATAATGTCTTTTATTGTCATTGCACAGAGGTACAACGAGATTTGATATGCAGCTTTCATCTGATGTAATAACTGAAAAAACAGAAAAAAAAACATTTAAAAAAAAAAATAAGTGCAGGAGGAATGGCCTCCTCCTGCACCTATTTTCTATGTTTCTCTGTTTCTACCAACTCCATGTCTGTCTGAGGGAAAAAAGCTAAAATTAGTTGAGAGTCAATGTTCAGTTTTATAATCTTTAAATCATGAGGCTTTCTGCTTTGCAATTGGGGAGAAATGTCCTTCAACGCCAGGAGAACTCGGAGTCAATGAACCCAATTTTAAGGTCTATGGGAAAGGGCTGGAGGGGAAATTCGTTTTTTTAAAGCAATGAGGTGTTTAGTTTAGTTTCGAGATAGAGCGTGGATACACGCTCTTCGGCCCAATGAGTCACTCGTTCACCACAAGTTATAGGAGTAAAATTAGGCCATTCTGCCCATCGAGTCCACTCGCTGTTCAACCATGGCTGATCTCTGCTTCCCAATCCCATTTTCCTGCCTTCTTCAATCCTTGATGCCTGTTCTAGTCATGAATTTGTCTATCTCTGCCTTAAAAATGACCACTGACTAAAGGCCCTGTCCCACTTACGTGTCCTTGGCACGCAAATAACGCAACCTCATAGTAGCGTTGAGTGCACGGGCATTGTGTAGCCACGCGGGGCCAGTACCACTGAGAAGCGTGGATGGGTATGTAGTTGTGCGCGGTATCGCGCGGCGCTCCGAAATTTTGTAGCGAACAAAATCTTTGCGCGCCACCGGCCTGTCGCGTAACTGACGGCCAAAGTGGGACAGGCCCAAGACCCTGGTGCGACGCAATGTCTCACCTCCAACAGCAGCAGAAGCAGGCAAACGATCGCCGAGCTCGGCCTGGGGCTCACGGCCGTTGTGGTCCGGATCCGCCCCCACTTCTACTCCCAGAGCGGGGCCAAGAAAATTGAAGAGAGACACAAAATGCTGGAGTAACTCAGCGGGACCAGCAGCATCTCTGGAGAGAAGGAATGGATGGCGTTTCGGGTCAAGACCCTTCTTTCAGACTGAGGAAGATTCTCGACCCGAAACATCACCCATTGCTTCTCTCCAGAGATGCTGCCGGTCCCGCTGAGTTACTCCAGCATTTTGTGTCCATCTTCAAATGACGTCACGCGCTCCAGACGGCTATGCGTCCGCATGAAGTTGCGCGCGACCTTCGCGGGACCATCGCACCTCAACGCGACCACGAGGTCGCGTAATTAGCATGCCAAGGACACGTAAGTGGGACAGGGGCTTTAGTCTCCACTGCCCTCTGTGGCAATTAGGTACACAGATTAACTACCCTCTGACTTAAGAAGTTCCTCCTTTTTAAAAGAGCACCCTTTAATTCTGAGCTCTGACCGCTAGTCCTTGACTCTCCCACCAGTGGAAACATACTTTCCACATCCACTCAATCTATGCCTTCCATTATTTATTATGTGACCAGCGATACCCGCACACTAGCACAATCCTACACACCAGGGACAATTTACAATCTTTAACAAAGTCAATCAACCTAGAAACCTGTACGTCTTTGGAGTATGGGCGGAAACCGGTGCACCAGGGGACAAACTCACATGGTCACAAGGACAACGTACAAACTCCGTAAAAACAGCACCTATAGTCAGGATTGAACCCGGGTCTTTGATGCTGTAAGGCAGAAACTTTAGTGCTGCGCTACCATGCTGCTCCATTCTGCGGTGCTGTGATCTGGCATGGTCTTCCTGAATGGGTGAGAGGAACAGTTTAAATAATACCTTTCAAATTGTGAGAGAATTGTTTGAGAGAGTTGGCAAAGAACAGAGAAGAAGAACTATTATGAAAGCTCTTTCCAAAGGCAGGCACAAGTGCAACGAGCCAAATGTCCTTAATGGCCCATCACCGTTCGATGATATGATCCCAGAGTAATGCATCCTTCCAGCCAGCAGTGAATTGTATGTTTGCGGTGAATTGTCAACATTCATTAGATGATGACGGTTGTATTCGAAAGAGTGTTCATTACAGTAAATTGACCAGAGAACTCCCCATTCTTCTGTTGTAAACAACGGGAAGGTTACTTCTGATGGTGAGGATCTTTACGATACGATATGATACGATAGATTATCGTATCATATCAGATTATTATTTATACCAGGAGGGAAATTGGTCTGCCAGCAATCATAAAACACAACAAGATACATGAAACATGTATGAGTGACAAGGCTCAGGAGGATGGTGGAAGAGGCAAAACAGATGGGTCAGCTAGCTTAAAAGACAGGTCACGGAAAACAGGGCCCAGCAATGTCACACCAAGCCCACTGCCTTCTTCTGCAGCGAGTGTCCAAGACTGTCAAATGCTAATAGTTTCTGGGCCAAGCCACACAATGTTCAACACAGTATTGACCAGCAGGTGCAAACAATTGTTTTTGTGGGATGGGAACACAGCAGCACAAGGCCAGGGCTACAGCCCAGGGTCATCGCACCCAAGACTGCAGTGGATAACATGCCCCTCACACATGCACCTCCAGCCTTACAGTAGACACTCTGATAAAACACATTGTTCTCTCTGCAGCAGCAGCTGTAAGGCCAGTTTCCAACCTGTGCGAGGTCACTTCCAGTTAAAACACAGGACTTCAGCAGAATCCAAATCCTTTCTGGAAAATCTTTTCAAAACAATTCCAAAGATATCACAGGGAGAAAAGAAGCCAAAACATTGGAAAGGTGACAGACTCAAAATAAAACATGGTAACAATAAATAAGCAGAACCATCAGTAGTGTGAGGGGGGGCTGTGGTTACACGACATCTACTCATCTTCAGCTGCCAGCACCTTGTTTATTCTGAAGATAAACACAACAGGCTGGAGTAACTCAGCGGGACAGGCAGCATCTCTGGAGAGAAGGAATGGGTGACGTTTTGGGTCACCAGTCTGAAGAAGGGTCTCGACCCGAAATGTCACCCATTCCTTCTCTCCAGAGATGCTGCCTGTCCCGCTGAGTTACTCCAGCTTTTTGTGTCTATCTTCATTTTAAACCAGCATCTGCAGTTCCTTCTCACACGCCTTGTTTATTCTGCTTAGCTTTAGGTCCAAGTCTTATGGCCAAGAGACGCGGCTGCCTGTGTGTGTTTACATGAATCACAGAACTCTAGACCTTAAAGATGGAGAAGGAGGCGGCCTGGAGACACGGATGGGAGATACGGATTGGACATTCTTTTATGGACATTAATAATTAGAATAATAACACTACTAATATTAACTAACAAATACTAAAATCCTCGGCGTAGTATTATTACTAATTTACAGCGCGGTACTAATACCAATTAAAGTTGATAATCTTCAATTAAGGATTAATAATTACTTATAGCTGATTTAAATAGAATTAGATAATTATTAAGTATAATCATATAGAATATAAAGCTTGACTTTATTTACACCCCCTGGTAATTTTTTATTTTTCTCCCCTTTTTTTTCCTCCCTTCTTTTTATTACATTTTATGATATATCTTTAATTTGTTTCAAGTATAGATATTATCATATACTTGAATGATAGATACTGTACACATCAGATTTTAATATTCTCGGTTAAATATTTTTATGAATTAACAATATTAAGGAGCCACAGAGCTGGTAAGATAATAACAACATCTATGGAAGTCCTTAGATTATTAGCCATGTTAGAATGGCTAACACTCACTGCACCAATCTTAGATGTAGTTTTTTCTTTCTTTGTGCACCCTTTTAACCTCTTAATCTATCCTTTTTTTAATATTACTCTCTATTATTATTATTTTATATTTGAATGGAGTTATAAATCAATGCAAAGGAGATATATACGTGAGCGTCATTTAAGGGTCTTGAAATTCATCTATTCGAAGTTCGGGTGTAAGGTCGGGTATGTCGAGCTGAACCATTTGCTCTATTACAGACCCCCTTAGACAAATGATGCAAGACTTAAAAACGAATATGGGGAATGGAGGAATAACGTTTTGCAGCTGGAACGTAAAAGGTATTAACGAACCAATTAAGAGAGGTAAAGTATTAGCACACCTAAAAGCACTCAAAGTAGATGTGGCATTTATCCAAGAAACACATTTAAAAAAAGACGCAGAGCATAGATTAAAAGCCAAATGGATTGACAAAGTGTATCACTCTTCTTTTACACATAAATCAAGAGGGGTAGCAATATTAATCCGTAAAGATACTTCATTTAAACATACCTCAACCATAACCGATAAGGAGGGCAGATATATCATTATAACAAGAGAATTATATACACAAAAAATGATTTTTGTTAATATTTACGGCCCAAATTTCGACAGTCCATCGTTTTTCAGGAAAATACTAAATACTATCCCAGAATTACCACAACACAATTTAATAATTGGAGGAGATCTAAATTGCACACTAGATCCTTACTTAGACAGATCATCAAGACAACGGAAAATTAAATCGCATTCCAGCGATCTAATAAATGCATATATAGATACTAGTAACATTATGGATGTTTGGAGAATGGGAAACCCAACGGGACGAGAATACTCGTTTTACTCATTGGTACATAAAACCTATTCAAGAATAGACTACTTTCTGGTAGACTCAAAACTTATCCCACTCACTTATAATTCAAAATATCACAATATTATAATTTCAAATCATGCACCATTATCTTTTATGATTAAAATAACTGGAAAAATGGAAAAGCAGGGACAATGGAGATTCAACCCACAAATTTTAAAGGACAAAACAACTCAAGAATATATCACAAAACAGATTGAGATCTTCTTTGAAACAAATGACAAACCAGAAATATCTTTGTCACTACTATGGGAAACCTTTAAAGCATATACACGTGGAATCATGATATCCTCTCAAGCATTTTATAACTAAGAGAATCGGAGGATACAGCAGGCATTGGAAAAGGAGATTAAACAACTAGATATAGAAAACGCTGCTAATCCAACCATGATTAAACATAATAAAATCTCTGCATTGAAATATAAATTAAATAAAATACAATCATACCAAATTGTAAAACTTTATCAATATACTAAACAAATACAATTTGAATTTGGAGATAAGCCACAAAAATTATTTGCTCGTCAATGAAGAAAATTGGAGGGAGAAAAAATAATCCATACGGTTAAATCAGACAAAGGGGAATTATTAACACAAACCAAAGATATTAATGAGAGATTTTTGCAATATTATAAAAATTTATATTCAGCCAAAATGACAGAAAATCATATAGGAATAGAAACATTTCTAAAAAATTGTAATTTAAAGATATTAGATTTAGAAGACAGAGAATCACTAAACGAAATAACCATTAAAGAAATCGAAGAATCTATTAGGTCATTAAAAAATGGTAAAGCACCAGGAGCGGATGGAATTGGTTCGGAATTTTATAAAACATTTGATGATTTAATGATACCACGGTTAAAGACACTTTATGAACATATTTATACACAACAGAAATTACCTGGAACATTAAATGAATCTACTATAACACTAATACCTAAATTAGATAAAGATTTGGAGGACCCAGGATCGTATAGAGCTATAGCTCTTTTAAACACTGATCAAAAAATATTAACTAAAATATTAGCACGAAGATTAAATATGGTGATTAACAAAGTAATACACCCAAACCAAACTGGATTTATACCAAAACGATACTCTTCATATAACCTGAGACGATTATTCAATATTATATACTCGAAAAGAAATACTAGTAAAGACCTAGCAATCATCTCATTAGATGCAGAGAAAGCTTTCGATCAGGTTGAATGGTCTTATTTATTCTCGGTTTTGGAATCCTTCCAGCTAGGAGAAAAGTTTATAATGTGGGTTAAATTACTATATACCAATCAGACAGCTAGAATACTAACAAACCAAATGTTATCAACTAAATTTAATTTATTCAGAGGCTGTAGACAAGGTTGTCCACTATCACCACTACTCTTTGCGTTAGCAATAGAACCATTAGCACAGCGTGTGAGATTACACCCTGAAATACACGGGTATGAAACCAAAGAAACTGAAAATAAAATTTCTTTATACGCAGATGATGTATTACTCTATATTACAAAGCCTGAAATTAGTATTCCTAACCTGCTAGATTTAATAACTCAATTTGGTCTGCTCTCACGATATAGAATTAATTGGAATAAAAGTGAACTTATGTCAATAACGGGAAATAACTCATACATATTACAACGATTCCCTTTTACGATACCAAATGAAAAAATTAAATATCTTGGAATTTATGTAACAAAACGACATGACTCTTTATTTAAATCTAATTTCCCACCTCTACTGAATAAATTACTTAAGAATATCCTATATTGGAAAACACTACCTATCTCAATGTTAGGCAAAATAAACACGATAAAAATGATTTTTCTCCCGCAATTATTATATTTATTTCAAATGATCCCGATATATCTTCCCAAAAATTTTTTTAAGAAGGTGGACTCTATAATCACAAATTTTATTTGGGATTATAAGAGCCATAGAATAAATAAGAAACATCTATGCAAAGCAAAAATATGTGGAGGTTTAGCGCTGCCTAATTTTATGTTTTACTATTGGGCAGTTAATATTAAAAATATGAATTTTTGGTTGGAAGAATTAGATATACAACCGAATTGGTTAAAAATGGAAAAGGAAGATTGCTTACCTTTTGAAATTAGCTCGATTCTATTTGCTAATACCAAACTACATAAAAAAACTTATAGAGGAAACCGAATAATAGAAAATGGGATACGTATTTGGAAACAATTAAAGAAATCTTTAAAATTGGAATGTATACCACTGGATCTTCATATTGCAAACAATATTACTTTTAAACCCTCTAGGATGGATAACGGTTTTTCACAATGGAAAAATTATGGAATTAATAAGATACGGGATCTCTACAGGGAAAACCTTTTTCTTTCATTTCAAGAATTACAACAAAAGTATGGACTACACTCAAAAGAATATTTTAGATATTTACAAATTAGAGATTATGTTAAAACAAATACACAAGAACTTAGAAATAGAAAGACAGAAATTCTAGATGAATGTTTAAATAAACACCCGAACACAGAAAAATTAATATCATATATTTATAATATTTTATTGGAAAATGATGCACCAACGTCGGAAATATATAGGCAAGCATGGGAAAGCGAATTAGGACAAACAATCAGTGTAGAAGTATGGGAGGAAAGTTTACAACATATACACTACTGTTCATTAAATGCCAGACACTCTCTGATACAATTTAAAATTTTACATAGATTACATCTCTCAAAGTCCAAATTAAACAGAATTTTCTCAAATGTTTCTGCTATACGTGATAAATGTCAACACCTAGAAGCCAACCTAACGCACTCATTTACCAAATGTATAAAAATTACTAACTTTTGGTCAGAAATTTTTAAGATAATTTCGAAGGTAGTTAATACAAACCTGTATCCAGATTCAAAATTAATCATATTAGGTATATTAGAAACTGATTGGTAAAAAATTAATATTAAGATTTTGGAAAGGTCCTACCTCCCCCACTATTAAAATGTGGATTACAGAAATGTCGGAGACACTTCATTTGGAAAGATTAAGACTTGTCCTCTCGGACAGGCTAGACCAGTTTAGAGGAACATGGTCTCCATTTATTGATTATCTAAAGGGACAAATTGGCTCGGTTCGAGGGTCTGACTGAAACCTGAACGAGGAATGGATGAAGAATCATATATAATAGATCACTGATATATCTCCAATGAAGTATAAAATGTTTAAAACTCCACTCACATTATTGATTTTCTATTTTTACTCTTATTTTAATTTCCTTTATTATTTCTTTCTATTAATTTCTTCCTGTATTAAAAATAACAAAAAATATAGAAGTACAAACAAGAATGACTGTAAATTTTAAAAATATTAAGAATGTATGTGATGAATAGTATATTCTTTTGTTGTTTTTTTTCTCACATTTTAAATTGTCTTAATATGTATTTACTTCTAATAAAAAATATTAACAAAGAAAAAAAAGAACTCTATTACCAAGCTGGTCAACCTGACTCTGTTGAAAACATTCAGTTTCAAAACATTGAAGTCTACTGACTTCATCATGTTTGAAGTAATCAGATCTGACGCTGGGCAGCAGTTAATCTCCCTCAGTCTGAAGAAGAGCCTCGACCCGAAACGTCACCCATTCCTTCTCTCCAGAGATGCTGCCAGTCCTGCTGAGCAGCTCCAGCATTTTGTGTCTATCAGCAGTTATACTCAGTTCACTTAAGATAGGATTTTCCAGTTGATCCTATATGGTCCCCATTGTGGTCAAATCAGGATGAAATTTTGCAGCGATATTTACATGTATATGTCATCGCAAAAATAACACAATTTGTTGTAACCAAGTATAACAGCAATTTAGATCGGTAGAAATTTAGGTCTATTATTGTCACGTGTACCAAGGTGTAGTAAAAAGCTTCGTTTTGCGTGCTATCCAATCAGATCAGATAATACAAAGGATATTTATTGCACGTACCCCATTTCTGGGGTAGTGAAATTTGAGTTGCCATTTGCAGCACACCAATAAAAGTAAGACACCACATTGAAGAAGAATTGAACATAAAACATAAAAACATCCCCCCACAATGGTTCCCACTGTGAGAGAAGGCAGCAAAGTCCAGCCCTTTTCCTCTTGTTCACCCCGTAGTCGGGACCTATTTGAAATAATGGTATCAATGACGATGATTATGACGACAGTAATAATCAAAATAAGGATGCTGAAGTTGATAATGCTGATCCTAGTTTTTCTGGCAACATTTTACGTCACTGCCTTCCCCAGCCATCAGAATTATCCCATGCTTCGGCTTAGAGACTTTAATCTATTGATTTTGAGATTGGAATGATGAAGTCATAGTGAACACATGGCATAGGGAATAGATGATAATCCAGCCATTCCACTTGCAGTTAATAGTATTATCCTTAAGAATAAAGGTATAATTTTTCTCTGTAGGGAATGTTTGTGATCTGATTGCATACCTCGTTTACTGTTGACAAACTGGGTGTGCGTATTGATTTTACACTTGGCATTGTTTCCTTAGCATCTGCGCTGCTTGCTACTTGCATATGTAATGAAATGCCAGATACCAAATGCAGGGTATACAGTAAACAAAACAAAGTGATCTGACTCCAACGTATCAAATCAAAGCTCCATATTCCTCAATGTCAAACTATGAATGGTGCCAGACATTTAACTAGCGAGCAGGGCAAAGAGTCTTCAGGAACATCATCATCCCTAATCATGGTAATACTCAGCATGTGAGTGTTAAAGCAAGGCTGAGGCACTTGGACTAAATTCATCCACAAGTGTTCTGGCACATTATGGTCTCTGCAGCCTATTTTCAAGGCTCATTTTATTAAATTTAATTAGTAATTCTCTTTTGATCTTTGCATCAATATTCAAACTTGCATTGGATCAAATGGAACATTGTCCAAAGTTCTTAATTCCCTGACATATGTAGATAATGATTAGTTAATTATTTCCATTTGAGAAATGGTCTGGGGCGATGAAGGCCAAACATAGGTGAATGGGACTAGTTTAAAGGGTGCATCTTGGTTGGCATGGACAGGTTGGGCCAAAGGACCTGATTCCATGCTGTATAACTCTCTAACTCCATTGGAGACCGGAAGTGGCGGCGCTGCTTGGCAGCTGCGGCTCACCTGCAGTCCGTCTGTTTTTTATTTTATTTTTGTATTCATGCCTGTTTTTAGCGATTATTTTTGGTTTATTAGGTTGTGTATGTGTGTGTGTGGGGGGGGGGGGGGGGGGGGGGGAGAGGGGGAGAAACGGGGTTTTCGTCTCTCCCTTCGGGGGGATGCGACTTTTCTTGTCGTGTCCCCTGTCACCGTCTCTGTCTGTGCTGAGACCCTAATGGCCGAGCTGGCGGCCTTCCAGCTTCCAGCGGCGGCGGCACGGCTTCGGAGCTTCAGTGGCGACCTGGCTTCGGAGCTGCGGTGCTCCAGTGGCGTTCTGGCGGCCTGGCTTTCGGGGCTGCGGTGCTCCAGCGGCGAACTGGCTGCGGTGTTCCAGCGGCGACTTGCTTTCGGGGCTGCGGTGCTCCAGCGGCGGCCTGGTTTTCGGGGCTGCGGTGCTCCAGCGACGACCTGGCTTTCGGGGCTGCGGTGCTCCAGTGTTCCAGCGACGGGCCCTGTGGCGGTGTTCCGGCGTTCCGGCGACGGCGGTGGTGGCAGCCCAGTTTCGGAGGCTCGGCCGCGGGCCTGGTGAACGGCAGCATCGGAGGCCTGGATCTCCTCAGCGCAGAGGGAGAATAAGGAGGGAAGAAGACAGAGACTCTAATGACTTTTGCCTTCCACCACGGTGAGGAGGTGTTTGGTGAACTCACTGTGGTGGATGTTAAATTTGTGTTTATTGTGTGGTTTTGTTATTTTTTATATATGTATGACGGCAGGCATGAAATTTCGTTCAGACCGAAAGGTCTGAATGACAATAAAGGTAAATCAATTCAATTCAATTCATTGTGCAATTGTAGCCAACTATACTTTTTAAATTACACCTTTTATAATCACTTTTCAAAAATGTTAAATGCAAGGCAGGGTGGGACAGTGGTGGAATTGCTGCCCTACAGCCTTACAGCACCAGGGACACAGGTTCAATCCTGACTCCGGGTGTATACCATCTTGTACGTTCTCCCCGTGACCTGCGTGGGCTTTCTCCGGTGTGCTCCGGTTTCCTCCCACACTCCAAAGAGTACAGGTTTGTAGGCTAATTGGCTTGGTATAAATGCTAATTATCTCTAGTGTGTGTAGGATAGTGATAGTTGTGGGGATCGCTGGTCGTCGCGGACTCAGTGGGCCGATGGGCCTGATTCCTCGCTGTATCTCTAAACTCAACTAAATTAAAAATCTAAGCCTAGATCTAGCTAGTACCCTTAAAATGAAAAACGAACATATTGAGTTATTTTAATGAAAACTGTCTCTGAGAAATGGTTTCAATTACTTTCCTCTTGTCAGTGTGTGCTAATTCAACCCTATTTGATGTAATCACTCATGGAATATACAAGCTGACACTATCTGCCAAACGTACCATTCTGCTCTCCACAGTAAGTCAACAACAACATTTGAATCCGTAAGTTTCAAAATGCTTATCATTTCTGCACTGTCCTTTTGGTCTATAGAACCTTTATTTTAGGACATGTTACAGCTTTGTCATTGTTGATCTGGTAAACACAAACAATGTGTTTTGTTTGAAGCTTTTACCTCTCAGAGAGTATTACGTCAAAGGTAGTGAACCATAGTTAAATCATGTGTTCCTTTATTAGTTCTCTGTCACTTCAGCTGCTTTCAATGCCACCCTGGCTGGTACGAATGTTTCCACTTGTGAATTTTTCAGTTTTTTTAAGATAGACTTGAAATTGCTTCGTAAAAATTTTGAATGTAACTATTTCAAATGACATAAGATCTATAAGATACGCTACTTCCCTGCAAAATATTTACTGTAAAATTGCTCCTTTTTTTATAAAAAAGTAATAACGCTTTTCTCAGAGCGTGCTATTACCACCCACACACTTCCTATGTGCCAATGGAGAGAATGTGTTTAACATAGACTGCTCATTGAAAAGGGTCACTTTCATTCATGTTCTGTACTTGTAAGTAAACCCATGGGAGGAGCACAGTCTGAAACTCCACGGCAGAGTTTCCCACTGTTACTTCAAAGAAGGAAACACAAACGTTCACCCCGAATAATAGTTAACACTTAGCATTTACTGATTCCCTGCTGTATAACTGTAAAATTTGGCAGATAAATCTCAATCATTTTTACAGAATAACCAATTTTCATTTGTGCTATAACATGTTCTATGACGTGTATCTAATTTATTTAATAAAATATTTCAGAAACACCACAAAATAAACTACCACGATTATACTTCGAGTCATGCAATTAGAGTTATATTCAGTGTGGAAACAGGCCCTTCGGTCCACCTTGCCCACACCGACCAACAAGTCCTAGCTACACTAATCCGACCTACCTAGGGATAGGCCCATATCCCTCTAAATTTGTCCTACCCATGTACCTGTCTAATTGTTTCTTAAATGTTGCGAACGTCCTTGCCTAAATTACCTCCTCTGGCAGCTCGTGTCATACACCCCCCACCCTTTGTTGCCAAAGCTTACCCCTCAGATTTCCACTAAATCTTTCCCCCCTTCACCTTAAACCTATGTCCTCTGGTTCTTGATTCCCCTACTCTGGGCTAGAGATCCTGTGCATCTACCTGACCTATTCCTCTCATGCTTATTATACTTCTCAAGGAAAATAAATGATATTGATATTCAAACACAATCTAAATCACTAATCTATAGATTAAGCCATCATGGACATGAGCATATTAAATATCTTGCATTTAGTTTTAATTTCCCATCTGTCTCCTCTAATATCAGCGTGATCCTGAATTTCTGCCAAAACGCTGAAATCAGGCTGTTTCTTTTACTTCTCCATACCAAAGAGTGCAATAGTTATGTCATAAGGTCATAAGGAATAGGAGTAGAATTAGGCCATTCGACCCATCAAGTCTACTCTGCCATTCAATTACGGATGATCTATCTCTCCCTCCTAATGCCATTCTCCTGCCTTCTCCCCATAACCTCTGACACCTGTACTGATTAAAAGTCTTAGTGATATAACTATGTGGCCATTTAAATGTCACAAATTGCATTTTTATTAATGATTATATCCATAGTAATTATATTCTATTGATACTGTGTGGAGCATTTTCACCCTCACTTGCTGTGCAAAATAGGCTCAAATCTGTTATATAATTCTACATAAGAATGACCATTATGGGGTATCCATAATAACAGAAAAACTGCTCATCTGCCTTATAATCCAGGCAGTGAGTATCTGAAAATATGCAGCTTTTCCTTTTAACATAGTCCACTTCCCTGCCTCAAATAATCTGCATAAATAAATTAGTTTTATTACTTTTTAGAATAAGGTTGAATTCTATTTGTAATCTTTCCCCGCCCCTGGTTTTCACTTCCACCTTCTTCCACAGAGGCAAACATTTATTTCCTCTTTAGAGTGAATCTTTAAGGTAGTGAATCAGATGCCATCTGACATCTGGGACATGTTGGTCTGTGTGGGCAAGTTGGGCCGAAGGGCCTGTTTCCACACTCTATGATTCAATGACTCTCTCTATGACTCTATATCAGTTCTGAATCAACCAAATCACTGATCAGACAGGACAATGAAGCAGATTTCCTCTCCTATATAGCCAGACTGTTTTAATGACATTACTAGACCATTGGGTCCCGTTCCCCCACCACAATATTTCGCCAACCTGCGCATGCATGGCTGACGGGCCCTCACTAATGGCAGAAATCAGGTTAAAGTTAATAAATTTGCGTGTAATATTTCCATTGACTCGCCATCCCTCTTCCTACCCCTATACTCCTCCATTCATCCTCATCCCCCAGCGCTACCTCCCCCTCCTCTTCACCCTCCATTTTCTTTCTCGTCTCCCCCTCCCCTCCCCCATTGCCTCCCTCACCTCTCCCTCCTTCTCCTTTCTCCTACTCTCAGTCACTCCCTCCCTCCATAAACCCTCTCCCCTCCCTACGTCCTCCTCTCCCTCAATCCCCCCACTCTCCCTCCTTGCCGCTGCAGGATCTCGATATAAACCAACACCGGCCCCGTTTTCTCAAGCATGTCGGCGATTAAGTTGTATGTGGGGCTGTCGGTGGGACGGGTTGAGCGGCCTGGAGCTGGGGGAGGGGGAGGGAGAGACTGAGGCTGCAGCCTAGTCCTTGCCTCGGGTCCCGCTCCTCTCCCTGCCCGCGGACCTGGAGCAGCAGCGCCACCGCCCCCAGACCCTGCCCCATCTCCAGTCCCAGCGCTCAGGCCCCAGGTCCCGGGCATGGCCTGTCCCCACCCCCAGACCACAGACCTCGCACCAGCTCCAACCCCAGCCCAGGGCCCGGGGTCGCGATCAGGGCCCAGTCCGTGTGCGTGCCGCTCCCCAGCGCCCAAAGCCTGGGCAAAGGCCCCAACTGAGCATGCGCAGATATCGGGCCCACTGCGCATGGGTGGGGCTGATGGGCCTCACCCAACTGCGCAGGCATGGCCAGCAAATGGGGACGCTGTTTTAAGTAAATTTACGTTTTAAATGTCAATAGCTTGTAAAATATAGCATCAATCCGAATGAAACTTGTCTCTTTTACATCCCAGGAAAATGGTGAGTAAGATAGGCCAAACATTGGAGTGCTCTCGTGTACCGTTTTTGGCGGGGTTTTGAAACATCACGCATGCATACAAACAAACAAACAAACAAACCAGAGAGTTTTAGTAATATACTAGACCAAGTTTAGACCCATTGGGTTTGCTCTCACAAAGCACCGGTTCCCTACCCGTAGCTCCCATGGGGGAGGTATGGTCCTCCAACTCAAGCCAGTTCCAAACGTGAGATTCCAGCATCCCCCTGCCTCCCTCAGCAGTGCTCTTTAAAAAAATTCCAATTGCACTTGCCCTGCTGATCACTGTCAAGCCATTGTGGCATCATCAGTTGAAGCTGGTCATTTTTAATTCAAAGTCTTTTGATTTTTTTAAACTGTAATCAATAATGTTCGAGAAATAAAGCATAAAATGTTCAGTGAAGGTGTTCTCAGCCTAGAAGGGAAAAATGTTAATCCGAATATGTAAAAATCTTGTTAAAGTTGTCATTTAAAAAACCTTAATTGCGAATAACATCAATTATAGGATGAAATCTTCAGTGTAGCTGATCACTGCTAGCTGAGCTATTGTGACATCATCAGTTGAAGCTGGTCGTTTTAAATTCAACGTCTTTTGATTTTTAAAAACTTTTAATCAATAGTAAGTTGAGAATAAGTTGAGAAATAAAGCATAAAATGTTCAGTGAAGCTGTACTCTGCCTAGCGGTGACAAATGTCAATCAGAATATGTAAAAATGTAATCGTTACCCCGTATTGATTTGCATAGATGTAAAGACAACTTCATATACACACACATATATACACACACACACCTACAAGATCAGACTTTTAATAATTACCAGACCAAGTGCAGACCCGTTGGGACTGCTCCCCCAACGCACTCGTTGCCTACCTGTAGCCTCCACTGGAGACATGGTCCTCCTGATCACTGCTAGCCGAGCAATTGTGACATCATCAGTTGAAGATGGTCTTCAGTGAAGCTGATAACTGTTAGCCGAGCCATTGTGACATCATCAGTTGAAGCTGGTTGTTTTAAATTCAAAGTCTTTTGATTTTTTTTAAACTTTAATCAGTAATAAGTCAATAGATAAAGCATAAAATGTTCAGTGATGGTGGTCTCTGCCTAGAGGGGAAAATGTGAATCAGAATATGTAAAAATCTTGTGAAAGTTGACATTTTTAAAGTTTTAATCATGAATAGCGTGTTAAATATAAGATGAAAACTTAAGTGAGGCTGATCAGTGTGAGCCATTATGATGCCATCAGTTGAAGCTGGTAATTTTAATTTCAAAGTCTTTTGATTTTTTTAGACTTTTAATCAGTAATGAATCGAGAATAAGTCGAGAAATAAAGCATAAAATGTTCAGCGGCGGTGCTTTCGGCTTCGAGAGGAAAAATGTCAATCGGAATATGTAAAAATGTAATCATTACCGTGTAGTGTTTTTGTGAAGATGTGAAAAATACATATACACACACATATACACACGTACAAGATCAGACTTTAATACTCCCTCACTCCAGGCTCCCAGCTCCCAGCTCGCGGCTCCAGGCAGAGCCTGACTACTGGGGGGAGTGGCCGGGGGGTGAGGAATGTCACTCGCAGCGCGAGCAAGAAGACAGCCATTTTTTTCCCAACGTTTTTTTCAGATTTTTGAACATTTTCATTAATAACTCGAGAAATAAAGCATGATTTTTTTCAGATAAGGCAATTTTAGGCTCCACAGAAAAAAAAATCTCTACTGGAATATATAAATATTCTACCGTTAGCATGTCGTTTTTTCGAGAAGATGTGATAAATCACAAACAAATAAACACACACACTCACACACATCCAAGATCAGACTTTTAATAGGTATATGATGATGATATGATATGATATAGATGGTAATGTAATGGTCACCATTAATGATTATCAAAAACTTCAGATTTTTTTAGTTAAACCCATTTAAATACACCAGCTACCATGGATGGAATTCAAATACATTTTCAGTCTGATTAGCCCAAGCCTTAGGATTCCTGTTCCACTAATATGGCCACTCTGCAATTGTACTACATATAGGACAAAGGACAAAGGACAAAGGACATTTATTATCACATACACCAATTGGTGTAGTGAAATTTGACTTGCCAATGCAGCACATGAATAAAGATAATGCACAACACTTGAGTATTTAACAAAAAACATAAAAAACATAGGCTCACTTTGTCTTGATTAAAGATATCTAGCTTCTCTTTATATTTAGCAAAGTGACAGAGTTGCCACAAGACATGCATCAAATTGCAAAGGTGTTATCACCACCAGTGTTTAGATTTTGGTGACAATGTGTCAGTAACTCCTAGTCCTTCCATATATGTACAGGATACATATATCTGTATGTTTAGGGTGAGTTTGAGTCTTTCTGCACTGAGGCCTTATTTTGGGTACCATGAACTGGTTGCTTTATGTCCTTTAAGTGCAGCTAACAACCACTCAGGATCAGGGCTTGTGAAAGTTGGAATGATTGAAACTTTTTTAGATCATTGAAAGAATAAGGGGCTGCAACAAATATCCCACAAAACGTTGTTGCGTTATTTAGTGAACGAGTGATCATGGTGTTCCATTGCATGTACTCATTGTGTTTCACAGCAGTCCTTCAGATCCCCCTTGTGATTCATGGATGTCTGTGTGTTGCTTCTTCAGTTGTAAACATCCCTCTGTCTGTGGATTAGCAAAGGAGCCCACTGGTGAGCTGCCTGGTGTTTTGCTGACCTTTGATCTGAAGGTTCAAGCTAAGGGGAAATTGTATTGCCACATCTGCACTGCAGCATCATGAAAGCTGACTCTGGGGATGAGTGGTGTAATTATGTGGTTGGATGCACTCCTGGTCCAGGGCGACCAGATAAATAGTCTTTAGGAACTGCCAATGACGTTATCCCTCTCCCAAGAGACCTTTAAAAGTTGCGACTTTGGAATCACATTTGACATCAAGATGGCCTTCAGATCACCTATCTATACCTTCACCACCAAGGATATAATTTCCACCTCTGTTATAATGCCTATTTAGAGTCATAGTGTCATAGAGTGATACAGTAATGAAACAGGCCCTTTAGCCCAACTTGCCCACACCGGCCAACATGTCCCAGCTACACAAGTCCCACCTGCCTGCGCTTGGTCCATATACCTCTAAACTTGTAATATCTCATGTACCTGTCTAATTGTTTCTTAAATGTTGGGATAGTCCCAGCTTGAACTACCTCCTCTGGCAGTTTGTTCCTTATAGGCCTGTCCCACTTACGCGACTTTTTCATTGCATTCGGCGAAATTTTTCAACATGTTGAAAATTCAGCGGCGACCAGAAAGACATTACGACTCTTTGGACGACTGAGGAGACTACTCACAACCATACAGGCGACACCCTGGTGACATGTCGCAGGGTGAAGCTTGTATGTAGCGATGTTAAAAAACCTACCTTCAGCGGCGCTGCAGTTCTGCCACTGGCCGAGTGCACGACTCTGGTGTCTTTGATGGGGGGGGGGGGGGGGAAGGGGATTAAAATGCAGTTTTGTACTGCCTGTCAGAGGCGGATTTCCTCGGGCTGCTAGCTGATGAAAAAAAATCTATTGGACTTCCGTTCCTGGTTTATTTTTTAAAAAAATCGCTGGACAATTTAATAATTGGATTAAAATAAAAAGCGACTTCTAACACCCTCAATGCCTACAATGTGAAGGATCACAAGAACGGGCCATAACAAGGGGTAAGTTGTGTATTTTAGATATAATCTTGCTTCTTGGGATGGCTTTAATCTAATTTTACGTTGCAAAAATGTTATTTGGGCCCCATATGATTCGGCAGTGTCTTTTCTGCCGATATGGGGTTCAAATTCTCCGCAAATGCAACGTTCCAATCGATCGCGTTCCAGAATCACCCACGCGCAAGATGATTAAAATGCTCTTTTTTTTGGATAATCATGTCATAAGCCGTCTAAATTGTCCATATTTTGTGTTGTTCTCTCTCCATGGTCATTATTTAAAAACTAAATATTCACAACAGTTTGAGTCAAACAGTATTGTGTAAAAATCAATAATTTTGATTATATTTTGAGTGGATGTTTCTGGATTAATTTATGGGAATTAAACATTCAATTCCTTCCATTTGGCCTATAAGTTCATGACAGTGAGATTTAAAAATCATGTTATATTGTGAATTCTTGTGTGGATATTATTTGGACATTTAGGCTATTTAAAAATGTTAACCTTTTCTTAAGAAATGGATAGATGTTTAGATGTAATAATTGAATTTAGATTAAATTGATTTGATGAAACTGATGAATATGAATTTCTTGTTCGGTATTTACTATTTGTTTTAGCTTTAATCTATAATAACTGAAAGTGTCATTCCGTTCTCTTAATTTTTAAGAAATTTATGGGCTTTTGACTGTCCTCGATCACATCTTTTGAGTTAAGTCAATGGAAAAGCAATAGGGAACAGGATGCTAATTTCCGAGTATGAAAATGGCCGTAACTTTTTAAATACTGACGGCATGAAAGTGAATTAGGTATCAAATTAAACTTCTATTTGTGCTCTATCTGATGGGATAAATTGCAGACTTGATTTTTAAAATCTCAAAATTTTGTAACATTGTTACTGTATGGTCATGAGTAGTCGCCCAAAGAGTCGTATCTTGTTTTGGTCACCGCTGGATTTTCAACATGTTGAAAATTTTTGGTGACCTGTAACGATCTATGATGGTTGCCGGCAGTCGCCGAAAAACTGGCATAACATCCACCACCCTTGGTGTGAGAAAAGTTACCCCTCAGATTCCTATTAAATCTTTTCCCCTTCACCTTGAACCTATGTCCTCGATTCCCCTCCTCTATTCGATCTATTCCTCTCATGGTTTTATACGCTTCCATAAGATCATTTATCCTTACTTTTAGCTAATCTGCTGCTTAAACTCACAGCATGCTAATACCACATCTGGAAAACTATTCCAACACACCTTCGGATGGGCTCTCTCCTTCTCCTTTCTGTATATTTGACATGTTGTAAAGGTTAAATTTGAGGTTATCCACTTTGGTGGCAAAAAGAGGAAGGCAGATTATTATCTGAATGGTGCCAAGTTGAGAAAAGGGGAATACAACAAGATCTGGGTATCCTCGTTCAACAGTCATGGAAAGTAAACATGCAGGTACAGCAGGCAGTGAAGAAAGCTAATGGCTTGTTGGCCTTCATAACACGAGGAGTTGAGTATAGGAGCAAAGAGTTCCTTCTACAGTTGTACAGGGCCCCAGTGAGACCACATCTGGCGTATTGTGTGCAGTTTTGGTCTCCAAATTTGTGGACGGACATCCTTGCTATTGAGGGAGTGCAACGTAGGTTCACAAGGTTAATTCCCAGGATGGTGGGACTGTCATATGTTGAAAGAATGGAGCGGCTGGGCTTGTATACTCTGGAATTTAGGATGAGAGGAAGTCTCATTGAAATATATAAGATTATTAAGGGATTGGACACGCCAGAGGCAGGAATCATGTTCCCTATGTTGGGGGAATCCAGAACCAGGTACCACAGTTTAAGAATTAGGGGTAGGCCATTTAGAATGGAGATGAGGAAACACTTTTTCATCCAGAGAGTTGTGAATCTGTGGAATTATCTGCCACAGAAGGCAGTGGAGGCCAATTCTCTGGATGCTTTCAAGCGAAGTTATATAGCGAAGTCAGGGGATATGGTAAGAACGCAGGAACGGGTTACTGATTGTGGATGATCAGCCATGATCATATTGAGTGGCGGTGCTGGCTTGAAGGGCCCAATGGCCTACTCCTGCACCTATTGAATATTGTCTATTGTGTATTGTTTTTTTTCCCTGCACCCTAACTCACAGTAAATCCAGTTCACCCATCAACAGAGCATATCCTACCAAAATCCCTACAAAAATATGTACGAAGGAAATGCATTGCTGGTTTACATCGAAGATAGAACACCTTTGCTCAGTCCACCTTGGCCTAGGTGTTCTCCCCATTGCCGAACACTTTGACTTACCTTCCCATTCCTACGCTGACCTTTCTGTCCTAGTCCTCCTCCACTGTTAGAGTGAGACCAAACACAAATTGGAGGAACAGCATTGCATATTTTGCTTGGGCAGCTTACAACCCAGTGGTCTGACTATTGCCCGCTCTAATAACCCTTGCATTCCCTCTCTCTCTATCCCTCTCCCACTCTAGTCATCCTATTGTTTCACTGCTGTTCTGCTTAGTTTCACTGTTTGTACCCACTCATTATCACTTTATCCACAGCCAACAATGGACCATTGTCTGATTGGCCTTTCCTTGATCATTGTTGCTGGCTTTGACTTGTTCTTTACATGCCTTTTATTCATCTGTTCTTTGTACTTTTTCATACCTAGTTTCCCTCCCCTCACTCCCAGTTGGAAGAAGGGTCTCGACCCAAAACGTCACCTATTTCTTTTCTCCAAAGATGCTGCCTGATCCTCCAAAAACATGTCCATCTCTCTCTTTCCTCACCTGGCTTGATAAAGAACTGCAGATGCTGGTTTAAATCGAAGATAGACACAAAATGCTGGAGTAACTCAGTGGGACAGGCAGCATCTCTGGAGGGAAGGAATGGGTGACGTTTTGGGTCGAGACCTTTCTTCAGACTGAGAGTCAGGGGAGAGGGAAGCTAGAGGTATGAAGAAGGGTCTCGATCTGAAGCATCACCCATTCCTTCTCTCCAGAGATGCTGCCTGATCCGGTGGCTTGATAGGTTGTTTTGTGGCCCTGCAACTATCGTTGCTTGATTAAATGCCAGTAGGTTGCTATTGTGAAGTACGAACCAAACACATTGTGCTGCTGCTAATGTTTGTGATGCCTGGACCTAAAAGATAATTAGACAGAGGCGAATCGGTCAAATAAGCCCTAAGTGCTATGTCATGGACAAAGCATAACTTAAGATCAGAAGAGACCATGTTTCTCATTGAATTCCTTAGACAAAGCCTTGAAAATGCTAGTAATCACTGGTTCTGTCTGTTCCCTATATTTGACCTTATTGCGTATCCCTTTAAGTTGGTGCAGCAATGAATCAGCATTTTAAAAGTTCTTGAAAGAGATGTTAATAATGTGCCAATATTGTTGTTCTGCAGTATAATTTGATCATTCCTTTTATTTGGATTGTTTTTATTGCATTTTGCTGTGCTGGTTTTCCATTGCAACCTTGTTTTTAGACTTGTTCGGAAAATTAGTTTAGTTTAATTTAGAGATATAGCGTGGAAAAATGCCCTTGGGCTCACCAAGTTCACACCAACCAGCAATCACGCTGTACACTAGCACTATCCTACATACTAGGGACAATTTACAATTTACACTAGCACTAGAAGCCAATTAACCCTTAAACCTGAACATCTTTGGAATGTCGTAGGAAACCGGAGCACCCGTAGAAAACGCATGTGGTCACAGGTAAATCGTGCAAACTCCAAACAGACAGCACCTGTAGTCAGGATCAAACTTGGGTCTCTGGCGCTGTAAGGCAACAATGCTGCCGCTGCGCCACTGTGCTGTCTCTATATCATCTAGGCTTATGAACAACTGTAATTTAAGTTCATTGAATTCCGGAATCACAACATGGAGGAAAATAATCCTGCCCATCATGTCTGTGTCTGTCAAGAAAGTGCATCTCAACCTAATTCTGCCCCCCAGTAGCAAGTCCAGGTCTCTGCTAATTAGTACACATCTAAGTTATTTTCAATGATGTCCCCCTACCACACATTTGGGCCAGAAGTTCAAGACCTTTACTGCTCTATGGTTAAAAAAAATTCAGTTTTCCATTCCAAATCCATTCACCAGTTATTGTAAATTTGTGGTTTCTCATTCATCTTGTAGCTAGGCCACCCAACAATCATTCTTCAGATCGGCATGGCATTATATCTTTGTATTTGCTTCTTTTGGAGCGGCATGAAAAAGCCTCAAGGAGACACGAGGTATGGTTCCTTGAGACAGTTCTCCTCAGCTGCCTGTATTTACAGATCGGACATAACTATCTTAACATCTTGTAAGAAATCTGATTTGAATCTGGAAAATACCCCACATGCTGTCAAACCTGATTTTCTTTCAAATTCCAGGGCCGAGATTTCTCTGTCTGTTGTTATAAAAATGACCACAATCCTAAATTGTGGTCTCCTTATGTGTAACAACTGGAAAGCTAGGGTAGATTTTGTAACTTAGTGGTGTACCGGTGTACAAAACCCAAAAGTCTGTAGCCCTTCTGAAGCATTCTCAGCATTAGTCTAGTCAAAAAGGGTGGGTTTTATTGATAAAGGCTTTACCTACACCCTTTAGGAAATGTGGTGTCATTGGGGGATGGGATAAGCAGGTAGTTCACATGCTTGGAGCTTCCTTATCCTGGCCTGGCATGTATGAAGGGCAGCCTAAAGTCTTGTTGTGAGTAGAGAGGGGCCTAGCCTGTGAAATGAGACCCAATCATGGTCTAAAGTCTGAAAGATAGTTGTTGATTATTATATGATTATTAGACTGGAAAGGTGCAGTCAAAAACCAAGGAAGGTTCTAGGATTGGCAGTGCTTGAGTTACTAGACGAGGCTGGATAGGCTGCGGCTTTATGCTTGGAGTGTCGGATGCTTGAGGGGGCACTTGTGTGGGGTACATAAAATAAAGTGGGGTGTTAATAAGTCACATCTTTTTTCCAGGGATAATGGAGTCTAAAACTAGAGGGCATAGATTTAAAGTGAGAGAGGAAAGATTTCAAGGGACCTGAGGGGCATTTTTCGCACAGAGGGTGGTGGGTAGAAGGAAGTGGAAGTAGTGGGTGCATATACAATGTTTAAAACACATGTAGACAACTACAATATATGCAGGGTACACAGAATGCTGGAGAAACTCAGCGGGTGCAGCAGCATCTATGGAGCGAAGGAGATAGGCAACGTTTCAGGCCGAAACCCTTCTGCTGCTGCACCCGCTGAGTTTCTCCAGCATTTTGTGTACCCTCGATTTTTCAGCATCTGCAGTCCCTTCTTTAACAATACAGTATATGCAGTGTTTTTTTGTCGATATAAAGGTGCCAGTGTGCCTTTTGTTCCTTGCTGTGGATGTCTAATGGGCCTGTCCCACTTACGCAACTTTTTTGGCAACTGCCGGCACCCATCATACGTCGTTGCAGGTCCCCAAATTTTTTCAACGTGTTGAAAATCCAGCGGCGACTAGAACAAGGTACGACTCGTGGTCAACTACCCACGACCATACAGGCTTCACCCCACGACATGCACCAGGGTGTCACCTGTATGGTTGTGAGTAGTCTCCACAGTCGCCCAAAGAGTCGTAGTGTCTTTCTGGTGGCCGCTGGATTTTCAACATGTTGGAAATTTTCGGCGACCTGCAACGACCTATGACGGGTGCCGGCAGTCGCCGAAAAAGTTGCGTAAGTGGGACAGGCTCATAAGGCAGGTCAAACTTGGATTGGTTTCTCTGGAACGTAAGAGGTTGAGGGGGAGATCTGATAACATTATGAGAGGCATGGATAGGTTAGACAATCGTAACATTTTTTTCTCAGGGTGGAAATGTCAGACTAGAAGGCATAGATTTAAGGTGAGAAGGGAAAAGTTTAAAATAGATGTGCAGAGCAGGTTTATTTACGTGGAGCTGTGAGTGCCTGGAACCTGCTACCAAGGGTGGTGATGGGGGAAGCTACGATCGTGGCATTCGAGAGGCTATCGGATAGGCACATGGATATACAGGGTATGGAGGGATATGGATCACACACAGGCAGATATTACGTCATGTTTGGTATCATGTTTGATGCGGGCACTGTGCGCCAAAGGGCCTGTTCTTGTGCTGTGCTATTCTGTCTTCTACATTATCCTATCAGCTGATTAAGCTGTTTAAGGGCCCGATAGCCTATTTCAATTAATACATTTTATTTTTTGAACTCTAGTAATCTTTTTGTAATTTTTGATTTTCTGAAAATTTGAAAATCTAGTTCTTATTTTTTTTCAGAGCACATTTTTTTCTATGTCACACTGGCAGCACTGTTACAAAAAAACAATGGGTACGAGGGTTGAGTGGAGTATGTGTTAAATTCAGATTGGCAACTTGGTTAGCATGGACGGGTTGGGTCTGTTTCTGTGCTGTATGACTGACTTTAACACAGTCAGCAAAATTGCTAGCACTGATTTAACATCTGCTGGCATTGAAAGGTCCAGCCAGCCATATGTGTCCATTTAGCTGAACCATATTGTTAACTACAATGGCTTTGTTCCTCCCATCATCTTCGTTTCGTGTCCATCTTGTTACAAATGTTGACTTCACTGTCATCGTCTGTCCTGAAAAGGATGCAAGCTTCCGGCGACAATCAGTGGAAGCCATCACTTGTCGCAGTAGATGATGGTGGTAGCAGAATTAGCTCAGGATACTTCCAGTTTCCAGCCCCGCGACGTGGGTGATTCTGCTATGAGGTATAGTTCACAAAGATGTAACCATCTTTTTCAGCCCATGGAAGATGAATTCTCAGGATATATTTGAAGCAAAGTCCATTTATTTTATTCTTTCAAGTAAGAGATATGTTTGTCCTTGCCACCCTACACCCTGCTTCCCTCTTTGTGAAAGTTTGTGATCTTGCAGAGATGTATAAAATCATGAGAGGAATAGATAGAGCAAATGCATAGTCTTTTACCCAGGGTAAAGGGAATTGAGAACCAGAGGACATAGGCTTGAGGTGAGATGGCAAGATTTAATAGGAACATATTAACTCAGAAGGTGATGGATATATGGAACAAGCTACCATTGGAGGTGACAGGTGCTATAACAGCATTTAAACAACATTTGGACTGGTATGTGGATATGAAAGGTTTAGTGGGATATGGGCCAAATGTGAGCAACGAGGAGTTTCTTAGATGGGGCTTCTTGGTCAGCAAGGTTGAATTAAGCTGAACAGCCTGATTCCATGCTGTATGACTCCCTTCATACTTCAGTCCATCTTCATGTGTCTTTTGCTAGGCTGTATTAGGACAACATGATCTTCATAAGGAGATGATCGAAACTGCACTCTTTTCCTCTGAACTGTCATAAAATGCACTCATGTTGGAATATTGCAAAAGAGTGCCGGTGACATGCTGAACGTGCCACATGCAAGCAGCGGTAACATGTGACATGCTTGGTGCTCTGAACTTGCAAGAGTTGTGTGTGATATGCGACATTATTTCTGTGTGGGCATCAAATGGTGCCACGGTAAAAAATGTTGAATGATTTAAATAAACAAAAACTTACAATTTACCAGAGAAACAGCCGTGGTCAGAGTGAACATTTATTTCCAGTTATTTTCAGGGCGTGAGGGAAAGTGTGAGAACTCTCACTTCATCAGCATTCATGACCTGCGAGTCCAGAAAATGTATTTTGCATCTGCTCCAGTGATCCATGAATATTGCATTCAGCAACAACTCTCTTCACACTTCAGTCCATCTTCATGAAGGCAGTAAATGGGACAAATGTCTTTGTAATATCTCTTGCAGAGAAAATTGCAGAATAATAACATCAATCAAACAAATTAATATCTAAATGTTCAATGAATGCGCATGATTATAGTTGCTGCTATAAGAACTGCTAATTAACAATATTAGCACCATATAGATGATACCAGTACAACCACCCATAGATTCCCTATGGATTACAGAACCACCACCCACTGCATTCCCTATGGATTACAGTACTGCCCACTCACTGCACTCCCTGTGGATTACAGTACAATTCCTATGGATTACAGAACTGTACTGTCTGTGGATATCAATAAAGAACAAACACTGCACTCCTTGCGAAAAGCATATTTCTCTTCATAGTCCAGCTGATAGTCTGATAGCAAATCAGCTGTCTGTGGTTAGACCTGCCCAAATGAAATAGATAGAATGATTATTGCCAATGGGTGCAAATCCTGGGGGGGGAAGGGGGGATGGGGGGAGGGGGAGGGGGACCTGCCCCCCCATGTTTTGAGAGGTGGGGGACAATCCCCCCCATGTTTTGTGACCTGGGTGCTACAGCCAGTCGCAGGTGGGCTCGCCTGCCCCAGCTCTGGCTGTAGCGCCCAGGTCGCCTGCGTGCCCCAGGACTGGTTGCAGTCCCCAGGTCGCGAAATCTAATGGAAAACAAAAACGCCTGCGGGCCGGATGATTTCGGGTTACGGGCCAAAGCTGGCCCTTGGGCCGTGGGTTGCCGAACCCTGTCCTAGATATTAGGCCTCATTGTGTCTCCCCCATGTTTTAAAAGCAATTATTTCTGCCCATGGTATTTGGAGAGGTTATAGAATAGAAGGCCATAAGCAAAATTATCAGCTAAATAGGGAAGACATACTGTAAATTTGTATTATGGAGAACACTAAAGCCAATTGGTCACAGAATGATCGTGCAGGCAATAATGGAGCTAAAACTAACATTGAAAATCAAAATCTGGTGACGTTAGAACTCTGAAATTAAAACAGAAAATGCTGAAAAATCCAGCAGATTAGTCAGAATCTGTAAAAAAAGAATATATTTAAAGTTTCAGGTGGAATGGGGTCACAGAGGTGCATATTTATGATCTGAATGCTTCATTCTGCAGTTGATAAACAATTCCACTGTTTAAATGGGGTTATTCTAAGGACCAGATTTGACAATGCTGGTTTAACATCCCCACTGAAAGATAGCAATGAAATGCCAGCTTTGCACTGGCACAAAACCAAACACTCTGACTCAGAGGCTGTGAATTTAAATGCTATTATTTTGAGTTTATTTTGTGTTACTGAGCCAAGACTACATTAAAAGGCAGATTAATTAATGCTCCTAACTGTATTTATTCTGGTATAAAGCTGGCAAAAGTTGCTCACCACTTTCAAGATTGTAACTATTGTGTGACAAAAACAATTACCTCAGAGCTTATTTTTTTCCTTCTGACCTTCAGATTTAAGGGATGAAAATCTCAAATGATTGACTTTGACTTGTAGATTACACAGGTGGAATAACATCTGTGATTTCTGTTTTGTTGCAGACCACTTGATCGGACTCTGTTCCAGATGAAAAATAGCTGAGTATTTTTTCTGGAAGTGAACCCCTGAGGATAAAGGGAATGTCACACAACCACTTACGTAGGCAAGAACAATTCATCTGAACCAGCATTGCAAATGCAAGCATCCGAGCACAACACGGGTATCAGCAGGGAGTGCTTCTTTAAAGCTTCAGACAAAGACCTTCTGTGTAAATGGTTCATCTGTTGACCAGCAACCTTTGGGAATGTCAAAGGATTATTTGTGTTTAGCTTAATTACATGGAACTTCACTGCGTCAAGTGAATAGTAATCTTCCCAATGAAATATCACGCCTTTTGGAACACCAAATTTACTATGGTTGCGTCTCATGTGATCACGGTGGAGTTTGTTTATTCAAGCGGTGACCCGTGACTTAAAACACCTTCATATCTCTACTGTTCCTACTTCATGGCATCAATTGGTCTTCCATCTGTTTTGCGGCAAGCAGTATTCGCGGATGCGCAGTGTCTTTTGTTTATCAATTGCTGTATGCTTAAGGGCAATCAAATTCTTTAAGTGTGGTTACGCAGTTTTGTTACCAAATGGAGGTGTAAACTAAGAATGCGCCTTTGGTTTTTGTACTCCCGCTGAAGAAAGAGAAAGTGTTAATTCTTCCAAATAAACGAACGTGCATTCAAAAAGCATTGAAAACATTTGCCACAGAAGATGATTACATAGGCTGTTATTTAAAATGGTTTATTTTATGCCTGTCCATGTGAGTGAGAAAGATAATTTATTTTGGATCGTAAATTCTCAGTGATTGTAATATTATATGACAATTCCCAGATATCTGGAGTATGAATTACACACAGGGTACATTGTGTACTCAGTGGGTTCATAACCTCCAACAAAATCCATGACAGTATGTATGGACATCAACAGAAAAGGCATGAGGAGCTCAGACAATGTGTGTCTGGTCTAGTCAAGAGCTCTTCGCAGTCTGAATGCCAGAGAATAGTTAGACACAGGACACAATGCTTTAAAAATGCAGACCTAAATGCACCACGACTACATACATATCACTGCTTTCCGTCGAACTGATTTGACGGCGCTTTATACTGTAACATTTTAATTAACTCACCAGTTTCTGCACATTTTGTAATCTTTGCAGCAGTTTTGATGTCACTAGATTCAAATAAATCATTGTGCTTTATTAACTTGACTAGACATTTACACGATGACCTTCCCGAGCAGGTGTTGGACTCACTTCAGATGTTTCCCTAGATCTTTTTTTCCCAAGCATCATTCATAGGATTAAGCGGTCAACGAGTATTTATGGAATTCTTCGCCAGTTTTGACAAGATAATTCCCAGACTCATATGGCTTCACTTTCTCCCCACTTTCACTGTTTCTGATCTTCAGACCTGAGGGCTCAGGACATGAATTACATTATGGGACTTGGACCGCTTCTGGCAACTGTGTTGTGGTGCTTTCTCTATTCACCACCACTTTTCTGTTCAAATTGCTTTAGTAAAAGTCAACATGTCACCGTCTCATTTATTAAAATTCATCAAGATTACATCCTGTGGTGGGAAAATACTCCAAACTGACCTTTCCATTTTCCCATTTAAAGCTACTTGGCAAGAAGTGACATGTTTTTGATCCATTTTTCTTCAGAATAATTCGAATTGAAACCATCTGACTGTGGATCAGTAATAGGTACAACTTCCTCAGGAAGCCCACATATGAAAAATAAATAGATCGTATCTCTTCCGTTGCATATTCTGTGATAGAAAATGATTCCATTTAGTTTATTTCAAATGGCTGTCCAATAATAACAGGAATTAATATTATTTTGACACAAAATTGACAGGGACTGACTGGATAGGTATATGGACGGGAAGGGAATGGAGGGGTATGGTCTGAGTGCAGGTAGATGGGACTAGGGGAAAATAAATGGTCGGCACGGATTGGAAGGGCCGAGAAGGCCTGTTTCCGTGCTGTAATTGTTATATGGTTATATGGTTATATGGAACGGTTTCACAGGCCACTTATGTACAAGGATCCATTCAATGATCCGGACATACGATACATCTACTGGCTGAGTTCTCCACACGTGTTGATGCCAGGACAACTGATAAATCCTCTAGACCCTGCCTTCATTTTTACCAAAACCAAGTGTTCTGCCCAGTGTTCTTTTATCACCTTCCTTAATAATTCCTTCCGTATCATAAAATGGTGACTCAATGCTACGTAGTTTTGATTAGTGGACAATCTTTTGGCCGGTGATTGAGTGATTTCATATTAATATTCAAACCCGCGTGTAAAATTGTCCACACATTAAATGTTTGTTCATACACTTGCTTCCAAACAGGGTCTTGCCTTGTAGCTCTAACTATTGTCATTGCTCTGGTCCAAATCATTCACAACAGCATTTTGCATGAATGCTCAATATTGTTGTATTGGATTGGATGGTGTCCATTCCCTGTAATATCCACGCTACCATCATGAAAATAGCAGCTGATGTCTCCCAGTGACATTCGGACAGTACAAGGTAGGGAAGGTTAAGAGAGACATGGCCAAGTGTGCACAAATGGGACTAGCTTAGACAGGGCATCTTGGCCAGCATGGGCGAGTTAGGACAAAGAGCCTATGTCAGTGGTGTATGACTCTCCAGGCCGATGACTAATGGCCAGCAAAGACCTTCGGTAAGTAACTAATGTGAATAGTCATCAAAATGAGAAATGGTCAAATGTTATAGCCTCGTGTATAATCACTTCTTTTTCTTGCGTATGGCGTAAACAGCCTAAAGTTGTAAGACAACTTGTTCTGTTTGATCTTCTGTTTGTGCACGCCAGGTTGATTGCATTTGTTGAAACAGGGTGGACCACGTGAAGGTTGCAATCTCCCACCCCGTGTATAATCACCAATGTTTCCTTTTCTGTTGAATGGAATTTTTACTTGTAATTAATATGCAGGATACAAAGCAGTTGAGCTTTGGACAAAGTCCATTGCATGGCTATTTGATGCCCCAAATCCTATTAGGAGGCATCACAAGCAATTTTAGCACATGGATTAGTATTTAGCACATTGCGTTCAACAAATTTTATTCAACGTTAATCTTTTGCCTGACAGATAATAAATGTTTGCATGGCTCTCTCTTTTTAATAGCTGGTGAAGTAGCGCCAACATGGTTTGGTCATAATCTGACTCAGTATTGGATCGCACTTGATGCTAGCCTCTACTTTGTTCTGACTACAGTCTATTTTTCCATCTCCATTTATCTTCAAATCAAAAACCAAATTCCATTTGCACTAAACCATATTTGCCTTTGCAGGCTTCACATTATGTTGACATTGCATTCTAAACATTTTCACATTTGCTTGAAGGTTTTTAGTTCCCAAAGCAGTTGGTATGTTATCCTGATTGTACAGACAATGCTGGAAACTTGCAATGTCTTATCTGTTGTTCCCTGGGAAATTTTAGATGACGATTCTACTCTATATGGCAGCTTGATTAATGAGAGCACTGTTTTATGAGTAGTAATTGTCAAGTGGTGTTAACTTTAGAGTACTTGCTGTAAATTGCTGGAGCATATCATTGATAGTAATCTGATGCGTCACGTGAGCAAACATAACATTCTTGCCGACAACCAACATGCATTTAGGAGGCATAGATCATGCGAGTCTCAGCTTATCCTGACAACAAATGACCTGGCCAAGCACCTCGACTGTAACGTCATCATGGATTTAGTTGTACTGGACTTTTCTAAAGCATTTGATGTCATCCCACACCAGAGACTGCTTTGGAAGCTTGGCTTCTACGGTATTCGTTCCAACACGAAACGATGAATTTCCAGTTTCCTGACAAAACGTCTTCAGCGCGTGTGTGTGAACAGAAAGAGCTCCAATTGGCACCCAGTGTTGAGTGGTACACCCCAGGCCCACACCTATTTTTGCTTTACATCAATGACATCCATGAAAAAGTCGCAAGTACGACCAGACTATTCGCTGATGATTGTTTGCTGTACCATCCAATTAAGTCAGCTGATGATGAAGATGCTCTCCAAAAGGATCTCGATACTATGGCCGAGTGGTCACAACAATGGGGCATGCAGTTCAACCCTTCAAAATGTGAAACCATGCGTGTCACCAGAAAGAGGAATCCAGATGTCACATCTTACAACATACTTGGTGTCACCCTTGAAGAATCCAAACAAACCAAGTATCTTGGCATCAAATTGCAGAATGATCTACGTTGGAATGGCAGACTCATCATGTAACAGTGAAAGCAACAGGTGTCCTAAACTTCCTGAGGCGCAACTTCCATCATTGTTCAGCTTCTGTCAAGGAGAAGCCGTATTTCACCCTCGTTAGTCCTCATCTGGACTACGCAGTTGCAGCTTGGGACCCATACACAGATAAAAACATTTCATCCATCGAACGTGTCCAAAGACAGGCCACTCGATTTGTTACTAACACCTACGAGAGAGAAGCGAGTGTCACCAAACTTCTGAATTCTCTGGGGTGGAACCCTCTCCAAGACAGACGTGAAGCTCACTGTTTGACCTGTTTTTACAAAATGTTAAATGGTCAGCTAGACATAGATCACAAGACCTACACCAACCCCAAACCAATTAGGAGCAGACGAGGGCATTCGATCCAATTTGTGGTCCCAGCCTCAAAGACAGATGTGTACAGCAATTCGTTCTTTCCACGCACTATTAAAGCATGGAATAATCTCCACCAAGCCACGGTTGCCCAGCCAGATGCAACTAAATTTAAAGTGCCACTTTCTTCCCAATAACCCTCTCTGGCTAAACCCCTCCCTTCACCATCTCCAGTTTAAATTTCAGTTGGAATATTTTGGAGGACCAAGTAACCAAGAACCAAGAACCAAGAACTCTCTTCATAAGCAATAAGCTAGGCTTCGATGTGGGGCATATCTAGTTTGTGAGGGTGCTTTCTCCTACCAACACAGCATATACTGTAAATGGCATGTGAGTAGGGAGTGTTGCTTTTCACACATGCTTCTGCAATAGTACATCAGTAGAATAAATCACGGACTTGCCACTTCTGGATAACGTGATTCTGATGTTTCTTATCTACTTACTGCCGACTGCCACTACTGAGGATGAGTATATTTATGGAGCCTCCTCTTCCCTTTATCTGTTTCGCTGTTGTAGGATCGCAAAGCTGTGATGTGTTGCAGTACGGCAGAGCTCTATGCACTGTAATGCACACATAGTCCTGTGTGGCAGCTTCACCTGGTTTGCATCTTATTTTTTGTTAATACGGTACTTGATGCTGTTCCAATCATGCTCTTTTTCACTCCTCATTCAACCATGGTTGTACTTCAGGCTTTGATCATTGTGGCGCAGTGAAGCATATCCCAGACTATGAGATTGTATATTTTTAGATTAATTTAGTTTAGAGATCCAGCGCGGAAACAGGCCCTTTGGCCTACCGCGTCCGCTCTGACCAGTGATCCCCGTTTCACTAGCGCACACTAAAGGAGTGCACATGGCTACTGTTGCTGCTGCTGCTGATTGACAGCACCATATTGAAGATCTGCTGTGAGTCTATCCTATTCTGTGCAATTATAATGCCACACTACACAATGGGACCACTCATGGGGTGAAGATGGGTCTTTGCCTACAGTGGTCATTTTTGCCAGGAACATCAGAACCACATTATCCAGAATTGGCAAGTGGATGATTCAGCCCATTGAGGACTCCACTATTTCAGAAGCCAGTCTTCAGCTACATTGTCGGAAGGCCCAGGACATCACTGCAAGGGTTCCTCAGAAATGTATCCGAGACCCAATTATTCTCAGATGCTTCATCAATGATCAATCTGTTATAAGATCAAGGGAGTAGATGATTACTGGTAATTCCATTTGTAAATCTTCAGGAAATTAACTGATCAATGCCTGCATGTGGCAAGCCCTACACATCAGCTGTAGGCTGATATGTGGCAAATCACATTCCTGATGCAACAAAAATGCTCGGCAATGATCATCAGTAACAAACAAGTTTAATCACCTACTCTTTGTTCCCCATATAAATATTTGACTGGGCACAAGTGACCAGCATCACCTATGGACCAGCCACATTGAAATTGGCAGGTTAAAAGTGAGTTACTAAAATAGGAGAGGAAATGATGGATTACTCTCCACTAGCATGTTGAGTACAGCACCAAAGTTCAAAAAGTTGAACACAATCCTCATTCACGATTTATATTATCATTTTTTAAATTATTTTATAATATATTTTATGATCATTATTATAAAAGATATTATTACCATTCCAATCAACCCCATTTCCCAATTAACGTTGTTGTAGCCCTTGCACATTTTAATCTGTACGTTCTCTGTGATTGTAAAGGGCCTGTCCCACTTTCACGACCTAATTCAGAACTTTTTTACTCGTGGACATTTTTCATCATGCTAGAAAAACGCCCCGATGCCAAGAGTACCTACGACTAGCATCACGGCCTGCTATGACCTACCTACGACCTCCTATGACCTCGTGACGACCATGCTACGAGTATGAGTCAAGGGCAAACTCG
Source organism: Raja brachyura (assembly GCA_963514005.1). Next base: position 22,094,825 of record OY740784.1, on the reverse strand, counting down.
GCAGAGGTCGTGAATTAGGTTGTGGAAGTGGGACAGGCCCTTCACACTCTACTCTGCATGTTATTTATTTTCCCTTTTGCACCACCTGTAGTATATGTGTACGGTATAGCATGCAAAACAACGTTTATCATTGTTTCTCCGTACATAAACCAATAATAAACCAATACAGTTATCTGTTTGAATGAGATTCCAACAACTACCCCAACTTGTCTTTCCATCCTCCACTTGCTCACATTGGCTTCAGTACGTACCATCCACAAAATATAATGCTGTTATTTATCTGGGCTTCTCCAAACACACTCTCTAAAATTAATGACTTCCATCACCAAGAAGGAAAGGGTAGCAGGCATCTAGAAATAACAACACCTGCAAATTCTCCTCACTGCAGCATGCACATCATGACATATGATGAAAGAATGGATCGACTCGGCTTATATTCACTGGAACTTAGAAGGATGAGAGCGGATCTTATAGAAACATATAAAATTCTTAAGGGATTGGACAGGAAAACTGTTCCCGATTTTGGGGGAGTCCAGAACCAGGGGTCACGGTTTATGAATAAACGGTAGGAAATTTAGGATTGAGATGAGGAAAAACCTTTTCACCCCGAGAGATGTGAATCTGTGGAATTCTCTGACACAGAGTCAGTGGAGGACAAGTCATTGGATAAATTCAAAAGAGAGTTTGATGTAGCTCTTGGGGCTAACGGAATCATGCGATATTGGGAGAAAGCAGGAACGGGGTACTGATTTTGAATGATCAGCCATGGTCATATTCAATGGCGGTGCTGGCTTGAAATGCTGAATGGCCTACTCCTGCGTTTTTTTCCTATGCTTCTATTGCTGATGTGGAATTTTTCATTGTCTCATTATTGCAAGACAATAATCTCTACATTGTGACTTGCTCCAAATGCTGGAACTGCCCACATAACGGTCAGGGGTAGCTTCATTAGGATCAGTTGAAGAGTGTGATTTAACATCATCTGCTCAAATATATTAGGAAAAGGAAGCACTATCTTGCCTTGCCTTCCCTTTGCATCCTGAAAACAAACAATTAAAACAAAATATTGCATTGAAATCAGCAACATCAATTTGTATCTTGGTGTTACAGAAGTGAACCCTACGATTGTCAATTGGACTCTTGATGTGATATTCAAAAGCAAGGTTACAGGACTAACAATATGGGTTTAATACTGTTGCAAGGCAGTAAATTGATTTCCAGCTCATTTGTTGAAATATTGGCATTTTGAAGCAAACTGATTTTACATTGGTTCCAAAATGGCATTAAGATTAACTTAAATTAAGAAAAATCATAAATTATAATGAGTGTGAAGAAGGGTCTCAACCCAAAATGTCACCTATTTGTTCTCTCCATAGATGCTGCCTCACCCACTGAGTTTCTCCAGCATTCATGTCTACCATAAATTATAGATAATACATATGTCTCAATGGTTGATAAATACTATGCACACATTGAACTGCTTTTTGCCCTACTGGTTGAGAGATGATTGAACCACAAGCAGTCTGTTAGATCCAATAAGTGCTGCTGTTCCAGCCAGACTTCAACAGATATACAGTATTTTGGAAATATAAGCTTTGAACAATAAATAGTAAGTAATACTGAGCTGAAAGTTAGACACAAGGAACTGCAGATGCTGGTTTACAAAACATCCTGGAGTAACTCAGCATCTTTTGCGAATATGGATATTCAGGTTGGGACCCTTTTTCAGGCTGATTGTGGTGGGGTGGGGTGTGGATAAAGCAGGAAGAGAGGATAGGCTATGCAGAAAAAGACACAAAGTACTGGAGTAACTCAGCAGGCTTCACAACTTGCAAACTTATATTAGTCAAGAGTTAAGTCAAGAGTGTTTTATTGTCATATGTCCCAGATAGAACAATGAAATTCTGCTTGCTGCAGCACAACAGAATATGTAAACATATTATGTAACGGGGGAATAAAAGTTCAGTGTATATATATATATATATATATATATATATATATATATATATATATGCACACATACTCAATAAATAAACAAATATAGTGCAATAATAATAATAGTCTGTTGTAGTTCAGAGCTTATTTGTTGTCGTGTTTCATAGCCTGATGGCTGTAGGGAACTCTGGCTTCACAATTTTGCACATCTTTTATCCTTATCTCACATCTTTTAACTTTACATCTCTGGTCTTTGACCACCCAACTACCTCTCACCCATCCCCCCCCCCCCCCCAACCCTGTACCCACCCTATCACTTATCAGGCATTGTCTAGCCCCTCCTCTCTTCCAGCTTTCTCCTACCCCCCCCTCCCCCACCACAAGCAATCTGAAAGGTCCTGTCGCAAAACGTCACCAATCCATCTTTTCCAGAGATGCTGCCTGACACGCTGAGTTACTCCAGCACTCTGTGTCTTTTCTTGAGTGCATAGTTACACTGTTTAAGCCATATAAGATAATTTGGGAAAATGTGCTGAAATTATATCTTAATTTCATGGATATATTGTTCGTCGATTGCAGAACCCATCCGTGGTGTATTTCTATATAAATGAATGTGCTTATGTGTCATAATGTGAGATTTGATTATTGTTTAAGAAAGACCTGCAGATGCCGGTAAAATCGAAGGTAGACATAAAATGCTGGAGAAACTCAGCAGGTCAGACAGCATCTATGGCAAGGAGTTGCCGACATTGCGGGTCGAGACACTTCTTCAGACTGATGTGGGGGAGGGACAAAGATAAAATGTAGGTGGAGACAGCAAGACTGGTGGGAGCACTGGGAAGGGGGAGGGGATGGGGAGAGAAAGCAAGAGCTATCGAACGTTAGAGAAGTCATTGTTCATACCGATGGGTTGTAAACTACCCAAGCAAAATATGAGGTGCTGTTCATCCAATTTGCACTGGGCCTCACTCTGACAATGGAGGAGGCCCAGGACAGAAAGGTCAGATTGGGAATGGGAGGGGAGTTGTAGTGCTGGGCCACCGGGAGATCTGGTAGGTCAAGATGGACCGGGCGGAGGTGTTCAGCGAAACGATCGCCGAGCCTGCGCTTGGTCTCGCCGATGTAGAGAAGTTGACACCTGGAACAGCGGAAACAGTAGATGAGGTTGGAGGCGGTGTTCAGGCAGAAGAGGAGCTGAAGTTCTCATATCTACACTGAACGTCCACTCTAAACTGGATTGCCTTTACTGTCAGTTTCCTTGGTTGATAGGAAAACTGAAACAGGGGATTATGTTCAGGTGACCTCAATCAGTGCATCAAGAAGGAAAGAGATATTTGATAAATCCAAAATGTATGTTGTTCTTTTGCATTGTTATATTTGTGAGATCATACCTTTCTTGTTGCCTGGAAATCAGGGCTGTACTCGCAACATCACCATGGGAATCTTTGGAAGTGCATGAGAAAAGCAAAGAAATGAATATTTGTCAAGTTGCTCTCGTCCTTTTTTCCCCCTGCTTCATACTCATTAAATAAATATAACAGCTCAAGAAATAATAGCTCCATTCACTTATTGGAAATAGTTTAACTTTGCTGAGAAACGTCCATACTTCTATTTCTATATTTTAACACTGTCTCATTCTTGCATTCCTATCCGTCTAACTGCACTTGTGGCTTTCCACATGATGTTGTGGCCTGTGACCCAATCATTCCATGTGGGATCATTCTGAGGCAGTTTGAATCTGCTTCTTGGGTGAAAGTTTCCAAATCAAGTTCTTCAAACAGACAGGACTTTTGCAGTTGCTTGTTGGGTGATTAGTCGAATCACTTCACAAAAGAGCCATTTTTATGATGCTTTCAGAATGCTCCATAGTAGTTTGCAGCCAATGAGATATTTGTTGTTAGTACAGTGGTTCGTGCGATAATATAGGAAAAGTGGCTGTCGGTATGCAATGAGCTTCCTCCCAAAATAACCTGATAATCTCAACTAGTAATGTGTCTTTCCATCTTTCATTTCTACTTGAGAGGACACCTGTGCCCTTGGTTTCAACATCTAAATGATGGCATCTCCAACGCTGCAGAAGATCGTCTGTATTGTACTTCAGTGTCAGCCTGGATTTATGTGTTGTATCTTTGGAATGGGACTTGAACCCACTACCATCTAACTCAGATTGAACAGGCCTTAGTCCAAGGACAATCAGGTCAGTCTAGTGAAGAATTCAGCAATGCACGCACTCCCAATTAAATGTGCAGTCTTAATGGCTGGAAAAGGTTTAGAGGGATTTGGGCCAAACGCAGGCAGTTGGGATGGGGCACCTTAGTCGGCATGTACAAGTTGGGCCAAAGGGCCTGTTTCCTTGCTCTATGGCTCTGTGACTCTCTGACTCTAATGGTTTTGATGAAGGTCAGAGTTTCATCAGGCACTGAACAAAGGGGAGGGCAGCAAGGATCCATCGGGTGAATGGATACAATTAAACAGCTACATCCGAGCACAACAATTTACTTTAGACTTTACTGTAGACTTCAGAGACACAGTGTTGAAACAGACCCTTCGACCGCCTAATCCATGTCGACCAGTGATCATGCCATACATTAGCACTATCCTACACACTACGGACAATTTACACTTTTTATTGAAGCCTCCAAACCTGTACATCTTTGGAGTGTGGGAGGAAACCGGAGCACCCGGAGAAAACCCACGCGGTCGCAGGGTGAACGTACAAACTCCGGACAGCAACACCCGTTGTCAGGATCGAACCCATGTCTCTGGCACTGTAAGGCAGCAACTCTACTATGCTGCCCCCAATGTTATGCAATTATTTTGAAAAGATCCTTTTTTGTATCGAACTATAATTGTTATGAATTCTATTTCAGTGTGATTTCCTTTTAAATATATACCTACACGGCTACAAGTTAGCAAATCTTTAGTAAGTGGTTCATAATAAGAACGTCTAATAATGTGCTCATTTCTAATCTGAACGTTTGATCTAAGTGTTGAATTTATAGGATTTCCAACCAGATCTGCCAGTGTCAACTTCCTTCCTAAGGTTATCCGGCTAAAGCAAATAAGATTTACGCAGTTACTTGTTGGGAGATTGGTTGCATTTCATTGTCAAAGAGACAAAGACATTATTATAGTGCTTTTCATAAAACCCAGCATAAGAGACATCTTACACAATGCTAGTCCATTATGTAGAGAGTGTTGGTGAACCACTTGTGAATTAGTTGAAAAAATAATAATTAGCAGTTGTTAAGCCACATCCTCCTGTATCATCAGGCAAATACATTATTGCCTTGAAACGGGGTGAGGTAGGATTAACTTTCCTTGGGTGAGAGTGCAACTGAGTCAAATATTGCTACTCCAGAAATTCAGCTGGGAATTTCCCATTTGCGAATCATGCCTGCTTCTTACATGGGATGTACACAAATATTTGAACTTCAATTCCTGCCTGAAATTCTCTTGGACCATTTCGGACACCTCTTACTGGACCTTTCTGACCATCTTAGGAGACAAACGATCCATTGACATTTACCACTACTGTGTGTATGTTATTTACTTTGTTAACTTCATGTGAACAAGGAATTTCATTGCATCCTGGCGCATATGACAGTAAACAAATCTGAATCTGTATTTGATCTGAATCTGAAAGGAATAGTTGAAATTTTGGGTCATGGCCCTGTATCAGAACTGAGGGTGTAGATGGAAGATAGTCGGTATAAAGACGATGAGACAAGGGCTGTTAGATGACAGGTAGAACTAGATTATGTTGGAGGCGATGGGCATGTGTAGTATTTCCGCTGACTGGATCGCATGCAACTTTCCAAATTCTGAATTATAAAATAAACTAAACTAAACATAAAAGCTTTTCACTGTACCTTGGTGCTCTTGACAATAAAATAAACTGAATAATAAACTAAACTGAATAATTAACTAAATTAAACTAAACCAAACTAAGGAGAAGAGCAGTGTAGACACAGAAGCTGGTAGGCTATAGGGTGAAATAGATAAGGGGTATCAACAATGAGCTGATGAACTAAATGGAGGAAATGGAGAGCAAAGGTAATGACCGAGGCTGGAGGATGGAAAGTGGAGTCAGATAAGGGACAGATTATGGGCAAATGGAACTAGTTGGGGTAAGGCTGTGGAGGATAGGGCAGACGAGAAGAGACCCAGGTGGATAGGTGTGTTGATGATAAGCTGGTGGAAATGGGAAAGGTGAACAAATAGAGAGACAGAATCTCGGTGGACTGGTAGATGTGGGAAAGGAGCATAGAAGCCTAAGCTACAGGAGGAGTTTGGTCTGGTTAGGACTTTATTCCTTGAAGTGCAGGAGGCTGAGGGGTGATCTTAGTGAGGTCGGAAAGATTTCATAGGAACCTGAGGGACAACTTGTTCACAGAGAGGGTGTGGGAATATGGAGTGAGTTGCCAGACAAAGTCATTGGGGCGTGTATAAGAACAACATTTGGATAGGAAAGGCTTAGAAGGATATTGGCCAGTCCTGGGCAAATAGGTTAGATAGTTTAGATAGGTAAGCTTAGATTAGGTCAGCATGGAGAGTTGGGCTGAGAGGCCTGTTTTGTGCTCTATGACTCTTTGGCTCAACTGATGGACTTTCAGGAGAATAAAATGGGATTATTACAAGATTAGTGTAAATGGGCATGATATTCAATAGACGCAAAAATGCTGGAGTAACTCAACAGGTCAGGCAGCATCTCTGGAGAAATGGAATTGGCGATGTTTCGGGTCAGGACCCTTCATCGGACTGTTGATGTTCCATGTGGATTTGGTGGACCATGGACCTGTTTCCATGCCTCTATGATCCTATGGCTAGTGCTATCTCGTCCAGCAATGTTTATGGATAATAACTTCAACAATATCCCAAGATATATCCCAAGATATATCCAAAGAGGGAGTTAGATGTGGCCCTTGTGGCTAAGGGGATCAGAGGGTATGGAGAGAAGGCAGGTACGGGATACTGAGTTGGAGGATCAGCCCTGATCATATTGAAGAGAATGGCCTACTCCTGCACCTAATTTCTATGTTTCTATGTTTCTATCCCTAGGCTTAAATGATGCAGACATGAAACAGTTTATTGGAGTCTTGAAAGAACTATGCAGCAGCTCAAATCAGCCATGGTTCACTTGATGGTCCCATCCCTGAGGAAGAACTGAGAAGAGCAGACGTACTGTGCTGCCTGCTGCACATCAGGAGAGCTACCACTGCCAACAGATTAAGGGAACCATCTGCTTCTTCGTGAGGAGCAAGCTGCTGAGCCAAAGGAAGCAGCTGCCACGGAAGGCTTCCAACCTCAGCCTTCAGCCAGATCTCTGCACCAGTAGGACGTTGCACAATGCTTCTCCTCACCTGCTCCTTCTCCCCCAACCACCACATCCTTCTGCTATTTCCCATCCAGCTCATCACCTGAACCCATTTACGCACAGAGCGTTGAAGAACATCCATCCCATTGACTACCATTCACAGACCTGCCACCTGAAAATATTTAAAGCTGCAGCTGGCTGTGAAAAATTGCTTCCGAATTGCTTGAAATCTGCTAATTATAGTTGTTTTCGTTTTGTAAGAGTTCTATTTGATCTCTGTTTGGGGATAATTTTAACTCGTGGCACCAAGTTAAAAACAGCTGCCAATGTCAGACTTGCTCAGATTTTCTGTTCCATGTGTTGGTGTTTCGCTATCGCCCGTCTCGTAGCGATAACGGTATAATTGACCCCATTTATTCCATTCAGCCATCTGAAAACAATAGGGCCATTACTCACAGCAATTATCAGAACTGCTCATCAAATCAAGACTATTTTTTCGTTCAGCGCACTTTTGAAGTATATCTGTATAAATAGCGACGAATGTATGCATATGTGTGATCATATTGCGGAAATGCTATTAATCTGATTGTTCCCAGACACCTTTGTATTTTCTTTCCCTTTTTCCGCTAAAGGCGTTTGCTCAAAGTTTTAGGAGATATGTTATTTATCTTTGCTGTGCCATTATCTTATTAAAGCAGAATTAGTTGGCTGTGCTACTGATCCTCAACATCTCTTGTTAATGTCAGTGACTCGGAATGCATATGGTTCAGCTCTCGTTTGGAAATAATGTGAACAGAAGACAACACTGCCTTGTATTCCAGTGAATACACTTCATTTATTGCAACAGTAGTTTTTATTGCCCATCGTATTAGGATCATCAGGTTAAGTCAAGTCGAGGTGACCAGCTTATGTATACGTACAGTTCGTTCGCTCGTGTCAGACGACGAGTAGCTCGCTTTTGGCTTCTGTCGTTGTCCAACATGTTGACAGAATTGGTCGCCCGATGTGTCACAGACTGCATCATGTCATCGCTTCCGGGAATCGCCACGAGAAGGCTTCTGTCATGATCCCCATATGTACAGTGAGCTACAGTACAATGAAGATCTTGCTTGCAGCAGCATCACAGGTACATGGACTCAGACACATGAATTTTGCAAGACAGTAAGAAGAAAAAGACAAGATATTAGTTCAAACCACAGTTAGAAAACAAGTCTATAGTGGAGCAAGAGGTAGTCTGTAGTGTCCGCTTGCTTATATTGGGTTGGGGTTGATTCAAGAATCTAAAAGTGTTAGGAAAATAGCTGTTCCTGAATCTGGTCCTGTGAGATCTGGTCCTGTGAGATTTTGGGCTTCTGTCCCTCCTGTTTGATGGGAGCGAGAGGAGGTCATGTCCCAATTGGTTGGGATCCGCCATTCTCTGCTGCCTCTTGCGTTATAATTTCCACACAAGGTGCTTGGTGCAACCAGTCAGGATACCTTCTACTGCACATCTGCAGAGGTTTGCTAAAGCATTTGATGACATACCGAATCTCTTTAAACTTTTAAGAAAGTAGAATTGTGATTACATCAGGCCGACACAGTTGTGCAGCGGTAGAGTTGCTGCCTTACAGCGCCAGAGAGCCGGGTTGAACCTGACTATGGGTGCTGTCTGTACGGAGTTTGTACATTCTCCCTGTGACCATGACGGTTTGCTCTGGGTGCTCCAGTTTTCTCCCACACTCCAAAGATGTGCAGGCTTGTAGGTTAAAATTCGGTCCAATTGTAAATTGTCCCTAGTGTGTTGGATAGTGCTAGGGTGCGGAGTGATCGCTGGTCGGCGCGGACACAGTGGGCTGAAGGGCCTGTTTCCCGTTAGAGGCTTAAGTCAATGTGTCTGGCTCAGGACAGAGATGTTAACACCATGGAATTTGAAACTGCTAATTCTCTCCTCAATCGACACACTGATGGAAGCTGGCACATAGCCTCCTGACTTCCTCTTTTTGATGTCAATGATAGGTTCCTTGGTTTTGTTGAGGTTGAGCGAGAGGTTGTTGTTGTGGCATCACTCAGGTGTGTTTTTATTTGATAAATGAATTTTTCTGCAACAGCAGCTAGTCTGGACCTGCTGGCTGCGGCAGCTCCACGTACATTGCAGGCCTCAATTCATAAGGCAGAACTGAAGGAAATGTGAGGAGGTGTATTGTAGGGAGGTGTGATTGGCAGCTGCATAGAGGGGAGGGGAAAGGAGGGAACGGAGGTCAGCCTGACCCGAGTTGGGTCGCACCATAAATCTCATGCCTTGTAAAAGTGAAAGTTGTGCATCTTATAATCATCATTGGAGTCAGGACTCAGGCAGTGTTTGTTTTCCCTGGACTGTTTTCAGTTCTTCCTCACACATCTTGGCCCCGCTCCTTCCTGGTTCAGGGAAAATTGGGGGGAAAATAGCTCCTTTTCAATTTATGACAACTTTTTGTGTCTTTAGATAATTTGATTGATGGCAATTCTGGTGCTGAGGTTTGGGAAATGAAATTAAGTGGTTAGTTCGTTGAGCTCCTGCTCCACAGCTTCAACCATCTGAGTTAAATCCTGACATCTGATGTAGTCTGTATGGAATTAGCACATTCCCTCTTTGGCTGCTCTAGTTTCTTCCCATGTCTCAAAGATGTGCAGAAATTGCTCGCACTAGCTTGTGGCTGTTGTATGTGGGTGGTGGAATCTAGAGAGACGATGTGATTGTGAGGAGAAAATGTTACTGGAAAATTAGTGTGAGGATGGGATTGCACTTAGAGCTGGTGCTGACTTAATGGACTGGAAGGCCTCCTTCTCTATCATAAAGTATAGCACAGCGACAAGGATTTCCATCGTCAATACGCAACAGAAATTAATCTATGAGCAACTGGCAATGTACAATCTGTGCAGAGTTTGAGAATGTTATTCTGAGGCAACTTAGTTTTGACAAACTTCCCATGAAGCAGATACTAGAAATTATGTTGGCAGTTTGAAAAAGTTGTTCCTAAATCTATTCCTGTGCCAAGAGTAACAGGCCATCCACAATTCCTGAGGTTGAACCAACATCTAATTTTACCATCTTGTTTGCCAAGCATTGTTTCACCTTCTCGCCATGTTTGGCCTCTACATCTTGCACTTTGCGATGGAGATTGGGCCCAACTATTCACTGTGACCACATTGGCTGGAGGAGAGATGGTTCTCTGATCAAATGTCCTCGCTTAACCCATCACAGACAGGATCCTAGATATTCAGTCTGAAGAAGGGTCCCGGTCCACAACGTTACCTATCCATGTTCTTCAGAGATGCTGCCTGACCGGCTGAATTGCTCCAGCACTTTGTGTCATTTTGCATAAACCAGCACCTGCAGTTCCTTGTTTCTACAGAATCCTCGCGTGACTGCTCAATGTGCAGCATCCACTGGCTGGATGTGACCATACAATAAACCTGCTCCTCACACATTCTTATTTGCTAGCTCTGCACAAATGTTTACTTTGCTGGATATGGCACCATTGCAAGCTTGAAATATTAGGACAAGTGATGTCCCAGTGGTATTTCGATTAGATTCCATCCCAATGTTGTTCGGAGGGCTGGAAACTCCAATTAGGTGTGAGCAGCAGACCATTTCCGTGCTTGTGTTTAATCTGGTGTCATGAAACTTCAGGCGGTTCATAGTCAATGTTGAGTCTTCCATGATCATGTTCCCTTGCCTGCAAAGCACCTTCTCCAGTGGTCTATCGCATTGCTGGAGCACGGCATGCGGTGGGACATACAGTGGAGGGGTTTAAGGTGCGGGAAGTGAGATTGTGGACACTGGAAACGGTACTTAATTTTAGCTACTTTACTTTCGACATACAGCATGGAAACAGGCCCTTTGGCCCACCGACCAGCGACCACCCGTACACTAGCACTATCCTACACACCAGGGATAATTTACAATTTTTACACTTTTACCAAAGCCTATTAACTGACAAACCTCCATGTCTTTGGAGTGCAATGGGAGGAAACCGGAGCATCCGGGGAAAAACCACGTGGCCACAGGGAAAACGTACAAGCTCCATACTGACCGACGTCAGGATCAAATCCAGATCTCCAGCACTGTAAAGCAGCAACTCTACCACGGGGCCACTGTGCCCCCCCCACCCCACCCCAACGGTGATGTAAAGTATAATCCTGACCAGGTCAGCTGTTGCTTGGCTGGTTTGTGGTTCAGCACTTCCAATTTAGCACCATGATGTTGGTGAAGAGAACTTTGCAGGATCAGATTGGCAAACAGTGCTTACATTGTGTCCAAATCTGATAACAGGTCTAATGCCTTGTAGTTTTTTCTCTGTTCTCGTAGTTTGGTACAATCAAGTGGTTAATAGGGTGCAGTTAAGAATTAATTGCATTGCTAGAAGATGAAGTCACATATAATAGAGTGATTAAGGATGGATGTTCTTCCATAAAGATCATTTATGGGCCAGATATTTCTTTATGATAGTTTTCACTGTTACTAACGTAGATTTTGGATGCTGGAAATCTGAAATAAGAACAGAAACATTGATTAGAAGGAAGTGAGTCCTGAGGGTGGCTAGAGCCGGTAGCCTGGGCTCCCTGAGTGTGCTTGCTGTAACTTACATTCCCTGGAGTTGGTGGCTGAATAAACCAATCTTCTGCAGCCTCTGAGGTATGTAGACACAAAATGGCCCACTCTGAGGGACAAGCAGCATCTTTGGAGAGAAGGAATGGGTGATGTTTCGGGTTGAGACCCTTCTCGGAGGTAGAGCAGGCTCCACGCTATGGGCAGGCTTGAAGCAGCTGGTCTTGAGGCATTGCCCGCAGAAAGCCCTCATGGGTTTTGACTTCACCACACTATCAACGCCTTTAAAGGGCTTTGAAAAGTGCTTAAAAGGACACAAAGTGCTCATGTAACTCAGCATTTCTGGGGAAGATGGATAGGTAATATTTTGTGCTGGGAACCTTTTCTTCAGTTGAGTTTAGGTTGGTTTAGTTCAGAGATACAGCATGGAAATAGGCCTTTTGACCCTACCATGTCCACGCCAACCAGCGATCTCCATACACTTGCACTATCCTACCGCACTAGGGACAATTTACCAAAACCAATTAACCTACAAACCTGTTAAAGAAGGAACTGCAGATGCTGGAGAATCGAGGGTGCACAAAAGGCTGGAGAAACTCAGCGGGTGCAGCAGCATCTAAGGAGCGAAGGAGATAGGCGACGTTTCGGGTCGAGACCCTTCTTCAGACGCACCTGTTTGTCTTTGGATTGTGGGAGGAAACCGGAGCGCTCGGAGAAAATGACCATGATCACAGTGAAAGCGTAGAAACTCTGTACACACAAGCACCCGTACTCAGGATAGAACCCGGGTCTCTGGTGCTGTAAGGCAGCAACTCCACAACTGTGCCACTGTGCCGCCCTTCAGACTAATACTTAACTGTTTCTGATAGTTAGGCGCATTTAGAAAAGACTTAAAAAGTATTAAAAAAGTAAAAGTAAAATTAATATATTAAAAAACTTATTGAATACTAACAAATGCATTAAAAGTATTAAAATAAGTATAGAGAATTTAACTGCACTTCACCGGGTCAATGAGCCAATTTACAGTAAGCACATGGGGTCACAGTATCCAAGCCTATATTTCCTGCTGTAACAGCACCCCATATTTTGCTTGGGCAATTTACAACCCAGTGGTATGAATATTGATTTCTCTAACGTCGTAACCCTTGTATCCTCTCTCTCTCTCTGTCCCTCCCCCACCCTAGTTGTTGCACTAGTTTCAGTGTCCTGGTGAGTTTAATTATCTGTATAATTCGTTTTTGCCTGGCCCACAGCTAACAATGGACCGTTTCCTTGATCATCGTTGCTTTTTTGCACATCTCTCATTTCTTTGTTCTATATCTCTCTATATCACCGTCTATATCTCTCGTTTCCGTTTTCCCTGACTCAGTCTGAAGAAGGGTCTCGACCTGGGGTGGAAGATTGCAACCTTCACGTGGTCCGCCCTGTTTCGACGAATGCAATCAACCCGGCGTGCACAATCAAATAAGATCAAATAGAACAAGTTGTCCTACAGCTTTAGGCTGTGCACGCCATACGCAAGAAGAAGAAGGAGAAAAAGGGTCTCGACCTGAAAAGTCGCCCATTCCTTCTCTGCAGAGATGCTACCAGTCCTTCTGAGTTACTCCAGTGATGTTCATCGTCTCACTCTTTAGCAGGACAGTGCTCCGTGGTGTGAAGATGTGTCAGCAATAAACCTTCAGGATGTCTCAGACTTCCATACTTGGCTCTGAATGCACATGGGTGTGAGGCTCCCGAGGCACGTGTGGTTCAGAACTGGTGGCCCCTTGCAACCAGTCAGCTTAACGAAGCCAACATTTCATCAACTTGAAATATTAATGCTGCTGCTGCCTGTTTCCATCCATTTCAGATTTTATTATTGATTCTCACATGCTATTTTGTAATTATTTGATAAACTAGATTTAAATTCACCAGCTGTCTCGATGGGATTTGAACTCAATTTCCATCTCGTTCCTGAAACTTCCTGTAATTGTACCCACTATACCATGGCCTCCTGCCTGCATTGTTAACTCTGCTCTAGATTCCAAAGACATTCCAGGTGCAGAACAGCTGGGAGAAAGCTGTTTCCTGTAAAGTTTTAAAGGATCCTTGTCTCTTCCAAAGTAAGGCATTGGAAAGTTTTAGCAGCGATTTTACTTACACTACTTTGTAGCCTCTTGCTCTCTGGATTATTTAAAATGTATGTTAATAATGGCAGAAGCTCTAGGCAATTACTCAGGCAAAAGGGGGCAGGGGTAGGGGCAAGCTAATGGAGAAGTAATTTGCTGCTCATTGAACAAATAATGAGGCTGTTATTCGAACATGCTTCGAATAACACATCTACAGTGAGAGTCATAGAGTGACATAGCGTGGAAACAGGCCCTTCAGCCCAACTTGCCCACAGCATGTCCCAGCTACCACTAGTCCCATCTGCCTGCATTTGACCCATATCCCACAAAACCTATCCTATCCATACTCCTGTCTAACTGTTTCTTAGATAGTTGTGATAGTCCCTGCCTCAACTACCTCCCCCATCAGCTCGTTCCATACATCACCACCCTTTGTGTGAAAAATGGAAAGGATTGGGGATGTGCAAAGATTTGGAGTCAGTCCTAACCCACGACAGAAGGGGGAGGAGTTGTACAGTTTGATAGCCACAGGGAAGAAGGATCTGCATTGTTCTGTCCTGCATCTTGGTGGAACCAGTCTGCTACTGAAGTTACTCCTCAGGTTGACCAGTGTGTCATAGACGGGGTGAGCTGTATTGTCCAGGATGCTCCACAGTTTGACCTTAAACCTATGTCCTCTGGTCCTCGACTTCTTTACAAACAGTGGTGGCGCGACTCACGTTGCAGCGGCCCCTACAGCCTGTCTGTCTTTTTTTTTATTTTTTGTCTAGTTAAAAGTAGTTGTTCGTGTTTTTTTTGTAATGTTTCTAACTGTGTATATGTGGGGGGTGGAGGGGGGAAGGGGCAAACTTTTAAAATCTCTTCCCTGCACGGGAGACCCGACTTTTCCCTGTCAGGTCTCCGTTGTTGTTGGGGCCTAGTACCGTGGAGCGGCCTCCGACCGGTATTACCTGGGGGCTCCAGTCACGGAGTCTGCGGACCTGCGGACTCACCATTGTGGGGCTGGTTGGCCTCGGAGCATGGTGGCTCGCTGCTGCGGCCCGACTCCGGAGCTCCAGCTCCAGCTCCAGCTGTAGATTACTGCCGGTGGACTGTCGGGATATCGGGAGATCGTGGGTCCAGGTGGGAGACCGCTCTCCGGAGCTCCCACAACGCAACTTCTCCAGCCCGTGTCGCGGGGTTGGAACAACCCGGAATAGGGCCGTACATTGCCCGGCGCGGCTTTAATGGGCGTAGTACATTCCAGTGCCCGCCAGGGGGCTCCAACTTTTGTGACTTTGGGCCTAGAGCGGGGGCTGCACATCACTGGCGCGGCCTCAATGGCCG
Organism: Raja brachyura; assembly: GCA_963514005.1. The sequence continues at coordinate 22,079,572 of OY740784.1, read as the reverse complement.
TGGGACTTAACACCGCCCGCCTGGGGCTTCGACATCGGGAGAAGAATGGTGCGGGGGAGAGAGAAGAACTTTGCCTTCCATCACAGTGAGGTGGAGATTCACTGTGATGGATGTTTGTGTGAATTTGAATTGTTTGTGTGTTTTTTAATGAATTGTTCTGTTTTGTTTGGCTTGTAGAAACGGAGTGTCGTTTGAGCCTCTCTGAGGTTCGAATGACAAGTAATATAACATAATCTAATCTAATCTACAAACAATGTACATAGGAGGTAGAGTTTCCTTGGGGAGCTAATGCAAAGGTGCAATGATTTGTCCAAAGACCACTGCAACCCACTTGCAGCAGTCAACATACTGCAGCCCTGAACTCTTTTGCCTCCATGCTTTCCAGTCTGCTACAAGTTACACCTGTAATATCACTGAGTCTGCAGTGCAACGTTGCATTAAATAGTGAACTGATGGCTGATGCACTTGAACATAATGGTTTCTTCAGTGACAGTGTAACCACTGAGAAGGGCTGCACGGAATTTGTGCACATGGTTACATTGTACCTGCAGGATTGGAAGAATCACTCCATTCCCTTCATCAATCATTTAAAGCCATCTGATGCAAAATGCTGGAGTAACTCAGCGGGACAGGCAGCCTCTCTGGAGAGAAGGAATGGGTGACATTTTGGGTCGAGATCCTTCTTCAGACCTGAAGAAGTCTTCAGTCTGAAGAAGGATCTCGCCCTGAAACTTCACCCATTCCTTCTCTCCAGAGATGCTGCCTGTCCTGTTGAGTTACTCCAGCATTTTAGAACATAGAAACATAGAAAAATAGGTGCAGGAGTAGGCCATTCGGCCCTTCGAGCCTGCACCGCCATTCAATGTGATCATGGCTGATCATCCAACTCAGTATCCCGTACCTGCCTTCTCTCCATACCACCTGATCCCTTTAGCCACAAGTGCCACATCTAACGCCCTCTTAAATATAGCCAATGAACTGGCCTCAACTACCTTCTGTGGCAGAGAATTCCAGAGACTCACCACTCTCTGTGTAAAGAATGTTTTCCTCATTTCGGTCCTAAAGGAATTCCCCCTTATCCTTAGACTGTGACCCCTTGTTCTGGACTCCCCCAACATCGGGAACAATCTTCCAGCATCTAGCTTGTCCAACCCCTTAAGAATTTTGTAAGTTTCTATAAGATCCCCCCTCAATCTTCTAAATTCCAGCGAGTACAAGCCGAGTCTATCCAATCTTTCCTCATATGAAAGTCCTGACATCCCAGGAATCAGTCTGGTGAATCTTCTCTGTACCCCCTCTATGGCAAGGATGTCTTTCCTCAGATTTGGAGACCAAAACTGTACGCAATACTCCAGGTGTGGCCTCACCAAAACCCTGTAAACTGCAGTAGAACCTCCCTGCTCCTATACTCAAATCCTTTCGCTATGAATGCTAACATACCATTTGGTTTCTTCACTGCCTGCTGCACCTGCATGCCTACTTTCAATGACTGGTGTACCATGACACCCAGGTCTCGTTGCATCTCCCCTTTTCCTAATCTGCCACCATTCAGATAATAGTCTACCCTCATGTTTTTGCCACCAAAGTGGATAACCTCACATTTATCCACATTATACTGCATCTGCCATGCATCTGCCCATTCACTCAGCCTATCCAAATCACCCTGCAGCCTCCAAGCATCCTCCTCACACCTAACTATACCCCCCAGCTTGGTGTCATCTGCAAATTTGGAGATGTTGCATTGAATTCCCTCGTCCAAATCATTAATATATATTGTAAATAGCTGCGGTCCCAGCACTGAGCCTTGCGGCACCTCACTAGTCACTGCCTGCCATTCTGAAAAGGACCCGTTTACTCCTACCCTTTGCCTCCTGTCTGCTAGCCAGTTCTCTATCCACATCAATACTGAACCCCCGATACCGTGTGCTTTAAGTTTGTATGCTAAAAGCACATGGTATTGGGGGTTCAGTATTGATGTGGATAGAGAACTGGCTACCTCCAGTGTAAACCGGCATCTACAGTTCCTTCCTACACATAAAAGACATTTGGACAGGAACATGGATAGGAAAGGTTTAGAGGAATATGGGCCAAACACAGTCATGCGGGATTAGTATAGATGGGGCATCTTGGTCGACATGGGCAAGTTGGGACGAAGGACTTATTTCCATTTCCTTGTTCCATGTTGGAACAAGGACATGGCAGACCAATTGAATAACTACTTTGGTTCTGTCTTCACTAAGGAAGACATAAATAATCTGCCGGAAATAGCAGTGGAACGGGGGTCAAATAAGATGGAGGAACTGAGTGAAATCCAGGTTAGCCGGGAGGTGGTGTTGGGTAAATTGAACGGATTGAAGGCCGATAAATCCCCAGGGCCAGATAGTCTGCATCCCAGAGTACTCAAGGAGGTAGCCACAGAAATAGTGGATGCATTAGTGATAATTTTTCAAAATTCCTTAGATTCTGGAGTAGTTCCTGAGGATTGGAGGGTAGCTAATGTAACCCCACTTTTTAAAAAAGGAGGGAGAGAGAAAGCGGGGAATTACAGACCAGTTAGTCTAACATCGGTAGTGGGGAAACTGCTAGAGTCAGTTATTAAAGATGGGATAGCAGCGCATTTGGAAAGTGGTGAAATCATTGGACAAAGTCAGCATGGATTTACGAAAGGTAAATCATGTCTGACAAATCTGATAGAATTTTTCGAGGATGTAACTAGTAGAGTGGATAAGGGAGAACCAGTGGATGTGTTATATCTAGACTTTCAGAAGGCTTTCGACAAGGTCCCGCATAAGAGATTAGCATACAAACTTAAAGCACACGGTATTGGGGGTTCAGTATTGATGTGGATAGAGAACTGGCTAGCAGACAGGAGGCAAAGGGTAGGAGTAAACGGGTCCTTTTCAGAATGGCAGGCAGTGACTAGTGGGGTGCCGCAAGGCTCAGTGCTGGGACCCCAGCTATTTACAATATATATTAATGATTTGGACGAGGGAATTCAATGCAACATCTCCAAATTTGCAGATGATACCAAGCTGGGGGGTATAGTTAGGTGTGAGGAGGATGCTTGGAGGCTGCAGGGTGATTTGGATAGGCTGAGTGAATGGGCAGATGCATGGCAGATGCAGTACAATGTGGATAAATGTGAGGTTATCCACTTTGGTGGCAAAAACATGAGGGTAGACTATTATCTGAATGGTGGCAGATTAGGTAAGGGGGAGATGCAACGAGACCTGGGTGTCATGGTACACCAGTCATTGAAAGTAGGCATGCAGGTGCAGCAGGCAGTGAAGAAAGCAAATGGTATGTTAGCATTCATAGCGAAAGGATTTGAGTATAGGAGCAGGGAGGTTCTACTGCAGTTGTACAGGGTTTTGGTGAGGCCACACCTGGAGTACTGCGTACAGTTTTGGTCTCCAAATCTGAGGAAAGACATCCTTGCCATAGAGGGGGTACAGAGAAGATTCACCAGACTGATTCCTGGGATGTCAGGACTTTCATATGAGGAAAGATTGGATAGACTCGGTTTGTACTCGATGGAATTTAGAAGATTGAGGGGGGATCTTATAGAAACCTACAAAATTCTTAAGGGGTTGGACAAGCTAGATGCTGGAAGATTGTTCCCGATGTTGGGGGAGTCCAGAACAAGGGGTCACAGTCTAAGGATAAGGGGGAATTCCTTTAGGACCGAAATGAGGAAAACATTCTTTACACAGAGAGTGGTGAGTCTCTGGAATTCTCTGCCACAGAAGGTAGTTGAGGCCAGTTCATTGGCTATATTTAAGAGGGCGTTAGATGTGGCACTTGTGGCTAAAGGGATCAGGGGGTATGGAGAGAAGGCAGGTACGGGATACTGAGTTGGATGATCAGCCATGATCACATTGAATGGCGGTGCAGGCTCGAAGGGCCGAATGGCCTACTCCTGCACCTATTTTCTATGTTTCTATGTTTCTATGACTAATTCTATTCTAGCCATATGCTTCGGTCCTGCATCCCATGCCTTTTGTGACTATGCAGCAGGTGAGAGGCTCCCAACCAACAATAGACCATTGGGAGCTCCACCTTTCTTGAGTCATCGGTGCCGAATGTCTGTTCTCTACCTTTTCACATCTGTAAATTCTCTCTCCATTGACTCAGTCTGAAGAGGGGTCTTGGCCGAAACATCACCTATCCCTTTTCTCCAGAAATGCTTTGCCCCAGTCTCGTTGAATTATTCCAGCATTCTGTGCCTATCTTGTGTTCAAAGGTTAACTCCTGCCTGCCTCAATCAGATCCATACTTTACCGTGCAGAAGCCTGGCTGCACAGGAGGAGCACTCCATATCACAGTGGGTTCTGTTTGTCCGGTGTTTCAGCTCCACAGCTGAGACAATGAACACATTCTGCCTGGTACAGTAAGTACGCACTGATGGTGCAGATAATGGAGACACTGCAAGAGAGTTATGACAGTTGCCTGCAGCAGAGTTCCTTGGCAGAAGCTCATTGCTGAGTATTTTCTCTGAACAACTGATATTTATTTGTCATCGGGAGAAGAATGGTGCAGGGGAGAGTGAAGAACTTTGCCTTCCATCACAGTGAGAAGTTATATGGACGGGAAGGGAATGGAGGGGTATGGTCTGAGTGCAGGTAGATGGGACTAGGGGAAAGTGAATGGTCGGCACGGACTGGAAGGGCCGAGAAGGCCTGTTTCCGTGCTGTAATTGTTATATGGTTATATGGTTATATTGGTATTCATGCTCACATCTCTGCAAGTCCATCCACCCTCACACAGGCTGGTTCTGCCCAAAACATTGATATTTATGTCAATTGACAATGCGAAAACTCTTCCAATCTGAAAAGAGTTTAAAAAAACCCATTACAATTGTATTAAATTGTACGAGGCATTGAAACCTTTAATTGCCGTTTAGACTACCTGGTGTCTGTTTTACAACTTTTACTATTTGGTACAAGGTTTCACCCCCAGGACCAAGTGGGTGATAGAATGCCTGATCTCCTTTAGAAGTTTGGGCTTAAGGCACCCAACAGCAACTCAGAACGTAACATAGAAACATAGAAACATAGAAAATAGGTGCAGGAGTAGGCCATTCGGCCCTTCGAGCCTGCACCGCCATTCAATGTGATCATAGCTGATCATCCAACTCAGTATCCCGTACCTGCCTTCTCTCCATACCCCCTGATCCCTTTAGCCACAAGTGCCACATCTAACGCCCTCTTAAATATAGCCAATGAACTGGCCTCAACTACCTTCTGTGGCAGAGAATTCCCGAGTCTCACCACTCTCTGTGTAAAGAATGTTTTCCTCATTTCGGTCCTAAAGGAATTCCCCCTTATCCTTAGACTGTGACCCCTTGTTCTGGACTCCCCCAACATCGGGAACAATCTTCCAGCATCTAGCTTGTCCAACCCCTTAAGAATTTTGTAAGTTTCTATAAGATCCCCCCTCAATCTTCTAAATTCCAGCGAGTACAAGCCGAGTCTATCCAATCTTTCCTCATATAAAAGTCCTGACATCCCAGGAATCAGTCTGGTGAATCTTCTCTGTACCCCCTCTATGGCAAGGATGTCTTTCCTCAGATTTGGAGACCAAAACTGTACGCAATACTCCAGGTGTGGCCTCACCAAAACCCTGTAAACTGCAGTAGAACCTCCCTGCTCCTATACTCAAATCCTTTCGCTATGAATGCTAACATACCATTTGCTTTCTTCACTGCCTGCTGCACCTGCATGCCTACTTTCAATGACTGGTGTACCATGACACCCAGGTCTCGTTGCATCTCCCCTTTTCCTAATCTGCCACCATTCAGATAATAGTCTACCCTCATGTTTTTGCCACCAAAGTGGATAACCTCACATTTATCCACATTATACTGCATCTGCCAAGCATCTGCCCATTCACTCAGCCTATCCAAATTACCCTGCAGCCTCCAAGCATCCTCCTCACACCTAACTATACCCCCCAGCTTGGTGTCATCTGCAAATTTGGAGATGTTGCATTGAATTCCCTCGAACAAATCATTAATATATATTGTAAATAGCTGGGGTCCCAGCACTGAGCCTTGCGGCACCCCACTAGTCACTGCCTGCCATTCTGAAAAGGACCCGTTTACTCCTACCCTTTGCCTCCTGTCTGCTAGCCAGTTCTCTATCGACATCAATACTGAACCCCCAATACCGTGTGCTTTAAGTTTGTATGCTAATCTCTTATGCGGGACCTTGTCGAAATCCTTCTGAAAGTCTAGATATAACACATCCACTGGTTCTCCCTTATCCACTCTACTAGTTACATCCTCGAAAAATTCTATCAGATTTGTCAGACATGATTTACCTTTCGTAAATCCATGCTGACCTTGTCCAATGATTTCACCACTTTCCAAATGCGCTGCTATCCCATTTTTAATAACTGACTCTAGCAGTTTCCCCACTACCGATGTTAGACTAACTGGTCTGTAATTCCCCGCTTTCTCTCTTCCTCCTTTTTTAAAAAGTGGGGTTACATTAGCTACCCTCCAATCCTCAGGAACTACTCCAGAATCTAAGGAATTTTGAAAAATTATCACTAATGCATCCACTATTTCTGTGTCTACCTCCTTGAGTACTCTGGGATGCAGACTATCTGGCCCTGGGGATTTATCGGCCTTCAATCCGTTCAATTTACCCAACACCACCTCCCAGCTAACCTGGATTTCACTCAGTTCCTCCATCTTATTTGACCCCCGTTCCACTGCTATTTCCGGCAGATTATTTATGTCTTCCTTAGTGAAGACAGAACCAAAGTAGTTATTCGTAGCCACCTTTCTGGCAGCAAGTTGGACATTTGTGGAAGGAATTGCATGAATGAAGACATTTTGCCACCTTGAGAGATAGCAATATATTCCACTCCTCTTGAACATCTTATGCTAATAGACTCTGGCTCGGCCCCTATGATGTGCAAGAGAGCGAGTCCAGGCGATGGACACAAAATCTGGAGTAACTCAGCGGTTCAGACAGCGTCTCTAGAGAAAAGGAATAGGTGATGTTTCGGGACGAGACCCTTCTTCAGACTGAGAGTCAGGGGAAAAGGAAACAAGAGGTTATAGATGGTGATGTAGAGTGATATAGACCAAATGAATGAAAAATATGCAAAAAATTAACAATGATAAAGGAAATAGGCCATTGTTAGTTTTCATTCATCGTTTCCTAAAACGTCACCCTTTCCTTCTCTCCAGAGATGCTGTCTGACCCGCTGAGTTATTCCAGCTTTTTACGTCTATCTTCAGTTTAAACCAGCATCTGCAGTTCCAAGATCACACTCAGTCTTCTTTTCGTTCAACCTGTGATTCAATCCTTGGGAAAATGCCGTCTGACAGAAGTTTCTGAAAGCACCTTGTGCAAAATTTGTGCAATAGAGTTGGGTAGTTGATGTCATATTTATATAAAAATCTCAATTCAAAGAGGGAAATTGGGTTCCGTTTAATTTAAAAAAAACTATATAAAACATGACAACAGCAAGATAAGCATAAAAAGTTTAAGAGGATAAACAGTTCAGGAAATGCGCTGAATCCACAGAATTACGCTCAAAGTTAGGATCCTGGTAGGAAATTATTTATTGGGGAAGTTCGTGAAACAGAAAGCATTGCTGTGAAATGTACAAGCAACTTCACCCAGTCTTAAAATCCACCAACAACCAAGTGAAGAAAAAAGCAAAAGGATCTAGGATACAACATTACAGCTTGCACAGAAGTGAAATTAAAATTGGAAACACTTCTTGTAAGTTTACAGAATACTGTTCAAGATATACAGCACTTTGTAGAAAACATGTGGTTATGTCTTAAACTGATAAAGTCACTGTGAATATAGTGTTTAAGTAGTTACATACGTTTCTGCTGATCCCCCATCGTAAATCAAGTGAAATTTACTAGGAAATACTGGATGGTTGGTTGCTGCTTGTGTCTTGCATTTCTGAGAGTCCTGACATGCTTTCAACCAGTAAGTTGGGTTTAAGTCTGCCTGCAGATACCAAGTAAGAGGTGGTCATAAAATTAGCCTGGCTTCCCAAGTTAAGCAATGCTAATGCTCAGAGAGCCAGCAGGCCTTGATGGGCAAAATCACCTCCTTTCCTGTTAAATGAAATACGGGAAAAGTATTCTTTAGTATTCGTACATCAGAAGCTGTTTTTTAAATTCCCTTATGAAGACATTTTGAGAAATCTGGTTTAATATTATATTGGTGAATTTCACATACCAAAGAATTGCAAAATATAATATCCTAACTCTTCCTTGTGATCATCTTAAATTTGTCTTCACTTATTAATGCCCAATTTTTCAATAATTAACTGGTTAGATTTTTTCTTAAATGCAACTTGAATTGCAGTTCTTTACATTGCCCCAGTCATGACTGTGACACAAAACATCATATCTTTAATATATTTTAAGATATTTTAATGTTAAGGGGGTGAGGCAAAGGGCATACTGTAGATATTCAACACGGGACACTATCATGATGGCAGAAAGTAAAAGAGAACAGGGGGAGGATGATTCACCCTTAATGACCTGATTGCTACAAGGATTCCAAAAAGTTGTTGGTAAAAAATACGCTAGATTGTAGGCCGTGCAGTAACCAGGAGAACTGGGTGGAGGAAAAGAATCTAGCATTAAATCTAGAGCTTGGAAGGAATGCCCAGGGGAGTAATGACAGTGTGAGGCTCAGCTCAATAGAACCTCTGTTCCTATCACCCAGATGGTCATGAATTTTATGTCCCATCTTAGCTGTGCAATCTAACCCAACATCGCAATGCAATAGTATGAGCTGTGAATATATCATATTTTGAGATTTAAATGTAAAATTAAGGACCTGTTTTTTTGTCCAGTGAAAGTAAATATAAAAGCACATGGCAACCTTGGAGAATGGGGAATCTTTCCTGATGTCCTGGTCAACAGTTATCCCTCACCATCTATTTCCCCGCTGTTTAAAGGACCTTGTTTTATTGGGCATCTTATTTGTTTAGCCACAAAACAAAATTACCTTGTTTCATTAATCCTAAAGAGTTTTGTGACATTCCTCGAACACAATAGGCTCTTATTATTTTGTTCCTTTGGCAGCATTGATTGAAAAAGAGAAGAAATGTTCCAAGGCAAGAGAGTTCTGAGGTTGAACCATGATATTTATTTGTCGGAAGGAACTGCAGATGCTGTTTTAAAACCGAAGATGGACACGGAAAGCTGGAGTAATTCAGTGGTTCAGACAGCATCTCTGGAGAAAAGGAATGGGTGATGTTTTGGGTAGCTTTTTTAGACTCTGGTAAGATATTCATTTTCTCATCATCTACTACAACCTCTAGAAATGATTTTTAATGTGGTAAGAGTCATACAGATTGGGAACAGGCTCTTTGGTTCACCAGCTTTGTGCCGATAATCAACTACCTATAAACATGAATCCCATTTTATTCTCCCCCCCCCCTATTCCCATCAATTTGACAGATTCTACCGCCCAACTAAACAGTAGAGACAATTTAGTGGACAAACAACCAAACAACCTGCATATTTTTGAGCATGAGAGGTAACCATTCCAGCCAAAGAAAACCTATGTGGTCATAGAGAGAATGTGCAAACTCCACACAGACAGCACGGGAGGTCAGGGAAGACACCTGTGCACACACCTTGCTCCCACTGCAACCATCACCCTATTCCTTTCAATGGTGCCTTATTGTCATATGTGTGAAGTGCTAATGCGCAGTGAAATTCTTTGGTTTCAAACAGTCCTCCATGTTCCGCTTAGCTACCACTCCTCCCTTCTCTGAGTCCCCACTAATCCATTTTTTTACTACCCCCCCTCCCCTCCCTCCTTCCTCTCCGACTGTTCACTTCCTCCCATATCCCTCCGTCCCTCTGGCTGTACACTTCATTTCTCCTCTTCTCCTCTTCCTCCTTATCTGGCATCCCTTTGTCCCCATTTCACTTCTCATGTGTTTTACTATCACCCTTCCTCACCTGGATCCACCTATAACCTGACAGTTTTTGTCCTACCCCTATCTTTCTTTACCAGCTTTCACCTCTCTACTACATCCTGACCTGAACCATCATCTGTCCGTTTCCCTTCACAGATGCTGCCCGATCTGCTGAATTCCTTTCACACTTTGTTTTTTATTCAAGAGACCCCACAGATACAAGCTTACTGTCAAATGTATTCTCATTGGTGAGGCTGTGGGACTTCCCAAACCACCCAGACCACATGAATAGAAGAAGAAAAACTGAACTAAAATGATGACAAGCAGAAGGTGCAGAGACAAAGAAAGATTGAGTTACCTAAAGCTGGAAAGTTGATCTTGCGTCCAGAAGATTGGAATGCTCCAGGTGGAGCCAGCAAAAGCTGCCTCGCCAACAGTCTGTCTATCCTTTCCTTCTTTGTGTTTGAATTGTATGTGTTAAATGCATGTTTTTAGTGTACTTTAGCTTGTTTTATGTGGGGGGTGGGGGGAGTTCGGGGAAACTTTTTCTAATCTCTTACCTCGGCGGAGATGCGTTTTTTTTTCATATCGTATCTTCTTCCGCATTGCGGACTAACATCGAGGAGTTGGCGGCCTTTGCTGGAGACTGATTTTGAGAGCTTCACCGCGGGTGCCTTTAACATCGCAGAGCCTGCGATCCCTTTGCCAGGGATCAATCTCGGAGGTCCAACCATGGGTGCTTGTGGACTTAACATCACAGAGCCCGTGGTCTCTGGTCTTTGACAGACTTCGGGAACCCCAAGCCGGGGGAATTTCCACTGCCCTGCCACTGGAGATTCAATTGCCCTGACATGGGAGATTCAATTGCCCTGACATGGGAGATTCAATTGCCCTGACGCGGGAGTTTCGATCGGCCCAATGCGGGGCGGGGACTTCGACCAAAGGCTGCGGGGGCTTCGATCGCCCCGACAGATGTTTTGACTGCCCGACCACGGGTGAAAAAAAAGAAAGAAGATTGGACTTTTTTGCCTTCTATCACAGTGAGAAATGTGGGGAATCCGCTGTGGTGATTGTTTATGTTAACTTTTATGTAGTAGTGTGTCTTGTTGCTTTTTTTTCTGTATGGCTGTATGGTAATTTGCATATCACTGTACCTTAATTGGTGCATGTCATAATAAAATGCCTTTAAAATCTTTGATTACCTTCATGCTCTTCCCTCCTGACCACCTACCTGTTGCATTTAGACAAAAATGCTGAAGAAGCTCAGCGTGTGAGGCAGCATCTATGGAGCGAAGGAATGGAGACTTCTTCAGACCCGACCCGAAACATCTCGACCCGAAACGTCACCTATTCCTTCGCTCCATAGTTGCTGCCTCACCCGCTGAGTTTCTCCAGCAATTTTGTCTACCTTCGATTTTTCCAGCAACTGCAGTTCTTTCTTAAACCTACCTGTTGCATGGTACATTTCCACATGAGCCCAGGAGGTGCATCGTCTGTCCTTTCACTTTTTGCTTTCACTCTTTCCTTTTACCATTTAGGAGACCAAACAGTCCTTACAAGTGAAACAATGGCTCAGAGGGAAGTAGGTCCTTGGCATTGTTTACCACGGAAATCAATAAAGGCACAGTCATTGAGTCCATTCAACTGATATATTGCTCGGTGTTAAGGGAATCAAGGGATATAGGGGTAGTGCTGGAATCTGGAGCAGAAGATCAGACATGATGTGAGCAATTTTGGGCACCATGTCTGATGAAGGTTGTGCTGGCTCTGAAGAGGTTGCCAGAGGGTTAACATATGATTCAGCCTGTATTCGCTGGAGTTTAGAAGAATGAGGGGGGACCTAATTGAAATGTACAGAATAGTGAAAGGCTTGGATAGAGTGGATATTACCTGGGTAATATAACTACAGTGCTGCTGAAGGAAGATCATTACTTGGTTAAAATCCTACTCACAGCTGGCAGAAAGGCCATTACAAGAAACTGGCTTGCAGCAGACACACCCAGACTTAGACAATGGGTAGACATAGTACAGGAAATGTTTGTCATGGAGAAAATGACATATTCTCTAAGAGTGAAAGAAGACGGGTTTAACAGAACATGGGGGAAATGGATTAGGTATAGAAATAAAGACATCAACACTGTATAAATTTATTGACAATGATGTAAGTTATTGGAAAATGTTTTAATAAGAAAATAGTTCTGTATACTGCATCATTAATTGTAAACTGAACCCCCCCGCTGCACTGTTGTACGTTTCACTGCATTGTTGGATGTTTCATTGTTATATTTGTGTTTTATTTGGGTATACATAAAAGCAATAAAGACTAAAGTGAAAAAAAAGGTCATAGCCTCAGAATTAAAGGACGTTCCTTTAGGAAGGAGATGCAGAGGAATTTCTTTAGTCAGAGGCTAGTGAATCTGTGGAATTCTTTGCCACAGAAAGCTGTGGAGGCCAAGTCAATGGATATTTTTAAGACAGGTTGATAGATTCTTGATTAGTATGGGTGTCAGGGGATATGGGGAGAAGGCAGGAGAATGGGTTTAGGAGGGAGAGATAGATCGGCCATGATTGAATGGCGGAGTAGCCTTGATGTGCCAAATGGCCTAATTCTGTTCCTATCACTGATGACCTTATGACCTTATCTTGATGGATGGTAGATCATGCTCATCGTGCCTGATGGCTTTCTCCTGCTTCGATTTCTAAATTTCTTATTTTACAGCCTGATCTCATCCCAACAAAATTTGAACCAAGTGAATACTTTGGAAGCGTATTTTTTTAATATAGAAAATTCAGACAGGCCATTTGTGCATGACAAGTTTTCACAATCACCTTCGGGATAATGACTTGATGAGTGGTTGAAGTGAGGGACATTAATTACCTTATTAACTGAGGGACAAATGTTGGGCAGGATACCAGTGATACTTTGAAATAATGCCACGGGATCTTCTATGTTCATGTGTGATGCTTCCATTTAACAACTCATTGACGTCATAGTAATAAACAAGCTGAGAAAATAGTGCTAAATCCAAACTTTCAAATAGGTGGTTCTTGTTAACACAACAGCCATATAGTATTTGTTTCCAACCCCTGGCTAAAATAACCCCCTCAGCTGTGTAAACTGGCAATAACTTGGAAACTATACCCACATCTGCGCGAAACATTTTATACTCCTATGTAAAAATGCTGATTATAGTCGGAATTTACACCTTTGTTGCAGAAGGATCTGTAATTCAAAACTCTGGAATTAATACAATATTTGAGTCACAAGGCTTACATCTTCTTTGCTACTTGGACAGGAACGGTTTGAGATGAGCCTGTTATCATCTTTGGTCAAGGACTTACTTGAAAATTCTGCACAATGTTCACAGGCCATATACAATAGACAAGGACATACACATTCAATATGTTTCTAGGCCTTCCCTCCACTGGTTGAACAATGGTAGAAAGAGCGGAGGAAGACAGATAGTTGCTGAAATTGGGTCATGAGTTTAGTGTGTAGAGAGGTTGTATGGATGTGGGTGGTCTGGTGAGGATGAAACAGTGAGAGTTGAGGAGCCACTTGATGGAGGAGATTTACCATCTCTCATGGTTGAGATATTAACATGAGATCCCAATTAGGGAATATGTTTTGGTTTGGGAGGTGGTTGAGAGAGCCTCAGGTTAAAAAAAACCTTAAGAAATTATTTATTAACTTAAAGTGCATCCAACAAGCCATTTCCCAGTACCAGATTCATTGGAACCAGTTCAATTGAAGCCCAACACAAGCTTAATCACAGGACCTCACCTTCCATCGAAGCATGTTGTAGCCTTTCGGATGAAATGTTGAATTTTACATCTTTGGATAACTTGATTTCTTGGTAATTGGCTGTGCTTGAAACTGGCTCAGCTTATTTTTTTCTCCCTTTCTCTTATTTGTTTTCCTCTGGTAATGGAGGACTCCCAGTGCATGTCTTACTGTTCTGCATTTTGCAACGCTTACATTTCTTTTGTTGATGCTCTCATTCTCTAACATGTAATTGCTATGCTTCCAGTCCCACATTGACCATAAAACCTTGTTTACAGTCTATCCCCCTGGTCACTCTCATTTTATCCTATCAGAGCCAAGCCCCCACCCTTGTCAATCCGCCTCCCTGCACATTTTGTCCCCTTCCCAGTTCGGACAAATAGAATTTGGCCTGAAAAGTTAACTCTGTTTCTTTTTCCACAGATGTGGCCTGACCTGTTGAGTTTATCCAGCATTTTCCACTCTTATTCCAGCATCAGCCACCTTGGGCTTAGGATTTCTCTTGCCCAGCTTCCCTTAACTCAAGACAAAACAGGTCTCTCACGTTTCGTGAAGGTCAGCATTTGCATTATCCATGAACTATGCAATCTTTAATGATAATGACAGATGTGGCGTCCAAACATGAATTGCATGGCCCTGGGCAGAACGGAGCTTGTCTAGACATGGATGTAAATGAATGCCTCAGGACTCAAAAACCCTGATGATTAACACCATCGACGCAATAGCCTCCTGCTTTAAACTAATAAGCACAATAGTACATATAATGATTATGCTACATGGTAGGATTTCTAGTTCCTGTTATTTGTTTATAATGGTGTGGTGGGCCACATAGAAAATGCAATTTGCATGGTTTATCTAGTGAGTTTTGGCCAGGGCGACATGGTGTGTCAACATTCTGCATTTGCCATAGCAAATGGCATTCAATACTAGTGCAGCTGTTTACCTGGAGTGTCCACAAAGAGAGTTTCATTGCCGTCTGACTGGAGAGAAGGAAAGAAATTCAGCCTTGAAGCATTTGCATGTCAGGCACGCGCAATTTACAAAGGTAATGAAAATTCTAACATAAATACTTTAAAATTCTGTTGAATTAAAAACATATAAATTTGTGCTTTAGAAACCTAAAATGCCCAACAGTTAATCACCAAAGTAATATGCTACATTTCATAAAATGCGAGGCATGTGTGGCATTTTGTTGTCTGTGGCTGCTCTTTGTATTGTGCCGATGATCCTTGTCCAACAGGCTATTCTGACTCTATTATTTTTGCTTCAGCACGAGCACCAGTCCTGACTAATGAGTTAAAGGTACATTTCTGGATGTTCCTTAAAGAGTTCTAATTTGATATTATGTTAAGATTTATACATCTTGCGGCTTCCACTGTCATCGTACGGAGTCAGGGCAAGGTCAAGTAATTTGTGTGTGTTCAACAAGGCTCAAGGATAATCTATGCATGTCTTAATCATGGTGGTGGGAAATAAGGCACTGCATTGTTGCTTGAGGAAGCCGAATACGATACAATATGATATGATAGAACTTTATATATCCCCGGTGGGAAATGAAACATGAAATTAAAGTGAGTAGTGGAAAGGGTTGGGGATGTGCAAATATTGGGGAGGGGGAGGGGGGTTGGGAGGGAGGGGAGTCAGTCTACTCCATAGTCTACTGAGGGAGGAGGAGTTGTACAGTTTTATTGCAACAGGGATAAATGATCTCCTGTTGCATCCTGTACTGCATCTTGGTGGAACCAATCTGTTGCTGAAGGTGCTCCTCCGGTTGACCAGTGTGTCATGCAGGCCTTTACCAGAGATGTGAGCTTCCATCTTCATTCAATTGTTTCACATGCAGGGTGAAAGGCCAATCTTGCCTTTCAGGCTCAACTTCATGTTTACACTGTGGACCCGTGACTTCACGCTGCATCCATTTCAGGGTGTAGTTTGTGGAACTGTGGACGATTCTGACATGGGGAATCCTTCTTCTTTGTCCATCATCTCCACAGCAATGAGCCATGCTTGGGGCAAACGAATCTTGCCTCAGCCTCGGCTAAGGAGCAGTCACATGGTGTGTGGCATGGTGGCTGAGGAGCTCAATTAGGCAAGTGAATGGGGTTGTCATTAATAAAGCCATAATCTGGCTTACTTGAGAAAATATTGGTTACTGTTGTCCGCATACAATTCATTGCATAAAACTATATTTAAAAAAAATGATTACCTGAATATAAAGCTTACTCTCCATCCCTCAACTCCTTGAACTCTACATTCTTGTAAATCTGGCTGTAGCAGTATTCACTCGTTAATACATTCCTATACATTCACCTTTCTGGCTAACCATTCTAATATTTTATAATTTATCATAAGGTCATAAAGTCATGCCCATCAAGTTTACTCTGCCATTCAATCATGGCTGATCTATCTCTCCCTAACCACATTCTCCTGCATTCTCCCCCAAACCCGTGACTCCTGAACTAGTCAAAAATCTATCTATCACTGCCTGAAAATATATACAATGACTTATCTTAGCTTTTACTTATTTCTGATTATTCTGCTTTCAATATTTTTTGTTAAAAGCATCATATTAATCAAAAACCTTGCAAAACTGGTGTTTATTGTATTTATGTTTTAACTTTCACAAAGTATACATGTGTCTTTATGTAGTGAAGAGTCTTCAGGTAATTTTTGCATTCTGCTATATAACATGTCAAATATGTAGGGAAGTCACATTTTTTTGTAATCAGATATGGTTTATTCTCTAACTTTACGAGTTATTTTAGCCCCAAACTAAAAATGATTGTACATCCATGCTCTAAAAAAGGAGATTCTGGCTAAAAGAAGCATGAGAAAGAAAAATACATCAGATAAAAATAATTGATTATAACAGTGAAGAATAATAAAGAAATATTAATAGGTGAAAATATATTTGATAAATGCCAGGGTAAATTATCACTCCTTATGCATGAGACAAAATTAATTTCAATGTTTCTTTCCCGTTTTGTCAGTCCACAAATTAACACATGGCAGTCATGGACTACACTGCAGATCTTCCACTGCTATCCTGTTCATATTTCTTCTTCTTGCGTATGGCGTGCACAGCCTAAAGTTGTAGGACAAATTGTTCTATTTGATCTTATTTGATTGTGCACGCCAGGTTGATTGCATTCGTTGAAACAGGGCGGACCATGTGAAGGCCGCAATCTCCCACCCCCTATTCATACTGAGAAAAGGCACCAGTGTGTGAGAAAGTGCCCCCAATATATCAGAATCAATTGAATGTGAGGTCTCGTTCTGCGTTTTATGCCAATCCAATCTATTTTTTTTCTCTTGGCCAGCCAGTGGAATCCATTGGCAGAAATCAGCAAACGTATTTAGGACACCTAGAACCACAGATTTAGGACCGTTGTATGCCTGATAAGTGTAAGTGTGAGAGTGTTTTGGCATAGGCAAGCAGTATTGAAGTATATATGTTTTTAACTGTGTGTGTGGGCAGTGTTGATTTTCAGCCCATTAAAATCACACATCTTTTAGTTGCATGATGGTATGCCCCCAGCTGCTTGTTGTACTTGGTCACTACATCGCTACACAGCTATCTGTACTTCAAAGAGGGGGGTCCCAGACCAGCTGTTATGGGTGAGCCAGGCCGGTTAGTCACCTTGAATTACTTCCCCTTAGGGTAATGAATCTTTGGAGTTATCCATATAGAGGCGGTTGTGGAGGGTCAGTCACAGGGTACATTCAAGGCATATTTTATATCGAAGTCACGTGAGTGATTATGTGAAGAGCCCGCCAGTTTGCATGCGCGTCAATACGTCAAACGCATGGCGCATGAACTAGCTGGGGGGAGCGTCAATTTTCCCAATGGTAAGTTTAAAAACCTCTCAGGTAAGTGCAAACTTCCTCTGGGTGTGTTTGGTGTACTTTATTTTTTCAATAAGTCTCTAAGTTTAACTATGGAAAATGTTCTTCTATGCTTTCCCTCCAATCTGCCTCGTTGGACGATGCTTGGAAAAAATCATGCAAGACTTCGCATCGGGTATTTTAGTAGTGCCTAACTGGCCTACACTACCATGGTTCCCTTTACTGATAGGAGTATTAAAGGAACCGCCCATGGTTCTTCATAGACATGAACATTTGCTTATTCAGCCCATTTCTCAGGAACCTCATCCGCTACATGCCAGAATCGACCTGTTAATTTGCAGAATCTGAGATGATCTTTCCTGGGGCTCGGATTATCCGGCCGGACGGTGGACATAATCACTGCAGCTTGCCGTGATGGCACTAAGAAGCAGTACATCTCATATATTAAACAATGGGAAGACTTTTGTGTCAATATGCATATAAGTTAATTTACGGCAGATATAGCCGATATGTTGGAATTTCTTTCTACCTTTTATTTTAACAAAAAATTGAGTTATAGCGCTATTAACACTGCTCGTAGTGCTTTGCCATCATATTTGCTGCTGGGCTCTGGACACCATTCTGTTGGCTCTCACCCATTGGTATCCAAATTCATAAAGGGTATTTTTAACAATAACCCTCCTAGGCCCAGATATCGGGAAGTATGGAAAGTTAATATAGTATTAACGCTGCTTTGCAGTTGGGCACCAGCTGCATCTTTATCTTTGGCTCAGCTTACCTATAAATTGGTCATGCTCATGGCGCTCGTTTCAGCGCAACAAGTCCAGTCATTACAGAAATTAAGGCATTTATATCCAATAATAAAGTAACCTTTTATATAGATGAGCTAATTAAGCAAAGTAGATCAGGTGCGCTAGGATTTACGTTGGAGCTCTTGGCGTCTCCACCAGATCGCAGATTATGTGTTGTTACATATAGTAAAGAATACGTAAAGGTTACAATAGACCTTTGAGGCAGCGAACTGGCTGTCTTCGTCAGTCATAAAAAAACACATAGAAGGGTAACGGTGCAGACCATTTCTAGATGGTTAAGATGCATATTAAAATTCGCAGGAGTGGATACTGATGTATTTAAATCTCACTCTACCAGGGCTGCAGCCAAGTCAGCAGAGAGAAATATGGAAGTTCCGCTGGGTCACATCCTTGTGACAGCAGGATGGGCGAATGAGCGAACTTTTAATAATAAACCAATTACCAGGCCTGGTTTATTTGCTAGCAAAATTTTAAGTTTTGTTAATTAAATCAACTGTTTATCCCTGATGTGAAGGGACTATTTTTTTCTATTAAAGCATGGTCATGTTTTAAAGTTAACATCATGTTTCAATGAAGTATGTTTCTTCAGCCATGTTTGGTCAACTGGAGCAGTGTGTCTGCATGGAAACTGCTTCACTGCATGAAACCACAGAGCGTTGAAGTCTTCACGTAGTCACTCATGTGACTTCAAATATAAAATAGAAAGATTAAACGAGTTTACCATTTGAAGTTTGATCTTTATTTTATGAGAAGTTGAAGTGAGGGATTACGTGCCCTTCACTCCCAACCCTACTTCTCATAAAGATCATTCGGTAGTTCTAAGGTCGTTAATCTTCCTATAGCTTAGGCCAGCAACTATTCTGTGGTTTCATATAGCTGCTCTCTGCATGCGGACTGGCAGGCTCTTCACGTAATCCCTCACTTCAACTTCTCATAAAATAAAGATCAAACGTCAAACGGTAAGTTCTCGTTTAACCTTTCTATTTTAGTTTAGTTTAGTTTAGAGACATAGCATGGAAAGGCCCGTCGGCCCACCGAGTCCACACCGACCAGCGATCCCCGCACACTAACACTATCCCACAAGCACTAGGGGCAATTTACATTTTTTGCACAAGGCCAATTAACCTACATACCTGTACATCTTTGGGGTGTGGGAATAAACCGAAAATCTCGGAGAAAACCCACGCAAGTCACGGGGAGAATGTACAAACTCCGTACAGACAGCACTCATAGTCAGGATCAAACCCAGATCTCAGGCGCTGTAAGGCAGCAAACGCTGCCGCTGTGCCACCGTGCCGCCCTATGTAGTAGATGTTATATATTAAAGGGAAGATAGACACAAAAAACTGGAGTAACTCAGCGGGACAGGCAGCCTCTCTGGAGAGAAGGAATGGGTCATAATTCGGGTCAAGACCCTTCTTCAGACTATCTAGGGATAAGGGAAATGAGGGATATAGACAATGATGTGGAGAGATAAAGAACAATGAATAAAAGATATGCAAAAAAGTAACGATGATAAAGGAAACAGGCCATTCTAAGCTGTTTGTAATGTGAAAACGAGAAGCTAGCATGACTTGGGTGGGAGAGTGATAGCGAGAGAGGGAATGCCGGGGCTACCTGAAGTGAGAGAAATCAATATTCATACCACTGGGCTGTGAGCTGCCCAAGCAAATATGAGATGTTGTTCCTCCAATTTGCGTTTAGCCTCACTCTGACAATGGAGGAGACCTAAGACGGAATTGAGGGAATGTGAGGTCTGTGCAGGATAGTGGTTTTGCAATAATGGATCAACCTTGATCTTATTAAATGGTTGAGCAGGTGTGAGAAACTGAACACTCCCGACCTGATATTTATTATATTCTCTAACTTGTCAGACAATCGTCTTTGCCTGCAAAACAAACCCTATTCCCTAGGCATGATGAGAGGCAAAGATGGAGTAGACAGTCATAATCTTTTTTCAAAGTGGACATGCCAAATATCAGAGGGCATAGTTTTAAGTTGAGAGGGGCAAGGTTTAAAGGAGATATTTGTGGGGTAAATTTTGTATGGAGAGAGCAGAAGGTACCTGGAATGCATTGCCAGGTGTGGTGGTAGAGGCTATACACTAGGGACATTTAAGAGGCTTATGGATAGGCAGATTGATATGCAAGGAATGGAGGGATGGATCACATGCAGACAGAGAAGATTAGTTTAACTTGGCATCATGTTTGGCATGGATGTTGTGCGCTGAAGGGCCTGGTTCTGTGCTGTACTGTTCTATATTGTTCTCCATCCCCATCCTTGGCATTTATCAGAAGGTGAACAGACTGCTTGTGTCACATTTAGCCCAGAGATGTACTTCAACCTTTATTTCCACCAGTCAGGCCATATCTTACCCGTTCAGATTTAGCTGCTGTTGAAACCTTTAACCACATCAACATCACCAACAATTTTGACAGTTTCCACAACTTCTGACTCAATCTGCACTCTGAAATCTGAAATCAAAACTGTTGCCTGTATCCTAATTTTCCTCAAATCCTATTCTCATATCAATCGCATTCTTAGTTAAGCAATCCTTGATTTAAAATTGCTTACATATTTTCCTATTCCTCCGTGGCCTCATCCCTCTCTCCCTCTGTAATCTTTTCCAGACTCGTTACTTTGCAAAGTGTCCTTCCTTTCAAATTCGGGCCCCTTGATTATCCCCAGATTTAATTAATCCATATTTGGCGGCCATGACGTTAGTTATCATAGAGAGATACCGTCCGCTGAGTTCATGTTGATCACAACCTTCCATTTGCGTTAATCTTACCCGAGCCTATTTTATTCTCCCCGCATTTCTATAAACTCCCCCTGGATTCTGCAGCTTACTTTTCCCTTGCAGAGTATTAACTGTTCAAGTAAAGAACATTATGGTGACAATATGAAGAAAGGCCATTCAGAGAAAGTGCAAAATGCATCATTTTAATAGTGTTCATGTCATACTAGTTAAAAAAGAAAAATATGGGAATGAAAAGATGTGTTATGCTCTTGCACTTTTTCCCATGCCATTCACAGAGCATCGTAGAGCTCTGTACATGGCATTCACTGAGAGACCTTGAACATATCATTTTTGACTCCACCTCACAACACACTATCTCTGTGGCATTCAAGCATAGTAAGGAATTATGAAGCTGAAAATAAATAAAGCTTTTGGACTGGATGAAATCTCTGCTGAAGGGCTGAAACATGGTGCAGAAGTTCATCTGCTGTACATTCATGACTCCCTCTTATTCAGCTGGGAAGAGGAGGCATGCAAAGGTGGGGATCCTAGAGAAGTCAAAATTGTGACTATCTCCAAGTAATAACAAGTAACAACAAGACAAGACTGTTCAATAGATTGTTGAAGTGCGAAGATGAAGAGGTCAATGAATACTGTGGCTTGTTAAGGGCGACACAGTGGCAGAACGGTATAGCTGCTGCCTCACTAGGAGACCCGGGTTTAATCCCGACTACGGGTGCTGGCTGTATAGAGTTTGTATGTTCTCCCCATGATCGCGCGGGTTTTCTCTGAGATTTTCGGTTTCCTCCCCCACTCCAAAGACGTACAGGATTGTAGATTAATTGACTTGGTATAAATGTAAAATTGGCTCTAGTGTGTGTAGGATAGTGTTAATATGTGGGGATCACTGGTCGGTGCTGACTTGGTACTACCTGTCTGTTTATCTGTGCTTTTTTACCTAATAAACTTGATGGGCACCTTATATCTCCAGAATGAAACACCATCAAGTCTCTGAAGAAGGGTCCAGACCTGAAACGTCACCCAATCCTTCTCTCCAGAGATGCTGCCTGACCAGCACTTTGTTACAGGAGTATCTCTGTCTGAATGACATATTTTACAGCCTTTTACCTAGACTTTAAGATCCTCATATTAACTTGGCCATTAAAAATATTACAACGAATAGTTTAACATTTCTAATGTCAGAGTGTCCTCACATAACTCAGATTACAATCTGAGGAACTGACCTAAATGGTATGCAGTTTAGTTCAATAAATAGTTCAAGATATTTGATGAAAGGATGGCTTTTAATCATTATTCATTTTTATCTTCTGGTTAAAACTAATGGGCTTGATTTTCCTGAAACTGTTCACAAATATAATGGTGGGAGATTTTCATGTTAAAGATTGAAGAAATTCAGGGAGTAATTTAATGTAACCTTCACTTGTCTAAGGCTACTTCAGAATTTCCTCAGTTATTTACCATGGACCAAACATGGTGTGAGGAGCTGATTTACAGAAGAGAATGACAGTCCTTGACATCAGGCAGCATTTGACTAAGAGTAGCATTGTGGAGTATTGCTAAAACTAAAATCAAATAGGCATCAAAGGAAAACGACTCCAACATTTGAAGTCATACATTAAACAAGGGAAAATGGTTGTTCTGGCCAAAAGGCAAAAATCCCAACCATGGGTATCCATAGATGTTCAAAGGGGCAGTGCTTTGGGATATGTCAACTTCTGCAGCTTCATCAATGACCTTCCTCCCATCATAAGGGTTGGAGGGATCTGTTTCCTAATGAAAATCTCACACTATTTGGACATGGCAGCCTTGTTGATTTCCCACGGTTTGCCAATACCAATGACCAATGGGGCTAATAAGTGACAAGTAACTTCCATGCCACAAGGTGAGCCAGGCAATGAGTATCCAGCCTCTTACATTCAAGTTCAATTTCAAGTTCACATTTATTGTCACATGCACCAATTGGTACAGTGAAATTTGAGTTATCATACAGCCATACGAATAAAAAGAACACAATACACAATAGAGTTTAACATAAACATCCCACCACAGTGGAATCAACATTTCCCACGGTGATGGAAGGCAATAAAGTTCAGTCATCTCCCTCTTTGTTCACAGGCATTCCATTGAAGAATATCCCACCTGCAATATTCTGAGATTCATCAAGGACAAAGGTTCAACTGGACCAGCCAGTATGAAATAACAGCACAGGTAGTTTTGTTTGGATGTCATATTTTACAGCCTTTTAGCAAGAGCGAACATCCTCACCTAGATTTGGCTATTAAGAGTATTTATAACTAATTTAATATCACCAGTGCCAGAGTGTTCTTACATAGCTCATATAACAATCTGATGAACTAATCTAAATGATATGCAGTGGCTACAGGAGCAGGTTGGAGCCTGGGTATTCGCCAGTCAGTGACTCACCTCCTGATAACCCAAGGTCTTTTCATCATCTAAAAAGCTCAAATCAGAAGCATGACAGAAATCTCTCTGTATAAGTGCAATCATAAGAATTCTCAAGCAGTCAATGGCCTCCAGGACAAGGCAGCCTTCTTTCTTGATCCACCATCATCCACTCTAAACATTCAACCCTCTACCATGGTTATAGTGTGAATCAGCTTTAAAATTGACTACTATTCCTCTCTGGGCTACTCCGACACCACTGCATAATTGTGTGACAAAGGCACACATTGCGACAACGGTTCACCAGATTGAGTTCTGGAACTGGTGTTTGTACAATGAGGAAAGATTAAGCAGATTGGGCCTCTGACCTCTTAAGTTTAGAATAATGAGAAACATATAGAAACATATAATGAAGCTTTGCTGGGGAGATGCAGGGATGATGGTTCACTTGGCTAGAACCAGGGCTCAATTTCACGACATAGGGGTTGGCCATTTACGGTTGCGATGCTGAAACATATCTGCAACCAGTGGATAGTGAATCTTTGGAATTCTTTGCAGCTGGATTGTGGATGATCAATCACTGGGTATACTCGAGACTGAGAGTGATCAACTTCTATATGATGAGGTAATCTACAGATTTGATATTGGTGAAGGAGAATGCAGCTGAGTTGACAGATCAGCCATGATTTTATTGATTGATAGAGCAGGTATAAAGGGCTGAATTAAGATTTTCTGCTTCTATTTAAAAACAAAGTTTTATTTCTCCTTATTACTTTACAATTTCTTCTCATTAAGACCAATCATGCATTTTCTGCATCTTTGGAAGTGTTTTCAAAGCATCAGAAGGCCCCCAGTGACTGCCGTTTTTAAAATATCCTAGAAATTGGATCCAACAATGTCTGTTGTTTGGAGTTCAATTTGCCTCGTAAAGCAATGTATTTGGGGTAGATTGTGATGGTATCTTTCTCCAGGTGAAGTTGGCCTGGGGATTTTACGCATGGATCTGATATTATCCTGGCATCCATTGCGCATGGAATGAGCCATAAGATGTCCACCGTGTGTTCCCTTTGTCATCATCACAAATTGGGCACACACTAGAAGTGGGAACACTTCACATAAAGGTCAGCCATGAAAAGTTCAATGAAAGGTTCTGCATGCTGATAATAATATCTTGCACACACCATTGAACATCGTCAGTTTTTAGTGGTCAGGGGATGTAAAACCTCATCATCGGTTGTGCACTACTGTTTCCAATCTTTCTCTGTTTACTTCAGAGCTGCAACTGCCAATGTCCACATCACTGATCATTCCTCACTTGGTGGTGGTAGGGGGTTACCTATGTAGGGACGATAATGGTAGCCCCCAGTCATGTGCGCACAAACACACATGTACGCACACCCGTAAGCATGCACGCACGTGCGTGCACACATAAACACCGAGGACAACCATATCTCCCCTCACCCTCACTTTCCTGTATCACCAAGACAGCTCTTTATTCAGCTGTGGTTAAGGAGAGATCCTTAAAGGCTGAGCCCCTTTTCTAGCAAAGCAGCATGGCAGCAAATGGCAACTTCTTATTCAGTTCCCATTTTTAATTATATAAGTCCAAATTTAGTGCTTGACTCTAGGTAGAAAACACCATAGTTCTGGTTTAGATTAGTTTAGTTTAGTTTAGAGATACAGCATGGAAATAGGCCCTTCAGCCCACCAAGTCCGTGCCGGCCATCGATCGCCCATACACTAGTGACAATTTACAGAAGCCAATTAATGTACAAACCTGCACGTCTATGGAATGTGAGAGGAATCCGGAGAAAACCCACACGCTCACAGAGAGAATGTGTAAACTCCGTACAGACAGCACCCATAGTCAGGATCGAACCCGGGTCTCTGGTGAGGTAAGGCAGCAATTCTACCTCTGCGCCACGATGCCACTCTAGGTTCTGAAGTAGATCTCGATATTTTGTGAGGGTTGTTAGTCCGCTCGGGGAAGGGTGAAATCCAGTTTCTAGTCAGCTTTGATGACTGAGAAGAAAGGAAGCTTTATTTAATATAAATGGATGAACACAGTGTAAGGTTTGTGTTTCCTTCAGCAGTGATTTTGTAGGTTAACTTATATTTGATTTGTGCCAATCTTTCCATGACAGGATGTGATCACAGTCATGTAGTGACTCCACAATCAGGTTCAGCAGCAGTTCCCTGCCACTAAATCAAAGCCATATGCTATCTGTCAGCATTGCTAACTTACAATGCCAGCAAATTTTGGAACGGCATTTATTCCAGTATCCTAATTCAGTTGATATGCAGCCATGAGACTAATTTTGGAGATATTGGGATCAGCCCATCAACTGTGGCTTCCTGTATTGAATACACATTGAATGCTTTCAGAAAATAATATGATGTGCAGACTCTAAATGAGGGAGAGGAGCTTCGAGATCCTGGAGATGAGGCTCGAATATCATTGGCCTTAAAGGAACACTCTCTGGCTGCAAGAATATCCCTCAAAATTAAGTGTTATTTCACGCATCAGTTCAGAAATGATTTAAAAACAGAAGGTAGACATCTGACAAATGAGGTGTCACTAAAAACCTTTGACAAATCTTTGCCCTGAGAACGCAGCACTGAAAGCATCACACCACAATAAAAACAGGAACATTTTCAGCTGTCAGCTCGTGTTGGACAGCAATGCGTACTTGGCCCCAAGTAGTGACCCGTTAATTCCTATTCTTTGCTTCTTGTCTGCCAACCAGTTCTCTATCAATACCTGACCCCCAATACCATGTGCTGTAATTTTGCACATTAATCTCTTGTGTGGAACCTTGTCAAAGGCTTTTTGAAAGTCCAGATACACCACCTCCACTGGCTCTCCCTTATCCATTCAACTTGTCACATCCTCAAAAAAATCCATAAGATTAGTCAAGCATGATTTCCCCTTCATAAATCCATGCTGACTTTGACCGACCTTGTCTCTGATTTCCAAATGCGCTGCTACAATATGACAGATTAGCAACAGGATAGAAAGGTTGTATCGGTGCTCTAAAACTTGGTAAATGGAAATTAACACAGGGCTGCCAACTCTCACGCATTGAACGTGAGAATCATGCATTTGGTCAAATTCTCACGCTCTCACGCAGGTCACAAATTTCTCACGCTCTGTCGTGAGAAATTCTGTGATCAACAAATATTTTAAACCGCATATCAACTGCATGGGCCGCGGGTGTTGTAGAGCCGGGGCTGAGGGAGGGATGGAAGCAGAAGGAGCGGCGGGGGCAGATGCGGACGGGGAGCAGGGGCTGGCGAGTTTTTGCCGGGCTGGCGAGTGTTGGCCGGGCTGGCGGTTGTTTGCCGGGCTGGCGAGTTGCTCACTGCAGCTCCAGCCATGGAGCAGCCTCAGTGCAAGTCCCGGGCCGTTGGAAGCGTTGCGCCATGGCCGTGAGAGTCTCTGTGCCGAATTCTCCCTGGTGACCGGCATGGACCAGGCTGTAGCTCAGAGCATCCCGGAGGACAACCAATGGCTGCTGGAAGTAGGTAGCAAGCACTGGGTAGAAGTGGTGGAAGATAGGGGCCTTCAAATGGGGGTTGTTGGCGAAAGTTTCCTGCTTGCCTGCTAGATTTGCACTTACTGTAACTGCTGGAAAAATGTTCCCAATGTTGGGGAAGTGCAGAACCAGGGGTCACACAGTTTAAGAACAAGGGGAAGGCCATTTAAGATTGAGATGAGGACAAACTTTCCACCCAGAAAGTTGTGAATCTGTGGAATTCTCTGCCACAGAAGGCAGTGCAGGCCAATTCACTGGATGTTTTCAAGAGAGAGTTACATTTAGCTCTTGGGGATAGTGAAATCAAGGGATATGATCATATTGAATGATCATTTTGAATGGCAGTGCTGGCTCGAAGGGCCGAATAGCCTATTCCTCTATACTTTCTATGTTTCTATGCTTATAAGGCAATAAAACTCAACCACTTGATTTTGAAGCATTAATGCATGGTGGAGGTATAATGTAGTCATAGAGTGATACAGTGTGAAAACAGGCCCTTCGGCGCAACTCACCTGCACGCCACAACATGTCCCAGCTACACTACCTGCTTTTGGTCCATATCCCTCTAAACCTGTCCTATCTATGTATCAGTCTAACTGTTTCTTAAATGTTGGGATAGTTGCTGCCTCAACTACCTCCTCTGGCAGCTTGTTGCATACACCCACCACCCTTTGGGTGGAAAAAAGTTATCCCTTAAAAAGTTGCCTCTTAAAAATACTTTAAACAAAAAACATTGAAATCATACTTCTACAATGCACTAAAACATGATTTTAATACATCAAATTTGAAAATGTCCCTACCGTGGGAGGGGGGGCACTCCCCTCCCACACCCTTCCCCCACTCAGTTTCTCCACTCCCTCGCCAGGTACCCCCAAGGCCAGTAATCGCTCAGCCTCCCCACTTTCAAAAATACTCTGTGGCCCCTGGTTCAGACAGAGAGCACTGCCAGATGTGAGCGAGGAACTGTGGCCAGTTGCCCGTGATGTCTGGATCCCAATGCTCAGAACTTCGTGTTTTGAAGTTGGCTAATGTTATTGATTTGTAATTAGCCTGATTTGTAATTAGTTGCCAAAACCTTAATTTATTAATCCGAAATATCCAGGGGGATGGGATAAGTGTAATATTAAAATGACATGCAAGGTGTCAGGCTGTCTGTCACAACGTACAGTCCTGATAACCCATTATTTCCTTCAGTTAAATATTGGGAAGGTAGCTGTATTGTCATTTGCCACACCACTATTATGTTTGTCTACCTCACTGACTATTTCTAAAGCCCCACCCCAAATTCCTTTGATAGGTTGAATAGAAATGTCCCTAATCTCTTTGTTTTATTAATTGAACATGTAGATGAACATCCTCAAGGAGTGCAATCAGATGGAAACTGATTCAGGTGCGATGTATAAGAGCTTGTTCAAAGAAGGGGCATATTTTAAAGGAGTGACAGAAATACTTGCAGGAGTATGTGTGAGGAGGTTATTATTTGTGAGGAGATTATTATTTGTGAGGAGGTTATTATTTGGCTTTAGTTTTAGCTTGAACCAGGACATCTGAGGATTCAAAGTTTAATATAGTAATTGTGCTGATACTGACTCCAACCAACCACGTAATGAATATCATCTATTCCGGAGGTTTAAATTTTCCGATGTCATTTAAATTTCACTTGGATTTCAATCACTTCAATGTAAAAGTAATTGGGAATGGGGAGCATTGGAACAAAAATTTGCCCTCGATACATATTAACTGTAATATAATAATGTATGCATTTTGGTAGGTGCAATCAAAACAAAGATATTTTTTTATCATTGTTGTATCATTGTTGTACCACAGAAAATATTATGTACTCTCAAGATCACATTTAATAGAATAATATTGCTTAAATATATAGTTATCAAACTTTGCATTTCGGAAAAGTCCCAGCCGAGAGGAAGACAGCAAAATACTGAAAATATTGGGGATGAAAATGACTTCAGGACAGTTTGTTAGGAAAATGAAGGAAATGGTAACAGAATACTTATACAGCTGAGTATAAATGTATGGATGAGAAATTGTGTTTAACCAACTGATTACTTATTTGACAAAATAACTAGCATGTTAGATAACAATGAAGCCAATGGATGTAGCAATTTTTGTTATACAAAATTTGGTCTGTGAAGTGCCCCATAAAGGATTACCGCATTAGATAAGCACCTGTGGACTTGAACGTAATAGGTTAAGTCCAGGGGATCAGATATGGGGCTTTATGTGTGGGGCAGATATATTCTCAGTGCAGAGGGGCTAGGACCAAGGCCAAGTGTGGATCCAGAGTCAAGGTCTCAAGTAGTACTAGGTGTGCAGTCAAAGCTGGGACAATGGGAGTGTTCAGCACTGGGAACCTAAGCATGTAAGCAGCTATGATCAGGGTAGAATAAGGGGCCAGGTGTAAGGCTGGACTCAGGGACAAAATGAGAGAAGGTATGCAACTGGGGTCAGGATCAGGAGTAGTAGCAGGTGTGCAGTGAGACCCGGGTTGGTCAACATGGGCCAATTGTTTGATTATAATCTGATTTCCATACATGAATATATTAAGATCAATCATATGCCACACCTGTTGATCAGAGTCTGGCTCTACTGTGGAATGTAATTAGGAATGTAATTTGGCCTAATCTTATTCATAGCTAATTCAATTTAAAGCATAAATATTGCATTCAAGTGCAAGTTAAAAGACTCGCTACAGTATAGACCAGATTGCACAATTTCAAAGTGAAAAATGCAAAAGCTCCATATTAATGGGAGGGGGAGGGGCGGGGGGGGGGGGGGGGGGGGGGTGTGCTTGGTCTCTCGCAATTTCTCACTCCCAACTCTCACCCAATGTTGACAGCCCTGCTTAACATGTAATGTCAAATGGAAAATCGGATAAATGGAACTTAACATGTAAGAGGAATCGAAAGGCAGATGATTTTCTAAATGGAGAAAGACTGCAAAAGTGTGAAGATCAAAGAGTTGTAGGTATTCTGGTGCATGAAACACTAAATGTAAACGTAGATACAGATAGCTAAAAAGGCAAATGGGCTTTTAACCATTATTAAATGGAGGATAGAAACATAGAAACATAGATGGTGCAGGAGTAGGCCATTTGGAGCCATCACCGCCATTCAATATGATCATGGCTGATCATCTAAAATTAGCACCCTGTTCCTGCTTTTTCCCCTTATCTCTCTCTTGAAAACAACCAGTGGCAGAGAATTCCACAGATTCACAACTCCCTGGCTGAAAAATGTTTCCTCATCTCAGTCTTAAATGGCCTACCCCTTATTTTTAAACTCTGACCCCTGTTTCTGGACACCCCCAACATCGGGTTTATTTTGTTGCATCTAGCCTGTCCAATCCTTTAAGAATTTTATATGTTTCTATAAGATATCCTCGCATCCTTCTAAATTCCAGTGAATACAAGCCCAGTCGACCCATTCTTTCATCATATGTCAGTCCCTCCATCCCGGGAATTAACCTGGTGAACCTACCCTGCACTACCTCAATAGCAAGAATGTCCTTCTTCGAAATAGGAGAACAAAATTGCACACAACACTCCAGGTGTGGTCTCACCAGGGACCTATAGAACTGCAGTAGGACCTTCTTGCTCCTAAACTCACTTCCTCTTGCATTGAAGGCCAACCTGCCATTCACTTTCTTCTCTGCCTGCTGAACCTGCATGCTTACTTTCAGTGAAAAATGATCACCAATGCATCCACAATTTCTAGGGCCACCTCGTTGATTGCTCTGGGATGCAGACCATCAGGCCCTGGGGATTTATTTACCTTCAGTTCCAACAGTTCACCTAACACCATTTCCTGACTAATGTGGATTCCCTTGAAGGATGAAGTCTAGAGATAGAGATACATTGTTTTAGTTCAGTTTAGATCATTATTGTCACATGTACCAAGGTACAGTGATCGCATGCTATCCAGTCAAAGAAAATACTATACATGATTACAATCAAGCCATCCACAGTGTACAGATAAAGGATAAAGGGTACAACATTTTGTGCAAGATAAAGTCCGATAAAGTCCGATTATAGATAAATTCAAAAGTCTCCAATGAAGTAGATGGGAGGTCAGGACCGCACTCTTGCTGATGAGAGTTGCCTGATAACAACACTATTGCAATTGTACAAGGTGCTGGTGAGATTGCATATAGAATACTGTGTACATTTTTGTCCATTTATTTGGGAAAGATATATTGGCATTGAAAACAGTCTACAAGAGATTCATTAAAGTAATTCCAATGTAGATCAATGGAGGTATTCCATGTGGAGGTTGATAGTTTAGTGAATTATGGAAGACCACAGAAAAGAAATGGAGGGCTGGGACACATCAGGTATGATTATATAGAATGGCGAAGCAGTCTTGAACGGCCGTGACCCACTCCTGCCACTATTATCTTGTGTATTCTTATGTATCCTTTGTCCTTAACAATCACCATATTGTTCCTCATTGCTTGTAGGTGGCTTGATTGATTGTCTGAATTTGGTCAATTTAAACATGTAAAGAGAACCCTGTGCTTTGTTTATCAACACTTCAGCAAAATGCATGAAGAAATAGGTGATTTTCCACATTCTATAATCGGGCAAACTTTATAATGAGAAACCTATTTCATACCCCACTTGAAAATTAAAGCCAATCCTTTTAATTTCAGTGGAAAAGCCAATAGTGACTCAAGCGCAATGACCTCCATTTCTGCTGTAAATTTTACGATTCTTTAATGCTTTATTTGAATAATGCATATCTTTTCGACCCACAAAATAGTTCGTCACATTCCCTCTTTTCAACTCATTCCTTTCCGCTCTTGTCAATGCTTTTAACTGACTTAGCTATCGATGAAATTGAATACAATTTCCTAATCCATTTACATTCTACATCATTGTATCAATGGATAAAAAGCAAGTCTTCGAAAAAGATTCATAAAATAACAACCCAAATAGTAAGATTAAAAGAGAACTTACCAGTTTGACGTTTGATCTTTATTTTAGGACGAGTTACGATGAGCGATTACGTGAAGAAGCCTGCCAGTCCGCATGCGCATCAATCTTCAAAACAGCGGTGTGAAATCACAGATAACAATAGTTGAAGTGACATAGTAAGATTAGAGAAGACTAGAACTACCAGATGACCTTTATGATACGAGGGTTGGGAGTGGAGAACACTTTAAACTGGTAAGTTCTCGTTTAATCTTACTATTTTACTTCAGAGTCACGTGAGTGATTCTGTGAAGATTTCAAAGCGCTGTGATTTCATGCCGTGGATACGAATCCATGCGACGCACTGCCTCAGTTGACCCAGGATGAGTAAGTAATAAATAATGCATTTAAACATGACACAGACATAAACATGTTGAAGCTTTAATTACCAAAAAATAAAAACAATAGCGACCCCTCTCTCCCAGGGGGAAGCTATAAAACAGAATCTAAAATGGAGTGGGTAAATATCCCCGGTGTGGCAAGAGGTTTATTATAGAACCTTTAAAATGTCAGTTCATTTGACCATCCTGTGGCCGCGAGTATTTGGTCGAGAGGGACGTCCAGTGCCCTCGCTGCTGATGTTGATGCAGCCCTGTTGGAGTGAGATTTAAAAATATCAGTGTTCACTCCCGCACAAGCCAGAACCTGTTTCAGCCACCTTGAAATGGTCTGTACCAACACCTTCTTATGAGGCTTTTTATGACTGATGAATATCGTTAATTCTGAGCCTCTGAGGCTCTGGGTGACCTTGATATACTGCTGTAAGTGCGTAACTACACATAAACGAAGGTCTATGGGGTATGCCATAAAAATAAGTTTAAGCCCTGACGTCCCTGGCCTGCTCTGTTTAATTAAATCATAAACATAAAACGTTATGTTATTTACAGATGAAACCATCCTGTCCAGTCGCATCTTATGCACTGTCTGGACATGTTGCGCTTAAATCAGCGCCATGAGCATGACCACTTTGAGAGTGAGTCTGGGCAAAGACAGGGATGTAGCTGGAGCCCACTGGCGAAGCAGCATGAGAATCACTCTCACATCCCAAATCTCCGAGTACCTGGTCCTGGGGGGATTACAGTTAAAAATACCCTTCATAAACCTGGATATTAAAGGGTGAGGCCAAACAGAGTGTTGTCCTGATCCCTGCCACAAGTATGATGATAAGGCACTCCTGGCCTGTTGATGGCACTGTAGATCAGTCGCTCATCAAAATATAGTGTTGAAAGAAATTCCAACACATCCGGTATGCATGCCGTGTGATATGATATGTTCGACTGCAAGCAGAACACCTCCCATTTCTTAATATGAGAGATATACTGTTTTTTGGTACTATCCCTCCCATGCCACAGTAATAATATCCACCATACGACCTGATAGTCTGAGCCCCAGGAACGGTCTCCTCAGAATCTGCAAACCAATAGATTAATACGGTCATGAAGTGGATGCTTCTCCCCAGTCACAGGATGAACCAGCAGGTTACTGCGTTTGGGGACAGCAATAGAGGCTGTGTTATTATTCTCAGAACGAGTGGGAACCAAGGCTGTGTAGGCCAGTCAGGTACTACCAAAACACCTGAGTCCTGCTTGATCTTAAGCAAGCACCGACCGATGAGGCAAAATGGGGGAAATGCATATAAATACATTCCGCCCCAGTGTAGCGAGAATGCATCTACCGCTACTGCCCCCGGGTCTGGTTCCCATGAAACATACTTTGGTAACTGGTGATTTAGTCTGGATGCAAACAAATCGATATCTGGTATGCCATACCGAGCGACAATATCATTAATTTCATGATTCAACATCCATTCTGTGTTGTCATTGAATTTTTGTGACCTGGTGTCCGCCGCCATGTTGAATCTACCTGGTAAGTAGTTAGCTGAAACCCAGAAGTTTCTTGTAATACACCAATGCCAAATAAGGTTAGCCAATTTATAACAGGATACCCATGTGATTAACATATGCTACAGCTGTAGTGTTGTCAATCTGAAGCTGAACATGCAAGTCATGCATACTAGTACAATATACCTTTAGGCCATAGAGTGCTCCCAACAGCTCTAAATAGTTAATACCATGTGATTGAATAATTAATGCCTCATGCATATTCCATCTGCCACCGCAGCTAGAGATGGTATCAGTAGCTCCCCATCCTAGAGCACTAACATCAGTTTGTAAAATAACTGAAGGTTTCTCAATCAGAATTTTACTGGAGCAATGCCAAATATTCGCCAGCCACCACTGTAACTCAGCAATGGCTTCAGCTGGTAACCACATGGGTCTATTGAAGTGACCTGCATGTATTTTGAGTGCCTACTCATTTGCACATTGTTAAATTTGATAATGCAAAGGCCCAAACTGTGCAGCTAGAAAAGCAGCCACTAATTTGCCAATTATACTAGCTACCTGTCGAATAGAAGGTTGCTGCTCATCAACGAGATTGTTACAAACTTCTCTTAATTCTGATCTCTTGCCCCTAGGCAGATTCACAGACATGTGAGTTGAGTTAATGGTGAATCCCAAATAATCAATAACTCTAGATGGTATCAATTTGGATTTAACTGGATGGATGAGAAACCCCAATCTCTCATACATGAGTTTGGTAGCTGAAACTGATGATTCAGGTGATTTCCAAGTTTTTCCTATAATTAGGACATCATCCAAATAAGCCATTACAATATGATTCTGAGCCCGGAGTAGGCCCAACACAGGTTTTAACAATTTTGTAAATAATCTAGGGGCCGAAGTTAACCCATTAGGCAATGCAGTAAACTGCCATAGTTGCCTCATCCAGCTAAACTTCAAATATCTCCGGAGATTGCAATGAATGGGTGCTGAATAGTATGCATTTTTAAGAGCTATGCATGTCATATAACATCCTTTGGAAACCGGCAGTAACATAAGTTTCCATTTTGAAATGTTTATATTCACAAAGGAGTTAAGTTGAGTTAAATCAAGGATGATTCAACATCCACCATCCTTTTTTTGTATAGGAAATATATTAGACACAAATTGGTGAGATTGATAAAACAACTTCTAAATTACCCCTTTTTAATATAACGTTTCAATTTCAGCTCGAACATCCAAAGACTCTTGTTGTGAAAAAAACAATGTCTGACTTGGTGTATGCTGTGTGGGTGAACGCAAATTCAAAAAATAATTTGATTCGGAACATTGTGCAGTATAAACGAATCTGATGTTATCCAACACCATTCATTGAAAAACAAATGTAATCTCCCACCAACTTGTAACTGATCCATACATGTTATGTTCTGAAAAGAACCAGACCCACCTACCTCCATGGTTGCCAGTGGATATTTCTGCCCCCGCGTTTTGGGGGGTAAGAATGTTGGAGTGTGTGTTTGGCAAGGGCTGGTTTGGTCCTTGGCCTGAACCAATTTCAGTGAACTGTTTGTAGGGGTTCTGCCGCCGAAGTGGAGTTTTGCTAGTCGGCGGGGCTTTGACGAGGCCGACCATTTTCACCTCATCGTCCAGCTCCCTGACTCATTTTGATAGATCTTCACCAAACAGAAAATTTGGTGTTTGCACATTGCTGGATTTGCACAGCGCCACAAACTTGGGGTTCAGAGTAGGACGGATGGCACTCTTTCTTAGGCAGTTTATCTCAAAATGTGCATTACACATTAGGGCCAGAGCATCCTGCTGCACCTCAGACAGGGGCCCTCCATCCACTGACCTGGCGAAAGCTGTGATGCCTGAGGCGAGCAGCTTCAGCATCTTCTGGAGCCTCACTTCCTGGACTCTGATACATATACCAATGTGACCCCAGATGGCATGGTTAACAGTCAGCAATTTGAGCGAGGCACAATTAGTGGGTGTTTCGTATTTTTTGGAAGTTTCTTCCATTGTGAGGTCTTGTAGCTGGTGTGAGGCCATGTGATTTATAGTCATGGCCAAGTCTTCATCCAGCGGTTCCCCAGTTTCGATCGGGATTGCAAATTTTGATGCCATGCTTGGCACCTCTAGTTCGCACCGGTCATCGCTGAATTTTCAACATGTTGAAAATTTCGGCTACCTATCACGGGTGCCGGCAGTCGCATGCAAAGGTCGCGAAAGTACGACAGGCCCTTAACTCTTTTTGCCATTCTACAGATACTTCCTGGCTTGTTGAGTGTCAAGCATTGTCTGCTTCTATTTTAGTTTTATGCAGATTTGATAATATAACAGATAGATTACTATTTTTAAAAAAATAGCCTTCATCCACTGCTTCCTCGTCTTTTCAATATCTCCAACCCCTTTGATCATCTTCCCCACCATCCAATTGGCATGTATTCTCATTTCCAGTATCATAACACTGACCTAGTTGTTTGTAGAACAAAACAACATGGAATAATGACTCTATTACTCAAAGCATTGGACAGGTTAGTTATTTCTCTCAGTCTATAGAAATCTGCAAATGAGGCAGCTGGTAAAAAAAAACATAGGCATTCAACTTGATTAATCTGACCTGATATCAATTTTGGTTGTTATTTTATGAATCTGTTTTGAAGACTTGCTTTTTATCCATTGATACGATGATGTAGAATGTAAATGGATTAGGAAATTGCATTCAAGTTTTAAAGTTTTAATCCCTTTAATGTTTCAGATAGAGAATGTTTGTCAGAACTCTGGTTCTCTTTCAACAGATCTTGCTTGACTTGCTGAGTGTTTTCAGAGTTTTCAGTTTTCATTTCAGATTTGCAGTTTTCCATCAATTTTGATAATTAAGGTGTTTAGTTCCAATATTGCAATTAGCACTAATGATATCTAAATCATTAAATCTAAATCTAAATGGATGTTAAAATCATTTGAAGGATATTGCATTGTGGGGCTTTAACTTATGAGTCTTAAATGTCTTAAAAAAATACATTTCTTAGTTGAAAACATGCAACCTTTGCTGACAGTTTATTTTTTTCTTGATGTTGGTTTGCAACTCATATTTCCAGTAAGGAAGT
The DNA here is from genome assembly GCA_963514005.1 of Raja brachyura. The sequence continues at coordinate 22,042,571 of OY740784.1, read as the reverse complement.
TAAAACATTTCCCATATTAATCTAATAATGGATCTTCACTGCTAATTGAGAACATCACATCATGTGCTAATGTGACATTGGCATTTCTAGCCCACTTTGTCAATATGACCTTTCAAAGGAAGACTTATGCTGATCCGCACAACATATTTCAGGCTAAAATACACTTGGTTGCTGCCAACCTCTTTTTAATATAATCAAGCCATTCAAGCACACATTGTACCACATGTATGTGGCCAAGCAGCACTCAGCCTGCAAATCTAATCTGTCAATAAGTGCTATCTAATAATCCTAAAGAACAGTTCGCTCTGCTCATTTTCATGAATGTTTATGTTGCCTTCCAGCTTTGTTTTGCTGAAAAATTAGAATAGATTCACAACATGATAAAGACATCACTTTTCACAAGACTCTCTGGACAAACAGTGCTTAGGGTCTTTTACTAGACAGCACTCTAGAGAAGGAGGAATTAATTCTCTAACAAGAGTTCAATCATCGGTCTATCATCGAAGAATAATTCTATAAAATTGTAGAATTATTTTTAATAGTTTAAACATTTTGGCCATGCCGACTCTGTACTTGCTTGCTGAATGGCAAAGAGAGACCTCACCAAACTGTGATTAGGTAATTAAAAATGTAATGTATAATATTGCACATATTTTTTGCAGCCATTGAAGCCTCTTCCAGATCTTTCTGTATCCAAGATACAGCACAATACTAATTCAATTTTAAGGAATGGGTTCAGCATTGTCTTCCGGTTTTTACTTCCAATGTCTTAATCGTTTTAAGAGAAGGCATCAGCAAAGCACTACCAGCAAAGTGCTGGTGGAACTCAGCAGGCACAGTAGCATTTGGGGAGAGAATGAGCAAGCGATGTTTTGGGTCAGGACCCTTCTTCAGACTGAATGGAGTAGGGGGGAGAAACCTGGAAAAGAGAGGTGAGGGTGGAAAAAGGCCTAGCAAGTGATAGGTGAATACAGGTGAGAGGGTGGGCGTTAACTGGCAGATGGGTGTAAGCGACAAATACTCAGGTGAAAAGGAGACAAAATTAGTGTCAGATAAAGAAAGAAGAAAAGGAAAATGTAAAACGGGGGCAAGGATATAGGTGAAAGGGAACAAGGGAGAAAGGAAAGTGTTTGGATAAAAGGATAAAAAGACCCCACATCATTCTCCGATGCCTCCACCACCTTCAAAAAGTTTTTGGTGAGATGTTGGTGTATTGCATTCAGTGTTGGTAATCTTGGTCAGATTCCATTGTTAGAAAATGCGCAGAGAAGATTTATGAGAATGTATCTTTTTCCCAGAGTAGTGGAATCAAGTACTAGAGGGAATAAGTTTTAGCAAAGAAATAAAAGTTTTAATAGGAACCTGAGGGGCAACTATTTGGCACTCAGTGCAGTGAGTTTATGGAATGAGCTGTCAGATGAGGTAGTTGAGGCAGGTTCAACAACAATATCTATATTACTAAAAGTCTGATCTTGACCACTTCCTGTTGTTCTGTATATTGTTATAGAAAAAATGCTTCCACTTACAGCTGTGATTTTTGGCCATCGCACTCAGTCCCCTTCCGCCGTGCAGGATAAGAGGATTTTGCCATTGATGAAAAATAGAAGAGTTATTAGTGTTTAAAAAATGTTAAGATTCTCTCTCCTGAAGGACACGCCCCTTCCGGAAAGAATATAAAACCCGGAAGTATTGAGTGCCTCAGTCAGTCTCTGCAAGATGGGGGAGCGAGAGGGTCACGTCTCTCAGTCTGAGCTGTGAATAACACTGAACACATGTCTACTAAACTGTGAGTGGTTTTACTGATCTGTCAGTGCCCTTAATGTGGTTTGAAAATATAGTTTGGAAATGCTAAAGCTGTGTTGCCTTTGGTTTGGAAGTGCTGAAGCTGTGTTGCCTTTGGTTTGGAAATGCTAAAGTTGCCTTGCCTAATTAAAGTTGCCTTGCTTAATTAAAGTTGCCTTGCCCAATTAAAGTTGCCTTGCCTTCTATATAATTAAAAATCTAATCTTGACCACTTCCTGTTTGCGCTTTATATTGATTTTAGAATAAAATGCTACCACATATGGCTGTGATCTTTGGCCATCTTACTCAGAGATCCCCTCCGCTCATTAGGTGCTGAGGATTGTTCCTATCGATGAAAAATAAAAGAGTTATTAGTGTTTAAAAAATGTTGAGATTCTCTCTCCTCTCAATCACGCCATGAAAGCCACACCCCTTCTGGTAGGAGGGACTATAAAACCCAGAAGTGTGGGCATGGCTCAGTCTCTGCAAGATGGAGGAGGGCGAGGTCATGACTCGCTGTCTTTAGTAGCCTTGGACCCTGCTTGAAATGGTATGAAACTGCACTTGAGTTTGGTGGCCTTGCACCCTGCTTGAAGTGGTAAGAAACTGCACTTGAATTTGGTGGCCTTGCACCCTGCTTGAAATGGAATTTCAATGAATAGCCGTGAGTCTACTGCCAGCCCACCAGCCGTGAGTGAGTGAGCTGCCAGCAGAACAGGCTTGAGTGACTGAGCCATTAGCCCAAGAATCAATTTGGCCCACAATGTCCATACTAGCCCTTTGGAAACCAGTCCCTTCAGCCCACAACACCCATACTAGCGCTCTAGAACACCCCCCCCCCCCACCCCCACCCCCCACTGGCCACCAATATTGGAATTGGTGAAGAGGTGGAATATTGCGTTGGGGGACCGTGTGATGCTGGAACCCAATGGGTCCCACTTAGTCTAGTTTTAAATATATTTTTACAGCTACATGTATTCCAAAGGTTGAGTGGTATATGGGCCAAATGCAGAAAATGGATGAGCTTAGATGGGGCATTTTAGTCAGCATGAATGAGCTGAGCTGAAGCACCTTTTTCAATGACTCTATGAGTTCCCTTTTATCATTCATCTTTCCCTTTCCCCCCTCCCCAACATCAACTTCCACTCATATCCCCCCTCATTTTGCTCACAATTCCAGCATCTGCAGTTTCTCGTGTCTCCATCCAGAGAACAAACCTTTTTTTCCTCTCAGATATACAAACATTAAAGGGGAAATCTATTCCAATGTGGTGCAGTTTCCCAGGCGTCAAGAGGTCAATCTTTTGCTTCTTGTCCATCTAGATTATCCAGGTACAGAGAGTCGTTTCTGGGACTTTCTGTCAGTGATGACAGGAGAATATATTGAAACACTCATCTTGTCGCCAACAGAATAGAAACAAGATCAGCATCTCTGATTTCTGGCTCCCCACCCCATTACCGCACCCGAAGAAGCACATTGTTCAGGACTCCCACTGGAAGGCAATTTAATCTATATAAATACATTTCACAGAAGGAAGTTAGATGCACTCTTAGCCCGCTGAATTACGCACAAGCGGAAAACCTCATAATTCACTTAAGAGACCATGTTTTATTTGGCAAGCCTTGACAGTTTTTTTTAATCAAACTGTTGAGGCTCAGACATCACAGTTAAATCAGCTGTTAACACAATTCATGACTAGACATACATACAATTCTGGGTCCACACAGATTTTATAAACATAATGTTGCAAATTGGAATTTTTACTTCTGGTTATTAATGAAAATTAGAAACAATTGTCTCAAGACTTGCAAACGAGAATGAAAGTGAAATTATTTGAACATTTTTTTTCTGCCCTATCCAGGCCTTTCACTATTCTGTATGATTCAATGAGGTCCCCCCTCATTCTTCTAAACTCCAGTGAGTACAGGCCTAGTGCCGTCAAACACTTATCATAAGTTAACCCAATGATTCCTGTGGTCATTCTTGGAAAACCTTCTCTGGACCCTCTTCAATGCCAGCACATCCTTCCTCAGATATGGGGCCCAAATCTCCTCACAATATTCCAAATGCAGTCACCAATGAGGTTGATAGTAGTTCAGCATTGTTCTATGGTTGAGGTAGGATGAGTCAGTTGCTTGATAACAGCTGGGAAGAAAAACAGTCCCTGAATCTGGAGGTGTGCATTTTCACACTTATATACCTTTCACCTGATGGGAGGGGGGAGAAGAGTGATTGGCCAGGGTGCGACTCATCCTTGATTACGCTGCTGGCCAACCCAATACCAGTGACGCAACAGTGAGCACTCTGCTTCACAACCCTGTTGACCTGGATTCATTGTTGATTTCAGTTGTTGTCATTTTGAAATTTGCACGTTCTTCTTGTGATTGTTGATTTGCTTTCACCCTCCCAAACGCCAAAAACATGCTGGTTCATAAGCTCCTTTTTACTGCAAGTTACTCCGAGTGTAATTGGATTACAGGAAAATGAGCACCACGTGAGATAGAATGGGTTACAGGGAAATATATGGGAGAATGGGATTGCTCTGCATACACTTGATAGGCTGAATGGCCACTTTCTATGTTTTTATGTAATATGTGAAAATAATATTTCTACATCGGCAGTTTTCCAAGTTTAATGACGAGTCATTAATGTGACAATCTGAGACTGATACGTTCTCCATGGATGCTACCAAACCTGCTGAGTTTCCCCATTATTCTCCGTTTATATTCCAATCCTCACTATCTTGGGGTAAGAATTAAAATTGACTTCTACTTTCAATAAACTCCACTAACTTTTCCATGTCTTACTTAGTATACAGTTATGCTCTGCAAATATTCTCATGGGTAATTCTTTACATAGCAGTTGTATATATGGGAGGATATAAGAAATTGCTTTAAAAAGCATGACATTAAATGAGCAATGGTTAACATTTAAAGAAATTATGCTTCAAAAATATACCTTTAAGGAATTAATCCCCAGAATGGAGCAGGTCTAATTAGCAAGAGAGGTTACAGATAGCATTGGATCAAAGAAAATAGATTATAAATTTGATGAAAAGCACAGTGAATTTGAAGTGTTAATATTTCAGCGAAGGAAGATCAAGAAATTGATTAGAGTGGGAAGAATAGAAATAATCCAGTGAGAAAGATGAAGATAAATGGTAAGTGTTTCTGTGGATATGTAAAAGGGAAGACATTTGTAAATGTTAGTGTGAAAGCCTTCCTTCCAGAATCGGGGAATATATATTGAGGGATAAAGAAAAAGTTGGGATTAAAGAACAGTTTTGTGATTGTGTCAATAAAAAGAATGCACAAAAAATCTTCCAGAAAAAGTGCAAAATAACAGGTTTAGAGTGAATGAAGAATTAAAATAAATTAGAATTAGCAAAGAATGTATTTTGGAGATGTTAGTGGAACTGAAAGGTAATATGTTCTCAGAACCTGTTGCCGTGCGTCCCAAGGTTCAGGAAGAGAAGCCAATGGAGCAGGTTATGGGGTCACAGAAGTTAATCTACGGAGAAAGATGACTAAGCATTGGTATAATCTTTCAAAATTCCACATTGCAGAATGGTTCACTGAAATTAAAAGATAGAAAATGTAACTACAATATTTGAGAAAGGAAGGAGAGTGAAAGAGCAAACAGCAGACCTGTTGATTGTATTATTAAAATAAGTAATCACAATGGCTTTAAAAAATCAGGACTGGTGGAGTCAATATGGATTTATGAAAGGGAACTAACACCTATTAGACTTCTGTAAGTCTTTAGTTAACAGTATGAACAAGGAAGAAACGATGAATATGGTATTTGCTAATTCAGAGGCTTTTGATAAATTGATCCTCAAGAGATTATTAAATAAAATAAGAGAACATGGGCAGAAGGATCATACACTGGCAGAGACAGAAGATTAATCAATAGATGGAAAGAGACAATAAGAACAAACAGATTATTTTTGAGAAGGGAAACTCTGATTAATGTGGTGTTATGGGAATGTGCTGTAGCCCCTGCTTTTCGCAATCTATATCAAAGATTTGGATGAAGGGATTAAGTGCAATATTACCAAGTGGTATAAATGGGAGGTGGTACTAACTTGGTTGTAGTGTGGGTTGTAAGAAGACCTTCAACCATCTACTCCCAGTAATCGATGAGCTATCCTTTGGATCACAGTGCAAATTCTGTCTATCTAAATACACTGTGGTTGTGATCTTCACCACAAGACATTTCCAATATCAATTCAGAGAGCAGCACTAGCCATTATCCATGACCTTCCTCAACTGACTCCATCATTTTGACTTCATCAACCGAGAGAGATATGGAGCATTCTCTTCAAATATGACTACACAGATAAATGTATCCCCACCTTATGCTTGTTCCACGAACATGTGAGCTATGATATTAATGAATGGATCTGCAAAGCATCTATCTCATTATAGAGCCAAACAAGTGTGCATTATTGTTCTAACACTTCTCTCAAAGTTTCCCGCTGCACCTCAACGGCACCAACAGACCTGGGTTCAATCCTGATCTTGGCTGTTGTCTGTATGGAGTCTGCATGTTTGCCCTGTGACAGCGTAGATTTCCACCAGGAACTCTTGATTTCCACCCATATCCAAAATCATGTGGGATTGTAGGTTAATTGGCCTTTGTAAATTGCCTCTTGTGTGTAGGAGTGGATGTGAGAGTGGTTGGTTGGTTGGCATGGACTTAGTGGGCAGATATGCCAGTTAATTCCCAGTAATGGCTGGACTGTCATATTCTGAGAGAATGGAGTGGCTGGGTTTGTATACTCTGGAATTTAGAAGGATGAGAGGGGATCTTATTGAAACATATAAGATTATTTAGGGTCTGAACATGCTAGAGGCAGGAAACATGTGCCTGATGTTGGGGGAGGCCAGAACTAGGGGCCACCATTTAAGAATAAGGGGGAAGCCATTTAGAACGGAGATGAGGAAACATTTTTTCACACAGTGAGTTGTGAGTCTGTGGTATTCTCTGCCTCAGAGGGTGGTGGAGGCTGATTCTCTGGATACTTTCAAGAGAGAGCTAGATAGGGCTGTTGAAGATAGCAGAGTCGGGAGATATGGGGAGAAGGCAGGAACAGGGTACTGATTGTGGATATCAGCCATGATCACATTGAATGGCAGTGGTGGCTTGAAGGGCTGAATGGTCTACGCCTGCACCTATTGTCTATTGTTTTCACATATCAACTTTTCAATCCCACTAATTTAGTCAATAGACATCTTTTATTGAGATCAATCAATGGATCGATGGATTAATCGATCATTTGATCATTTGATCAATCGATCATTCAATCTATCAATCAATCAATGAAACTGAACCACCCATAAATGCAAGCATTGGTGATGGATTGACTCCACCCTTCAATGCACTAGCAGGGCCCTTCTACCCACCAGCAATCTCTGTACACTATTACTATCCTACACATTAGGACACTTTATTATACTTACCGAAGCCAACTAACCTGCAAACCCGTACGTCTTTGGAGTGTGGGAAGAAACCGGAGCACCCGGGGAAAACCCACGTTTAGTTTAGAAATGCAGCATGGAAACAGGCCCTTTGACCCAATGTGTCCGTGCCGACCAGCGATGCCCGCACACTAACACTATCCTACACAAACTTGGGACATTTTACAATAATACCTAACCAATTAACTTACAATCCTTTACGTCTTTGGAGTGTGGAAGGAAACTAGAGCACACAGAGAATTGGGTGGTCAGGGGGAGAACGTACAAACTCTGTACAGACAGCACCCGTTGTCAGGATCAAACTCAGGCCTCTGGCGCTGTAAGGCAGCAACTCTTACTGCTGCGGTACAGTGCTGACAGATATTACACCTTCCACTGTTGCGTGGGAAATTTCCATGACAAACAAAGTGATTGGTGGAAATCGAAGAAATGACCAGGCAGTCCAAGGAAATTCTCCATTCAGAAAGTGGAGGGGAGGATGCGTCAGGTGTGGAATCTTATTGAAGGAGGGAGAAATTGAAAATGAAGATCATTTGAATGTAAGGGCTGATGGGGTGACAAGTAAGAACTCTATCCTCACTCCGTCCAGTTGGAGAGGAGGTGAGGACAGGTGTGCAGGAAATCACTGAAATGTGATTAAGGGCTCCGTCAATATTGCAGACTGGAAGCCTTGGCTCATGAGAGTTTGCAAAGTATTATCTGATCGCCCCATTACAGGAAGGATGTGGAGGCTTTGGAGAGTGTGCAGAAGTGGTTAACCAGAATGCTGCCTGGATTATAGGGCATTAACTATAACTAGATATATATTGTTGGATGTTGAAGGGTGCAGCGAGGTTTACCAGAATGCTGCCTGGAATAGAGCGTTTTAGCAAAATTAGTGTTTAGACAACCTTGGACTGTTTTCTCTGGAACATTGGAGGTTGAAGGGAGACCTAATAATTTACAACATTATAAGAGGCATAGATCGGTAGACTGTCACAGTCATTTTCCCAGGGTATAAATGTCTAGGATTAGAGGGCATAGCTTTAAGGTGAAAGGGGCAATGTTTAAAGGATATGTGTGATGTATGTTTTTTGCACAGAGGGTGGTTTAGTTAAGAGGTTTTTAGATAGGCACATTGGTTTAACTTGGCATCATATTTTGGGCCTGTTCCTGTGTTGTACTGTACTGTTCTGGGTTCTATACTACCATGGATTGTCATCTTGTCATGGTGGAGAAGCTTGTGTGGACCTGAGATCCTGAGAGCGATGCCCTCTGGAGCTATGCTCCTGGTAGGGCCACCCATGGCAGTAAGGTCGAGGGGAGGTTTCTGACAAAGAGCAATCCAACCAAGACCTCAACAGTGGAACAGGCGGAGGACGATGGCTGACCTTAGTGGAGCGTCACAACGGCTGGGAAGGCGGATGAAGGCTGCAGCAGAAAAGGGTCTCCGGTCGTTTTGGACTCCATGCCACTGGATCCTGACCCAGATCTGTCAAGGACCGTGTGGTGGCTGTCTGTGCACCAGTCTCCCCACATTAAACAAAGTCACGCACAGGCTTCCTCCATATAGGGAATAGCACCCTGGAGACACCCATGGCCAGCCATGACTGAATGGGGCCTAAGAATTATTGTTAGGACAGATATAACAGAGATAGTGCAAGTGGGATCACAAAACTACCTGCCTGCCCTGTCGGCTTCAATTTGCTCATCTGTACAAGAAAGGAATCGAGGGATATGGGGAGAAAGGAGGAACGGGGTAATGATTCTGGATGATCAACCTTGATCATATTGAATGGCAGTGCTGGTTCGAAGGGCCAAATGGCCTACTCCTGCACCTATTTTCTATGTTTCTATATTAAGGGCCTGTCCCACCAGCATGTGACGAGCGCGGCCAAACGTGGTGGCTTGAGGTGTACGGCCTTCCGACTTCCAACCGCTGAGCCTTATGGAGCTGGTCCCGACTTCATACTCACCAATCAGCTGGGCAGGAGACGGGCCGACTGAATTTGGACGTCGCATGGCGTCGGACGGTGACGTCATCACGCAACGGCATGCCGGGCGGTGACATCATTGCGCAACGCCACGCGCTAGGCGTACGCCATCAAGACGCTGCGTACGGCGTGCAAACGCTGCGTACGGCCTCAATGTGGCTGCGGGCCGACAGGCCGTTGCCACGCGGGGTTTTTGAACAGTGTCAGTTTTTCGGAGCCCCGCACAACTCCATACGGCTCCGCCGATCGAAGTGGGACCAGCCCCGCGAGGCCGTACGGCTCAAGCGACCACTTTAGGTCGCGCTCACCACATGCAGCCGCATGCTGGTGGGACAGGCCCTTAAGAGTCAGTGGTTCCCACATTAGCCATCTCAGTCTTCACTAAACTGGAGTGGGAAGTAGGTCATCCCTGATCCCAAGGGATCATCTATGAAAAAAAAAGAAGAGGCAGATGGAATATGTTATAGAAAGATGTTAGCTCATCTACTTTGGCAGAAGAAATAGAAAGGTTGAGCATTTTTTTGAAATTTAATGGTGTTAATGTCCACAGAAAATAAAATGAAACATAAAATGCTGGTGATAACCAGCAGGGAAAAGTAACAGAGTGAATTACACGGGTTGAAGAAGTAATTAGCAGGACAGACAAAAGAGAGTTGCAAGGGTAACTACCCAGAGATGGGGTGGTACGCGATGGAAGGGACGAATTCACCAGGAATCTGGAGGTGTGTTTTCACACTTCCAAAACTTTTGCCTGATGGGAGAGGGGAGACGTGGGAGGGCCAGGGTGTAACTCATCCTTGATTATGCTGTTGGCCTTGCTGAGGTAGCGTGAGGTATAAATGGAAGCAATGGAAGGGAGGTTGGTTTGTGTGATGGTCTGGGCAGCGCCCACAATTCGCTGCAATTTCATGCGGTCTTGGATGGAGCTGTTCCCAAACCAAGCTGTTATGCATCCTGATAATATGCTTTCTATGGTGCATCTGTAGAGAGTCTATGTTTCTAAGACAAAGGAGGTATGTGTACCGCTTCACTTCCTGAAGTCAATCACTATCTCCTTTGTCTTAGAAACATAGAAAATAGGTGCAGGAGTAGGCCATTCGGCCCTTCGAGCCTGCACCGCCATTCAATATTATGGCTGATCATCCAACTCAGTATCCTGTACCTGCCTTCTCTCCATACCCCCTGATCCCTTTAGCCACAAGGACCACACCTAACTCTAAATATAGCCAATGAACTGGCCTCAACTACCTTCTGTGGCAGAGAATTCCAGAGACTCACCACTCTCTGTGTGAAAAATGTTTTCCTCATCTCGGTCCTAAAGGAATTCGCCCTTATCCTTAGTCTGTGACCCCTTGTTCTGGACTTCCCCAACATCGAGAACAATCTTCCTGCATCTAGCCTGTCCAACCCCTTAAGAATTTTGTAAGTTTCTATCAGATCCCCCCCCTTAATCTTCTAATGTCTTGCTGACATTGAGGTGAAGGCACTTGCTGCATATACAGTCAATTCTCGTAAACCCAAAAGGAAATTGTTACTCATTAAGATATTGAGGACATCTAGGGATGTGGGCTAGTGCAGGACTGTGACACCGGATAAGACATCACACCTCATCTGACTAAATGGCAGAGCAGGTACAAAGGGTTGAATGGATTGTTCCTGCATCTATTTCTTACAAAGTTATGTGAGTTTTTTCTCTTCAGTGCAGTATCAAAGAATGGTGAAAGCTCATGGAACCATGCCTGTATGAAGTAAGAAGGAGAATAATGAGGACAGACAATATATTTAAAGAATCTCTTTAAAATAGCAGTCCAAATAAAGTGCCCCAAATGATTACTCTTCCAAATTAAACAAACTTGAACAAACAAAAGCTGGCTTGAGCTCAGCACGACACAGTTGGTTGACTTTGGCAATGAAATGCAAGAAATTTCATTTCATTAGAAATTTAAATACATTGAAAGCTTTACCATAAAATGTTATGTTGTAGCAGCCTCATGCTGATTCTCTTTGCCCAATTGCTGATATCTCAGCATCTCATTGTCAGAGCTCTTTATCTCAACTGCGTCAAATCTTAAGAGTTGCAGTTGAACATAAACAGAGGGGAAGCAGGATAATTGTCATGAGTAATAGTTCCACTCACAAAGAAAAAGGGCACAAAGTAAAACGGGTTGTGTAATAAGCATTATACTGGTACAAGATTTAATAGATGTGACATAATGGATGAAGACAATTTTGCTTTCCCACACTACATGAATTGTGGACAGAACGTAATGTCAACAGAGGATTAGGCTTCTCCGCTGAACCAACAGCTGATCTCTATAGATGAAGGTTGGCATCTTGTAGCCAACAGAAACAAAGACAATAGCTGACGCACTTTAAGGGTAATACACTGATGTGTTTCATTCTGGCTCAATGGTAAACATATGGTTTAAATCAACAAAGCATAATGTAGGCACTTTCATAAGGATCTTCCTCTACGATAATCTGCAACACTGCTGCTCTGCAAGGATGCCTTTCAACCCCATTCTTTACTCCTTAAACACCAGTAACAGTGCAGCCACATACAAATTCAACTCAATTTACAGATGACACCACCATAGTGGGCCGGATATCAAATAATGATGAGTACAGGAAGGAGATTGAGAACCTCATGACCTGGTGTCAAGACAACTACCTTTACCTCAATGTCAGTGGGTCGAAGAAGATTGTGATCGACTTCAGGAAGTGAAGAGGCCCACATACCTCAGTATACATTGACCGTGCTAAAGTAGAGACGGTTGAAAGCTTTAAGGAGTAAATATCACCAGGAACTTCTCCAGGACCAGCCACTACAAAGCAATGGCCAAGAAAGCACACCAATGCCTCTACTTCCTTAGAAGGCTTAGGAAGTTCAGCATGTCCCCAACAACTCTCACCAACGTCTACAGATGTGTTGTGGAAAGTATTTTATTGGCATGCAACACAACATGGTTGGGAACAGCTCCATCCAAGACCCCAAGAAAATGCAGCGATTGATGGACACCACCCAGGCCATCAGGCAAAGCAAACTTCCTTCCATTGATTCCATCTACACTTCACACTGCCTAATCAAGGATGAGTCTTACCCCCGATACTCCCTCTTAAGGGCCTGTCCCACTGTACGAGGTAATTCCAGAGTTCTCCCGAGTTTCCCCTGATTCAAACTCGGAGAATTACGTTAATAGCCGTTCGTAGGTACTCGGGGCTCTCGTGGACATTTTTCAACATGTGGAAAAACCTTCACGATCTTACCGCGTTTCCCGAGTACCGAGCGTTACGAGCTGCTAAGAGACGTCCCGAGCTATGACGTACCCGCTACGTACATTCTACATACTTACCATGAGTTAGATTTTTTTTTTAAACTTGGGAGAGTTCTTGGGTAAACTTGTATAGTTGGACAGGCCCATTATCTGCGACCCCCCCCCCTCCTCCCTTTAGGCAGGAGGTACAGAAATGTGAAAAAGCAGGCCTCCAGATTTAGGTACAGTTTCTTCCCAACTATTATCACACAACTGAACCATCCTTCACCAACCGGAGAGTGGTTCTGATCCACCATTTGACTCATTGGAGACGTTGGGCGATCTGGACTTTACTGGACTTTTTCTTGCACTAAGTGTTATTCCCTTTTTCCTGTTTCTGTACACTGCGGACGGCTTCATTGTAATCATGCATAGTCATTCTACTGACTGGATAGCACGCTACAAATACGTTTTTCACTCTACCTCGGTAAAGGTGATAATAAACAAAACAAAACTAAACTCAATTAAACAAAAACAAACTAAACTAAACTGAACTAAATTAAACTAAACTAAACTTACTACAAGTAAAAATACTAGGGATGTTGTTTCTCCTGCCTATGGCACTCCACCCCAATCCCATATCCTACACCATCGATAAGAATGCAATAAATGAACAATAAGTAGAACAACAACCAGAAAGCAACGACTGGTGTTGGTATTGACTTATTATTGTCAATAGATGTGAAAAATTGTGTACAAATTGGTTTTGCATTCTATCCTTGTTCTATTCTTGATTAGTCCAGGTGTCAGAGGTTACAGGGAGAAGGCAGGAGAATGGGATAGATGGGCTGAATGGCCTAATTCTACTCCTAATGTCCTTATGTCTTAATCCAGGTAAATCATCTATACATGATTACAATCAAACCATATCTTAGAACAGGGATAGGAAAGAATGGAACAATTGTACAAGTTGCTTTTTTTTGGACGAGCCCACCTTTCCATCTTGCTGGTGGCAACCAGATTAACATAAGAATGTACGAGCACGAATAGACCACGTGGCCCTTCAACCCTGTGCACCAACGAATATGATTGTTGGTGATCTGCTCAAGGCCTCACCTACTTTTCTGTGCTATTTCCTCAGAGCCCTCAATTCCCCGGATTTCAAACTTCCACATTAAATACCCTCAATAACCAAGACTCCATAACCTACTGGATTGGAGAATTCTAGAGATTTACTGCTTTCTACAAGAAAAGTGATTTCAGGCAAGACGAACATTCAGACCTGAGGAGCACGACCCTTGACCATGTGATGTGGTTTTGCATGGACTCATGTGTAAGGTGAATGATTTTGCATGAAGTATCTAAGGATTGCACTCCTCAGGTCTAAAGGCTCCTCACCCTTGTTGTTGCAAGTCTGTCAAGACAATATTCAGGGATTGCCAGCTCTAGAGAGAGGATTGTCTGAGGTGCTGGGGTCAGGGTCCAGATGGTGAGATGGAAAGGCAAAGGAATTAGGGAAATGAAAATATTTCTACATTAAGGAGACATCAACGGTTGAAGCAACAAATAAATTATTTGTAAGGTCCCTGTTGTAATATTGGGAACATGAAGCAAATTCATTTGAACAAATTGCAGGAAAGAAATCAAGGTTTCAAGGTCAGTTTATTGTCACTGGATAGTAATGTTTTCAGGCACTAGCATAGCAGAGTGGCATCTGTGTTCAAGTACATTGGTAAGGGCATTAGTGCATAATTCCAGATGGCATACAAAACTAATTTATCATCCTTCTGCAGCAACTGCAGGTAAACGAATACAGAAACAATTCAATGCCTGGAACTTGATAAACAGGCACGGTGCTTGCGCTCACTTCTTCTTCACATTGGCTAGGAATCTGCAGTTATCAACAACACAATGTGAATTTGAAGCCACATTATCCATCTGTAAGTGTGCAGTTATGAGTGGTAATTATATGGTGTCAATGATTCTCAGACTGTTCTGTGGCACTCTTTCCAAATACTCTAGACATTGAATCAGTGATTTGACATGAACTTAAAAATGGTACAGACTATACTTGCTATGACAAAGAACAGAAATATTGACCTTTGTTCAGTCTGGAGTAATTACATTTTGTACAAAATACCAATATAGTTACAGCTAAGTAATTTATATGGCCATGAAAGCTTATAGTGTTGAATCCCATTCTCTTAGTTGGCAAATAATACCAAATTAAAAAAATCCATGGTTTTAAAAGGTAATGCTTTTTTGTTGTTGTGTTATTTCAATTTCACTCTGCATCAAATGTCAATCTCAATTAAATTCTCAATTTCTGTGTAAAGATTCTTTGGAAGAATGGAACGTATTTCAGAATGTTTTCAGGAAAAGAATTGTATTGTGTTTTTGAAAACAAAGACTGTGCATGATCAAGATAGTGCAAAAGAAATAACAGATGGTAACAATTATATAACTTTCAGTGTTTAGTTTTGGCAGAAAAATAAGGGAAAGACATGAAGCTATACTTGAAAAAAATAATGTAGAGCAACAAGTGCCATGTTTGCAGATATCTTCCTGGAAGGGTTCCAATTTAGGGCAGATCCTTGCTAAAAAATGGATCAATCCTATCTAGTAGCACCTGTTCTATAGTGTCTGGCTATCCAATGCCCATTCATGGCAGTACAGCATGGATGTGAAAGGTAATTGTGCCTCTGATGTTAACTTCCACATGCATCGGTAGCATCCAATGCTATCATCAAACACAACCTATACAGATTCCAACAATAAGTTCTTGAATTCGATGATCTTGACAAACCATGCCAGTGTTTTCAGTGCCAGGGCTCTGGCCCTTAAAGACTCCACCCCATTATGTCAAGGAATTGCTGGAAATATAGTGATGGCTGTGGTACCTGAAATGGCTGACAGAGAATGTACAAGAGGAAAGGAGAGGGAGAGAGAGATCCTATTTCTCTGGTAACCACCATACCATCCTTTTGGATGAGCTACAGGATAGCAGGCCCATCCTTCAGACCAGGTACACCAGGAGTCCTCCCAGAGCTGACGTGTGGTAGTTGCAGGAAGTGGCCGCTGAGTAAACCTCGGAGATTGATGCACCTCCACAGCTGGGAGGTGCAAATATCTCATTGCACTGGGTGGAACACTGTTGACGGGCAGTTTATGTAAATTAGATCCCATTGTGACGTCATACATGCTAACTGCCAGTGGAACACAGGTGAGGGGCAGTTTATGTAAATGAGAACCCATTGTGACATCATAGCTGCTAACTGCCAGTGCAGATGGAATAATTTTTTCTCAAACTGGGATTTTGTAAAGATTTAAATGTGATTAACTTATAAAATATGTCATAAATCTGAACAAAAATTGATACATTACACCACAGGACAATGATGAGTAAGGTGGTCCAAAATTGTAGAGTGGTTTTGGTGTAATTCAGGGCATGAATTACAGACACACTGCACGCACACTCACAAACAAACAAGATGAGACTTTTAGTAATATCTATATAATTAAAAGTGTCATCTTGACCACTTCCTGTCTGTGCTGTATATTAACTTTAGAAAAAACACTACCATATATCGCTATGATTATTGGCCATCTTACTCACAGTCATCCTCCACTGAGCAGGCCCATCGATGAAAAATAAAAAAGTTATGAGTGTTTAAAAAAGCTTGAGATCCTCTCACCTGTCAATCACCGCATTAAAAGTAACGCCCCTTCTGGGGGGGGGTGGCAGGACTATAAAACCCCAGATGCCTGGATGTGACTCAGTCAGTCTGAAAGATCGCGAGGGAGAGGCCACGACTCGCATTCTAAGCTTTGAATCAACTGAACTGTGAGTCTACAATGTACTTGCAATAAATGATTTGTTAGCCCGTAATGACAATGCTATGAGTTGTTTGGCCTGCTGCCCTGCCTGTGCTTGAAACTGCAATGCTTTATTAGGTCCGATTGTGTTTGAAAGGAATAAATGCTTTATTAGGTCCGACTTGTGTTTTGTTCAAAAGTCCCGCTCATTTCGTAACTCCCGCTTAGTAGACAGGTCGCGCTGATTGCGTAATTTCAGGTGAGCACAGAGGTCAAGCTGATTGCGTAATTTCCGGTAAGTGCAGAGGTCACGCTGATTCCGGAAGTGCCGCTGACCGAGTAAACCCCAAAGTGGATAGGCCGTGCTCAGACGTGTGAGTAGATCCAAGAAGGTTTACTGCTATATATATGGTGTGTCAGTCAGTGAGCGTGTGTGTATGTGTTTGTGAGTGGTTGTGTGTAGGAGTGTGAGTGGGAGTGTGTGTGTATGTGTGAGTGTGTATGTGTATGTATGAGTGTGTGCCCACAATGCCTATACCAGCCCTCTGGAAACCAGTCCCTTCAGCCAACAACACCCATGCTAGCGCTCCAGATAGTCCCCCTCCCACCCCACTGGCCAGCAATATTGAACTTGGTGGAGAGGTTGGGGGACCAGCCGTCTCGTGTGAAGCTGGGACCCAACGGGTCACACTCAATATAGTATATACAGTGGCTTGCAAAAGTTTTCATACCCCTTGAACTTTTCCACATTTTGTCACGTTACAACCACAAACGTAAATGTATTTTATTGGAATTTTATGTGGTAGACCAACACAAAGTGGTGCATAATTGTGAAGTGGAAGGAAAATGATACATGGTTTCCAAATTTTATTACAAATAAAAAACTGAAAACTGATAGGTCAGGGCCACAAGGAAGGCATGAAGGGCCATGTGTCTTAGGATTCACACGCAAACATGAACCTCTAAATATGCAGAATCAGCTGGCTCTGTTATTTTAGCTTTCTTATAGCAATGAATGCTTTGTCTGCATATATTTTCAGGTGAGCCGGCCACTCTGCCTAAAGGTCATGTATTCAACTTTGATTCTTCTGTTTGGAGAGTGTAAAAAGATCTTGTCATTTTAATTGACAGCATGAAGCATCAAATTGGATGCTGACACCAATCTTTATTGGTCGCAACATTTCACCTGGAGAAGCAAATTGGCACAAATGTTCTGCAACTAAACTAAGGGACAAGGAAGTTAGTGTGCCAACTCCCAGGAGAAAGAGACCCCCCGTCAGAAGATTGCATTAGGACTACAGTAGACAATGCATGTCAAAATACGCTGCCGTATCTGGTCTGCCTTGCACAGTTAAAGGGATTTCAAAGCACATGAGGGAAAACCATCACAATCTTTGGACCAGACTTTATGTGGAGTCAGGGTGACATCATTATCAGTCTGGAAGGTTGTGTGACTCACAAAGTGAGGCGGCGTTGGCATCATCACGAGGAGATGTTCGATGGAGCAGGTTCTTGCCGCAATATCTCCCAGGCTACCTCAACCAGAGCTCCAGTAGACTGCTGTTACCCTGGAGTAATACCCGAGAGGAGGCTTTCTATGTTGGTCAAATGTCTAAGTAAGGGCAGCAGCTGTACAATCCAGGACAAAAGAGATGCAGGGTGCATTGTCCACTGGGACCCGAGGGTTTTCATGGCACCATGGAGTGATGGCTCTGTTCTCTCTCAATGCTGCCTGTATTTCTCTTCCCCACACTGCCTCGTGTGGTGTGCCAATGCCTGCGCAACCACTAGGATGCTACTCAGGACTACTGCCTGCCACACCAAGATGCTGCAGTCTTTCACCAGCCTAGCTGCAGCTTCATGCATGCTTTATGCTGCATGCAATAGTGGTGGTGTGTGTGGGGGGGGGGGGGGGGGGGGTGGAGAATGATGGAGGGGGGGTGATGGTAATGGGAACAGCAAGGAGGGTGTGGTGTGGAATAACAGGGCCTTGTAACCCTAATGGAATGTACCAATAGAGGGTTACTCTGGTTGTCAAGTTAGTATCGAATGTATATGAAAGCTTTCCTTTGTCATTATTGTTTAGAAAGTTCTGGAAAAAAATCTCTTAAATCATTCTAACATTGGGAGTTCAATGAGAATTGCAGGTGTAGTGTTTGGGTAGGATTGAAAGTTGGAATAATGTACGCTGCAATAATTTAAATGACGTAACCTCCAGTCTTCATTTCTTTGTTGAATACGCTTCCAACTAGACTCACTGTGGACAAAGCTCCTTGTTTCAAAGTGCCAATGCCTAAGCCATTTTCTCAATCCCCCAGCGAGAGAATGAAAGAGTTGTTGGGCATCTGTTGGGCAATGGAGACGATCTGGAACATCTGTGAAAAGGGATCAGAATCAGGGGACATACCATTGACGTCTACGCAAATTGTCTGAGCTTATCAAATTTCCCCCTGTCCTTTTTTTCTCAACAGAGGCAGATCCCTTTTGAAAAATCCTAAGACACATGGGCCTTCATGCCTTCCTTGTGGCCCTGACCTTTTCTGGAAAGCTTTTTTAATCAGTAGTTTTATGCACATCAAAATGTGAAAGCAGTAAGAAGACTAGGTTAGCAGACCTAACTTTTACAGAGAATCCACGTATTCGGATGAGTGGGATATTGTGCTCCCCTATTACATTGTGCACAAATCTTGAGCCTTGCTGTTCCATTAATGGTTCGTTCAATGATTTTGTGGAACTTTATCGTCACATATCCCTATGTATAGTGAAATTCATTTTTTTGCATACAATAAAAATCTTACTCTTCATGGGCACAGTCACGCTTAAGTGTAAGAGGGTAAAGGGCCTGTCCCACTTGGCCATCATTTACGCGACATCATTTACGCGTTACGTAACACGCACATGATGCGCACATGGTGCGTGATGAAATAGGCATAGCTGCGTGCGGCATTGCCGGATTTTGTAATGTATAAAATCTTTGCGCGCCATCAGCGTGACACGCAAATGACGGCCAAGTGGGACAGGCCCTTTAGAATAGTAGATTATACTGAAGCAGTTCATAAGAGTCGCCATGTTTTCAGCACCATCTTATATCCTTCAAATTTAAACGTTCTTAAAAATGTAAAGTCTTGACTAAGTCTTAAGGGCTTGCGGTGGCACTGGGTCGGACTCGCTGATGCCATGTTGAGCAAATACTGCAGAGATCTGCCACAGTTGCTTGGAAAGATCTCATTCTAAATCACATGTTCATTTTGCATGTGTTCTCATTAGACATCGAGAATAATGTAGCTAGGAAGTGGAATGTTTTAGTGCATTGCACCTTTCTCCTTTTTCTTCTCTCCAAACATTTATGTGGTAATAATGAAAGAATTTCCAATTTACCAACACCGCAATTTACACTGCAAAGATATATTCATATATCTGATATCTTGAACACCTCATTATCATCATTCCTTGAGCTGTAAATGGTTGATGATTTGGTTACCCGCTCTATTTAGTCCCGTGTTAAGGGCCTGTCCCACTTAGGCGACTTTTTAGATGAGTGCAGGAGACTCTGCGCTCGCCTCATGATCGCCACATGTTCGCTGGTGGTCTCTGGTGAGTCTCCTTCATGGTCGCGAGGTGTTCCCTCATTCTGGGAACTAGTTGCGGCCTCAGTATGGTCACCGCAAATTTTTCAACATGTGTCGCCATGGAGAAAATTGATAATCCTGTAATCGTAGGTGCAGTTGTAGTGGGGTTGCCATATAGTTGTAGGTAGTCGAGGTAGTCGTAGGTAGTTTTAGTTAATCTCCTTTGCTTACCGTTAATTTTCATTGGCTCATTGGGGAAAAAAAATGTAAGCATGAGTTTTCAGAACCAAGGATAACCGATCGGTGATGTTAAATGTTAAACGCTGTGTATCTCTGGCTTATTAAAAGTTGTCTGGCTTCTTAAAAGTGTCTCCACTCCTTCTCCCCCCTTCTCCCCCCCCCTTCTGCCCCCTTCTCCATTCCCCCCTTCTCCCCCCCCTTTTCCACTCCCCCCCCCTTTTTAAAGGACTTACCGTACACTGTGCTAGCCATCTTAACCTTCCTGTTCATCGCGGTGTGTGTCTGTATCACCTTGGCTTTGCACCGTGTGAATTTCAGACAGCGCTCCCCCGTTTTCCCTGGACCTCGCCTTTTTCGATGTGTTTGTGTGTGTGTGTGTGTGTTCCATTCTGACAGTCGCCGTTCCAGTTCCCGGTCTTTCAGGCAAGTGCCGCGAACTTGACACTCGTCAGCAGTCCGCTGAAAAATCGTTTAAGTGGGACCTGCCCTTTACTGCACTGCACTATCTAGTTATATTGATTTCTGAGCTGACTGGTTATTACAAGGTCCAGTACCTTAATAATCCCTCTGTTAAGAGATAAATCCTGGCACACTGCTTCACATCAATAACTTCTGAAATAGCACAGCCCCAGGGTTGTTGATTTGTTTAGATGCAGCTGCTCCATAATTTCAATCGTTCGTGCTTCAATGTTGAAATTTGTTCTGATTTTACTAATTTGTCATGTCAGATTTTAATTATGACACCGCTCTGTAAGGTCCTTTGTAAATTATCTTAATTGGACAAAATGAGGTCTCCCTTTAGCCAAGAGTGTCATGTGTTGAGAATAAACCATTGATAGTTCATCTTCTCCGTACCTGCTGTTTGAAGCACTAAAGTAAGAACATGGATTTAAAGATCATTCACTTGGTTCATGCAGGACAGGTAGTGAAATAACTCTATTCTTCCTCTCAATGGAAATGTCATTCAGCTTCATGCAACGTTCTTCAAGTTTTACTTTGGAAAACTGTGTTTGTAGATGATGGCGATTGCAGCTGATGTGCAAAAATGTGATACTGTAATCTCTCCCTGACCCATTGGTAACCACAAATCAAGTGTTCATGGTGTAGCCCATAATTTCTCTGCTTATTAACTTCCTGGCTGAGGGCAGAGCTCATAGAGTGGAGCCCTGGACAGATTTGCCAGGACATTTGCCAGGACATCAGATTGTCCTAATGGTACATTTGGGACGGGTGCTCCTTATGGCCAAGGCGAAGTATGCCCATTGGTTTGTACCTCATCTACCTCTTTCTCCTTCTCCTGATGCTGGAGGATCTCAGGAAAATATTTGCTCACCTGACATCAAAGTTGTGCAAGAGGCGCAAGCATTAGTGAATTGTGAAACTGTGAGGAGACAGCAACCTTGCAGCTGCGGCTCGCCTGCAATCCGTTTTGTCTTTTCTTTTTTTTGTTTTCTTTTTGTCCCGTTTCAGTTTATTTTGGTTTGTTGTGTTGTGTATGTGTGTGTGTGGGGGGGGGGCTTTTTTTTGGTCTCTTCCTTCGGGGTGATGCGACCTTTTCCTGACGTATCCCCCGTCTCCATCTCCATCTGCGCTGAGGCCTAATTGTGGAGCTGGTGGCCTCCCACAGGTACCGACCTCGAGACTCTGGATGCAGAGCCAGGACTTACTTACCATCGCAAAGCTGGCCAACTTTGGGGCTGTGGTGGCGTTCCGGCGGCGGTGGCCCGACTTCAGGGCTGTGGTGGTGTTTTGGCGGCCCAACTTCGGGCCTGTGGCGGCGTTCCGGCGGCGGCGACCCAACTTCTGGCCTGTGGCGGCGTTCCGGCGTCGGTGACCCGACTTTGGGGCTGAGGCAGCGTTCAGGCGATGGCAAATCGACTTCGGGGCTGAGGCAGCGTTCAGGCGGCGGCGAATCGACTTCGGAGACTCGGAGGCTCGGCTGCGGGCCCAGTGGACGAAAGCGTCGGGAGCTCGCGGGTCACAGGTTTGTGACCTGTTTTTGCAGGGCTCCTGCAATAACAGCTTCGTCGGCTGGATGTGAGGGCGGCAGCTTTGGCAGCTTCGGCTGCCCTGGGCCGTGGAGTTTGAACCGGCCCGTTCGCGGAGCTTGGATTGAGCCGCGGCACTTGCTTACCATCACCCGGCGGGGTCACAACATTGGAGGCCTAATTGCCTCAGCGCAGAGGTAGAGCAAGGAGGGAAGAGACGAGGACTTTGGGACTTTTGCCTTCCATCACAGTGAGGAGGTGCCTGGTGGACTCACTGTGGTGGATGTTAAACTGTGTTGAGTGTGTGTTTTGTTATTTTATTCTATGTTATGACTGCAAGGTTAAAGCATTTCGTTGTACTGTACTTGTACTTGTGCAATGACAATAAAGGTGAATCTAATCTAATCTAAAAGACTCCTGGAGCAGTGCAGATCTTGGAATTATATCTTGAGTACCTCATGTATCTGGTGGTCTCAAGGCAATCACCAGGTCAGATGCACCATGGACAGGAGTGCTGGGATAGATTTCTGGGTGAAGCATCAGATGAAATATCACAGAAGTCTCACCAACACCCACAATGATATTACTTTCATGGGCAAAATTGTTCAGGTTCATTCGAGGTGAAGTGGCTGTCAGCCAATCCCATAGAATATCACAGATCTCTCTGATCAAGGCCTCAAACTTAGCTTCCAAAAATATTATTCTTCAGAGAGCAATGGATAGTAGCAGTGTTGGCATTAAAATCTTGGAGTTTGGGGTCTGTGGATGTGTCTTCTCCCCTCCCCCCTCTGGACCCCAGCCATGCGTGGTCTGTTTGTGATGCAAGTTCAAGTTCAAGTGAGTTTATTGTCATGTGTCCCTGATAGGACAATGAAATTCTTGCTTTGCTTCAGCACAACAGAACATAGTAGGCATTGACTACAAAAACAGATCAGTGAGTCCATATACCATTATATAAATATATACGCACATGAATAAATAAACTGATAAAGTGCAAATAACAGATAATGGGTTATTAATGTTCAGAGTTTTGTCCGAGCCAGGTTTAATAGCCTGATGGCTGTGGGGAAGTAGCTATTCCTGAACCTGGTCGTTGCAGTCTTCAGGCTCCTGTACCTTCTACCTGAAGGTAGCTGGGAGATGAGTGTGTGGCCAGGATGGTGTGGGTCTTTGATGATACTGCCAGCCTTTTTGAAGCAGCGACTGCGGTAAACCCCCTCGATGGAAGGAAGGTCAGAGCCGATGATGGACTGGGCAGTGCTTACTACTTTTTGGAGTCTTTTCCTCTCCAGGGCGCTCAAGTTGCCGAACCAAGCCACGATGCAACCGGTCAGCAAGCTCTCTACTGTGCACCTGTAGAAGTTAGAGAGAGTCCTCCTTGACAAACCGACTCTCCATAATCTTCTCAGGAAGCAGAGGCGCTGATGAGCTTTCTTGATAATTGCATCTGTGTTCTCGGACCAGGAAAGATCTTCACAGATGTGCACGCCCAGGAATTTGAAGCTCTTGACCCTTTCACCCATCGACCCGTTGATATACTCAAGTAGGATGATATCCCCATCCTACTCGTTCCAAAGTCCACAATCAGTTCCTTGGTTTGGCTGGTGTTGAGGGCCAGGTTATTGTGCTGGCACCATATGGACAGTTGCTCGATCTCTCTTCTGCACTCGGACACATCCCCATCAGTGATACGTCCCACAACAGTGGTGTTGTCAGCGAACTTGATGATGGAGTTCGCACTGTGACCAGCTACGCAGCCATGAGTATAGAGTGAGTACAGCAGGGGGCTGAGCACGCAGCCTTGAGGTGCTCCCGTGCTGATTGTTATCGAGTCGGACACATTTCCACCAATACGATCAGACTGTGGTCTATGAATGAGGAAGTTGAGGATCCAATTGCAGAGGGATGCGCAGAGACCCAGTTCTGTGAGTTTGGTAACCAGCTTGGAGGGGATGATAGTATTAAATGCCGAGCTGCAATCCATGAATAACAGCCTGACATATGAGTTTTTGTTGTCCAAGTGGTCCAGAGCGCAGTGGAGAGCTAGCGAGATCGTATCCACCGTTGATCTGTTGTGGCGGTAAGCGAACTGCAGTGGGTCCAAGTTTTGTCGAGTTAGGAGTTGATTTGCACCACCATCAACCTCTCGAAGCACTTCATCAACACAGGTGTTAATGCCACAGGTCGATAGTCATTGAGGCACGTCACCTTGCTCTTCTTGGGCACTGGTATTTTTGATGCCCTTTTGAAGCAGGTGGGAACCTCAGATCTCAGAAGTGAGAGGTTGAAAATGCTTGCCATGTTGTGCAGATTGACCTTTCACAGTTGCATCCCTGTTACGTGCGGAACTGGAAATGCTGATGCCAATGTTGTTCTGGGGATTTGTAGCATCCGTGTACCTGAACAGACAACCTCCAGTGCTACAGACGTGAATGCTAAATGCTAAGTGGACCTTAGAATTGCATGTTTGCACTAAATGGAGCATTCTGATTCCATGTTTCCAAATCTTTCCCATCCATGTACCCTGTCCAAATGTTCCTTAAACATTGAAACTGTACCTGCCTCTACCACCTCTTGTGGCAGTTTATTCCACATGCCCGTTACCCTTGATGTGAAAAACGTGCTTCACAGACACCCGCACTATGACAAGAAGTTGCAGGCCCAGTTTCCTGCACCATATAATGGGATTATATTTGAGATTATCTTGGAAGTACACCGATCCTCAGTCCGCTCAATACCAATTGCCTGATGTCGAGACCGCACCTAAAACACTCGGGATTATGCTTTCCATATAACCATATAACCATATAACAATTACAGCATGGAAACAGGCCTTCTCGGCCCTTCCAGTCCGTGCCGACCATTTATTTTCCCCTAGTCCCATCTACCTGCACTCAGACCATACCCCTCCATTCCCTTCCCATCCATATACCTATCCACTTTACTTTTAAATGGTAAAATCGATCCTGCCTCCACCACTTCTGCTGGAAGATCATTCCACACAGCCACCACTCTCTGAGTAAAGAAATTCCCCCTCATGTTACCCCTAAACTTCTGTTCCTTAATTCTCATGTCATGCCCTCTTGTTTGAATCTTCCCTACCCTCAATGGGAAAAGCTTATCCACGTCAACTCTGTCTATCCCTTTCATCATTTTAAAGACTTCAATCAAGTCCCCCCTTAACCTTCTGCGCTCCAAAGAATAATGTAAGACCTAACTTGTTCAACCTTTTTCTGTAACTTAGTTGCTGGAACCCAGGCAACATTCTAGTAAATCTCCTCTGTACTCTCTCTATTTTATTGACATCCTACCTATAATTAGGCGACCAAAATTGTACACCATACTCCAGAATTGGTCTTACCATTGCCTTGTACAATTTTAACATTACTTCCCTACTCCTATATTCAATGCTCTGATTTATAAAGGCCAGCACACCAAAAGCTTTCTTTACCACCCTATCTACATGCGATTCCACCTTCAGGGAACTATGCACAGTTATTCCTAGATCCCTCTGTTCCACAGCATTCCTCAATTCCCTACCATTTACCATGTACATCCTGCCAAGATGTAGCACCTCACACTTATCAACATTAAACTCCATCTGCCATCTTTCAGCCCACTTTTCCAAATGGCCCAAATCTCTCTGCAGACTTTGAAAATCGACTTCATTATCCACAGCACCACCTATCTTAGTATCATCTGCATTCCACTTTCCAACCATCTTTGAGTAAAAATTGAATCCTGTTTTAAATCAATTACCCAAACACACACGAAAAGTACAGAAATGAACAAAAATAAAAAAATGGACTAATTCTGTCTTTGCAAACTGAATAACTTATTTTACTTCGGAGTCACGTGAGTGACTACGTGAAGAAGCTCCACCAGGTGCATGTGCGTCATTACGTCCGACGTATGGCGCATCGACGGGCTGGAGAGCGCAGCTCCACCAGCGTTAAGTAGTAAACCGGCAGGTAAGTGACTTAAAAACTTTCTGCGGTTATTTAAACTCCGTGAGACTGGCTCAGGATCCAACGGGAGTAATTAGAAATGGAGAAAGTTGTGAAAAAGTCTGCCGTCCGTAGCAGGAGTTTAACTCGTGGGACCGCGGTTAGTGCTCGCAGATCGGGTAGGGAGATACCGGCTGCAGTAACGCCGGCTCCGACGCCGACTGTAGAACCACCGGCAACTCAACTGCCTCCATTAACTCCAGTGCCTCAGGGCACTGAGGCCACTCCAGCAGGGAGAAAGGCCAAACGAAAATCAGTCAGGCCCGTTTTATCAGACGAGTCTGATGAAGAAGACTCCCCTCCCGTCCAAGAAGATCTGGGGACGCCTAGATGAAATTTAAAGAATGCTTCAAACCATGATGAGCCATGAAATATTCCAATCAGGGTCGCATGCCCCCAGGATTCCCCAAACAGCCTTAGGCAGAGGCCCATATGGCGAGGAGGACTTCACCGCCTATGAATATCAGTGGGAATCACCCTCACCAGCACCTTGTTTAGAGCTGGTAGAGACCTCCCTAGAGCAAGACTCGGGAGAGCCAGGGAAGGAGGAGTCTGACCCTGAAGTTGGTGTCACTGCTTTTGGGCACACACCAAGGCACATGAGCCATGCTCCAGGTGTCCCGGATGTGGCTAGAAATTTTGCCATTCCGGAGGGTACTGGTGAAGCCATGGAGGAAAATCTGGCTTCCAATATAAACTAAATGGCCTCTCACCAGCTACAGTATTCCATCATGGAACAGACGACCACGCATTACCAGACACCTGTTAACTGTACGTCGCTCAAGGTGCCCACCGTGAACTCTGCTATCTGGGCACAAATGAGCGCAGCGATGGGGGGACAAGAGCTTTGTTTCCAGCGATTCCTCAAATTAGTGGGGGCAGGTATCACGGCTTTTGGGAAAATGGTCCAAGGGGCACCAATGACGGAGACATAGCAGGATATGTTGGCCCTGCTGTGCAATGCCCACTTCGAGATCAACTGTATCCGAAAAATTGCCATCAAGCCAATGTTGAACCCATGCTTTGCAGCTCTCTGTAGGTCCTCAAATATTCAAGCACCAAATTTCTTATTTGGTGAAGACCTGCTGAAACAGGTCAAAAACCTGGAGGAAGAGGCCAAAACTATTGGCCTCATGAAAACCACATACCGTCGGCCAGGATACCACCTCGCAGGTCTTTCTCAACAAGATGGGCGTCAGATGCTGGGGCAAGCCCAAGCAGAGTGTTACCAGTTGGACGCTGTCCATATCCACCTGCGCACTCCAACTACAACCCCAACATCGCCAGAAGAGTGAGAAGCTCAAGGTCGACTATGGAGGTACGGGTAACTCATTCAGTCCAGGATAAATCCTCTGGGGAACAACCTCCGGTTGGGGGTAGGTTGAGATTATTTTATGATGAATGGTGCTGCATAACATCTGATCTGTTTATACTGGACACTGTCTCAGGGTCTCAAATAGAGTTTGTCAGGAATACATCCACCTGCACAAAATATGCCTAGCTGGGTATTGTTTTTTTCTGGACCAGAAACTGTGCAGGTGAATGATGAAATTAGGGTTTTATTCCTAAAAGGGGTAATTGAGAAGACGGTATACCATCCTCAATGATTTGTGTCCAATATATTCCCCAGACAGAAAAAAGATGGTAGGTGTCGAGTCATTCTGGACCTAATCCAGTTAAATTCCTATGTCCAGTATAGGCGTTTTAAAATGGACACTTTCAGTACTGCTAAACAGCTGTTATCACAAGGTTGTTATATGGCAACTATAGATATGAAAGATGCATATTATTCAGTACCAATTCATCATCAGTACCGTAGAGACTTGAAATTTAGTTGGATGGGCCAGCTGTGGCAATTTAAAGCATTGCCCAATGGGTTAACCTCAGCTCCTAGGTTGCTCACAAAATTGTTAAAACCAGTTCTGGCGCTACTTCGTGCCCAGAATCACATTGGGATGGCTTATTTAGATGATATTTAAATTATAAGCAACACTCAGGAAACAGCTGAGGAGTCGGTTTCAGCAACCAAACACCTGTTTGAGAGGTTAAGTTTTCTTGTTCATCCAGCAAAATCCAAGCTAGAGCAATCCCCTAAAATTAACCATTTGGGGTTTGTCATTGATTCAGTTGATATGTCAGTGACTTTGCCTACGGCCAAGGCTGTTGAAATCACGAAGGTCTGTACCAGTCTAGTAGAAAAGCAACAACCCTCCATCCGGCAAGTAGCCAGTGTTATTGGTAAATTGGTGGCAGCTTTCCCTGCAGTGCAGTTTGGACCTCTGCACTATCAAAGTTTACAACAAGCTAGAGTACAAGCACTTAAAGAACATACAGGTCATTTCGATAGACCAATGCAGTTGCCAGCCAAAGCCATCGCCGAGTTGCAATGGTGGATAATCAATATTCCATGAAGTACCAAAAACATCTTGACTTAATAACCTTCAGTGGTTTTATAAACGGATGTCAGTGCTTTGGGACGGAGAGCCACGGACAGCGAGTCTAGCTGTGGTGGTAGATGGAGTGTGGAAGAGGAATTAATCCTGCAGAGGCATGGTATAAATTACTTAGAATTGCTAGGTGCATTCTATGGGATAAAAGCATATTATTCATCGATGAATGATTTACATGTTCAGCTCCAGATTGACAATACCACAGCTGTTGCTTATATCAATCACATGGGAGGAATAAGGTCAGTATCATGTGATAATCTGGCTAACCTCATTTGGGACTGGTGCATTTCCAGAAATATCTGGGCCTCAGCTATCTACCTACCAGGTAGAGATAATGTGGTGGCAGACAACAGGTCATGGAAATTTAATGACAGCATAGAATGGATGCTAAATCCTGATGTTTTTAAAATGATTGTCAGCCGCTATGGTTTGCCAGATATAGATCTGTTTGCATCCAGGCTAAATCACCAGTTACCTAATTGCGTTTTGTGGGAATCAGATCCAGGAGCAGTAGTGGTGGATGCATTCTCGCTACATTGGGGACGTACATTCTTTTACGCTTTCCCCCCATTCTGCCTCATCAGGCAATGTCTCACCAAAATGGAGCAGGACTCTGCCTCAGGCGTTTTGTGGTTCTGGACTGGCCTACACAGCCATGGTTCCCATTGGTGTATTAGAATGATGACTCAGACATTCATGACTATCTCCAAGTGCAGTAATTTGTTGGTTCATCCAGTAACAGGAGAAAGTCATCCGTTACATGATCATATTAATCTGTTAATCTGCAGGTTCTGACCAGACCATTCCAAGGGCTTGGACTGTCGAGTAGGACCATGGATGTGAGAACTGCAGCTTGGAGAGATAGCACTAAAAAACAATATGTGTCTCATATTAAGAAATGTGAGATGTTTTGCTTGCAGTCATATATATCTTATCATACTGCAAGCATACCAGATGTATTGGAGTTCCTTGCTACATTGCATTTTGATGAACACTTGAGCTATAGTGCCATTAATAGTGCGCAGCGTGCTTTGTCCTCCTATTTAGGGCAGTTTTCAAAACAACAATCTATCGGGTCTCATCCATTAGTGTCCCGATTCATTAGAGGAATTTTTTAACAAAAACCCTCCTAAGCCTAGATGTACAGAAATCTGGGATGTCAGTATAGTTCTCACACTGCTTCGGCAATGGGCTCCAATCACGTCACTGTCTTTTCAGAAGTTAACACTTAAAGTGGTTATGCTCATGGCGCTAGTATCAGCGCAACGAGTTAAAACATTGCAAAAGCTACGGCTAGATAGCATGTACTCTTCTGTAGATAACATTACATTTTATGTGTATGATTTAATCAAACAAAGCAGGCCAGGAATGGCCGGAACCAAAGTAAGTTTTAAAGCATACCCCGTTGACCAAACGCTATGTGTAGTCAAGCACCTGAGTCAATATATCGAGGTAACTAAGAGTCTCAGAGGCTCTGAGACAGCAATGCTCATCAGCCATAAAAAGGTGTCAGTACAAACTATTTCTAGATGGTTAAAACAGGTTTTGGATTGTGCTGGAGTAGATACTCATGTGTTTAAATCTCACTCCACCAGGGCGGCGTCAACATCCACAGCGAAGGCACAGGACGTGCCTCTAGACCAAATCCTCGGGGCTGCAGGATGGTCTAGGGAGGTGGCCTTCTCAAAGTACTATGACAAACCTGTCCTGACAGTGCAAGGTTTTGGGCATGCTGTTTTGGGTTCGGTTTGATTTATTTTCTAAATTTCATTTGTAATTTTCCCCTGGGATAGAGGGGTTATTACTGTTTTTGTTTATTATTATTAAAAAATGTTGATTGAATAATTCAAAGCAATGTTCAATACATTATTTATTCACTACTGTGTCAACTGAAGCAGTGTGTCGTATGGAATGGATCTACTGCATGAAATCACAGAGCTTTGAAATCTTCACATAGTCACTCACGTGACTCCGAAGTAAAATAGTAAGATTAAATGAGAACTTACCAGTTTGAAGTTTGATCTTTATTTTATGAGGAGTTACGATGAGGGATTACGTGCCCTCCGCTCCCAGCCCTCATAATAGCAAAGATCATCTGGTAGTTCTAGTCTTCTGAGTCTTATTATATTACTTCGACTATAGTTACTGTGTTTTCACACCGCTATTTTGAAGTATGACGCGCATGGCCCTGGCGGGGCTTCTTCATCGTAACTCCTCATAAAATAAAGATTAAAATTCAAACTGGTATGTTCTCGTTTAATCTTACTATTAAAATGGATAACTGTCTAAAATCCAAATATACAATTAATGGATAAATGGAGTGCATCAAGAAATGAAGGGAGCCAAACTGGCCAGGCAGTTTAATATTTAGTCTGAACTGAGTGATCTTGAATGACAGTTGCACATTATCACTATTAATCTCAGTATTCTTGTACGAGGAAAGAGGAACTTGATCCAAAGTTCTATTCCTGAGCACCATCTACTCTATCTTGCTTGAAGGTTCACTTGTGCCTCACCGTCATTACCAAAAGAGCACTATCCTGCACCAATTTTCAATTCTCACATCAATCATTCTGTTAAACACAGAAACATTTTGCCAATTTACTGCCACATACTTGGGACATGTTATGTTTTGGAGCCTTGGCCATTATAAACATTGTTGAACTTGAGACTGTCCAATCTTGTTTCACTTGGGAAACAGAGAGTTGCCAGAAAGCAGTGTTTCATCTCACAATAGAGGACTGATTGCAATCTAGATAACAGAAATAAACAATGATATGAAAGTCACTGCAATAATCAGCATTCCTTACCTTCTCTTTCTCGTGAGATTTACAACAATCCTGATTTAATTCTTCTTCCAAAAACAGTGGTCCTGATGTTTAATATTTTAAAAAAACGTAAGCAACTGCTGAATCACATAAGGCTTTCCAAATCCGCAAATGATTTAAAAAAAAGACAATATATTAAGGAAAGTCCTGTGGAGATTTTCATTGTAGGTCAGTGATACACTATTCTGTAAATTCAGCACAATGCATTATTCTGCTGCTGGGTTGGAACTTACTGTTGTCTGCAAAACCTGACCTTAATTATGCAAAGAGCAGCCCAGGTCACAAGAACAGGATAGAGACATTTAACCCCATCAGGTTGTTTAAATATTTAACTAAATCATGGCTCTAAATACCCTCTATTTGCCTTGGGTTTTTAACTCTGAAGAAAGTCCTCCCCCTTCATCAATCAGAGTATTGAGTATAAAAGTTAGGGGGTCATGTTGCAGTTATATATGATGTTGGTGAAGTTACATTTAGAGTATTGTGTTCAGTTCTGGGCAGCATGTTATAGGAAAGATGTTGTCAAGTTGGAAAGGGTACAGAGGAGATTTACGAGGATGTGCCAGGACTCGAAGGTCTGAGCTATTAGGCTAAGAGCAGGCTTGGATTCTGTTCCTTGGAGTGTAGGAGTGGAGGTTGGAATCCTTGGAGTGTCGACGCACAGAGTCTATTGCTCAGAGTAGGGGAATCAAGAACCAGAGAACATAGGTTCAAGGTGACAGGGGAAAGATGTAATAGGAATCTGAGGAGTAATGTTTTCACTCAAAGGGTAGTGGGAGTATGGAAAGAGCTACCAGAGGAGGTAGTTGAGGCAAGGACTATTTCATTGTTTAAGAATCGATTAGACTAGTATGTGGATAGGACAGGTTTGGAGGGGCATGGGCCAAACTGACATATGATGAAAGAATGGATCAACTGGGCTAACAGTATATTCACTGGAATTTAGAAGGATGAGAGGGGATATAGAAACATATAACATTCTTAAGGGCTTCTTCAGGCTAGATGCAGGAATTGCATTTCTGTGTATTGTCACCTTGCCATGGTGGAGAAGCTTGTGTGGGCCTGAGATCCTGAGAGCGATGCCGTCTGGAGCTATGCTCCTGGTAGGGCCACCCATGGTGGTAAGGTCGAGGGGGAGGTCTCTGACAAAGAGCAATCCAACCAAGACCTCAACGGTGGAACAGGTGGAGGACGATGGTTGTCCTTAGTGGAGCATCACAACGGCTGGGAAGGCAGATGAAGGCTGCAGTAGAAAAGGGTCTCTGGTCGTTTTGGACTCCGTGCCACAGGACCCCGACCCAGATCTGTCAAGGACCATGGGGTGGCTGTCTGTGCACCAGTCTCCCCGCATTAAACAAAGTCACACATAGGCATCCTCCATATAGGATGAGCATCCTGGAGACACCCATGGTCAGCTACGACCAAAGGGGGGCCTAAGAAGAAAGAAGATGCAGGAAGAAATGTCCCCATGTTGGGAAGTCCAGACCATGGGTCACAGTTTAAGATTAAGGGGTAGACCATTTAGGACTGAGATGAGAACATACTTTTTCAGCCAGAGAGTTGTGAATGTGGAATTCTCTGCCACAAAAGGCAGTGGAGGCCAATTGACTGGATATATTCAAGAGAGCGTTAGATATAGCTCTTAGGGCTAATGGAATCAAGGAGTATGGGGAGAAAGCAGGAACGGGGTACTGATTTTGGATGATTAGCCATGATCATATTGGATGGCATGCTAGCTTCAAAAGGCCAAATGGCCTATTCCTGCACCTAGTTTCTATGTTTCTATGTTAATATAGGATTAATATAGATGGCTGGTTTATGGTTAGCACAGGCTTAGGACCGAACAACATGGAAACAGGCCCTTTGGCCCAACTCGTCCACGCCGACCAAGTTGCCCTGCAAATCCCAATTGCCCATGTTTGGTCTATATCCCTCTAAAATAGAGGGTCTGAGCTATTGGGAGAGGTTAAGAGCAGGCCTAAAAAAAAGTAGGCATAAGCCTCTGATAAGAAATATGATTGCATCCATGACAAATCTCAGAAATGTTTGCAGAAATGGATTTGCAGTCTATACTTACTGCCTGCTTATCCCATTTCCCTGCTCCACTCAACTGAACCATCCTATTAACAAATAGAGAGCAGATCTGAGTTACCATCTACCTCATTGGAGATCCTCGGACTATCTTTGATCTGACTTTACTGGACTTTATTTTGCACTTTATGTTAATCCCTTTATCCTGTATCTGTACTGCGGACGGCTTGATTGTAATAATGCATTGTCTTTCCGTTGACTGGATGGCATGCAACAAAGATATTTTTCACTGTACCTCAGTACACCTGACATTAAACTAAACTCAACTCCGGTGAAGGTGAAGTCTGTCTGTTGCACCTTCTCCCTGGGACTGTGTGGGTTTTTTCCATTTTCCACCAACGCCCCAAAGACGTGAAGGTTTGTAGATCAATTGCCTTCTGTAAAACTGCCCCTTAATGCACAGAGAGTGGATGAGAAAGTGCGATAACATAGAACTGGTGTGAACGGGTTGCCGGTGGTCAGCGCGGACCAGGTGGGCCGAGGGGTCTGTTTCCATGTTGTATCTCTAAATTAAACGACACTACAGTGGGTGAAGTAGGATCGTTCACCTCAACACTGGGTAATCTCCAATCTTCACTACCCTTGCTCCGTCCTACACAGGACTGTGGGGAACAGGACTAAACGGTTCATCTTTCAAAGACACGGGTCAAACAAGAAGTCGGAATGGTCTTCGGTGAGTTCCCGACCTTTGCCTGATGGACTGACTGCCAACACAAAGTTAGAATGGAAATAAATAACTCCAATCTCTACCAGGGTTCGTGCGTCACATTGCTCACAGCGTTCATTTCATCTGCGGCATGAAAAAACACGAGCAGCTTCAAGCTGTGGTTCTTTGGCAAAAATTAAAAAATATATATGTAAACTGAGCATCGAAGTGACAGTTAAGGTCCCGGCCCTTTCGAAATCAGAACGCTGCAAAATGTGGCCCAATAATGTTTATCGTGTAAGGTTTTAGCTGACACCCCCCATCCAAGCTTCAAGTCCCTCTAATATCCAGCTAGGCGTAATGTTCGCCCCTGAAATCCCGAGGCAATGTGAAGAACAATTTTACTGCTCTGAACTCCTGTAAAACAGAAACCTATTTGGACGTCGGTGCAAATTTGTTTTAAAATAAATTTCACTCAGGGTAAATTTATTATTAAAGGTTCGTTGCGCAGCGCATTGTGAGTTCCAGATTGCTTGGCACATCGTTCAGAAAGACTTGACTACAGACAACGGTCTAGCAGTCTATTCCTTATAACCCTTACAAACATCTAATGCAGGTGGCGCAAGCGATGCTCTTGATTTACATTTTAATTAACTGGAAACAAATATTTAGAAATCCGAGCTCATTATCATCATGAAGTGAAATTGCACCAAACTTGATTTAATTTACAATAAATTTAATATAACGTGTTCATTTTAAGTATACGAATGAGTCTTCTGTGTCTTTCCATAATAAAGTTACTGCACAAACACTCAACAATGATTTGGACAATGGTCGAAGTACTACATTTATAATATTGTTCTCTGTGTCTGCAAACTTTCCAAAAGAAAAAAAACCGAGGGTCGAGGACAAGTTTCATTATTTGTACTGACACTACGCACCGTGTTCTCCTCCCCTGCCAGGTCTTCAAATCATACGCACATGTGGTTTGGAATAACTATGATGAAAGTCTGGAAACAGGGTAAAGAGCGCCAATGAAGGCAACGGGTCTCCAACTGATAATGTACTGAACTCAGGGGGTGTGAAGCGTTAACGAGACACCATCATCAAAGAGAATGAGTGTGCCTTCCTGAGTCGTTTACCCAATATAAAAGCACAATAAGAACCCAGTCAGTCCAGCAGAAATCCCCCTCTCTGATACGATTCCTCCAGCTCCGCATTGCAGTTAGTCTTGCCTCCCTCGCATTGCAATACACTTTTCCAAATTTCTTCCAGACTGACTTCGAAACTTGGAAGGGCTCGTGGTATATTTTTGCCAGTGACTGCTTGCAGCAGGTGAGTTATATTTAACGTTACACCAGAGGCATATTTTAAAAACCAGAACACGGAATGCAGCCGGGTTACGAGGAAATGCAAAATTCATCAGATGTATCTTTCAATGTTTCCATTTGAATGTTTCTATTTATTTGCGTTTGATAATAGAATGGTATGTAGTTAATGTATGCATTTGGTGTGGGATACGTGTTCTCCGGCCAAATGTGCTCATGAATTGAATGAACCAAGAGTTTGGAGATGTTGCATCTTTATATTGATCTACCTGCACACATATTGTTCTTTATTCGGTGTAACCTCTGATTTGCAGCGCTCCGCTCTCCCGATGGCAACCATGAGGCTCTGCTCCACTCTAAGTTTAATCAGGTTACTGTGTGCTGTGCAGGGAACAAGTGCATCTATTTCGGTAAACGCCAGCGACACGCTCCTTTCATCAAACTTCAGCAGGACAGAATTGCCTTGGAGAAAATATCCGGCACCCGAGAACGTCCCTAAAACCAGACGGAGGCGATACATCTCACAGAATGACATCTCGGCTATTCTCGATTACCACAATAAAGTTCGAGGTCGTGTCACCCCACCTGCTGCAAACATGGAATACATGGTGAGTTCACCGAGCCGCTTCTGAATGCATCTTCCCCCCCCCCCCCCCCCCGTTGGTCTGCATGTTCACCAATCACTAAATTATAGGCGTGTTATAGTTTGAGCAGAGGGGAAATAACACCAGACTCTCCCAAAGCTCTCAATAATTTCACTCCCCCTACCGGACAGAGGACATATTTGAAAACCAGAACCAAAATAAAAACTGGCGATCTTAAAACATTTTCGCGGTTTATTTGAAATTGCAATGAATGCCAAAAACGGACGCTAAAGAAAACAGAGAAATTGATGACTTCTAATGCCGGTGCAGGGGTTCATTCCCCCTTCAGAGAGTTTTATAATGAAGGAATTAATGCTAATAC
The DNA here is from genome assembly GCA_963514005.1 of Raja brachyura. The sequence continues at coordinate 22,006,150 of OY740784.1, read as the reverse complement.
ACGATTGTTTGTCAAAAATAATCCAGTCTTTTTCAATCCTCGCAATGTAATTTGGCAATATAGCGAGTTGGTTTGAAAACCTATGACAGTATTTTAGAGTATATATGTCTCGGGCGGTGATGCTTGTAAGGTATCCGCTAAACTGCTTAGTGGTTTCATATTTATTAATCAACCTGTGGAGTACAAGTCCTACTAACCAAAGTAATAACAAACAATGTAATACAAACAAGCAAAACATTACTTCAACAGACATTAGTAATCTATTTGTTTTAACCAAAAGTAGTTGAAATGTTGAGATTAGCAATAGTTTCCTCATGTTTTTGCTAATTAATGCTTTCTCGTTATAATTAATTTTGTAAGAAATGGTGAATAATGATTATTTTTCTATTTCTTTTCAAGCACATGATAAAAATTAACCATGTTAAAGAACATCGCATTGTCAGCTACACTTACATTGAGAGAGACGATTCATTTGGCTCATTATCCTTCTGATCACCAAATAGTTTCCAACAGTTTCTTGGACTTATTGTTGCCTTCCAACCATTCATATGTAGCAAAATGAATAAGAGAGGAGTAGGCTGGTACACTTTGATTTAGTCAGCCCAGTTCCTCCTGGGTAAAGCTGCCTTGTTTTCAGTATAAATGGGCAGCATATTCACAACTTCGGCAGAACGCACATGATGAATCATGTTCAAAGGGTTCCACACTGATGGGTGTATTTTCTGGCTGTAGTACTGAATTATCCATTTTTATTCCCAGCTAGTAAGTGCTTGGAACTAGTACATTTTTTTCCAGCTGTATTGTTCCTTATTTTAAGCAAAATATTTCATTGAAAGGAAAGGATTAATTTTAACATTTAAATTAACTTTTATTTCATTGTTGGAAGAGTGATCACCGATGACATCTCTGCAGAAGAGGAGGAGGTTCCTAGGCAGATAACACTTCTTCCACTGGAATATTGTGAGCTCTGGCTGCATTAACAACAATTAATTAGCCACACTTGCACTTTGTAAACAGTAATTTCTGCAATTTGGTAACTGACTTCAGAGCAATATGATTTAAAAAAATAATTATTATGACTACGTTTTGAAGAGATGTTTTTCAATTGTGAGAGGCAATTGATTCCCACTCATTGGAACTAAACTGAAATTTTCTGAACCTATTTCACATTGCGTTCTTTCAGCGATCTGACCGCAGGCGTTTATCTAATCATTCAATACGAGATTCCAATGTGATAATATCCAAATACAATGTGCCATCCAATTCTGCCAGAACTTTTAGAATTTTTGTCTGGCATCTTGTACTGGATGAATTGAAGTCTTCTGCAACTAAACACTGGATAGATGATTCTTTGTTCTCGAGCCATCAACTTAATTCACCATTCAATGCATCATCTAATTATTTCAGCAGACATTGATCAGTTGATCATTCAGTATTTCTATCATTCTATCTATGTTGCTCTGATGTTGCCACTGCAAATGAGCATGTTGACCGGATAGTAGCTTGCGTACACATTAAGTGGATAGCACAAGGTGTGTATTCTATAAGTGCGAAGAGAAATTTTGGAAAATTGAATGTAGAAATAGCACAGTCATTGTAAAGATTCTGTGGTGGGAAAGAGAGGCCTGTCAAAATGTAGATATCGAACGATCCACCATCTTCCCCAGATTAACTAAATATTAAGATGTGCAAGTCAGTTAATGACATCTGGGTCAGCTGAGAAAATGTACTCAAAACCTTCAGAGAGTCTAAATATAATTCAGACAATTGCAATGATGATTTTGGAAATCCAAAGTAAAAACAGAAAAATGTTGTAAACACAGCAGGTTAGGCACCACCTGTGAAGAAAGTTATAACTGAGGAGCTTAAACCTGAAACATCAACTCTCTGTATTTCCAACACTTCCTGTTGTTACGGTATTTCAGCCTGATGAGTTTGTTTCCTTTTCCCCAAAGGATCTCCCATCAGAAGAGTCCTGTGCCGGAAGCAAGGTAGACAGTGCATTGCAGCTGGGTAGCATCCCTCTCAAAGAGTGCAGCCCTTACACAGAAAGGATGCAAACCCCTTTAGGAAGAGGTGGGAATTAGAAGATTCAGGCTCTGAGTGTCAGGCAATATGTTACCCTCATTGCATGGCAGCACACAGCTCAGCACCAACTTCTGCTGTCATGCTTCAGTATTATTATTGATTCTACACCCACCTCATTACAACTTATTTTAATGAAGAAGAGTCTCGACCTGAAACATCACCCATTCCTTCCATCCAGAGATGCTGCCTGTCCCGCTGAGTTACTCCAGCATTTTGTGTGTATATTTTCATGGGACCTGCCATAAAATCTTCAGACTCTGTGTGAAGGTTCCTTGACAGTGTGAATCAGCAGCACTTTAAGATACATTGATCGGGGTGGGGATGGTAGTGAATAAGCAACAGTTAGAAATATTTATTATTGAAGCAAGAGATCAGAAAGCAATATTTGGATTACTTCAAAGCTGTTAAACGTTTTGCTTCTTCCTTGTTCATGTAGGAGAGCGTATTGAGCTGCTTTGTGAGGCTGACTACCATTGTGCAATAATGCCACAGAATATTGCGAGCACCATCAGATGAATGGACATTGGTCCTATTGAAAGGGTACATGTATTGTTAAAACTAAAAAACAAAACAAATCTATTGAAACTCGTTTAGAACAGATTTCTAGCGTTTTAAGAGATATAGAGATATGATGGGTTTCCTAAGCATTCTATAAGCCCAATAAAGGTCTTAGCATACAACTAGGACATTTCGGACGATTATATCTGTGCCTTTCATAGTGTCTCCATTTGTTTCCATTCAAACATTTTAACATCGTCTCTCTTTTAACTTAAGATTGTTAAATAAAATTAACATCATGGGATACCTTAGGATCACCCTAAAATTATTCCAGTATTTCACTTGTATTCTAGGATTGTCAAATTGCTTTGATTATTTATTCTCGGCTAGTTGCCCTATGTACACGATATAATAGAATCAGCAATTTGTACTAAGCACCAACTTCCTCTCCTCCCACATTCAATGTATTCCAATGTGCTGCTGTCAATATACGCAGCATGTTCAGCACTGGTGATGAGTTTCTAGGCTCATGTTTCTTTACAAAAATGATACAAAAAAAAGAGCTTTGGCTCAGGCAGATGGTAGAGGTGGTCATTTGTCTAAATGTTTTTAATGTCAATCTAGATCTGGTAGAGCACTTCTGTTTTGCAGCTCAATGTTAGCTGGGTTAATACAATTCTAAAGCTCAGGGTAATTATGGTGCTGATTCATTATACATGCAGATTCAGAAAATAATGCCGTTTAGTTTAGTTTGGAGATACAGCGCAGAAACGGGCACTTTGCCCACTGAGTCCACACCGACCAGCGATCCCCGCACACTAACATTATCCTACACACACTAGGGACAATTTACAATTATACCAAGTCAATTAATCCACAAACCTGTACCTACAACGGTTCTACAGTTCCTGCATGGGTCAATACATAAGGAGGATGCAAGTTATCCTTTATTTTATTTTGTTAAGCTTCATAGAGCACTGCATTTCAAACCATACTCATTGGCTGCTCCAGTGGTCTTTAAATTGTCAGAATCTTTGTCTGACCTCTCATTCTCAATAATAACTTGGTTAAACATTTGAATGTCTAATGTTTGGTATTGTGCTTGCAATGCAAAAATCACGTTTTACTGAACAATGTCCATATGGGGCAAGCAAGATATGCCCAATTATTATATCAATGGGGAACCACTGATATTGGGAACTGCATATAAAATACTGCTAATGGGCCACATGGCTAATTCCAGACCTGGAGGGGTTTATTTGATTTTATTTAGGTTGTATGAAGGTTTCGAAAAGATCTTCTCAGCTGACCCAGATGCCATTAACTGGATATCAAATCTCAATATTTAATTGATCTGGGGAAGTTGGTGAACGTTTTGACAGGCTGTGGCGATTTAGTCATTCAGTTGATTCAAAACAGAGATCGAAAGATCTTTGGATTTTAAGGGAATTAAAGGACATGGAGATAATGCGAAAAACTGAGCTGAGTTAGAAAATCACCCAGGATTTTAGTTAATGGTGGAGCAGTCTTGATGGGCCAAATGGCCTACTCCTTCTCCTACTTCTTATGTTGCTTCTAGACTTGACCCTTCCTGTTCGCTTCTTAACTCTGCAAATTTAAAGTTATCCCAAGCTAATTTAATCCGTACCATTCCCCCATCACCCCTGTGTTTACTAATATAACATAAAACAGGCCAGCACAAAAACAGGCCCTTCGGCCCACAATGCCATTGGTGAACATGATGCTCAGTTAAACTAATCGTCTCTGCCTGCCTACATGTGATCCATATCCTTCCATTCCCTGCATATCTATTTGTGGCGGTCTGGTGACACGGCTGTTGTTGCAGCTCACGTTGTAGCCGCTGGCAACAGAGCTTTCTTCGCACTGCCTCCACCAACAAGACGCGCTCACTCCTCCCCTTCTCCTCCCCTCCCACCAACTGCTGCTTCTTCCTGTCAGCGGTGGCTTTGCCCGCTCCCCACCGCCGCCACCAACTCCTCCTCCTCTTCCCGTTGCTCTGTCCACCACTCGGCCTCTAAACAAAGATGGTCAAAATGATGAAATCTGTTTAGGATAGATTATTGTCAGCAATTATAATTACTAGCTTTATGCAAAAAAGCTAGAGTAACTCAGCAGGTCAGACAGCATCTCTGGAGAAAAGGAATAGACCGAAGAAGGGTCTCGACCCAAAACGTCACCTATTCCTTTTCTCCAGAGATGTTGTCTGACCCGCTGAGTTACTCCACCTTTTTACGTCTATTTGCGGTTTAAAGCAGCATCTGCAGTTCCTTCCTACATAATTACCAGTTAGTAGCTTGAGATAACAATCTCTAACTCCTTATCCTATTTAAAAACAAAATAATTGAAATTGCTGTATCCAGTGAGTATTAGGTAAATTGAAGAGCGGTAAACTGGATTGATTGCAGCGACACTGCCAATGATCATCATTCATCAGCAGCTGGCTTACAGCTTTGGAAAGCTACAGACCACCAACAAACAGATGGTGAAAAGGATGTTGGCTTTTCACCAGTATCATTTATAACTGTTTCTCACAGAGGTTCCAATGTTTACACAGAAGTGGGAAAACAGACCATTAGAGGTGACATAGTTGACAAGGTCACAGAAACAAGAGGAGAAACAGAAAGGGCAAAACATCAAATGTAAAGGAGGCAATAACTGTTGAATTGCAGAGTTTCAAAGAACATGTACTGACCAATACATCAATGTCAATTATCAACATTTCATTACAAAAGCTAAATTACATTTAAACGTAGATTGTCTGTAACTTCAAGAGTAATAAAATAAGATGTGCTTTTGTTGCTCCAGTGTATCATTTGTAAATTAACCATTATGCTTGGGGACATAAGTAAATTTATAACTTGCAAAGTGGATGTTCTAGACTAAAATTAATTTGATGGCAGCTGCAAATTAAACCGTGACTTGAATTAAAATTGTAATCCTTCAAAACATGTAACGTGAAAAATTTGTTTTGCATGCCATCCAAACAGATGAACCATACATGGATATATAATCAGTTCAAACGCAAGTATAATAGATAGAGCAAAGGGGACGATTAGAGTGCAGAATATATTTCTCAGTATTGTAGCGCATCGGATCCTTAGACAAAGTCCTATGTCCTCAATGGGGTAGATATGAATCAAACAGTGCCCTAGCTTATGGAAGGACTGTGTGTGTAGGAAGGAACTGCAGATGCTGGTTTAAACCAAAGATAGACACACAAAGCTGTAGTAACTCAGCGGGTCATTGAAGAAACTTAAAGGAATAGGACTTATTCCTTACCTCCAGAGTGCCTGCCTCACCCGCTGAGTTACTCCAGCTTTTTGTGTCTATCTTATGGAAGGACTGTTCAGAAGCCTGGTAACAGGGGAAGAAGCTATTCTTGAGTCTGGTAGTCCATGCTTTCAAACTTCTGTACCTTTTGCTGAATGTAGGAAGAAGAATAAGTGACTGGGATGGGACAAGTCTTTGATTATATCGGCTGCTTTTCTCAAATCTTTTCAATTTCTTGTGGTCAAGGGCAGAGCTCTTCCCAATTCAAGCTGTGATGCAACCCAACGGTATACTTTCTATAGAAGTTCTATATGCATTTGTAGAAGTTAGTAAGAATCATTGAAGACATGCCAAATTTCCTCGGTCTCCTCAGGAAATAAAAGTGGTGATGTGCCTTCATGGCTGTTGCATCAATGTGGTTAGTTTATGGCAGACAGTTTATGTTAATGTTAACACCAAGGAACTAGAAGCTCTCAACCATTTCCATATCCGTGCCATTGATGCTGATTGGGGCATGTACTCCACCATGTTTCCTGAAGTCAAGAAATAGCTCCTTCCTCTTGCTGACATTGACTATTGTCCTCACCCTCTTGGCTCAAAGCCACGTTTAAGGCCCCTCTGCCAAACTGGATTGTGAATGACTACCTCATTGATAAATTAAGTTCTTTACTACCATTTGTGAAGCCAAGACTTCCAGGAGCATTCCTTCTGGATTCATCTTAAAGCCACAGGAGTACATATGCTTTCACTGACCCCCCAGTCTTGCTGGCACTGTGAGAGGTAAACTGTCACCTGTGGTCATGAATGGCGCTAAAGGTTTGTTGATACTATAAAAAGGAGGCCAGGAAATTAGCAATTATCCCACCACTGGTCTTATTATTTGAATGAAAAATAACCACATTGCAGAAGAGTGCAAGGGAAAAAAAGCTACTGGAAATTAATGAGCGTGATTTCTTGATGGGTGCTAAGACACACTGAGATGTGTTCAGAATTGGGTTACTTCAGTTTAGGCAAATGTTCAACTCCACAGCACTATGGTTTTTGGAGTTTGCAGTTTGGAATATCTGAGCACCTGTGTTGATGAGCAATTGGCCACACCTCACAGTTCCAAAGTGGAGAAGCAGTTTCGATATTGCAAATATCCGGTATAAGAGTCTCTAAAGACAGAGATACATTTGAAAACAAACAAGCAGAAGTCAGCAACAATCCATAGGGTCAATGGAAGGAGACGAGAATCACAGGTTTTCTTCAGGTGCTCCGGGTTCCTCCCACACTCCAAAGACGTACAGGTAAATTTACTCCAGCTTTTTGTGTCTATTTTCAGGTTTGTAGGCTCATTGGCTTCGGTAAAATAGTGCGTAGGATAGTGTTAGTGTACAGGGTGATTACTGGTCAGCGCAGACTCTGTGGGCTGAAGGGTCTGTTTCCATGCTACGTTTCTAAAGTCTAAAGTTGGTGCTTAACTTCACTGAAGTGCCAGTAAACTCAGGGAATAAGTGGTTCTATGTCACATTTTCATACCTGAAGTAATGCCCCTGTCCCACTTAGGAAACCTGAACGGAAACCTCTGGAGACTTTGCGCCCCACCCAAGGTTTCCGTGCAGTTCCCGGCGGTTTTTGTCAGTCTCTCTAATGGCCAAAACTGACAAAAATAGAAGTATATCAAATTATAAGAGGCATAGTTAGCATACTAATGGGCCTGTCCCACTTAGGCGATTTGCTTGGGCGACTACAAGCGACTGCTGCAAAAGTTTCAACATGTTGAAAAATCTTTGGCGACAGTGGTGACAATTTTTGCAATCGTAGGTTGACGGAGGTTTGTCGTGGGTTGTCGTAGGTGCTGTCGTAGGTTGTTGCCAGGTGTTATAGGTGAATTACATTAAAATTAGTCCCTGGAAGTTGCCTAAAGGGTCGCCTAAGTGGGACAGACCCATTAGTCTTTTTTCCGATGGAAATGCAAAATAGGGATGCAAAATTCTAGGGGGCTTGGCTTTAAGGCAAGAGCGGGAAAGTTTAAAGAGAATTCACAAGGCAAGTTTTTTAAACAGAGAGTGGTAGGTGTTTAGACGTATATATGATATCATTTAAGAAGTATTTAGACAGGCACATGAACAGGTAAGGATATAGTTTGTGTATAGATAGGTGAGATTAGTATACATTGGAATTGTGGTCGAAAGGCCTTTTCCTCTGTTGTACTATTCCATGTTGTGTCTTAAAAGGGGTGCAGCCAACCTTTACCACATGTGTGACTAAGAAGCTTTCTATGGCAAGTTGAAAGAAATCTAGGAGAAATCATAATAAAGTAGGCCAGTGAGACTTACGTCAGTAATAGGAAGATAAAAAGAAAATTATCAAGGATCGGAATTATGTACTGCTGGAAAGGCAGGGGCTGATTGTCAGGAATTGTCAGGATGTCTTTGTACTGGGGAAATCCTGTTTTACTAATTTGATTGAGTTTTTGAAGAAGAAACTGAGAAAAATTAAATAAAGCTGAGCAATGAACCTCGTCTCTATGGATTTTAGTGAAACATTTAACAAAGTCCCGCATGTTTGGCTGATCCAGACGGTTAAGGCACATTGGCTCTAAGGTAACCTGAGTAATTGGTTCCAAAATTGCCTTGGTGATAAGAGGAAGAGGGTAATGGTGGAAGTATCCTTTTCGGGTTATAAGTCTGTGATCAGTGATTTACTGCAAGAAATGGTGCTGATGCCTTTGTTGTTTGTGATATATTAACAACTGGATGGAAATGTAGGAAGTATGATTAGTAAGCTTCTGGACACAACATTTGGTGGTGTTGTGTCCAGAACAGTGAGATAGGTTGTCTAAGGCTTCAGCAGAATAAAGAACAGGTAGAAAATTGGACAGATCATTAGTAGATGGAACTTCACCACGACAAGAGCAAGGTAATGCATTTGCATTTTGGGGAGTTAAATAGGGGTAGAACAGATACAGCAAATGGTAGTCCACAAAGCACAGTTAATGAACATAGACACCTTTAGGTTCAAATCTATAGTTCCCTGAAAGTGGCAGCACAGGTAGATAGAGTGGTGAAGAATGCAAATGCATGCTTCATTGGGTTGGGGCAATGAAGATAAAAGTTGGCAGGTCATGTTGCAACTTAACAAAACACTGGTCAGACCACATTTAGACTGTTGTGTGCAGTTATGGTCACTACGCTATAGAAAATATGTGACTGCTCTAGAGAGAATGCAGAGGAGATTCCCAGGATGTTTTCTGAATTGGAGGACTTTAGTTATGGAAAGAGAGGTGAATGTTGAGTGATCTGCTAGAGATGTATACAATTAGGTGACATAGATGAATAGATAACCAATGTCAACCTCGTTACATGCTCCATCTCCATTGCACAACTACCTCTTCAGACATGCGGCACAGTGGTGCAGTGGTAGAATCGCTGCCTTACAGTGCCAGAGACCTGGCTTTGATCCTGACTTTGGGTGCTTCCTGTAGGAGTTTGTATGTTCTCTATGTGATTGCGTGAGTTTTCTCTGGGTACTCCAGTATCATCCCACACTCCAAAGACTAAAAGGTTTGTAGGTTAATTGGCTTCTGTAAAGTATCCCTAGTGTGGAGTATAGAACTAGTGTAGGGGGTCATGTTTGGTTGGTGAGGTTTCGGTGGGCTGAAGGGCCTTTTTCCATGCTGAACCTCTTAACAAAACTAAACATGCTTTTTCAAGTATCTGCACAAAGAGTTATTAACTGGCTCTACCACATTTTGCCTGACACTCGTTTCAGTCCAAGGCTACATAAGTCCTGACTGCAGCCATTCAGTGGATTTCTGATTTGCCTGACCTTAGGCACTTTTACCTTCTGAGCCTAACATGACCTGATTTGACCTATGCATTTTTCGCTGTCAAGGACACTTGTCTACACCGCAGCTGGGTGGCCATTACCCAAGTCTAATTCAATCAAGAAAATAAAAGTCAGTGTAAAATTATTTTAGGCAAGTATTTTCCTAAACTTGCATTGTTCCACAATAGTCAAGTTTGGGGATAATTCACTATATATTAGTTTGGTTTATTTAGTTTAGTTTATTATTGTCACCTGTACTGAGGTACAGTGAAAAGCTTTTGTTGCATGCTATCCAGTCACCGAAAAGATTATGCATGATTACAATCAAGCCATCCACAGTGTACCGACACAGGATAAAGGGAAAACACAGTTCAAGATAAAGCCCAGTAAAGTCAGATTAAAAATAATCCAACGGTCTCCACTGACATAAATGGTAGATCTGGACCGCACTCTATTTGGTGATAGGATGGTTCAATTGCCTGACAATAGCTGGGAAGAAACTGTCCTTTTAAAAAAATAGTTCAGCTTATTTTAAATTCAATTCCATTGAATATTTAATGTCAGATTCAGAACATAGTGTTTAAAGATGTTTTGGAAAGTAATTTGGTGATATAGTTCAGATGACTATATTACTTGCTTAATGGCTAAAATACGTTTTCAGGCTTAAAGGAACATATACTGTTTTATTGTATAAAACATCGAAAGAATGCAAGGGAGTGTAAGAAATGACTGAGAAATGCTCCAGAATAATGAGAGAAAAGTGCCTATAAACTGAGGAAAAGGAAGAAGGAGCTACATTAAAAAAGGGGATATTGAGGGAGAAGGAAAGACAAATGATTAGGAAGTGGGGAAACAGTGAATAAATGAGGCGTTGATTTTTTTTAGGTGGAGGTGGTGGATTATCATCATTCAGAGGGTTGTGAATCTTTGGAATTCTTGGCTACAAAAAAGCTGGAAGAGTCTGAATATCCTCAAGGTTGAGATAGATATGGTTTTAGTCTCTGGAGGAATGGGAGAATGAAGGATTAGGTAGGAAAGCTGAGTTGATGCCTAGGTTGTATCAACCATTATCTTTTAAATAGCATTACTCCTGGTTTTATAGAGCCATATAGTTGCACAGACAGATCAGGGTCTTCACCTTACCATATCCATGTTAAACCTTTTGTCCATCTACATTTGCCAGCACTAAGTCTATATTCTTCCATGCTTTGCCTATTGAAGTGCTGGTCCCTATGTCTCTTATATGTAGGTGGACACAAACAGCTGGAGTAACTCAGCGGGTGAGGCAGCATCTCTGGAGAGAAGGAATGGGCGACGTTTCGGGTCGAGACCCTTCTTCAGACTGATGTCAGGGGAGGGGGTGGGACAAAGATAGAATGTAGTCGGAGACAGTAAGACTAGTGGGAGAACTGGGAAGGGGATGGAGAGAGAAAGCTAGGGCTATCTGCAGTTCCCCCTCTGTCTCTTATATGTAGTGACTGCATCTGATTCCACCGCCTTCTCTGGCAGCACATTCCAGATATCAGCCATAGTCTATGTTTATTAAAAAGTGGGCTTGAGCAAGAATTGAGAGTGGCATTGACAGGGACTCGGCTGGTTGGGGTGATGCAGGGGCAGGCTCATCTGTCTGTACTACTGGAGGCTTTTGGTTTAGGTTTATTATTGTCATTTGTGCCAAGATGCAGTGAAAAGCTTTGCATTGCATGCCATGCAAAGAGATCAGATATGCCATGCATAAATATAATCAAAGCAAACTCATGTACAAGATATATGGCAAAGGGGAATATATAGAGTGCAAAATATATTTCTTAGCACCTCTCTCTTTAGTTCATGCTGTTAGAGCCGATGGATGCTTTGGCCCATAAGGTTTCTTATGACTTATAAAATACCATATGGCCACTGCAGGTGGCTCGGCTAAATATACAGTAGGTGTAGGGACACCATGGGCAACTATTCTGGATGTTGGGAGAGAGGAGAGCAAAATGTAGCCTCTTCATTTTGTTTCTCTCGCCACAGATGCCACTTGATCTGCTGGGTATACACGGTCCATTTTTATTTCATATTTCAAGTGCAAAAATTCAACATGCAGTTTTAGAATAGCATAGGCTACATAATCCTAGTGCATCAAATAGACTTGTTTACGTTTACAAACCTTAGTGGGAAGCCCAGTGGTTAAAGGCCAGGCATCTGTCTATTGGTTTATAACAAGATAAGCAATTGTTTGGGTTATAATTACTGATATTACTGGTTTTAATAGTCTCCCTGAAGAACAATTCGTTTTTGTAGTGTCTATGTGGATAGTGCATGTTTTGTTCAAGATCTATTGACGAGGAACAGATCTTCAGGAATATAATGTGTTTCTAATTCATGGCCCTGCAGGAGGTTGTGAGGCCAGGAGTACAATTACTGGTGTGGTTGTGAACTTTCCAGGTTTCTTATGACTCATAAAGAACGACATGGCCAAAATTGCATTGGCAGACAAATTTAACACACCCTTTTTGGAATTTCATCCATATCTTATTTTAGTTACTCACTCCTGCATTTGTAAACTTGAAGCAACATAACATGCAGGCTTTTCCACTGCTTTTGAATGGTGTTCAGATGAGTCTGGGATTTTGCTTTGGATTTTCTTTATCTTTGCCCTAATTCAGATGCTTAAAATATGTTGTAGTACATGCGTTCTTTCTTTAATAACTAGAATCAAGCAGGTTTGGTTTGGATGATGCTGGAAAGCACATGCAGGGATGGTATTGTGTAATTAACTTGCACTGACTTGACCCTGTGAGGGCCTTGCTCCAAATCCGTGCTGGCTGCTCATTATCTTCACTTCAGCTTTGAGCTGGCAGTGATCAGACTGTTTCCCTTAACTAAACACATCATGTTATCCGCACAATCACACTTTCCCTTCTCTTGGAGGAGAATGCAGGGCATAATTGTAGCCAGCAGCAGCAAATGGTATGGGCAGGGATGGCTACAGAGAGAATAAAACAAAAACTGCTGGAGTAATTCAACAACAGCTGCGGAAGGGAATGCACGTTTCGGATTGGGACCCTTCTTCAGGCTGATTCAGACTGATAGAGGGAGTACATCGCATCCACAACTGGAGTCTATGGCTGGTTGCATGTGTGAATCTATTAAAGACAGTGGTGCCTCTTCTACCTTTGGTCCTCACAACCCATGTCTTCTTCAATGAGACGGTGTAAACGCACATCTTTTGTTTTGCTGCCTGTCACATCTCACCCCCTCACATGCCTGGCCAATTTCACAATCCCCCCCCCCCCCCCAACTCTGCTCGCTTTACTTCAACCCCATCCTTCGGCTTTTTTGCTAAGAATTTCACCCTGAACAACATGCTGGAAGACCAAGGGGAAAGCAGAATGAAGAAACATCGCCATTTCATTTTACAGTCGGCTGTCAGCCAGAGACCGAGACTAGTCCAGCAGCAAGATTCGCGTTAAGGAAGTGTATCAAGCACAAAGAAAAAGGGCAGTCTATATGCCGAAAATACAAAAAAACTGCAAATGCTGGTCAAACTGAGCAGGTTAGGCAGCAGCTGTGGAAGCACAAACACCCAGTTTTGGGTCTGTGACACCTCTTCAGACCTATGGATCATATCTGAGACATTGAACCTTTTGCTTTCCAAGATCCTGCGAGACCTGCTGAATTTTCCAGCATTTTCAGTTTTTGTTGATGTTTATAAGGCAGGTTCCATAAAGCCAAGATTGCATCATGACTGCTCGCAAAGGGTTAACAAATCTCCAAATTTGCAGATGATACCAAGCTGGGGGGTATAGTTAGGTGTGAGGAGGATGCTTGGAGGCTGCAGGGTGATTTGGATAGGCTGAGTGAATGGGCAGATGCATGGCAGATGCAGTACAATGTGGATAAATGTGAGGTTATCCACTTTGGTGGCAAAAACATGAGGGTAGACTATTATCCGAATGGTGGCAGATTAGGTAAGGGGGAGATGCAACGAGACCTGGGTGTCATGGTACACCAGTCATTGAAAGTAGGCATGCAGGTGCAGCAGGCAGTGAAGAAAGCAAATGGTATGTTAGCATTCATAGCGAAAGGATTTGAGTATAGGAGCAGGGAGGTTCTACTGCAGTTGTACAGGGTTTTGGTGAGGCCATACCTGGAGTACTGCGTACAGTTTTGGTCTCCAAATCTGAGGAAAGACATCCTTGCCATAGAGGGGGTACAGAGAAGATTCACCAGACTGATTCCTGGGATGTCAGGACTTTCATATGAGGAAAGATTGGATAGACTCGGTTTGTACTCGATGGAATTTAGAAGATTGAGGGGGGATCTTATAGAAACCTACAAAATTCTTAAGGGGTTGGACAAGCTAGATGCTGGAAGATTGTTCCTGATGTTGGGGGAGTCCAGAACAAGGGGTCACAGTCTAAGGATAAGGGGGAATTCCTTTAGGACCGAAATGAGGAAAACATTCTTTACACAGAGGGTGGTGAGTCTCTGGAATTCTCTGCCACAGAAGGTAGTTGAGGCCAGTTAATTGGCTATATTTAAGAGGGCGTTAGATGTGGCACTTGTGGCTAAAGGGATCAGGGGGTATGGAGAGAAGGCAGGTACGGGATACTGAGTTGGATGATCAGCCATGATCACATTGAATGGCGGTGCAGGCTCGAAGGGCCGAATGGCCTACTCCTGCACCTATTTTCTATGTTTCTATGTTTCTATGTAACATGGGAGCCTCCATAATGCAGCCTACAATTCTGCATACTAGAATCCTCCAACATATAGCATACTGTAGTGGAAGCTTAGACCTATAATATAGCCCAGACTGCTGGTTTCATGGATATCTGTTGGACATTCTTGCAATTAAACTTTTCCTCTACTTCCTTGGATCCATCTTCTTTCCATCCCTTTATTTCCCAACCAGTCACTTTCCAATCAACCAAACTGTTTTTTCTTGCTCTCCAGTCAATTGGTTAGAAACATAGAAACATAGAAAATAGGTGCAGGAGTAGGCCATTGGGCCCTTCGAGCCTGCACCATCATTCAATATGATCATGGCTGTTCATCCAACTCAATATCCTGTACCTGCCTTCTCTCCATACCCCCTGATCCCTTAAGCCACAAGGGCCACATCTAACTCCCTCTTAAATATAGCCAATGAACTGGCCTCAACTACCTTCTGTGGCAGATAATTCCAGAGACTCACCACTCTCTGTGTGAAAAATGTTTTCCTCATCTCGGTCCTAAAGGAATTCCCCCTTATCCTTAGACTGTGACCCCTTGTTCTGAACCTCCCCAACATCGGGAACAATCTTCCTGCATCTAGCCTGTCCAACCCCTTAAAAATTTTGTAAATTTCTATAAGATCCCCCCTCAATCTTCTAAATTCTAGTGAGTACCTGCCAAGTCTATCCAATCTTTCCTCATATGAAAGTCCTGACATCCCAGGAATCAGTCTGGTGAACCTTCTCTGCACTCCCTCTATGGCAAGAATGTATTTTCTCAGATTTGGAGACCAAAACTGTACGCAATACTCCAGGTGTGGTCTCACCAAAACCCTGTACAACTGCAGTAGAACCTCCCTGCTCCTATACTCAAATCCTTTCACTATGAATGCTAACATACCATTTGCTTTCTTCACTGCCTGCTGCACCTGCATGCCTACTTTCAATGATTGGTGTACCATGACACCCAGGTCTCGTTGCATCTCCCCTTTTCCTAATTTGCCACCATTAAGATAATAGTCTACCCTCCTGTTTTTGCCAACAAAGTGCATAACCTCACATTTATCCACATTATACTGCATCTGCCATGCATTTTCCCACTCACCCAGCCTATCCAAGTCACCTTGCAGCCTCCTAGCATCCTCCTCACAGCTAACACTACCCCCCAGCTTAGTGTTATCCGCAAACTTGGAGATGTTGCATTCAATTCCCTCGTCCAAATCATTAATATATATTGTAAATAGCTGGGGTCCCAGCACCGAGCCTTGCGGTACCCCACTAGTCACTGCCTGCCATTCTGAAAAGGACCCGCTTACTCCTACCCCTTGCTTCCTGTCTGCCAGCCAGTTCTCTATCCACATCAATACTGAACCCCCAATACTGTGTGCTTTAAGTTTGTATGCTAATCTCTTATGTGGGACCTTGTCGAAAGCCTTCTGAAAGTCTAGATATAACACATCCACTGGCTCTCCCTTATCAACTTGCTAGTTACATCCTCGAAAAATTCTATGAGATTCGTCAGACATGATTTACCTTTCGTAAATCCATGCTGACTTTGTCCAATGATTTAACCACTTTCCAAATGTACT
Source organism: Raja brachyura (assembly GCA_963514005.1). The sequence continues at coordinate 21,990,168 of OY740784.1, read as the reverse complement.
GCTATCCCATCTTTAATAACTGACTCTAGCAGTTTCCCCACTACCAATGTTAGACTAACTGGTCTGTAATTCCCCATTTTCTCTCTCCCTCCTTTTTTAGAAAGTGGGGTTACATTAGCTACCCTCCAATCCTCAGGAACTACTCCAGAACCTAAGGAGTTTTGAAAAATTATCACTAATGCATCCACTATTTCTGTGGCTACATCCTTGAGTACTCTGGGATGCAGACTATCTGGCCCTGGGGATATATCGGCCTTTAATCCATTCAATTTACCCAACACCACTTCTCGGCTAACCTGGATTTCACTCAGTTCTTCCACCTTATTTGACCGCCGGTCCCCTGCTATTTCTGGCAGATTATTTATGTCTTCCTTAGTGAAGACAGAACCAAAGTAGTTATTCAATTGGTCTGCCATGTCCTTGTTCCCCATGATCAATTCATCTGTTTCTGACTGCAAGGGACCTACATTTGTTTTAACTAATCTCTTTCTCTTCACATATCTATAAAAACTTTTGCAGTCAGTTTTTATGTTCCCTGCCAGTTTTCTTTCATAATCTATTTTTCCTTTACTAATTAAGCCCTTTGTTCTCCTCTGCTGAACTCTGAATTTCTCCCAGTCCTCTGGTAGGCTGCTTTTTCTGGCTAATTTTTATGCTTCATCTTTTGTTTTTATACTATCCCTGATTTCCCTTGTTATCCATGGATGCACTACCTGCCCTGATTTATTATTTTGCCAAACTGGGATGAACAATTGTTGTAGTTCATCCATGCAGTCTTTAAATACCTTCTATTGCACATCCACTGTCAACCCTTTAAGAATTACTTGCCAGTCTATCTTGGCCAATTCACTTCTCATACCTTCCAAGTTACCTTTGTTTAAGTTCAGAACCTTTGTTTCTGTCTTAATTATGTCACTCTCCATCCTAATGAAGAACTCAACCATATTATGGTCACTCTTGCCCAAGGGGCCCCGCACAACAAGACTGCAACTAACCCTTCCTCATTACTCAATACCCAGTCTAGAATAGCCTGCTCTCCCGTTGATTCCTCTACATGTTGGTTTAGAAAACTATCCCGTCCACATTCCAAGAAATCCTCTTCCTCAGCACCCCTGCCCATTTGATTCACCCAATCTATATGTAGATTGAAGTCACCCATTATAACTGTTTTACCCTTGTTGCATGCATTTCTAATTTCCTGTTTGATGCCATCCCCAACTCCACTACTACTGTTAGGTGGCCTGTACACAACTCCCACTAGCGATTTCTGCCCCTTAGAGTTTTGCAGCTCCACACATATCGATTCTACATCCTCCAAGCTAATGTCCTTCCTTTCTATTGCATTAATCTCCTCTCTCGCCAGCAACGCTACCCCACCTCCCTTTCCTTTCTGTCTATCCCTCCTGAATATTGAATATCCCTGGATGTTCAGTCCCCAGCCTTGGTCCCCCTGGAGCCATTTCTCCATGATCCCAACTATAGCATAGTCATTAATAGCTATCTGCACATTCAACTCGTCCAACTTATTACGAATGCTCCTTGCATTGAGACACAAAGCCTTCAGGCTTGTTTTTACAACACTCTTACTCCTTATACAATTATGATGCCAAGTGATCCCTTTTGATTTTTGCCCTGGAAAACCACCACCTCTTATTCTCTGTTTATTATTTTTTTCTTCTTTCCCCCTACATGTTGGGTCTGAGTGCTTCCCTTCTCTGCCTCCTGCCTCAGACACTGTCTACTGGCTTTCTCTATTTGAGTCCCTCCCCCCAACCGTTCTTGTTTAAAGATTGCATCATTAAGGGGCTGGCCCACTGCGGCGACCTAATCTGCGAGTTTAGTCGAGTTCGCGCTCGACTCAAACTCGCAGCATGGTCGACATGTGGTCCTATGGGGTCACTGGAACTCTCCTTCATGCCCGACGGAAGTTCCTGCATACTTGTGGCCTCAGTTTGGTCGAGGAGCATTTTTCAGCATGTTGAAAAATTTTCCACGAGTAAAAATAGGTTGGTATGGTTCGTTTGAACTCATAGTGCAGTGTAGTTATAGGCAGTCGAGGGCAGCCGTAGGCAATCTCCTTTGCTGACCAGGCATTTTAATTGGCTCATTGGAGTTTTCTGGACCAAGGAAAACCGTCCGGTAACTTAAATGCCCGCTAAACTTTATTATAAGTTGCCAGGCTTCTTAAAAGTGTCTCCACTCCTTCTCTCCCCATTGTCTCCCCATTGTCTGCCCATTGTCTGCCCATTGTCTGCCCATTGTCTGCCCATTCTCTGCCCCTCTCTCCCCCCCCCCCCTTCTGCGCTCTCGAAAGGACTTACCGTTACTGTGCCAGCAGTCTTTTACCTTCCTGTTCATCGCGGGTGTGAATTTCAGACAGCGCACCCCCGTTTTCCTGGCCCCTTCGCGATGTGTTTGTGTGTGCGGTCGGTTGATGCGGCTCGCGGTTTCATCGCTGATGGTCGATCCAGCACGAGGTTTTTCAGGCGAGTGCTCTCAAGCTCGAAAGACGAATACAGTTGCTGAAAGGTCGCGTCAGTGGGACAGGCCCTTTAATCCTCTGTTACATTTCCACTGAAACTCCAGGAGCTGAAGGAAATGTTTTCAGTTGAGACATTTGAACAGTATGGATCCATCTTATGGTATAACATACAGTATGTGCCACGTGCCCTGACACAATACCTATCAGATTCACAGCTTTGAGAATAATAATTTCATTGAAGGGTGTAACCGAAAATTCATTGATTAAACTTCAAGGATAATCCATGCAGTTTATAACGGGCCTGACCCACGATGCGAGTTCACCCAAGACCTCTCCTGAGTTTAAAAAAAAATCAAACTTGTGCTAAGTACGTAGAATGTACGTAGCGGGTATGTTGGAGCTCGTGGATGTCTCGCGGGAAATGCGGAAACTCGTGAAGTTTTTTCAACAGTGTGAAAAATTTCCAAGAGTAAATATATACTCGTGATGAGGTGCCACGATTTTGATTTTTTTTAAATCTCGGGAGAACTCTTGGGTGAACATCGCATCGCCCTTAAGCCTCCTGGTCACTGGACATTTCAATAGTGAGAGAAAAATTGCCAGTGATGTATTTCTCAGAAGGTAATTTGACTGGCACGTGCTGAAACAATGTTACAACATGGAGTCATGTTGCTGCAGGAAGCGAGGTCAGCCAATGGTAACAGCCAAGTGATAAATTAGAAAAGAGATGGCCATCAGAGTATCATTTATTGGTTCCACGTGGGAATACAGCTATTAAGTACATATAAATTAAAATGGGATAAAATTACATAGATGTTCAGAATACATGACCCATGCATCAATGAGGATGGCACAGCAGTGCACCGGTAGTGTTATGGTCCGCAATAACCAACCCGACCTCCCGGTGGCTCAGCACTTCAACTCCCCCTCCCATTCCGTATCCGACCTCTCGGTCCTGGGCCTCCTCCACGGCCTGAGTGAGCAACACCGCAAGTTGGAGGAACAGCACCTCATATTCCGCTTGGGGAGTCTGCATCCTCTGGGCTTAAACATTGAATTTTCTCAATTCTGTTAACCCAGGCTGCCTCCTCCCCTTCCCACCTCTCCCTCAGCCCTCGGGGCCTGGCTATCCTTCTCTATCTATCTCACCCCCACCCAAGTCGCACTAGCTTCTCATTTTCACACTACAAACAGCTTACAATGGCCTGTTTCCTTTATCATCGATACTTTTTTGCATTCCTTTCATTCATTGTTCTTTATCTCTCCACATCACTGTCTATATCTCTCGTTTCCCTGATCCCTGACCAGTCTGAAGAAGGGTCTCGACCCGAAACGTCGCCTATCTCCTTCGCTCCTTAGATGCTGCTGCACCCGCTGAGTTTCTCCAGATTTTTGTGGAACCCCCAGTGTTTCCTTCCTTGCACCTCCAGTGACCTGATTTTTATCCTGTCTATGGGTGCTGGTTGCATGGTGTTTGTACATTCTACCTGTGACTACCTGTATTTTCTCTGGTTTCCTCCCACACCCCAAAAACATACAGGTTATTTGGCTTCAGTAAAATTGTAAATTGTCTGTAGTATGTAGGACAGAGCTAGTGTACGGGATCGCTCTGTGGGCTGAAGGGCCAGTTTCCATGGTATATCTTTAAACTAAACTAATCAATTATGGTAATGTAGTGTTTTATATAATCTGCATGTTACCTATAGGTGTGATAATTTATTTATCATAGAATCGTCATGACAGAGGAGGGGACCACTAGAGACTCTGCAGATCTTTGTAAAATAATCCCTTCAGACATTTCCCTGCTCATTCCTCCACTCTCTCCAATGATCTTTTAAAATCTCTGTTTGATCCCTTTACACCACCCTTACAGTTCATATAAAAGTTTGAGGTGGAACTGGCTGAACCAGAAGCATAACCAAAAAAAATTAAAAAAATCACCAAAATAGCAAAAATCTTGCATTATTTAAAGGTTTATAAATGTAAGTCATAAGAACTGGATAATTCATGAAATTTAGATGGAAAATTAAATATTAAACATGAAGTTGCGTCATCCATCGGGTGCTTATATATTGTGTAATTGTTGGAAAATTATGATCATCTTAATTTATTGGTTATAATACAAAGTCATTTTTTTTCATGTTAATATAGGTCTGGGATGAAAATCTGGCAAAGTCTGCAGAGTCTTGGGCTGCCATGTGTATATGGGACCACGGACCAAAATATTTACTGAGATTTCTTGGGCAAAATCTCTCAGTTCGCTCTGGACGGTGAATGTCTTTAAAATTATTTTTTCAGGAATATGAACAGAAATATATATTACTTTTTTTGTGCAAATTCACTCGATTCCCTCAATATTCTGAGTCGTATCAACCGGGAAGGTTCCTTTTTCCATTTCCATGTAGTGCTGCATTTGTCGATCTCGGTCAAGCAGGTACTGGTCGATCCACAATTGATCTTAATCTTTCACTGTTAGAAAAGAGATGAATCATTTTGGATTGCAGAAATTGAAGAGTGTGCATGCTATCTGATGGCAGGATTTGACTTGATTTGGGATTTTCTTGACCGTGTAGAATCTCACTTGTGGAATGATCACAGGATGTGGTTCCATAAAGTAGGTTATGCATGTTACGTTGTATGCCAGGAAGTATCAGATGCATGAGGGGAAGAGAAAATCCCCATGTATTCATGCATTAGCAAGAACTAAGCCTTAGCTTCCCCTCAAAAATCTTCATTTCCAAAGAAAAATGTACCAATACATTCACTCTATAAGTATACTCTATTTACATTAGGAATGGAATATGACTCGCATTCCATTATGTTCCATTATGCAAGGAGAGCAGGTTAATAAACAAAGAAAGGTGGTGGAGTTGATTTTGGGTTAAATTAATATTTACAATAAATGGTGTCCATGCATTTTTGTTGTTGTAACTTTTTAATATGAACCCTTGCTCACAATTTTACAATTCAAACCCGACTTGAGAATTAGCATTGATACTCCAGTGCAATATATTGAGAGCTGAGTAATCAGAATTATAACATTTCTGTTGAAAAATGTTAAAACAAGATTCTTTGTTTTAACTTGTGGCTATTAAAGATCCCATGAACCAATCTGAAGAGGTTAGGATTTTATTTGGATTCCTGATTTCCATTCCTCTTTCAACAACACTACCAAACTATCGTTCATCTCCTTGATTGATTAAGGCAGATGGCACTGTGGTGTAAAGAGACTATTTTTACATAATAGGCTATGAAGTGATTTGGTGGATGAGAAAATCAACATATGAATGTAAGCATTTCGTTCTTGCTTTGGCCTTATTAGCAGACATCTACCAGTTTCAAAATTTATTTTACTCTGAACAGCTATCGGAATATTCTACAACTAGTGAAACCTTGGTATGATGAAGTGAAGGATTACCGTTTTCCATATCCTCAAGAATGTAATCCCAGATGTCCCATGAGATGTCATGGACCAGTGTGCACTCACTACACCCAGGTAAGGACGATTGTGATAATTTGTCTGACCTTTGCAGAAAAATATTTTATAAAACAATATGCCATAATAATTGAGAACCATACTTTCATTGTTTCAGATGGTTTGGGCAACATCCAACCGAATAGGATGTGCAATCCACACCTGTAACTACATGAATGTCTGGGGATCTAGATGGCGGAATGCTATTTACCTTGTATGCAACTATTCTCCAAAGTAAGTGCTCATATTCACCTTCATTAATTGCATCATTTTTAATCCAGCCACTAAATGATAATGGGACAAGAAGCATCTCTGTAGAGAAGGAATGGGTCTAGACCTTTCTTCAGACTCCAGAGATGCTGCCTGTCCCGCTGAGTTATTCCAGATTTTTATGTCTATTTGGTTTAAACCAGCATCTGCTGTTCCTTCCTCCACTAAATGATAATACTACGTAGACAGAGTTATAAAGTCAAACAGCATGGAGACAGGTCATTTGACCCAAATAATCCATGCTGACCAAGATGTCCCATTTAAGTCCATTCTATTGGTCCACATGTGCTCCCTATCCCTCTAAACGTTTCCTATCTAGGTGTCTTTTAAATACTGTTATGGTATCTGTTCAACTACCTCCTCTGGCAGCTCATTCCATGTACCCATCATCCTCTGAGTGAAAAAGTTGCCCCTTAGGTTCCTATTACATCTTACTGTTCTCACCTTAAACCTATATGCTCTGGCTCTTGATTCCTGGGTAAAATTCACCCTATCTATTCCCTTCATGATTTTACAGATTTGTATACTTCATTTGATATTAGATAGCAAATTGGGTTGACAATAGACAATAGGTGCAGGAGTAGGCCATTCGGCCCTACGAGCCAGCACCGCCATTCAATGTGATCATGGCTGATCATCCCCAATCAATACCCCGTTCCTGCCTTTTCCCCATATATCCTGACTCGGCTATCTTTAAGAACCCTGTCTAGCTCCCTCTAGCTCTCTCTTGAAATTTCAGCTTTTCAGTATTGAAAGTAACTTGGTGGAAAAATCAATAGAATGGTTAGATTCAATTCTGGGTGCACAGTGGTCTGTGCCCGATCACTGGATCCATCTGTAGAGAACAGTAGTAAAGTGGCTAACATGCTGGACTAGCCTGTGGAAATCTGAACTATTGCTCTGGATATTTGTGTTGAAGCACCTACGATGGGAAAGTTAAATTAAAATAATTAAATATCCAGAATAAAAATCTATTATTACTAATGGTAAGTAGGAAACTATAAGTTATTTATAAACAAAACATAACATTCACACAAAGGGTGGTGGGTGTATGGAACTAGCTGCCAGAGGAAGTAGTTGAGGCAGGAACTATCACAACATTTAAGAAACAGTTAGACGTGTACATGGATAGGACAGGATTGGAGGGATATGGACCAAATGCTGGCAGATGGGACTAGTGTAGCTGGGACATGTTGGCCATTGTGGGCAAGTTGGGCTGAAGGGCCTGTTTCCACACTGAATCACTCGATGACTTCACTAATAGGAATATTTAGAAGCACTCATAAAATATGGTGGCTTTAACAAAGCCACCATATCAAAGCAAGGAAGATGCAGACACAACTGCAGATGGTGATTAACAAAAAAAGACACAAAGTGCTCTGGTAACTCAGCGGGCTAGCCAGGCAGCATCTCTGGAGAACATGGGAAGGCAACATTTAGGCTCGGGACCCTTGTTCAGACTGAAGAAGGGACCCAAGCCAAAATCTCATTTATCCATGTTCTCGCTGCGTTACTCCAGCATTTGTGTCATGGCAAGGAATGTGGCTTTGGTGGACAATAAACAATTTATTCAGCTTGTTCTGCACCACCCACATGACACTACATTTTGCAAGACTCTGGCATTATGGAGTGTCTGCAAGTATGGGTAAGCACATGAGGGTATGTTGGGAAAGGGAATGGGAGGCAAGACTTCTCATTGCTAAGTCTTGTTGGCGGATAATTCATAGTACATTGAGCTGTAGGTAAGTTTAGAGTATTTTAATTGATCTGACCATATGTGAGGTCATTGACTGTCTTGCAGTGAGACGATTGAGCCTTGACTTCTTGGTATTGACTGTGAAAGTTGTTTCATACTGCTAGCGTTTCAGTATGTGCCGACCTCTTCCATCTCCCAGTCATTATTAACTCCACGAGAGTTCTAATTGAAAATCTGTGTGCCTGTTTGCACTGTTCAGCTTTGGCTATCAAACACAATACTGGGATCCATGTGACTTCTCACTATCTCAGCCTTATTAAGAGCAGATTGGCTTTAATCAGTACAAGCTTGAAGAGATGCTAACTACTCATCAAATCATGGTGAAGTTGAAGTAGGAAAATAAAGAGAGTAGTAATCAATGGCCAGCTATTATAACTAAATTGGTACATGGTTTATGTAAATTCCACGTGTGCACTGCATTAAAGGGCTTCTATTAGTTACAAATTACAATGGCGCTGGTTAATTTTCAGTGAAATTAGCACTTTAGTTGCCTCATTGAATAAGAATGCTGTGGACCAGACTTGAATTAAATGTTGTTTTTCTTTACTCATACATTGAGTCAGCCCATTTGACATCATTGATTAGGTCCTGGAAAATAGTTGCACAACTTTTTATCAAGGTAACTGTCAATTGGGAAAATAATTTGAAGACCAGAGGTTCTTATATAAAGGTGTATGAAAACGCTTTAATTTAATTTGACACAAACAATATCAAAAAAGGTATATTGTCAATAATTGGACAGTTGGGTGAAAAGGCCAACACAAATAAATATATTGCTGAACACATATTAAACAGTGTTACAAAGGGATGCTCTCAACATAGACTTGACAACGTATTTCTCATTGACTCCTCAGATCAGAGTGTATTCAGACAACTAAGCACAAGAATTCCATTAGATCATAGAAACAAGGAACTGCAGGTGCTGGTTTACAAAAATAAAAGAAGACACGGTGCTGGAGTAACTCAGCAGGTCAGGCAACATCTTCGGAGAACATAGATAGGTGACATTTCTTCAGAAGAAGGGTCCCAAACCTGAAACATCACCTGTCCATGTTCTCCAGAGATGCTGCCTGACCGCTGAGTTCCTCCAGCACTTCTTATTTCCATTAGGTCCGTCAACTCATAGCTTTCTGAGGAGCACGACAAGCAGTAACGGTCTAATTGCAGAAACATGTATTAAATGAATTTCCCTTGTGATGTTTTCTGTCTATAACCTTTTGTCAAATAACTATTGCAAGTTCATTGCTTGTTTTAATATTTGTTTAGGGGAAACTGGATTGGAGAAGCACCGTATAAAGTTGGAATGCCCTGCTCAGCTTGTCCACCCAGTTATGGTGGAGTCTGCAACAACAATCAGTGCTTCCCGCGAGTAACTTCAAACTACTTATATTGGTTCAAGTGATCTGTTCAGATTACAGAAAAAGTTAGCAATGCCAATATTAGGATTCCTCAACAGAGTTACTATCAGCTGAAGAGACTTCACAGAACACAATATATACCCATTATTATCACTGAAAACTTTGCCTTAAATTTATCATCTTCCGGAGACATTTACTATTATCATTTTACTGCTTTTAATTTCCATCGAGTTAGCTCGTAGAAATGCAATATGTATTATATCAACTCAAGGCACTGTATTTATGAAGAACAACAGCATAATACTTCAGAATACTGCTATCTCTTTATTTACCAGGTGGGAATAGAAAGCAGTTCTCAGAAAGTTTTGTGAATGGATGTGATGTAATGTTAACAACTTGTAAAATCAGTTTATTATTTAAACATAATGGTTATGTATAGGTTTGCACCTGGGTTGATGTTAAAACTGGAGGGTCAGTTAGATGAACTACAGAACTTGCTTGTAGAAAGCATTAATTAAAGCAAAGACTAATAACTTAATAAGCTCTGGTCTGGATAACTGAGGCAATATAGCTCTTAAAGCTCCTCATGGTGCTAAACATTTTATTTAAAATCCCTGCTAACCCGCATCAGGCATAATTTCAAAGAACTTAGCTAAGATATTAAATATGGAAGACAAATAGGACAATCTTAAGGGTGCTAATGATCACAATAATCAGATTTGTGATCACTTATGTATTTTTCCATCTCAATGGGAATTTAGCCCCAGGCAGCTCAGACACAAACACATCTGTATTTTCAGGTAGCACATGAGCAGGCTCTTGTGCCAAAAACAAGTTACATTTCTGCAACATTTACAGAAGATTGCACTCACTTGATCCAACACTGCCTCTGATTACTTATTTACCGTTCTTCTTCCTCCCATATCCTTATCTTCATTAGATCCTCAGCATTTTCATTTCATAAATAATATTTTGGCCCTTTGGTTTGATGGCATTATCCCCTAACCTTAATAACAAATTATTTATCTTGTGTTTTTAACATGATAAAACGTCTTATGGCATGCCAAAAGTCACTACTCAATGCCACATACTAACAAAATTAATACCACAGACAACTATTGATTTATGCCTTTTGCTCCAAGAGGAGGTATCATCAGAACTTTCAGAAAATTCAGTTTCTGTGGCATGCAATGTATTTTTACAACAAAAGCTGTGGGGCATTTTTTAGAGGAAAAGTCAGAAATACTGGATTAATATAAAAGCAGGAGTGCTGGAAATACTCAACAGGTCAGACAGCACCTTTGAAGGATGAAGCACAGTCAATGTTGGAGATCGATTTGTTCCATTTTCTGTTTTATTTCCTACTTTTCACACTTCTGCCGTATTTTGTTTTTGTTATATTAGAATGGTAGCTTAATGGTCTCACAATCTGCTTATCATTCTTTGCTACTTGCATTCACTTTGAGAACTCTCATTCATAATTAATATAAAATAAAGGAGAAATGGAGCAGTTTTCAGGGCATGTAACGTACTTTTGAATTGTTCAGTTATCAGGGGCATTACACATGGTGCACAATAATTCACAAATGGTGACCTCTTTACCAGGTAAAGCCTGAATACTCAATCATTTAGGCAGTTTATTACAATTATTACAACTGCTGATTACAATTATGTGCCTGAACTTCATCCTTGGTTGCTTTGTTTCCTTTTCATTTATTTGTTAAATATCAGCACAAATAGCTGAAACATTGTGGAATTTTAAGTGGAAATTACGATCAGTGCAATGCAAGCTTTTACGATTTTTTACACAGACTCAGAACTGCAGACACTTATTGCAGAGAATTTAAAATTAAATGGACACTTGCCTTGACTGATCAAATTCTCCATTGTGAGTTTTTCTGAATTCATTTATTTGCTTTAATCCAAGGAGTTTCTTAACATTCAGTCTTCAGGCACAAGTACACAATAAAATGTTTGAAAAAAAGACTTTTCATTTATGAAGGAACTGACTACTGTATAATACAACTAGCAATGGTTCTGAAAAGCTTTTCAGTCATTTTCGGCTATTTAACATAAAGTTAAGCTCAAGTAGTAGACTAGAGATTGATTAAAATGCCAATAAATAATGCCAATGAGCACCCTTTTAGCTACATTCGTCAAACCATACCAAATTCCTCCTTCAAATATTTCAAGGAATATATTTTAAAATTACATTTTAGAAATAAATCTGGCTTGGATTTTCCATTGCGGATGTTTGACCTGGAGAAAAATCTGGCCTCAAAGAAACGAACCCAGAAAGTTAAATAGCCTTGTGCCATCACTGCAAATTATTATCCATTATTCTGCTCAATCATATTGGCTCAGGGCAGAGGTTTCCATTTACAAATTAATTTCAATGGAAATTCCAAAGGAAAAATGTATCTCAAAATTGCACAATTAAGTTGTGAAATAAGGAACTTACTTGCAGAAAGCATTAATTAAAGCAAATGTTAATAATTTAATAACTGGCGCGCTATAGCTCTTAATTGATGAAGAAATTTTATATTACTGAAAAAATATTAAACGCCAATATATTTTCTATATATTTTTATGGAATATTAAAGCTTGAAAGATTTTTTTTGAGATGAGCTGCTTTGGATGATCTGTTGTAAAGGAAGTCAGGGTGGTCATGGAAGCAGCTGACATGAATCTGCCAGTAAATCTCATGTTTGTGGTTGTAATTGAAAACATGGTAGGAAAGGTTTGGTTGCACCCTCCACCCCTCAGTTGTTAAGCAGAATATCTCACTTGCAACACACTGTAATAGCTAAGTGTTTGCTGCATAGGAGGAGGGTTTGCTTTTCTCAACAGTGAAGCCAACTTAGTTTAGTTTTAGTTTAGTTTAGAGGCACAGCATGGAAACAGACCCTTTGGCCCACCGAGTTCACCCAACCAATGATCCTCGTATACTAACACTATCCAACACTAGGGATAACTTACGATTTTTACCAAAGCAAATTAACCTACAAAACTCCATGTCTTTGGAGTGTGGGTGGGAACCAGAGCACCCGGAGAAAACTCACACAGTTCACGGGAAGTACATACGAATCTGGGGGGAATTGATGAGAATGTGTGGAGATAAAAAGGTTTAGTGGGCTGAAGAGCCAGTTTCTGTGCAGTATCACTCCATGACCTTAATGCCCCTGTCCCACTTAGGAAACCTGAACGGAAACCTCTGGAGACTTTGCGCCCCACTCAAGGTTTCCGTGCGGTTCCCGGAGGTTCCCGGAGTTTTTTGTCCTCCGGAAACCACCTTCAACTAGCATCACAACCGGCTTTGACTAAAAAATGACCGATTTTCAAAACGGAAACCACTTTCGACCATTCGGGAGACTGACAAAAGCCTCCGGAAACCGCACGGATACCTTGGGTGGGGCGCAAAGTCTCCAGAGATTTCCGTTCAAGTTTCCTAAGTGGGACAGGGGCATTAGGCTCCAACATGACCATAACCAGTCCAGTTATGTGAGTATCATTTCAAACATTGATTGAGATTGCTGAAATATCATTGCCAATGCCATATTTTAAACCTCAGTGCTCACTGCTGCTTCATGCAGCTTCATCTGTTGTATCTCTCAGACACATTGTGTGGATTTAAGCAAACTTATAATCAGAATGGAACAGAAGATTTCCCATAATCCTTCCTTTCCAATGGTGCCAATTTCAGTTTTAAATTGAAAGCAACCAGTGTACCTGCCTGAAACTGACAGGTTTTTCCAGAAATATGCTGCTTGGCATATGTCCCAATAATGTAATGTTCACCCTAGGTGTGCACTGGGAAGTCTAACACGTTATAGAGAAGAAGCCAGAAATGTAATGGGAAAGTAGATTATTTAATCTGTAATTTACAGGCAAGAAGAAAGAGCCTTCAGCAGGGCTGCCCCTGCTCTATATTTCCCATTCTTGAATCAGATCTCTTCTGAACCATTTTTGATATCCTATATACACAGAACATCCAACTTTTATATAAGATGCAAAATATTAATATTCTCTATTTATATATAAAATTAGCACACTGAGATGCATTTCAAAGATCAAGCTTAAAATTGGCTTAAATTTAAATTTACACATGTTTGATCCTATCAAACTCTACAATGCCTTGTGTTTTCTGTAGCAGTGAAAATAGAAAATCTTCTAGATCATTATTTCTAATTTAAGGGTTAGACTTTAAAGGTGAACTAAGGTCAAATTTGCATTTGGCAATAAAATTAGTGAAACATGTAGATCAAGCAGCCAATCTGATATCTCCCTATTAACATAATTGACAAAGTTGAAATTCACCATTTATCAGTTATTCCATGGCATAGTTTGAAAACAATTTCATAAGGAACCAAATAGTGCTTATAATCTGTCGCATTAGTTAACAAAATTAAGCTGGTTGAAAAACAAAAGAAGTAGTTTGAGAAATCGGTGCCACTTCCGATGAAATGAAATCATACATTGGTTAATATTGTTTCACTTTACATTGCATTGCATCAAGTATTGTAATATTATTGACTCTGTGTTTTGAAATATTTTGTAAGATTTGTACTTAAATTGTACCACTGTAAATTTGTCATCCACTTTGAAATCCACAAACTGATATTAATGGAAAGTTGATTGTTTAAATAATACAACAATAATATTTCAACTGTGTTCCACGAGTGGTAAATAAAAGTTTATGAGAAACTTTTTTTAGATTTAATTGTGCAAAAAAGCATTCATAACTGTAACCATGTAAGTTACTGTGAATACTAATAGATTGACCAAGGCATTTATAACAAAGATTGAGCATCTTGGGTACATTGGCGCAGCAGTAGAGTAGAGACCGGGTTCGATCCTGACTATGGGTGCTGTCTGTATGGACTTTGTACATTCTCCCTGTGACCGTATGGGTTTTCTCTGGATGCGCTGGTTTCCTCCCACATTCTAAAGATGTGCAGGTTTGTCGGTTAATTGGCGTCTCTAAATTGTCCCTTGTGTGTAGGACAGAGTGTATGGGTGAATTGCTGGTCGGCACGGATTCAGTGGGCCAAAAAGACTGTTTTCATGCTGTATCACTAAACTAAATTAAATGTCTTTGGCAGATAATTGGAAATGGTATATCAATGGCCGGATACATATTTATGTTTCTGTAATTAATATAAAGGGCCTGTCCCACTTGGGCGACCTAATCCGCGAGTTCAGGTCAGTTTTCCCTCGACTTATACTCACAGCATGGTCGACACGAGGTCGCAGGAGGTCTTCGTAACTCTCCTTCATGCTCAAGATTGGTCTCCGCGTACTCGAGGCCTCAGCTAGGTCGCAGCTTTTTTTTCAATATGTTAAAAAATGCCCGTGAGTAAAAAAAGCTTGCCATGGAAAAATCGATACTTTTTTACACGTAGGTTTAGTCGTAGTAGGTCGCAGTAGGTTGGCATGTTAATCGTAGGTAATTGAAGGTAGTCGAAGGTAGTCGTAGATAGTCTTCAGCATAGTCGAAGGTAGTCGTAGATAGTCTTCAGCATAGTCGAAGGTAGTCGTAGATAGTCTTCAGCATAGTCGAAGGTAGTCGTAGATAGTCTTCAGCATAGTCGAAGGTAGTCGTAGATAGTCTTCAGCATAGTCGAAGGTAGTCGTAGATAGTCTTCAGCATAGTCGAAGGTAGTCGTAGATAGTCTTCAGCATAGTCGAAGGTAGTCGTAGATAGTCTTCAGCATAGTCGAAGGTAGTCGTAGATAGTCTTCAGCATAGTCGAAGGTAGTCGTAGATAGTCTTCAGCATAGTCGAAGGTAGTCGTAGATAGTCTTCAGCATAGTCGAAGGTAGTCGTAGATAGTCTTCAGCATAGTCGAAGGTAGTCGTAGATAGTCTTCAGCATAGTCGAAGGTAGTCGTAGATAGTCTTCAGCATAGTCGAAGGTAGTCGTAGATAGTCTTCAGCATAGTCGAAGGTAGTCGTAGATAGTCTTCAGCATAGTCGAAGGGAGGTCAAAGGAGATCGAAGGAGGTCGTCCTTACTTGCCACTGTCCAATTTACCCGGTTAGCTACGACTAGTCGAAGCTGGTCTACAACATAGTAGAAGGAGGTTGAAGGAGGTCTTCTACATAGTCGAAGGAGCTCTTCAACATGTCATTTTTTCAAACTCTTCTAAACTCACCAATTAGCTTGCCCAAGTGGGGCAGCCCCTTAACATTGTGAAAAAAAACACTTTGCGCAAGGATTTTAATCAAGTGTACGATTTTACTGATTCATATAATTAAATCTCTCCAGACGAAATTGTCATGTCACAATGTCAGTGTGAGTCAGAACTACTCCGGAGATTGCATATAGCTTCCTTCTACAAAGAAACGAGAAAGATGATTATTAAAGGACCTGTCCCACTTACGCGATTTGTTTCAGCGACTTGCCGGCACCAGTCATAGTCACAGCAGGTTGCCGAAAATTTTCAACCTGTTGTAAATCCAGCGGCGACCAGAAAATGGTACGACCCTTTGGGCGGCTATTCACCACCAAACAGGCATCACCCTGTGACATCGCAAGGGGAACGGAGTATCTCACCTTAATGAGGACAAAAGATCACAAACCATTTTTGAAAGTAAATTAAATTATTCTATGTGTGCACAAGCCTATTATTTATGCAGATCAAGTAAGTTGGTTGCAGTTAACAGCCTGAGGGAAATTCATTGGATTTATCCGTAGTGATGGACATGTGGCAGATTGCAAAGAAATCACCAAATGCAACTGTCCAAATCTGAGGTCTTTATTGTATTGGCCTGGTGATCTGTGCTTGGGGATGCAAGTGATCTCTGTGTCTTTATTGTTATATCATTGAATTGTTGTATAACAATAAACAACAGGGCAACAAATTATCTATTAATGATAGCTGATCCCCTTATTTTATTTGAAATTCATAAATTCCTAATGATCACTTCCTACTTAAAATCAAAACTAATCTCATCTTTAGTTTGGTTTACAGATACATGTTCTTTGGCCAACAGAGTCCACACCAACCATCAATCACCCATTCACACTAGTTATATTTTACCTCACATTAGGGGCAATTTACAGAGGCCAATTAACCTATAATCCCAAATGTCTTTGGGATATGGGAGGAAACTGGAGCATTCGGAGAAAACCCATGCATTCACGTGGAACTCCACGTGTGAACTCCACACAGACAGGACACGAGGTTGGGTCTTAGGCACTGTGAGGCAGCAGGTCCACCAGCTGAGCCACCGTGTCACATCTCTGAAGGCTTCTTACAATGAACAAAAGGGCACTGAATTCAGGAGGAACTACATTTATTAAGGTGAGGGCTACATAAAAAGGCACCGTCAAACTGAAATTGGGTGAGGATTTCAAAACCCTTTTATCGCATGTGTTGTCTAATCCTGTTGTGTAGCAAATCGCGCAATTATACAGTGTGGCGGAATAGTAAAATAGCCAATGACTCATTGTTGATTTGTTATCAAATGAATTCAATGACAAATGAATTCACAAATGAATGAAAACGTAAAAGATATTAGGGAAGCTGGTAGATAGCGTAGTCGAAGAGTTAGGTTTTAATGAATGCCTCCAAGGAATAAAGTGAAGGCGTTGCAAAGAGTTTAGGGAGAAAAATATTGTTAGATTGAGAGTGGTGAATGGGAAATTAGGAAAATAATTTCATGTAGAGGAGCAGAAATTAATGGCAAAATATTTTGGATTACCTTTGCTTATTTGTTGCCTGCATGCCTGTCACTATTGTAAATGAGCTGGAAATCCAGATAGGCAAGGAAGCGTTTGTTGAGGGCATGGATCTAGTATAGAATGAAATAAAGTTGGGGTCCATTGCTGGTCTGGTCTGCTGGTGAGTGAGGCCCAGAGCTGTGGGGGCCTGCTGGCACCAGCGCATGGCAGCCAGTGTGGAACACAGGGCATGGAAGGAGAACTGGTGAGAAAAACGGTGGATCGACTGTCGGTACCTGTTGGTATTCCGCCTAGGCCGACTCGATCTCCCAGTTGAGAAACACTTTAACTCCCCTTCTCATTCCCATACTGACCATTCTGTCCTGGGCCTCCTCCATTGTCAGAGTGAGGCCCAACACTAATTGAAGGAATAGCACCTCGTATTTCTATTGGGCATCCTACAACCCAGGTGTATGAATATTGATTTCTCTAACTTCAAGTAACTCTTACTTTTACTTTCCGTCTCTGGCACACCCTATTTCTCCGACTAGTTTCACTCCCCTTTCGGATTAATTTTACTGATTGTACGCCTCATTGTCACCTTCCCCTCAGCCAACAATGAACCATTCTCATATCCTTGATCAACGTCTGCTTTGATCTGCCATTTTCACACCTTGCCATTCCATATCTCTAGTCTCCCTCTCCTCTGACAGTCAGAAGAAGGGTCTTGACCCGAATCATCATCCATTTTCTTCTCTCCAGAGATGCTGAGTTACTCCAGCATTTTGTGTCTATCTCCACTATAATAAACAATCTGTCATAGCTACTTGTTATAGTGTCATAGCTATTGTTGCTTGGTGGGAGACTCCTTAACATTTTGACATCAGGGTCCCTAAATGACCATCTCATTTACTAATTGGCTCAGAAAATTGGCTTCTTAATGAGTTAGAATTGATATATTCTTCCTGTGGCCACCTGGTGGACATTTAGAATACTTTCAAGAAACAGCAACTGCTGTTTGACAGGAGAACATGGAAACCTTCTATTTTTTATCCTTTCTGTTAGATTTTGAATTGTAAAATGTACATTTAGAGGAAAAGATTAAACTGTAATATATACAGAAAACAGAAGAATTATATAAAGAATTATATGAAGAATTATATTACATCATAGATTGATGTTCTGAACTATGCACATTAAACCTTGTTTCGAGAAACCATAGACTTCAATATAATGAAAATCCAGAATTTACATAGCATAACATTTGAACTAAATTAAACAAATGACACATATCATTTGTGGGCCGGAACAACACATGTGAAGGATTTATAAATTTTCATGTTTCAAATCCTGTCAGTTCCATTGCTTATAATTTTAAATATGAATTAGCGCTATTTGGGATGGGTTTCCAAGTTGGCGTTTGCATGTACAACTTTTGTTACCCAAATGTTTGTTTGTTCAAATCTGTTGCACAAAGCACAATTCCATCAAATCCCAATGGTCATACGTACTAAAATGTAACCTCTTTCATTGCAACTTATTACTAATGACTTGAACTTAAATAATGAAACAAATATTGCAAAACTCAATAGAAACTATGTTTCTGTGAACAACAGAATAATTCAAACTAAAATGTTTTCCAGAATTAAATGTTAAGGCTTTACTCAAATTGGAGGATGGAACTGAAAAAAAAAGCAAACTGTTTACCAGTCTTTGATTGCTGTCCACCTGAGCAACACCCTGTTCCAAATCTTTGAATTCAGGCCTGCTGTAAATGACCATTTTCATCTTTTATTGCCCAATACTCATCTATGAATCTAGTGAAGGTAGACAAAAATGCTGGAGAAACTCAGCGGGCAAGGCAGCATCTATGGAGCGAAGAAAATAAGCAACGTTTTGGGCTGAAACACTTATTCAGACTGATGTGAGGGTGGGGGGGGGGGGGGGGGGGAAGAAGCAAGGAAGAGGTGCAGCCAGTGGGCTGAGGGAGAGCTGAGAAGTGGAGGAGAAAGTAAGGACTACCTGAAATTAGAGAAGTCAATGGTCATACCGCTGGGGTGCAAACTGCCCAAGTGAAATATGAGGTGCTGCTCCTCCAATTTACAGTGGCCCAGGAAGATCGGATTCGGAATGGGAGGGGGTTGAACTGCTGAGCCGCCGGGAGATCAGGTTGGTTATTGCGAACTGAGCGGAGGAGTTCGGCGAAGCAATGGCCAAGCCTATGCTTGGTCTCACTGATGCAGAGCAGCTGACATCTAGAGCAGCGGATGCAATAGATGAGGTTGGAGGAGGTGCAGGTGAACCTCTGCCGCACCTGGAAAGACGGCTTGGGTCCCTGAATGGAGTCAAGGGGGGAGGTAAAGCGAGAAGTGTAGAATTTCTTGTGGTTGCAGGGGAAAGTGCCAGGAGAGGGGATGGTTCGGGTGGGAAGGGACGAATTGACCAGGGAGTTACGGAGGGAGCGGTCTCCGCGGAAAGCAGACAGGGGAGGAAATGGGAAGATGTGGCAAGTGGTGGGGTCACGTTGGAGGTGGCGAAAATGACAGAGGATTATTTGTTGTACTTGACGGCTGGTAGGGTGGAAGGTGATGACGAGGGGGACTCTGTCCTTGTTATGAGTGAGGGGATGGGGAGTGAGAGTAGAGTCATGGGATATAGAAGAGACCCTGGTGAGAGCCTCATCTATAATAGAAGAGGTGAACCCCCGTTCCCTGAAGAATGAGGACATCTCCGATGCCCTGGTGTAGAACACCTCATCCTGGGTGCATATGCGGGTGTAGATGGAGGAATTGGGAGTAGGGGATGGAGTCCTTACAGGAAGCAGGGTGGGAAGAAGTGTAGTCCAGATAGCCATGGGTCAGTGGGTTTATAGTGGATGTCGGTCAGGAGTCTATCACCTGCGATGGAGATAGTGAGGTCAAGAAATGGTAGGGCACTGTCGGAAAAGGTCCAGGTGTATTTGAATGCCGGATGGAAGTTAGTGGTGAAATGGATGAAGGCAATGAGTTGTGTGTGGGTGCAGGAGGTAGCACCAATGCAATCATTGATGTAGGGCCACGGTACGTCTCGAACAAGGATTGTTCAACGTACCCTACAAAGAGGCAGGCATAGCTAGGGCCCATGCGCGTGCCCATAGCTACGCCATGTATTTGGAGGAAATGGAAGGAGTGAAACGAAAAGTTATTAAGGGTAAGGGCCAGCTCCGCTAGGCAGAGGAGAGTATCAGTAGACAGGGATTGGTTGGTTTTCCAGTCGAGGAAGAAACTGAAGGCTTTGAGACCCTTCTGGTGGGGGAAGGATGTGTGACTGGACATCCATGGTGAAGGTGAGGGGATGGGGGCCTAAAAAACTGAAGTCTTGGAGTTGTCGAAGAGCGTGTGAGGTGTCTTGAACATAGGTTGGGAGGGATTTAACCAGGGGAGATAGGATTAATCTAGTGATCTTGAATCTAGTGATCTTGTCATAACTCATTCTCCCCAAATAACTTCACACTGAAACATTCTTGTTTGGTCCCTGCAGAACCAGCTCCAGCTATGCCTCTTTCCTTGTTGGGTTAGAAAATCTCTCATACACATTTCAGCTACATGGGTTTATATGGGATACACACTACTGTGCCCATCAAGTCCAATGGGTGCTTCAACTCCATAGCCTTTTCCCATCTGGTTTTGTTTAGTTTAGTTTAGAGATACAGAGTGGAAACAGGTCCTTCGGCCCATTGAGTCCGCACCGACCAGCGATTCCGTGCACATTAACACTATCCCACATCAGGGACAATTTTACCATTTATACTAAGCCAATTAACCAACAAACATTGCCTATGTTGTCCCTAATAGGTCCTACTCTTTCCCTGGTTGTTTTTTTGTCCCTAATACACTTCTAAACAGCTTCAGATTTACCTTAATCTTGCAGGCCAGTAATATTTCATGACCCTACACTTTTTATATTTTTGAAGGGCCGCACCAATCTTTACTTCTCTATACCTACATAGAGCTTCCCTTATTCTCTTTGTCCAACTCTCAATATCCCTTGATATCCAAGGTTCTATGTACCTGTTACCTTTATCTTTCACCCTCACAGAAGCATGATGGGCCTGGTATTTTTATTTCTTCTTTGAATGTTTCCCAGAGGTAGACTTCCCTGCAGGTTGATGCTCCCAGTCTACCTTTGCTAAGCCCCCTAATTTAAGATCTTTACTCCTGGTCTATCTTTCTCTTTTTTCATAACCACTTTAAAATATACAAAGTTATGATTATTATCTTCAAGTTCAGTTCAGTTCAGTTTATTGCCATGTGTACTGAGGTACAGTGAAAAGTTTTGCTTGCGTGCTAACCAGTCATCAGTCTGAAGAAGTGTCTCGACCTGAAATGTCGCCTCTTCCTTCTCTCCATTGATGCTGCCTCACCCGCTGAGTTTCTCCAGCATTTTTGTCTACTTTCGATTTTTCCAGCATCTGCAGTTCTTTCGTAATCATGATTACAATCGATCCTTTTACAGTATATAGATACATGATAAGGGAATAATGTTTAGTGCAAGGTAAAGCCAGTAAAGTCCTATCAAGGATAGTCTGAGGGTCATAAAAGCGGTAAATAGTAGTTCAGCACTGCTCTCTGGTTGTAGTAGGATGATTCCGTTGCCTAATAACAGTTGAGAAGAAACTGTCCCTGAATATGATGGTGTTTCACACTTCTATACCTTTTGCCTGGTGGGAGAGAGGAGTGGCTAGGGTGCAACAATTTCTGGCTGGTCTTGGATGGAGCTGTTCCCAAACCAAGCGGTGATGCATCTTGATAAAATGTTTTCTACGGTGCATCTGTAGAAGTTGGTGAGAGTTGTATGGGACATGCTGAACTTCCTAAGCCTTCTAAGGAAGTAACGGCAAAATGCTTCCCTCAGATAGAGTGACTACATTCCCCAAGATAATAAAGTCCAATAATGCTCCTTCACTCATTGGCCTACTTATAGATAATAGATAATAGACAATAGGTGCAGGAGTTGGCCATCCGGCCCTTCGAGCCAGCACCACCATTCAATGTAATCATGGCTGATTACTTATATACTGTGTCAAAAAATAAGAAACCTTATTAATCATGCTGACACTATTTGGTATTTCACTTAATGTGTTGGAAAGAACAGCATTTACTGGTTTACAATGAAGTTAGACACAAATGCTGGAGTGACTTAGCGGGACAGGCAGCATCTCTGGAGAGAAGGAATGGGTGAGATTTCGGGTCGAGACCCTTCCTCAGAAGAGCCCATCTCAACCCTGAATGTCACCCATTCCTTCTCTCCAGAGATGATGCCTCTCCCACTGAGTTACTCCAGCATTTTATGTCTATCTTTGATATCGCTTTCCTGAAGTTGTGAAGAGAATGAACAGAAGTCTCATGAACCAGTGATATGTTCTACAGCTTTATTATTCTTAGGCAAGTGTAAGGCAGATAGGATAGCAACATTTAAGAAGTCTTTAGACAGACAGATGAAAAAGCAGATTGGAGAGGTATGAACCTTGTGCAAGCAGATGAGATTAGTTTAGATTGCCATCATGGGTCGGCATAGATGTCTTGGGCCGAAGGGCCTGTTCTTGTGTGGTATTATTTTATGTTCCTATGTCAGTTATTCCTCTTAAAACTAGAAAGACAAATAATTGTCTGAATTGTGATGGACTTGTAAAAGAGAAGTTACAATGAGACCCAGTGCAGCAAGCAGAAAGGAAGGCAAATGTTATGTTCATTGCAAGAGCATTTGAGAAGGAAGTGCTGCAATTATGAGCTTTATAGTCGAAGAATCATACAGTGTAGAAACAGAACCTTCAGCCCAACTTTCCCACACTGGTCAACATGTCCCAGCTACACTAGTCCCACCTGCTTGCGTTTGGCCCATATCCCTCCAAACCCGTCCTATCCATGTACTATCCATGTACTTGTCTTACTGTTTCTTAAACGTTGCAATATTGCCTGCCTCAACTACTTCCTCTGGCAGCTCATTCGATACACTCACCACCCTTTGTGTGAAAACGTTACCCCTCAGATTCCTTTTAAATCTTTTCCGCTTCACCTTAAATCTATGACCTCCGGTCTTTGATTCCGCTACTTTGGGCAAGAAACTCTGTGCATCTACCCGATCTATTCCTTTCATGATTTTATACACCTCTATAAGATTACCCCCATCCTCCTGCACTCCAAAGAATAGAGGCCTAGCCTACTCAACCTCTGCCTATAGCTCAGACTCTTGGGTCCTGGCAACATCCTCGTAAATCTTCTCTTTACCTTTTCTAGCTTGACAATATCTTTCCTATAACATGGTGCCCAGAACTGAATACAATACTAAAAACGCAGTCTCACCATTGTCTTATAACTGCAACATGACCTCCCAGCTTCTATACTTAATACTCTGACTGATGAAGGACAATGTGCCTTTTTGACCACCCTGTCTACCTGTGACTCCACCTTCAAGCAACTATGTGCCTGCACTCCCAGATCCCTCTGCTCTACAACACTCCCCAGAGCCCTACCATTCACTGTGTAGGTCCTGCCCGAAAAGACTTCCAAACATACAACACCTCACATTTCTCTGTATAAATTCCATCAACCATTCCTCAGCCCACCATGCCAATCAATCAAAATCCTTCTGCAGTTTTTCACAACCATCTTCACTTTTTGCAAAACCACCCACTTTTGTATCAACTGCAAACTTGCTAATCTTGCCGTGTATGTTCTCATCCAAATAGAAACACAGAAACATAGAAAATAGGTGAAGGAGGAGGCCATTCGGCCCTTCGAGCCAGCACCGCCATTCATTGCTATCATGGCTGATCGTCCCCAATCAATAACCCGTGCCTGCTTTCTCCCCATATCCCTTGATTCCACTAGCCCCTGGAGCTCTATCTAACTCTCTCTTAAATCCATCCAGTGACATGGCCTCCACTGCCCTCTGTGGCAGGGAATTCCATAAATTCACAACTCTCTGGGTGAAAAAGTTTTTTCTCTCCTCAGTCTTAAATGGCCTCCCCTTTATTCTAAGACTGTGGCCCCTGGTTCTGGACTCGCCCAACATCGGGAACATTTTTCCTGCATCTAGCTTGTCCAGTCCTTTTATAATGTATATATTTCTATAAGATCCCCCCTCACCCTTCTAAACCCCAGTCACTACAAGCCTAGTCTTTTCAATCTTTCCTCATATGAGAGTTCCGCCATCCCAGAGATAAATCACATGAACCTACACTGCACTGCCTCAATCACAAGGACTGACCAACATTGGGAACATTTTTCTTGCATCTAGCTTGTCTAGTCCTTTATGTTTCTATAAAAATCCCCCCTCATCCTTCTAAACTCTAGTGAATACAAGCCTAGTCTTTTCAATCTTTCCTCATATGACAGTCCCGCCATCCCAGGGATAAATCACGCGAACCTACGTTGCCCTGCCTCAATCACAAGGATGTCCTTCCTCAAATTAGGATATCAAATCATTCATATAGAAAACAAACAATAACAACGCAGCACTGAACCCTGAGACACCCCACTAGTCACATGCCTCCAGTCCAAGAAGCAACCTTCCACCACTACCCTCTGCTTCCTTCCATAAAACAAATTTTCTATCCATGTAGCTATCTCTCCTTGGATCCCATGTGATCTGGGGTTTTGTGTGAAAATGTGGTCTGCTTATCTCAGGAGGAAAGTTCCTGCCATACAAGGAATGCAACAATGATTTAATAATCTTGTTTCTAGAATGGCAGGGCTAATATATGAGAACAAATTGGGTCTGTTGAGCTTTTGGTCACTGGGGTTGAGAAGAATGAGAGACGATTAAATTTAAAGCTGTAAAATTCTCAAAGCACGCGACTAGATACAGGGAGCATGTTTCAATGTCTGGAGAGCGCAGACTCAAAGTGCCATTTAGAAACGAGATCAGAACATTCCTGGCATTAGCTCTAGGTTAACCAATAGAACATTGGGGTTTGGGCAATGGAAGATGACCTGATCGCAGCTATGGGCACCGCAAATAATGTGGAGGTTTTAGCCCCCAAACACCTGAGACTTGCTGAGAGGGGCAGGATTTAATAGGAACCTGAATAGGGCAACTATTTTACTCAGGGAGTGGTGGATATATGAGTTGCCAGAGGAGATAGTCGAGGCAGGTACTATGACAAAATGTTTGAGATAAGGATTGAAGAGTTACAAAATGTGATACTGGAGAACATAATGTAAGTAGAAGGGGAGACAGTGGAGAGAAATGGGTGTGAGTCCAGGGGGGATTAGGGAAAAAATGGGCGAAGGAAGAAGGTGGTGGTGCGGTAGTTTTGGTCATGCATTGTTCAAGAATATTTTCACACTCAAGTTTAAGCCTGCAAAACAGATACAGCAAATTCAGTTTCTACTATTGTTTTCCAATATTAAATTTCTCTTACCCAGTGGTTCTTAAACATAAAATTCTGTTTGTTAACTAGAAAACAATGTGGTTTCAAATAGTGCCAAATTTCTTTTCAAAGCAACTTCTTTTATGCCTGTCATTCCATAGTCTTCTGGAGACTCTTCATTTAGTTGTAACTGCAATAAATGCCCACAAGGTGGCAGCTGTTCCTTTTAGTGTTTTATGCAATTCGAAAATAGCACTTGTTTAAGGAACTATATAGAAGCAAATTGAAAGGACATATTTCAATTTAAATGATCACAAAATGCTGGAGTAACTCAGCGGGACAGGCAGCATCTCTGGAGAGAAGGAATCAGTGACGTTTCGGGTCAAGACTGAAGAAGGGTCTGAACCCAAAACGTAACCCATTCCTCTTCTCCAGAGATGCTGCCCGTCCCGCTGAGTTACTCCAGCTTTTTGTGTCTATCTTCGGTTTAAACCAGCATCTGCAGTTCCTTCTTACACATTTAAATGATCAATTTTGTGACGTCATCTGAACTAGTGAATTGTAAGGCATAGACTTTCAGAACTAAACCTGCAGTATGTGGTTCTGCTAATATGCTTACAAGCTGATAATCACTTGGCATTTGGTGATTAGAAAGTGGCACAGTGGTGCCTTACAGCGCTTACGGCTCTGGAGACCCGGGTTCGATCCTGACTACGGGTGCTGTCTGTGCGGAATTTGCACGTTCTCCCTGTGACCGCGTGGGCTTTCTCCGAGATCTTTGGTTTCCTCCCACACTCCAAAGACGTACAGGGTGGTAGGTTAATTAGCTTGGTATAAGCGTAAATTGTCCCTAGTGCATGTAGGATAGTGTTGGTATGTGGGGATCGCTGGTCGGTGCGGACTCGATGGGCTGAAGGGCCTGTTTCCGCTCTGTATCTCTAAACTAAACTAAACTAAAGTAAATTTAATGGTATTGCTATTAAGTCAATGTGTCAAAGTGCTGATGCCGTGATCTACCCTCTTCTCCATGCCTCGCACAAGTTTCGGAGTTACCTGTGATAACGTCCTTCATAATACGATCACACATGTAGACATGCATCAGACACAATCATTAAATCAGTTAGCAACAAAACAAGGGCTGCTGAGCAGTCTTATTTTTCAGTGACAAAATCCAGCACTTAGAGTCATGGAAACAGGCACTTCAGCCCAATCTGCCCACACCGAAAAAAATGTCCCATCTACACTAGTCCCACCTGCCTGCGTTTGCCCCATAGCCATCTAATCCAGTCCTTTCCATGTACCTGTCTAAATGTTTCTTAAACCTTGCGATAGTACCTGCCATCAACTACCTCCTCTAGCAGCTCATTCCAGACACTCACCACCCTTTGTAATCCAGCTCTTGTAGCTTTTGAGCATCTTAACAGAACTAGATTATGCTACAGGGTACACAAATGGCTGGAGAAACTCAGCGGGTGCAGCAGCATCTAAGGAGCGAAGGAGATAGGCAATGTTTTGGGCCGAAACCCTTCAGACAGATTATGCTATATGTGGAAGGAAATACAATAATTCTTGCAATAATTCCCAGTACAACGTGCAGGTTAATGCCTGATTTCTACTAGCTTTTGCAATGCTGTGGCTGCTGGAGGACCAACACACTCTGAAATTTTAAAAAAGGTCACATCTACATTGAGGTCTACATTGAGTCCATATCCTGCATCCTGGAACTTTCTTTGCATTTTTCTTCAAGTTACATTTTGCACTATCTTTTGTTTCTGGCGACCACACTCCCTGCTCCAGCTTTGGACACAGCTCTCAGCTCATGACCACTGATCCATTCATTAAAAGTTACAACTTTTTACCTCAAAGTTAAAATGAAAGAGCAACAAATGTAAGTTGTGAAGTGCCCAGAGAACTGATGAAGTAGCTGTCTAGATCTGGATCTGGATGCAATACGCTGAAAAGCTCTAGGTAGAGCATCACTCAGCTCCTCATCTTCCACCTGGACATGTGTCAACCACTGGGTTTCAATACCAAATTCTCAGGGAACGCAGCGTTACTGTAGAAACAAAGAACTGCAGAAGCCAGTTTACAAAAAAAGACACGATGAGCTGGAGTAACTCATTGGGACAGGCAGCATGTTTGAAGAACATGGATTGGTGACATTTTGGGATGGGTTCCTTTTTCAGACTTCAGCTGTTTATTCACTTTAACTGTTCTTTTCATGACTGGCCATTTTTACGTTAGGCCCCTGCAATATTAATTCAGTTTTTCCCCCTTTGTAATCGCAGTTTAACTTATTGTCAACATTCTCCTTTTGTCTTCAGATCTCAGCTACAGTTCAGACCTGCATTTTAGAGTTTTAGTTTAGTTTAATTTAGTTCAGTTTAGCTCAGAGATACAACGGGGCAACAGGACCTTCGCACCGACTAGCGATCACCACACATTAACACTACCCTACACACACTAGGGACAATTTTACATTTATACCAAGCCAATTAACTTACAGACCTGTGCATCTTTGGAGTGTAGGATGAAACCAAAGATCTTGGAGAAAACCCACGCAGGTCACGGGAAGAATGAACATACTTCGTACAGACAGCACCCGTAGTCCAGGATTGAACCCGGGCCTCTGGCGCTGTAAGGCAGTAGCTCTACTGCAGCGCCACCATGCCACCCATTCCATGTTCCTTTGTATGTATATTCCTTTGTCCTTGCTCTAACTTCCCCCCATTAATCTACTAACTTGGTGATTCCATAATGATTTTACTCACCCTGGCAACCTTGGTCTCACCCAATCAAATTTATTCTATTCATTTCTTATCCCATCTTTTTTGCAGCTTAAAATTATCTCGCTTTCTTGCTTTCCTAGTTTTAACCAAGTGTTTACTATATGTGAACTGCAGCTCTTTCCACTGATACTGCTAGACCTGCTGAGTGTTTGCACCATATTTATCATCTTCTATTTTAATCGTATCCTCAGTGACCTCACCTTCTTGAAATATAACTTTAAGATGATTTAGTGGCAACGTAAAAGTTAGAATGATCAATATATCATTGCCTAGAAGACGGGCCCCTTTATACCTGCGTCTGTTTATGAAATGCACATAGAATCATTTTGTGCATGATTTAGTATATCTCCAGCATTATGTCACTTGAAATCCCAAAAATCAGGAAATTGGACCAGGCGCTATTTGGCATGTTAATTCCTCAGCCTCATTCGAGCATGAAATGATGTCATCATGCTTCATGGTCATTTCTTCTTTAATGACTTAAATTGATGGAAAATGTTTTTCCATTCATAGTAGAACAGGGAATTATCATTGCATTTGGTCAACATCATGCTTGCAATCAAGTCATAGCACTGTAAATCTGCATTTGAGACCTTGTTGCACCTGCCGCACAAATTATTGGTACAAAAACACGGAATATTGCCTAGGTATGTTTTGTTTACAAAAATCCATACAAATCAGATTTAGCTAATTGCCGCACTATCAGTGGACTCTCAATCATCAGCACTGTGCTGGAAACTGTTGTTAAAAGCGCTATCAGGCAGCATTTACTCATCAATAACCTCTTAATTGATGTCTAGTTTGTTGTTTTGTCAAACAAACTAACTGCAGACCTCATCACAGATTTGGTCTAAACATGGACCAATGGGATGAATTATATAGGTGAGATGAGCGTGACTGATCTTGACGTCAGGCAGCATTTGGCCCTGGAAAAATTGAAGTCGATGGGCATCAAAGAGAATATGCGGTAGTGGTCAAGTCAAGTCAAGTCAAGAGAGTCAAGAGAGTTTATTGTCATGTGTCCCAGACAGGACAATGACATTCTTGCATTGCTGCAGCACAACAGGATATTGTAGTCATAAATACAGATC
Source organism: Raja brachyura (assembly GCA_963514005.1). Next base: position 21,960,930 of record OY740784.1, on the reverse strand, counting down.
AGATCAGTGTGTCCATATACCACAGAATATATATATATATATACACACATCAGTAAACAGATAAAGTGCAATCGGCTGTTATGGTTCATAGTTTGTTTGAAGTTGTGTTTAATAGTCTGATTGCTGTGGGGAAGGAGCTGTTCCTGAATCTGGATGTTGCAGAATTCAGGCTCCTGTACATTCTACCCGATGGCAGCGGAGGGATGAGTGTGTGGCCAGGATGGTGTGGTTCCTTGATGATGCTGGCAGCATTTTTGAGGCAGCGACAGTGATAGATTCCCTCGATGGTGGGGAGGTCAGGACCGATGATGGACTGGGCAGTGGTTTCGACTTTTTGCAGCCTTTTCCGCTCCTGGACGCTCAGGTTGCCGTACCAAGCCACGATGCAACCGGTCAGCATGCTCTCTACTGTGCATCTGTAGACGTTCGAGAGAGTCCTCCTTGACAAACCGACTCTCCGTAATCTTCTCAGGGCGTAGAGGCGCTGATGCTTGGGAACATACCACACAAAAGAAGATAGTGTGAATGTATTGACATTGGTTTACTATTGCACTGAGAAACGTTGTTGGCATGTTGCCCAGTCAAATCATAGCATGGGTACAATGAAAACTTACACAAGTATAACAGGTAGTGCCAAAGAGAAAAATACCAGAATGCGGAATGTAGATGTTCCATCCTTAGAACTACAGAGACAAACTTTAAGGTCTGCAATGAGATTGATTGAAAGGTCAGAACTGCACCCTAGCTTACGGGAGAACCGTTCAATATGATGATAACTGTGTGGAACAAATGTCTCTAGAATCCAGTGGTACATGCTTTCAAGCTTTGTAACTTCTGCTGGCCAGTGGAAGGGAGAATTTACGGGCCGTCCTTAAATACGGGAGAGGTGTCGGAAGACTGGAGGGTGGCAAATGTTGTACCTCTTTTCACAAAGGGCTGGGAACTATAGGCCAGTGAGCTTAACACCTGTAGTTGGGACGTTACTAGAGAGTATTCTGAGGGATAGGTTATACAGGTATTTGGATGGGCAAGGGCTGATTAGGGATAGCCAGCATGGTTTTGTACGTGGGAGGTTGTGTCTCATAAATCTGATTGATTTTTTTTAAAGAAAAAGGTCGATGAGGGCAGAGCTGTAGATGTTGCGTACATGGAATTTCAGTAAGGCATTCAACAAGGTTCCACATGGCAGGCTGCTCTGGACGGTTAGATCGCATGGGATCGAAGGAGAGATAGCTGAATGGATAGCAAATTGGCTCCATGGCAGGAAGCAGAGGGTGATGGGGGAAGGTTGCTTCTCAGAGTGGAGGCTTGTGACTAGTGGTGTGCCTCAGGGTTCGGTGCTGGGGCCGTTACTGTTTGTCATCTACATTAATGATTTGGATAAGAACATGCAGGGCAAGATTAGCAAGTTTGCTGTTGATACAAAGGTGTGTGGTTTTGCAGATAGTGAAGACGGTTGTGAAAGATTGTAGCAGGATCTGAATCAGGTGATCTTATAGATCATGAGAGGAAAACTACCTTAATTTGACAAAAGGAAGCAACTGACAATTTTGTCAACATTGCGTTATTGCTTGCTTTAGGGTATTTGAGATATGCTCTACACAATGGTGAGCAAAATAAGTCTTCTCTGAATACATTTTGAAAATATTTATCCCAGAGAAGTAAGAAATTCCATCAAAGAGAGGTGAAAGAAAAACATGTTTTCCTTATTTACAAGAAAACGCCTTTCTGTCAGTTGCTTCCTTTTGTCAAAGTAGGGCAGAATAGATGGGTCGATGCACAGAGTCCCTTGCCCAGAGTAGGGGAATCGAGGACCAGAGGACATAGGTTCAAGGTGAAGGGGAAAAGATTTAATAGGAATTCGAGGGGTAACTTTCACACAGAGGGTGGTGGATGTATGGAACAAGCTGTCAGGGTAGGTAGTTGAGGCAGGGACTATCCCGTTGTTTAAGAAACAGTTAAACAGGTGTGGAGGGCTATGGACCAAGCACAGGCAGGTATGGGCGAGTTAGGCGGAAGGCCTGTTGCCATACCATATCACTGTATCACTCTATGAGAAGAGGGCATGACCGGGTGAAAAGTGTATTTGAATATGTTGGCTGCTTTCCCAAGACGTTTTTAAGTGTTGATGGCGGGATGGCTGCTCTGTATGATGGACTGGGCTACATCAACAACTCTTTGCAATTTCTTGCAGTCTTGGGCAGGGCTGTTATTGAACCAAGCTGTGATTGCAGCCTGATAGGAAGCTTTCTACTGTGCATCTGTTGAAATTGATAAGAGTTCTTGGAGACATGCCAAACTTCCTTAATTTTCTGAGGAAGTAGAGGCGTTGGTGTGCTCTTCTGGCTGTAGCTTCAACGTGATTTGTCCTCGATAAATTGTTGGTGATATTTATGTTTCTGGAACTAGAAGCTCTGGACCATTTTCACTTTGGCACCATTGAGGCTGATGGGTTCATGTTCTCCACCTTGCTTCCTGAGGTCAATAACTAAATCCTTTGCCTTTCTGACATTGAGGTTAAGGTTGTTGTCTTAATACCAAGTTCTCTATTTCCTTCCTGTACTTTGTCTCCTCTTTGTTTGAGATCTGGCCAACAGCACTGTGGTCATCTGCAAACTTGTAAATGGAGTTAGAGCAGAATTTGTCTGCAATGTTGTGTGTCTATAGAGAGTATAATAAGGAGTTGAGAATGTATCCTCTGCGGGGTACTGGTGTAACTTCAATGTTGTTCGTCTCGTATCTTGACACAATGTTGCTAAGCTCCCTATTTTCTTCCTCATCATTGTTGGAAATCCTGTGTCATTTATAGACTTGTAGATGGAGTTAGAGCAGAATTTGGCCACAGTGTTGTCGGAGTATAATAAGGGGCTATGAATACAGCTTAGCCGGGCACCAGTGTTGAGAATTATCATGGAGAATATTACTTTACGAACCGTCACTGATTATGGTGTGTGGGTCAGGAAGTCAATACTCCAGTGGTAGAGCAAAGTGCTGACTTTGAGGACCATGCGTTTAGAGATGAGCTTGGTTGAGATTATGCTGTTGAAGGCAGACTTATAGTCAATAAATAGGAACCTGACACAGGTGTCCCTGCAATGTAGATTTTCCAGCAATGTGTGCAGGGCCAGGGAGACTGTGCCTACTGTGTAGTTGTTTTGACAGCAAATTGCTGTGGATCAAGGCTATCTAGGAAGCTGAAGGTAATGTGCACCATGACCAGACTCTCGAAGCATTTCATAATGGTCAATGTTATAGCCATTGGACGGAAGTCTTAAAGGCAGACGACCATGCATTTCTTTGGGAATGGGATGAAAATTGTCTTCTAAAAGCAAGTGGGAATCTCAGAATGGCAAAGGAAGGGTTCAAAGCTGTCAGTGAATAACCCTACCAGCTGGTCTGCACAGGTCCCAAGGATGTCACTGGGGCCTCCATATGGGTCAGGAGCTTTCTATGGGTTCATTCCCAGGAAGGGTGATCTGACATTTGGAACAGGTACTGAGCAGGATGGACATGTGGAGAAAATGGATAGACAATGTTTTTCTAGAAACTTCATATAAATGAAGGGACCCAACCTGAAATGTCATCTGTCCAGTCACTCCACAGATGTTGCCTGAGGCATTAAGCTATTCCAAAACATTGTGTTTTTACCAAGGTTCCAACATCTGCAGTTTCTTGTGTTCCCGCATTCGGCTGTCTCCTGGGAATGGACCTCACGGTTCATCCATGTTGGAGATTAATCAACTCAGCTCCAGATTATTACTGCAGCAGTTTCTCAAGTCAATGTCTTATGCCCAAGTGTCTTAGCTGTTTCATCAATTACCTTCCTTCGATTATAAAGTCAGAAGTGGCAATGTCATAAGTCATAAGGTCATAAGGGATAGGAGCAGAATTAGGCCATTTGGCCCATCAAGTCTACTCCAACATTCAATCATGGCTGATCTATCTCTCCATCCTAACCCCATTCCTCTGCCTTCTCATCATAACATCTGACACCTGTACTAATCATTCCATTCAAATTCTTCATTACTTCTGAGTCGCCCGTTATCAATATCCTGGAAGTGACCACTGACCAGAAGCTGAACTGGACTAGCCATATTTTTACAATGGCAGGATAGAGTCTGGGTGCCGTGTGGTAAACAACTCAACCCTGACACCCCAATGTCTTCCTACAATCTACAAGGCACAAGTCAGAGTTAAATGGCATTTCCTCAATTTGCTTGAATGTGAGTGTTAACAATAACTCTCAAGAAACTTGACAACACCTTGGAAAAAACAACCTGTTTGATTCCTATCAACCAGCCAACCCTTTTATTCCGTTCAGCGTTACCACAACACTGTTGAATAGAATACCGTTAGCAACATGTCCTGCAGTTATTTGCCAAGGTAACTTGGACTCTACTTCCCAAACCCACAATCTCTACCACAAGCCAAATCAAGGGCAACAGGCAAATGGGAATGCCATCAACTGCAGATCCCCCTCCAAGTCACACCCCATTCTAACATGGAGGGATGTTATAGGACCTTCATCATTGCTGGATCTATGCCATTGAGCTTCCTGCCCAATACCACGGTGACAGCACCTTCATCATGATTGCAGTGATTCCAGAAGTCAAATTACCGTCACTTTTAACATCAGGGATGAACAATAAATGCTGCAAAATGAAGTAAGAAAACAGTTTGGATACAGTTGTGACATAATAGTTAACTTGCTGCCCAAGTGATCCAAAGGGGAGGACTGGACAATCCAAACACTTGATTTTAAATCTCACAATGACTGTTGTGGAATTTTAATTTATGCACTGACATTAAAGAATATCTCTTGTGATGGACAATGATTATTAAAATCTACTTGATTGTCATTACCCCCCCCCCCCCCCCCCCCCGATTTATTAATGTACTTTAAGGCAGGGCTTTTGTGATATTACCTGGTCTGGCATATACATATCTCCAGACCCATTCATGTGGTTAAATCTTAAGTGCTCCCTGAAATGACCCAGCAAGCCATTCACTTCAAAGGCAATTACGAATAGGAAACATCCGTTGGCTTTTCCAATGATTACTCATTTCTGGAAACTGAATAAAGAACACTAGCCTTCGACAAAATAATATTTTAGGTGGGTCTGAAAATGCTAATCAAATATTATACAGTAAAGGTAAACTGTTTATAATCTAAATGTGATCGAGTTAAGATAGAACTAGCGATCTGTTTCCAAGATAATATATATGAAAATCTGATCCACACCCACTCTACATTTTTGGTAATGTCACACTGCTAGTCTTATTTTGGCTAAACCTCCTAACATACTGTATTCTCTGCAGTATTTTTCTGCTGTCTTCATTCTGTGTATTGCAGCTATCATTTTCTTTGCATTTAGACTATTTCCGCTCCAGAAACTTTTAAAGGATTTCCTCTTTACTCAAATAAATACCCTGCTTTGCTGATTTGTCCTGATTGTTTACCTTCATCTCTTAAAGGGTCTTTCTCCCATCTGTATCCTTTTTTCCAATTTGCTCTTTCTGTTATCCATTTATTTTGATTACTATTTAATTTGATTTACCTCCTTATTGACCAATTTATATTTTTGAATTTGTTTCTAGATTAGTCACTTACCCATGCAATGGTTTCTAACTTGGTGTCCTTTTGCCAAATTTCTCTTTTTAAATTGCCACCTTTCTGAATTGCTACTCTTTACTCCATCATGTCCCTCTTTCTATATTGTCTCCATTTAAATGTTAGTTCTGACTAATTCGTCTTCATGGCCTTCTTCATTTGCCTTATCTCCGATCCTGGACTACCCAAGGTCCTGTCTTTTTTTAAAAATTTTCCCACGATTTGTGTTAACCCCAGTGCTAACCAGATCGTGTTAATCTGGTTAGCTTCATCCGTTTGTTGTTCAAGTTCCAAAGTGAATCCTTTATTGCTCCACTATCCCCCTCTCTGGATGCCTACATCCTTCCCCTACCCTTTTTCGTTCAGATGAATTGCCTTCAATGTCCCTATTTGAGAAGTTTGATGTCGATTCACCCGTTATTCAGAACTGTTGCTCTTTAAATGCCCTATCTCGAGGCTGTCTCTCCCTTTTGCATGTCCTACATTTGATAGATTGCTACTTTTTTAAACATTTTCCAGATTTCCCCTTTTCTGGAATTGCCCCTTCCCCCGGGTAATGATTCATTCCAGCTCCTGAATTGCGGCGGCCACTGCTCGGTTTGGCACAGGCTGGGTTGTTGCTTTTGTTGGATTGCCCGCGTCTGGACCGCGCGGTGCGGGGTCGGGCCGGCCCGGCTCCACTCGACACGTCACTGGGCTCGGGATAAAGGCGGCGCCGCCAGCCGGGCCGGGCAGAGCAGAGGCTGCATCAAGAGCAGCAACACCACCACCGCCCAGCATCGCATCCAGACACACTCGCCCTGCACTGCAACCCACCGCTCTTCTCCGCATCAACCCGCACCGTGCGGACGGCGAAGGTAAGTCTCCGGACTCGATGCACCCTCACTCACTCTGTCCGGGCGGAGGGCGACGCTGCTCTCCACTTTTCCAGCTTTATGTCACCTATTCCTCCTCTCGAGATGCTGCCTGACCTGCTGAGTTGCCCCAGCAAGTTGTCACCTATTCCTCCTCTGCAGAGATGCTGCCTGACCTGCTGAGTTACTGCAGTATGTGTGTTACCTCTATACCTCCTCTGCAGCGATGCTGCCTGACCTGCTGAGTTGCCCCAGCACGTTGTCACCTATTCTTTTTTCTCCAGAGATGCTGTCCGCCCCGCTGAGTGACTCCAGCTTTTTTGCGTCTGTATTCGGTTTAAACCAGCATCTGCAGCTCTTTCCTCCACAACCCCCTCTCTCTCCCCTGTCGTGTGTCCACCGGTTTCCCGGGTGCAGCCGCTGCTGAAGGGGTTCCCGGGCTTGTCCCTGGTCCGCCCTCTCTCGGGCAGCCTGGCCGCTGACTCCCACACTGCCAGTGCACGGGCAGGGACGTGTCTGGGGGTAAATGCGGGTGAATTTGATTTTCCCGCTCTCCTGCTTCATTATATAAAACCCAATTCAATGCCCGCTGCCGCTGGGTGTCCCCGCGTCCCGGGCCGTCTCCATGACGACGTTAGCTCACATTTTCCACCCCGCACGGACCGGCTTTTGCTTTTTTTTGCTCCTTTGCTTTTATTTTTTAAGTTAATTGACACGCCGAGACCTTTAACCTGCAAACAGTGCACTGTTCTTCATTGCAGCCTCGCAATTGAACGGGTCCCGAGTACTTCAGAGATAATCCCAGTGCGCTCCCGGGGTCATCCAACATGAGGTGTGCAGAGCTAGAATGGACAAGGCTGACGGCGCTGCTGCTCGTTGCACAGTCGGTCGTAGCGATGGTGCGCCCCAATATCACTTCAGAACTGGATGTAATGATGGCAAAGTTTCTAGAAGAACGCGAGAAACGCTTGGCTTCCGAAGCGCACTTTAAAGCAACTGGCAGCTTAGATTCAAGCAAGTCAAATTATACGGATCCAAATGTGCCACCCAGGACTTCCAGAAGAGCGAAAAGATCCATCACAGATATTGACAGGCAACTAATCTTGGACCTGCACAATAAACTGAGAAGTCAAGTGTCACCAAGTGCAGCTAATATGGAATATATGGTAAGTGTACACCATCGGTTTCAGAGTTGATTAACTCTTACAAGAAAATCAACAGTAAGCCCCGTTGTCTTTTATGGCCAGGAATAAGGAATTTGTTTTGATTCATCTCCTGTTATAAAATATCAGTTTCGAAGCAAAACATATCCCATTGTTAAGACTGGCAAGACCACAATGGAAATGAACAATTCATTGTTCATTTGACTGTATAACATGATGACCATTGTGCCATAGTCATCATGTTATACAGGTTACAGTCAAGAAATAAATTATTTTTTGGAAGGACCTTGTGATTTGTACATTCTAAAATGACATTTGCTTTGAGGAAGAGCACAGTAATGCCTATTAGGGTTAGCGCTGTCCTGGATTTCTCAGGGAAAGATAGGTTTTCTATTATGACATTTCAATTTAGAACATAAACCATTTCAGAAGGAGAAGATCATGCTCTCAGGATTTGCCTATTTATGATGCAAAAAAGTAATTCTATCAGTTTTTTTTAGAAACACTGCCAAAAAAGCCAATCATTTTTCACAGTTACTTTTGCTGTTGTGCTGAATATACTTTATTCCTGAAAATAATTTATGACCTCTTTAATTTGAATCTCGGCCTACTTCTACAGTGGTCTGAGAACATAACAGCTAAAGGCTGGAGAGATGGGTGTACAGGGAAATAATTCATCGTCATTATACAATTTATTTTCAATAGGAACCTAAGAGTTTGTCAGCAGAGTGAGTTAAACTGTGCAGATAGACACACAATGCTGGAGTAATTCAGTGGGAAGGCAGCATCTCTGGAGAGAAGGAATGAGGAAATTGGTGAATGGTGCAACAAGAATGCAAATCAAAAAACGTAGCTGTACTTTTTTAATGAAAGGATTAATCAGTTTAAAATGAATGGGAAATCAGATTTACTTGGCTATCTGAAATTGTGTCATATATATGTGCATGTAATCTATGGACAATGTGAACATGTCTTTGGGCAAACAGAATCAAGGGATTTGGGGAGAAAGCAGGAACGGGGTACTGATTTAGGATGTTGTGTTAAAGAAGGAACTGCAGATGCTGGAAAATCGAGGGTACACAAAAGGCTGGAGAAACTCAGCGGGTGCAGCAGCATCTAAGGAGCGAAGGAGATAGGCAAAGTTTCGGGCCGAAACCCTTCTTCAGACGAAACCCTTCTTCTTCTTTTGTGTACCCTACTGATTTAGGATGATCAGCCATGATCATATTGAATGATGGTGCTGGATGGAAGGGCTGAATGGCCTACTCCTGCACCTATGTTTCTATATTTCTATCTACGGCACAATTTCATCAATACAGCTTCTTCCTGAATGCTGAAATCATCGTAAGATATCATTGATTGGTCTGTTTTTTTTTTAAAGGTGAAAGTTTTCATTTACAATAATTGCCAAATTCCAGTGGAAATCCCAAAGCGCCTTTTTGGCAGTGTAATAAAAACGCTGCATTTTGACTTTCAAAAGCATGGAGGAAACCAGAAATTAGTAACCGGAAGTTTTAGATTTCCTCACTGATACAGTAAACTTTGGAGAACATTACTGTTCAGAATGATGCAGAGCTAAATGACAGTGAGAAGATCTCAATTCACAGTAAATCTCCACTATGCTCTCATATTAACATTCTTATGTCTTCAGTTTAATGTAGAGCTGAAAGACAAAGTATTGATACATTTATATAAGGACATATGATGTAAGTAGACGCTTGCACATTAATTTATAAAATTGATGTTGCGTCAGCAATTATTATTTTCTTACACCAATACATTGCCCAAATGAATTTTCTATGTAGATTTGTTTTCTCTTTGCAGTTCTTGATCACATATTGATCAGCATGAATGTCACACTTATCAACATAGCATTAAACCATTTTGATTATATATAGGACTTAGTTTTTAGATAATTGCATGAGTTCTTGTTTTGCTTGTGGTCAGGTAATGAACTTGCTAATGGAGGGTGAACACAAAATGCTGGTGTAACTCTTGCTAATGGAGAGCAGATTTTCTGATAACGTTAAGTAAAACACATTGTGTGCATTTCCTCTCTACTTCCAGAGTTGCTGAGGATCTGTTCAGATGTTTTTTTGTTCCTTCTATGTATTGCATTAAAGTACGATTTTAATTCATTAAGTAGGGAGAAATCAGAGAGAACACTATTGATAAGCTAGCATATGGTTCTATTGGAGTGTTACTCTGTCATTATGTTAGCTAGAATTCAGATTTATTATTAAAAAAGCCTCAGTATTAGTATTACACTGATCAAAGAGAGAGCGTGCCATGTTGACTTGCATTGAAATATATATGGGGCCAGAACAGTCCAAGATCTAACTCATCCTAAATTTGCTGGACATTCTTTACCGACACATTTCAATCCATTGGATTCAGGTTAGTTTAGAGGTACAGCGCCGAAACAGGGCCCTTCGACCCACCGAGTCCGGCCCACCAGCGATCCCGCACATTAACACTGTCCCACACACCAGGGACAATTTATACATACACCAAGCCAATTAACCTACAAACCTGTACGTCTTTGGAGTGTGGGAGGAAGCTGAAGATCTCGGAGAAAACCCATGCGGTCACGGGGAGAACGCACAAACTCCATACAGACAGCACCCATAGTCCGGATCAAACCTGGGTCTTCAGCGCTGCTAGTGCTGTAAAGCAGCAACTCTACCGCTGCAACACCGTGCTGCCCTTAATACATCTGTGTTGAAGTATTTACAGCAATTTCTAGCCATTTATGCAGAAGAATCTGATGACTGTACTTGTGCTGGATTAGTCTTGTTGCTGTATCAGTGAGCTATTTAATTATTTTAAGAGGAAGGTAAGTGTTCTGTAGTATATAGAAACGTGCCCTTGGAGAATTCAGAAATCACTACCCAAAAATTTGACATACGGAATAAAATGAATTTTCTTGGAATTTGTAAAAGAAGTAAATAAACTTTTTTACTAACCACATTTTTACTGATGCATGCACAGATATTGCAGCTTTGCATTATGGAAAATCATGATATTGCCAATTTCTAGGAACACATCCTATCCTTCAACACCCCTCCCAGTAATGTTGGGGCTGTGAGGGTCGCTTGTTTCTTTTTTAAACAATTCATTTATTTTAGAAACATTTAATTGGTTTGAAGAGCATTAGTAAATTTGGCTAGTTTTGGTTTACCTATAAATGACAGGGGGATTCAGCGATATTTAGTCTTAAATGGTTTTGACAGCGGGCTAAATTGGAGGACGATTTAGCAATTTTTTTTTCCTGCAGCCCTTTAATTGGCAGGGCTTTTATTCCACCCCTTCTCCCCAACAAAACCACCTTGTAAGATTACATTATTTTACTTAAAGCACTTCTGCCAAGCAATGCCATGCCCTTTAGAAGCGGCTGTGTTGAGGAAGTTTGGAATGATGGATCTCCAGAAAGATAATAATTCTTAAAAATCTGTAATGTAGTCAATGGCCAGATGCCAATAATCATTTCGTAGCGATTCCTTGTCCATTGTGTTTATATGAGGCTCATGTTCTCCTTTTTATTTAAAAATGGACTGTACATAATTAAAAGTACAATCAAGCTCATTTAAAATATGTGCAGAATGTGATTGAGGCTGAAATATATTTGATGATATATTACATCAATATGAGGCAGTTTTGCACGTCCATAAGCACAAAAAATGTATAACTTGAGTTCCAGCTTCAGGATATTTTAATTGTTTTGGACTTTATTTCAAAAGTGTTGTGGCTACCATATGCATAGATTGTTAAAATCATATGTGTGGTAAGCAATCAGTTTGAAAGAGTTCATGTTGGAAATTCAGTTGCACATGAAGCGTAATTTCCCTGTCAATTCATATTTAATTTGGAAATTAAATGCCAATTCCACCCAGTTTCCCAGCATGCCAGGAATACCTCGGAAGCTTTCCTCATTTGAAGTTCGTGTCGAACCTTCTGAATGGCCAATAATTTCTTGGAGACATGCCATTGGAATTGTATACTTGCAGCATTGTATTTGTGGTACACCATACAAGCCTTATGATATGATATATTTACACCTGACCATAATATAGTGATATTTTAGAATTGCTTCATAAATATTTCCCAATGAATCTGTGCAAAACATAACCAATCTCCTTGTTATGGATCCTATATTTAAATTAAATCATTATTTTGCACACTAAAAGGTAGGGAAAACAGAGCCCTGCATAAATTCTGACAGCTTTCCATTTACAGAAACATGTCAATCTTTAACATCTTTTTCTGGCTTTCCCTTTGATCCCATCTCCTGTTACCTTTTGGAAAAGCCTTGTTAGAAACCTTGCTTAAGTCCATGTAAAATGGATCAAACACACAGTGCTAATCAAGCTTTCTTTTAATCTTCTCAAATGTAATCAAGTAAGTCAATTATTTTTTTTTACATATCCTGACTATAGTTGATTAATCTGCACCATTCTAATTAAGGTTTTTATACCGTCCCTCGGGTTTGATTCAAATAATTTGATCATCATTGAAGTTGAATCAACTGGGTTGTAATTACTTGGCACTGTTCCATAGCGCAGATAAATTTGGTTCAGGTAGCCATCCACTGAAGTTTGGATAATATGGAAGAGCAGGCAGGCAATGGAGTGAAGGGTAATACTTTACTACAATAGAACCGGTGAAGCATTTTTTTGAAGACTATGCCCTTGGTGACCTCGGGAGTCCTTTTAGAAATAACCAGAGGGTCTGAGTAGGAATGCTCTGACACATGCACCTATTGATTTCATAGGAAGATCCTTGAGCAGTTTTGAGGCTATGAAACAGAATGGAGCTGGCAATATGTTAATGAGTCATTGCAAACAAGTCTAGGGAAGCTTTATTGTTGTCACGTGTACCGAGGTACAGTAAAAAGCTTTGTTTTGCATGCTATTCAAAAAGATCAGTTGCCCCATACATAAATACAATCAAGTCAAAGTCAAGTACAATAGACAGAGCGAAGGGGAAGATACAGAGTTCAGAACATTATTCTCAGCATTGTAGCACACTATTTCCATGGACAAAGTCCAGTGTTCTCAATGGGACAGAGGTGAATTGGATAATAACCTAGCTTATGGAAGGACTGTCCAGAAGCTTAATAAGAGGTGAACAAGCTGTTACTGAGTCTGGTGGTATGCACTTTCAAGCTTCTGTATCTTCTGCCAGATGGAAGCAGGGAGAAGAATTAATAACCAGGCTGGGACAAGTCGTTGATAATGTTGACTGCTTTTCTGAGCCAGCGTGAACTGTAGATCAATGTTAATGGTAGGAAGTTTGGTAGGAATGGTAGTCAATGGTAGGAAGTTTGGTCTGTGTGATTTACTGGGTCATATTCACGACTTTCTGCAATTTCTTGCCATTTTGGGCAGAGTAGCTCCCAAACCAAGCTGTGATGCAACCACATAGTATGGTATATCTTTACAAGTTTGTAAGAGTCCCTGGAAACATGCTGAATTTTCTCAGACTTCTCAGAAAGTAGACATGTTGATTTGACTTCTTGGCTGTTGCATCAATGTGATTGGTCTGCAACAGATCATTGGTAATATCAATGCAAAGAAACTTGAAGCTCTCAACTGTTTCCACTTGTGCGCTATTGATGCTGATTGGGGCATGTACTCCATCACTTTTAAATACAGCCCGGCCAGTTCGGGTTTAATTTGCATGGAGATCCAAAATTGTTCACTGAGGCTTCTGGACTGCAGGACTATGATAATAATTAGTCATACATTATTATTCGTGCATTATTATGTATTGGGTACTTTTCTACCATAATAGCAATTGAATTTTAACTTTACCTATAAACTTATCTGTGCCATGCATGATGTTTTAGTTAGATTTAATGCTGATTGCATCTATAAGATAGCAATTTATATCAAGAAGTGCACTGATTTTAAAAGATGACCATACAATGTAAGCATTTTTATGTTATGTACTTTAATTTGCTTAATAACACAAACTAAAGCAAATATTGACCAACAGAAAGCAGCGTTCTCCAATTTGGATTTTATGCCATGTCAAGCACTGCATGTTAATATTGCTGGTTAAAAGTTGTACTATATTGTAACATTTGCTCTAAACTGACAACACAGTGAACCATTTAGACCTTGTTGGCCTGCCTTTATTGAGTTTAACGCCAATTTACACAGTAAAAGCAAAATTAATTTGAATCAAGTTGATTTGATATGAATGCAGTCTCTTGTTGGTGTTTACATTACTACTTGCCCAATCCAAATTTTCAGTGTGACTCCTATCAAATGACACGTTTTGATTCTTAGGAAAGAAAGTTACCGGTGATTTAATAAACCCAGTTCTTCTGGTATAGTTTGAATAAATCTTATTTGTAACCATTCTGTCTTGAAAGTGGGGAAATTTATTGAAAGTGGGATCCGTATTTAAAAAATTGCGCAGAGGGGTCTAAAATAGATTGGACTAGAAAATGTGCTGGAATGGTGTGGAATGCACACAAATTTTCAGCTCCCATCTTTTCATTGTGATATCTAGCATTTGGATTGCGAATCATTATTGTGATTTCAGTTTAGTTTATTGCCATATGTTCCGAGGTGCAGTGAAAATCTTTTGTTGCGTGCTATCCAGTCAGCGGATAGACAAGCATTCAGGTAGACATTCCAGCTATAAATTGTGCTGTTTATTATGAATATTCACAACGCCTATTTTTCTTGTGATTGGCTTGCAATCCTTAGTACAGGGTGAAGATGACTGAAGCTGTTTGGCGAGGTGCTTATTGCCTACAGTTGATAATGGAAGTCATTTCACTGGTTTGCAATGTTGAAGAGGGTAGATTGGGAGATAGGTCTCTGCCTGTCTTAGTAGATTAGATGGAGAACCTTCCTGCATGGCTGATCATAGTCAGTTAAAAGTATCATCAAATTCCTCTCTCAAACTGTGCCATTTACTTCGCACAGTTTACACCCTGATCAGTTATGTATCACCACTTTGTATTAGTTAGGATTTCCATGCAATATCTCTCCATACACTTTATTCTCCCATGCTCCCCATTTTGCAGCTTCTGCATTCGTCAGCTTTATATCAGTCATCGTACAGCATTTTACTAACACATTTCATTATTGCATGAAGGAGAAGATGTAAACCAACATTGTCAGTGACAGGCCCTTATCCATCAGCTTGCTGGGCTGGAAGAAAGGGTAAGGGCTTCTGTCCAAGAGTCCATGCCCAGAGGTGGCATTAAAATCTTTGATTATGGGTGGTATACTCTAGCCCAGTATTTCCCTTCACTGTACACTTCTTGCCGATCATCCTCCCATTTTTTTAAGTTAGAGTTGCTGATTTTGTAAAGCTGCACCTGTTGCTTGTCCCCTCCACTTGCTGTCACTCTGCCTTTTGTGCTCTCCTTCATTAAGAAAGCTCCTCCCTCTTTGCACCTTAGTGCAAACAGTAACAAAAATCAATTAAACCCTTTTGAGGACTAGGAATTATATAACATATACCTATAACATATAACATATACATACCTTTTATCCACAAATGGAAAAAGGTTTTTCTTTGATTTTTATTTTGTATATTACATAATGTAGAGTACAGCAAACTCATGTTATAATGGACCATACGGAGGGTGGGGGAAGTGAATGGTGTCTGTTATTGTTGATTCTCCATTCTAACTGAGTAAGGTATTATCATTGTATGTAGTTGAAATAAAGAACTGCAGATGATGGCTAATGCACAAAAGGACACATAGTGCTAATGCTGCTGGTCTTCACCAGCAAACCCTTCTTGTCCGGCTGCCCACTGTCGAGGAGGTGTGGCCATTGTTCTGGCTCACGCTGTAGCCCCTGGCCGCCAGCATTTTCTTCAGACTGCTGCAAACGACAGAACTTGCTCAGAATTGAACACCTCGATGTTCTAAGACCATCAGGGTCATCTGAAGGCAGGTTCCATCATCTGAGGTCTAGGTGCTGCTCATAGAAGCAATGGTAAGAGGATCAGAGGTTGAGAGATGCATGTATGTAAAAGCTAGTTGTGATGACTAGATTAGCAAATTAACATAGAGACACGGTGTGATTTGGGACAGAACCACAAAACTGAGACAAATTCTATGAATTGATAGTTTACTTCTGTGCAACCAATTATGTAAATCGAACTAAATTAAATTGGTGTACATGCAGATATTCCCATTCATATCCACAATATCTATGACTATTAATGTCTGTTTGAAAGTTCAGTTTTAAGATATGTTTGCTCATATGTGCACATACCTGTACTAGTCTAAGTCTATGAAAGCTTCCTTGCCACGAGAACACACAGATAATGTTTCCAGGAGCTGAAAGTGTGGTACAAACAGTAGATTGACCGCACTGGTAGCTTGGTCTGGGAAAAGTAAGTAGAGCCGAGTGCTCCCACAGATTGAAAATAAACAGCAAAATCCCTTGAGGCTGAAACTGTTGAATGATTGAAATGCAAATGATGTGTGATCATGAATGAACAGACTTGGATAGGAAACAGGCTTGGATAACAAAAGATGGTTTCTTCATTCTGTAATTTGCACTACAGCAATTTTGTTGGGCCTGGGAACAGATATCGGTTTGTCCACCTTCAATATTAAAAGGACACTACTATAGTTGGGGTGTGATGACATAGCCTTTGACAATGACAATACTAACTTTTATCTTTGTGCATGATTTGTAAAAGTCATGCACATTAACAAAATTGTTCCTAATTGTTGTCCCCACTGAAGACTAGTTGAGACCTTGTTGTTACAGCTGTTAAAATAGGTGGCAAGCATTAGGTACAGAGATAGAAAGTGTTTATAACATTGACTTTACAGATGAAAGGGGTGCGGAGAAAGGAAGGAAAAGTCATGTTCTTTTCTGTTCAATTCCCCATGAGGGCATTAAGATTTTTCTCAAGCCGGGAGCAGCCATTAAATTCAAGGAATCTGTTTACACTGGATTGATTTAACTCGGTTTAAAAATATAATTCTCCTAGTTCAGGAGTGCTCACTACAGATGGAAGCTTGCAAACGGCAAAACAAAGGGAAATGTAGGGTTGGTAGTGTAAGACTAGAAATCCCACAATAGGAGATGGAACTAAAATTATTTAAACTTCAAAGCTCCTGTTGTTTATGAGCAAGATATGCTGAATTAATTCAAATGTAGTGTTTGATGTGTTCCATGCACAATCTTTGTGGTCTGCAAAATTGGTACTACTGGTACCATTGCTATTATGTGCTGCACCAGTTTCTATTGGTGGCATGCAAGATAGACTGATGCCAAACATTTTCTGTCCAGATGCTGTGCTTGCATGTGCCTTACTACCGGTCAGTCCAACACATGCTCAAATGTTTCTCACTGTGCTGTCAATAAATACAACTGTCATTCATCATTCAATTTTTGTTCCAAATCTGTACTGTTTCTGTAATTGACAATAGTACTGTCTAGTTGGCTACTTTGCTGAACCTTAATTCAACACAGTATCCACATTTCCAACCATGTATTTAAATTAATGCATGCCAAAGTGCCTACAAACATCAACTCATTTTGCATTCCTTTGGTTACCGTTTTATGAGTACTTTTGAAGTCCTAGTCCTTTCACATGCTGCTCCATCAGAGACTACAGCAAAGCTGTTGGAAATGTGCTGAGTTTCTGTGCAGCAGATTGCAGATGACCTTGGCTGAAGACATTGAACTGTGGACCTAAAAGATTTAGCTTTTTACTTCACCACCATGCCAAGGTGGTAGTGTTGGACTGACCAGTAGTAAGGCTCATGCAAGCGCACCATCTGAATGGCAGTAATGTTATCACAGAACTACCATTCAGATGGTGCGCTTGCATGTGCCGTACTACCGGTCAGTCCAACGCTGTAATGGTATCACGGTTCCAATGACATCTTCATTGACATCTCTCATTGATCTGTTATCAGCTTATGACACCGTGTGGAGACATGGTCTGTTGCTGAAAGCTTCCAGAATCTTGAAGTGCCAAACCACCATGCATGCCCTCTCATCCATCCTCAGCAACCGTAGATTTAGGGTTTTGCTTGGGAACCAGACCAACTCTGTCAGGACCCTGAATGATGGTCTCTCCCAGGGCTCTGTACCCTACTCTTCAACATTTATGCCAACTACCTCATCCACGAAGTTTGCATATGCAGATGACATTGCCCTTGCCTACCAGGGAGCTGCCCTTGAGGATATCAGCAGCATGACTTGAGGATATCAGCAAGACTTGAAGGGGATGGAGGAGTACTTCTCCTTCTGGCGACTTCGCCCTAGACAGCTCGCCAATGTAAAGCTCGGAGTGTCCTTTTGTGTAAGCCGATGAAGAATGCCCCAAGTACCTCGGAATCGGAATGCCTTTTATTGTCACTATACACATGTACAATGAGATTAAAAGCTGCTCCTACTCAGTGCAAAACAAAAAAGGGGGGGGGGGGGGGGATAAGGTGCACAGTTTCTGCAGCGCTATATACATATCTATAAAAAGACAATGGATAAATAGAATGGATAAATAGGATTCCTATATCCAGTATGGGTTATTGCACATATTGGAAATTAGTTACAGTACAAATTACAGTAGGTGGATAGATGAAAGTCCGGGGGTTAGGCTGTGAAGTCAGTGCATGTGTGAGTTCAGAGAGATAATGGATTTTGGAAAGAAACTGTTCTTGAGTCACCCTCGGAGTCACCCTGGATCGCACCCTCACCTATCACGAACACCTGAAGAGGATGGCTGACAAACTGAAAACTGGGGTCAACATCATCAGGAAACTTGCAGGCAGCAACTGGGGATCCAATGCGCACACCGCAAGCATAGCCCTAGTCTGTTCAACAGTTTGGGCTAATAGTTACCACACCAAACAAGTTGACTCTGTCCTTAACTGCAATGCGGGTCATCACAGGGACTCTTAAGTCAACACCATTGCAGAGGCTCCCTGTCCTCTCTCATATCACCCCTCCCAACATACGCAGAAGGGAGAGGAAGTTCAAAGAATGGTGCACCATTGAGGCTAACCCTGACCTTCCCATCCATGCTGACTTGAACAATCTGCCCAACATGCGCCTGAAGTCCCGAAAACCCTTCTGGTCTTCCGTTATATCCCTGGAAGACTTTGACTCCAAGACAGAGTGGCGCACAGCCTGGAAAGATGCCACGCCAACAACGGAGAGGTCATCACAGACCCCACAGTGAAACCACCGGGTTTTGACCTCCACCGCAAGCAATGGCTAACCTTGAACAGAATCTGCACCCTCCATGCAAGAACAGCCCATCACCTGCAGAAGTGGGGGATGACAGACAGCCCTGTTTGTGACTGCGGACATCTAGACCAGACCATCCCACACATGGTGAATGACTGCCCACTGAGGCTTTCCCCTGGGGTCATCATAGCCATCCACCCAGTAACTGATGCTGTCCTGGCCTGGATGTCTACCCTTGATCTACAATTTTAGACTGCGCACACCATACGTGAGAAGAAGAAGGAGGTATCACAGTTACTGCCAAACTGAGGAAAGGCTGCAAATTTATGCCTTGTGTGGCAAATGCCATGCTCCAATGTGATTTCTCAAAAATCTTTATCAGTGGAGGATAGATTGCTAGACTGCATGCTGGTAGCTGCAGCCATGACAACAACAGCTGGGCTGGTAGTTGGAAGAGTTAAGAGTCACAAGGCTTCTGCATCCCCATTCTCCTCCCGCTCTTCAGCATTGCCTTGTCAAGTTGTAGATCCTGGATATCTGAAAGAGAAAAGGATTAAGAGACAATCTCGCCATTAAATCAGAATAAATTGCAGATTAAGAACTTGCTTGCGATGGGGAGGATTAAGAAACTGTATATTATCAGACATCATAGTTTCTGCCCCGTCTGCTGGCAATGCAGCATGGTGGAGCAAAAGGAAGTGGATGCACAAATAGCTGAACTAGTGGAACCATAAGATGTCAGAGTATGCAACATAGAAACATAGAAAATAGGTGCAGGAGGAGGCTATTTGGCCCTTTGAGCCTGCACCGCCATTCAATGTGATCATGGCGGACCATCCATACCTAGTAACCCGTGCCTGCCTTCACCCCATATCCCTTGATTCCGATGGCCTCTAGAGCGCTATCTAACTCTCTTTTAAATTCATCCAGTGAATGTAATGCAGAGAGGGACATAGTTTAGAGTAGGCTGACTAGAGATTTAGAATGGGGAGTTTAAGTTTAACATGTTTTGTGTAGGATTCCAACACAATGTGGATAATGGCAAAAGCAATTGTGTGGGAAAACAAACTCCATGTTTGCATATTACTTGAGGCCAGAAAGAATGGTGTTGGAATGGTAAGGCATTGAAAGCCAAAGGTGGTTAAAAGATTTAACTGCATGTGTACATAGAGGGTGGGGTTCATGTAGTGAAGGCAATGTTGCACAGGAGCAAGAAGCATCTAGGTAGGGGTATCTGTGCTTAGAAATGGGAATGCATTGATTTTTAATGCATTTTGTGCATATGCAAAATTGGATGTCTCCTGTCCAAAAAATTGTGAACTTAGTCAAACTACATTTGTAAAGTAGTGAAAGCAAAACTTACATGATTCTTAACAGTACCTCATCCCAACGGAGCAATCAGATCAGGATGTCAATCTTTGAACATATCCCTACCCCTCCTTCTGATAACAGCCACACAGGGGGAACACGGTCACTGCTGTGGAAGAGATGGCGGCTTTGGGAAGAAAGAGATTACCCTTGAGTTTACTCAAAGGACTTGTAAATCCAATTCCACAAGACATATGAGGTGGAATGATCCCATGAATCAGGGGACTGAAGAGTGACCAGCTTTACTGCAGAAGAGCCTGGCAGGCGGTGGCTACAGAATTGTGAATCCTTGCATAGCAGAGCAATGCAGAATAAATTTCCATCTTGAATTGAGATATATTTTGTGATCTGCATTCTACAGTTCACAGGGAATGGAAGTTCACACTGCAAGAAGTACCTTATGTAAAATTCTGACTTCTTAACATGAATTAGAACATATGGAACTAATTTTGCATTAAGCAACTACAGCAGAGATTAATTCATTTATGCATTATATTCAGTACAAATATCTTCTGCGCTGGTTACTTGTTCATTGAACTACCATACTGGTGGTAATGTCTCGAGTAATGATATTCGTATTGATTGTACATAGAAGAAAGGTTTTAAAGCTCTCAGAAAATGTCTGTCTTGCTCCTGGTTACACTCTCTCAAAATAGACACAAAATGCTGGAGTAACTCGGTGGGACAGGCAACATCTCTGGAGAAGAGGGGTGGCGTTTCAGGTTGAGACCCCAGCATTTTGTGTCTATGGTGTAAAACAGCATCTGCAGCTTCTCCCAACACACTCTCTCTCAAAGTTCCTTAAAGCTGTGGTGACAATATTGTCTTTATCTGCAGATCTGGGTGATAAGACCATGAATGATTAGCAAGGATATTTTGTTGTGTCAAACCATTGTCTAGCTCTCGTTGCTCTTTAGACTCTGGATCTTCTCATTGTCCTTCCCTGACTGGTTTTATGAAATGTAATCTTGTTCACAGAAACGAGGTGATCAAAATTCCAAAGAAAAATAATGCTTTTAGCAGATGACAGAAAAGTGGAATTAATTTGGATCACAGTCCAGTTTACAAATAGAAGTTTTAAAATATGAAACATTTGCTTATTTTATCATACCAATTTTTTGGCAAGATTATTCCTATTCTCAATGGCCTACTTTGTGTTACTCTTTGATGTAACCTTTCTTCCTGCCTTCCTGAATATCCTGTGCATGCCATAACCTCAATGCTTAGAAATACCCTGAATTTATCCTGCTTAATGTACAAAATATTGCTTTTCTGTTTGTTTTAGTTGTCCATGTGTTTACTGCAATAAGGAAGTAAATGATTTAATTATAATTTTCAAAGGTAGTTGGTCAATATTTGACATCTATGGTAAAACTAAACTGCCAGTTTTCTAAAATTGGAAGCACTTGGCAAAGTTATATACAAGTATCGCTACAGCTGGGGTCTGGTCCCATTGTAACTATTTCCAAGCTATTGATACATGTACAATTTATGACATAAGAGCCCCAATCTATGTACATCTGCAGTCAGGTATTCACTGAATGTATGTTCTGCTGGTCTGAGCAGAAAACAGCTGATTATTTTGTGTAATCCTGATTGTTTATAAGTTTTACTTCTGTATCTTAAGAAATCTGGGAAAGTGAGCCTTCAACATGGCTCTATCACATGGATCTATCACTTTTTTTAATGCAGACCTGGGATACTGAACTGGAAAGGTCTTCAGAATCTTGGGCTTCACAGTGTTACTGGGAACATGGACCTGGCTACCTCCTACCAACTATAGGGCAGAATCTGGGTGTACACTGGGGCAGGTATCGTATGCAAGAGAACTCCTAAATAAATTCAAATTGGTTCTGCTATTCAGCTTTTGTCTTAAAATTGTTTTTATTTTTTTAATTTTAAATCCACAGATACCGGCCTCCTACATTCCATGTTCAAGCTTGGTATGATGAAGTTAGCGATTATAGATATCCTTATCCTCAAGAATGTAACCCTTGGTGTCCCTTCACATGTGTTGGTCCAGTGTGTACCCATTATACTCAGGTATGTTTAACTCTGATAAGATCATAGTAAACCTGCAGGAAATTGAACTGACCCAATTTTGTCTTAATGTAAAACGCACATGGTTGGGATTTTCACCGTGTTAGAAAGTACATGGGGAAATTGGAATAAAATATGTTCTATCGAGGCTGGGACTCGAAAGACAAATCTTGCGCTTTTGTTGTTATTTCCAGAATGTCGGGACATCTGAAAGTGCTTTACAATCACAACAAGACTCTGTCCGCATAAATTGAGAATAATGGCGATTCATTTGTTTGCAGCAAACTCCAATGTGTGACCAGACAATGTTTTTTTTTAATGGGTGAGGGATAAATATTGACCACATTCACAGGCAAACTCTTCCAAATGAAAACTTAGTTCAATGCCCCATGTGAAAGTGGACCATTTCCTTTGTAATATATCGGAATGGCAGCTTGGATTATGACCTGAATCATGGAGTGAACCTTGAATCGGGGCTCTCTAATTGAGAAGCAAGGGTTCTACCGTTGAAGATAATCTAGAGCGAAGGTGTGCTGCCTCGCCCCAGTCTATGCTATATCTTATCTGTATTTCATAACACAAAGTTATTGAAACAAGGAAAATGTCTCACCACTAGCTGAAGTAGAGAAGAATTGTCATTATTGTTTAGTTGATAGGATTCTCATTCCGTCCTGTCATGCATTTTAGCAATATGATCAAGTTGTCAGATGCAGCATAAGTCACTTTTACATTTTGTTTCTTTTAGGTAGTATGGGCAACAAGTAACAAAGTTGGCTGTGCCATTAATTTATGCATAAACATGAACGTCTGGGGCCAGGTGTGGGAACAAGGGGTCTACTTGGTTTGCAATTACTCCCCTAAGTGAGTATGACTGGAAGAACTGGTTAAAATGAAACTTTGACATTGCTATATTTTTAATAGCCTGTATAACCTGTAAACATATTATTCTTCAGGGATTACAACATATCTGTAAACGGTCAAATATTCATGGTGCTGATTATATTCTGGTTCTGGGATTAAGCTGAAAATCACATGAAAGTAATTTGCGTGAGGGTTTTGTACAAATTACATGATAGTTAACCATTCTGAAACATCACCATAAAAGCACATCTACCATGAGGCATGAATTTCAATATTAGAATTAGACCATGGGCTGGAAATTTCACCAGGTCTGAAAAGCAGCACTGCATGAGGCCATTGCCATATTTGTGAGAGTTGTAGGTTTGACACAGACTTTTTTTTTTTTTTTTAAAGATACTGAGCGGAAATAGGCCCTTTGGCCCACCAAGTTCGCATTGACCAGCAATCACCCTATACACTAACACTATTATCCTACAGACTAGGGACAATTTACAATTATACCAAGCCATTTAACCTACAAACCTGTATGTCTTTGGAGTGTGGTAGGAAAGTGGAGCACCCGGAGAAAACCCATGTAGGTCATGGGGTAATGTGCAGACAACACCCGTGGTCAGGATCAAACCTGGATCTCTGGCGCTGTGAGGCAGCAATTCTACCACTGCGTCACTGCGACTCCATTAGACACCTTGTGGGGCAAAGTAGGCAGCGAAATAGGACTGAATATATTTAGAGATTATACATATTTTAGGGGTAGGGGAGATAATAATTGAGGGAGAAAGATGGATCGAGCCAGGGGGATTGAAGATTGTTTTGGTTGATATTTTGGAATATTGGGCCAAAAGCGGGTGAAGGGGGCATTAGCAGCACGGTGATGGTGCATTGAAAAATATGTAAATTGCAGATACCCCATCTGGAGCACAGGTCGGGTCATTTATATTATGATTATTATTCAATCAATAATGTCAATGCAAGCCCCAGCCTTCAGTTAAGGCTGTGAAATTTCTGGGCCTTATACACACAGAATGGTTTTGTTCAAGCTGTTTGATGCTACTGCATGTGTCCAGTGACCTCATACGTTGAAGAGCTAGAACAAATCACAGCATATCAAGTACTAGATTGCAATTAGCAATTAGATTGTGTTAATAAAATATCATTGCCTATTATGCCAAAATTCTGTTTAACACCCAGAAATTCTAGACCAGAACATTATGGATATTTCTGTTGAAGAATGAGGTCTGTGCTGATTTGTAACTTTGAATATCAGTTATTTACATTCAGCTTTATTCTCTGGGTTCTGATGATCATCTGAACAAATCTTTTGATCACATTATTTTCTTGTACTTATTCCTTCATATTTATCTATATCTATGTGCAGTGTTGCAATTCTGGTAATCCTGGCTGAGAGGAAGACATCCTTAGAATGTGAATCTGTAAACTTATTTGGTGACTTGCTAAAAATTAATTCTCATAGCGAAGTAACTCTTATGTTCTCATATTTTTATCTAAAAAGATAAGAAAAAGATTTTACATTTGTGTCAGAGAAAATCACATTTTACAATGGAATATTTTTTTAATGCATATTATGTTTTTCTTTTCAGGGGAAATTGGTGGGGCCATGCTCCTTATAAACATGGGCCTCCCTGTTCTGCCTGTCCTCCAAGCTATGGGGGAGGCTGTAGGGAGAATCAATGTTACAAAGGTATGTGCAATTAGCTTTCTTTTGCTTTATAAATCTTTGAGTATTGTTCATAAGCAATGACACGAATGATCCATCCACTTGACATACCAGACATGGGCATGAATGTTTTAAATAGCCTTGCTATAAATTCCTATAATTTAAGTAAATATAATTCTTTGACTTCAATTATCTGCAGGGGTGGATCTACTATGAAACTAATGAAGCTTAATCTTCAGGGCCCCAGAAGCGACTTTAGTCCAGATATTCTTCCGATTAAAATCGGAATTCGATGTTTTTGTTTTCCTAGAAATGAATCTGATTTTTCATATCGACTAAACCCCTTGCCTTGACTAAACTTCACCTCACACTTAAACCTTGCCTCGACTAAACCTCACACATAATCCCCACCTTTACATAATCCCCAGACATTTTAGGTAACATAATTTTTGTAAAGATTTTTTTTAGCTATATGAGGCCATTTATTGAAACATATAAGATTATTAAGGGTTCGGACACGCTAGAGGCAGGAAACATGTTTCCAATGCTGGAAGAGTCCAGAACCAGGGGCCACAGTTTAAGAATAAGAGGTAGGCCATTTAGAACGGAGATAATGAAATACTGTGAAATTCACATAGAGACTTGTGAATCTGTGGAATTCTCTGCCTCAGAAGGCAGTGGCCAATTCTCTGGAGGCTTTCAAGAGAGAGATAGATAGAGCTCTTAAAGATAGTCAAGGGATATGGGGAGAAGGCAGGAATGGGGTACTGATTGTGGATGATCAGTCATGATCACTGTGAATGGCGGTGCTGGCTCAAAGGGCCGAATGGCCTACTGCACCTATTGACTGTTGTCTTTTTCATGAAATATATATCTTTTGGGGGTTATTTTACAGCTTATGTGTTAGAAAAATTCTAAGCTTATGTTATGTAAACTACCAGCAGAAAGCTTGAGAATCACTTTCAATGTATTGAAAATTCAGGAGCTTCAGGGGGCATTGCACCCTGAACCCCCACCGGCGTGCTGCTTCTGGACCCCATCGGGGGCCTAGCCAGCCTCCTGGACCCCCGGCCAATACTTCCTTTTTTCTGGTGAATATCAAGCTTAGTCCACATTGCTTAAAAATTTTGGGTCTACTTTATGAGAAAGGGTTTAAAAAATAATAATATAGTGTGATTCAATACAAAATAATAGTTAAATAATAACCGTTTAAAAACCGTTTAATTTTTATCATGTAGGCTAGCTGAAAACGAACAAATGTTAAAATCAAGGATGTTTCATTCTAAATATATTTATATCTCTGACCCCTTTCACCCTGGCCACAAACTCTTTGAATCACTTCCTTCTGGAAGGCAACTCCAGACTGTCAAAGCTGCCACAGCCAGACATAAAAACAGTTTTTATCCACGAGTAGTTGCTCAACTCAACAGCCAAAAATCTGTAGCCTCCCTTTGATCTGGTATTTTGCTGGTTCACATGCTTGATTAATGGTGTTTTATCATTAATGTTTTATTATTATTAATGTTCAGTGTTTTCTGAGTCATTCGTAACTGTCACTGTATGTCATGTTGTTACTTGTAGGCGGAGCACCAAGGCAAATTCCTTGTTTGTGAATACTTGGCCAATTAACTTACTTACTTAATACATAATAATTATAAATAATTTAAAACACTATTAACATTTAATACAGAAATTAAAATTTGTGGTGATCTGCCGTGGAACAACACCATTGAAGGACATAACAGTGGTTACCCAGACATCGTTGCTGGTTGTGAAGCGGCCCCCAAAACAGTTCAAGCTTCAGGTCCCCAACAATGTAGGTCCGCCACTGATTATCTGCATTATGTTTTATTGTATATTTTGTATGTTAATGCCTTGGGACAGTGAGCGGTGAATACTGTTTGGGCCTTTTTCTCCAGAGATGCTGCCTGACTTGCTGAGGTACCCCAGCAATTTGTGTCTATCTCCTGTTTGATCGTAGTTTACAAAAAAATAATGATTACTTGTGGTTTTCTCTTACTGGCAAGAACTCGCTTTGGCAGATACTTCAAAAGGACTCTTTTGCAGAATAGTTTATCAAAAACCTTGTTTGTCTCATCCATATCCATTTTTGTTTCATTTTGAAGATGATGGCACCAGTTACTATTATCCTCCTTCAGAACCAGAGCAAGAAACTAATGAGGTTGAGAGACAGACCACACAAACTCAGGAAACACAATCAAATGCACGAATACGACCAGATTCCACAAGAACAGAGCACCTTGACGCAAACGAGATAATAAATACCCAGCAAATGTGTAAGAACAACTTATTTTATACTTTCAAACAAAGACAAGATATAATGGCAAAGGAAACCAAAATAGAAAATATTGCAGGTCGGACAGCATTTGTGGAGAGAGTAAAACAGTTGTTTCAGGTCATTTATCTTCCTTCAGCAATGAAGTTTGGGAATTAATAGGTTTGAGGCAGAGCAGTCATAGCTTTTCATTGTACTTTGGAACATGTGGCAGTACTAAACCTAACCCTAATAGAAGGGGAAAGGAGGAAAGAAAAATAATGCCTCTATTAAGGGTGGAAGACAGAGGGAATTAAATGACAAGGGGTGATTGTGCAAAATAAAAAGTAGCGATGGAGCAAAAAAGCAAAAAATGATCTTGAGGTGAAAATGAAAACAGAATAATCTCGCTTAATTGTTTAAGGAGAAGATGTGTTTTTTTTTTTGGAACTTCTAAATTTCACTGGAATGGCATGAAAGGCCAAGGAAAGTCACAGTGGTTCGAGCAAAAGGTGGAAAGAGAATTAAATTAGGCAAGTGACTGAAAGTTCCACGACTCTTCCTATTGAAAAGAAATATTTAACAAAGGTCTCAGCCAAGTTGTTTTGGGCGCCCGTAGGTAAGTGAGATGGGCTTGTAAGTTAGTGTGAAAGTATATCAGATTGAAAATAGTGGAAAAGGTCACCCTAAAGGAGTATTTGGTACCATGAATAGTGAGAAGAGAGAAATTGAAAGGACCATCTTTGCATTCCTATTGGTTGTGATGGAAGATGCTTTGGGATTGGGGAGAATGTATTGTAAACAAGATAACGATTAACTGGGTGATGTGAGGGATTGAATCTTTGGAATGCTATAAGAAGATGGAATAATATGTTTTTCAGTCCCATCTTAGTGCATGAAATCTGAATTTGAAAATGATCGAAAGGAGACTGCTGCTTGTAGAATTTATGCTGTAAAAAGGCTAGCCTTAATTGAACATTAAATTTAGTTTCATACTTTTCTTAATTATAAAATATACTGTAATTGCATATGATAAAATCGCATAAGAATGATAAAATCTCATAGCTATGATAAATTTTCTTCGAAGACTGCATTTGCTGAGTAATTGAATTCCAGAAGCCTTAACACACCATGGCCATTCTGAAACTGTTCCAGAAAAATCTAAGTGATTTAATTATTTATTCTGCAGCTCAATTGGTATCTTGTGAAACCAAGCTACGTGACCGATGCAAGGGGACGACCTGTAATAGGTGAGAAGTGGAGGCAAACTGCATTTCCTATACTGCTTACTACCGTAACGGGTCCTGAGAAATATCCCACACATTAAAGGATGGAAAAGTAACTGAAAAATAACCAAAAAAATAGTCTAAAGCTGCTTGCTTAATTTTGTTCCGTTTAAATTTCCACTGATTGACAATTCATGATTTTCATTGACATTGTATTATGCATAAAATTATTGTGCTAGGCAGTCATAAAATTGTAGAAATAAAGTAGGCAAGGACCCAACTTTGAATTTATTGCATTTTTTGCAGATATGAGTGCCCAGCAGGTTGCTTGTACAGTGAAGGGAAAGTAATTGGAACACTGCATTATGACATGGTGAGTTAAAATAAAATGAAGAAATGATTTGTTATATTTCATCGTAGCGATATATAGCACAGAAACAGGCTGTTTGCCCCAGTTTGCCGGTGCAGATCAAAGTGCCCTAGTCCCACCAGCCAGCGTTTGGCCCATATTCCTCCAAGCCTTTCTTTTCCATGTACCTGTTTAAATATGTTTTAAATGTTATAATTTCTGCCTCAACGACTTCTTCTGGCAGCTCATTCCATGTACCTAAACTAAACTAAACCCGTATGCTCCAAGGAATACTCAGGCTCTCAAGTCCTGGAAATATCCCTGTAAATCTTCTCTGCACTCTTTCCACCTTAACAACATCTTTCCTATAGCAGAGTGGCCAAAACTGAACACAGTACTCCAACTGTGGACTCACCAGTACCTTGTACAGCTGTAACATAGCATTCCAACTTCTCTACTCGGTACCCTGACTGATGAAGTTCAATTG
This sequence comes from Raja brachyura, assembly GCA_963514005.1. The sequence continues at coordinate 21,931,832 of OY740784.1, read as the reverse complement.
TTCTCAGTTTAGCCTTAAAGAGTTATATAGCATAGAAACAGTCGTTCTGCCAAACTTGTCCATGCTGACTAAAAAGCCCAATTCAAATGTGTCTTAATTGTCCATGTCTGGCTCGTATATCTATGAACCATTTGTATTCATGTATCAGTCCAAATGTCTTTTAAATGTCATTACTGTTTCATATAACCTTAACCCTCTGAAGGAAAAGGTTGCTCCTTGGGTATTTACTGAATCTTTCTGATTAAACCTGTGCCCCCCAGTTCTTGATTCCCTTACCTTTGGGGAAAAGTCTGTTCATTCACCCTATGAACGCCCTTCATGATTTTATGCCGATCACTCCTTGGCCTCCTGCACTCCAAGGAATAAAATCGTAGCCTGCCAACCTCTCCCTATAGATAAAGGCTCAAGTCTTGGCAATATCCTCATAAATCTTTTCTGCACATCTTTCCTGTAGCAAAGTGATCAAAACTGATCATTACACCCCAGGTGCACTTAACCAACATCTTATACAATCACCAACATCTTTAACAAGTTAGTTTATGAAGTTTTGAAAGCAGAAATCTTTTTTGCTCACTACAGTGTAAAAGCAGTTTTCCAGGAAATATGCCCAATCTTACTGCTGACAAAGGTTGACCTAACTGCATTAAGTATTCTTAATGGATGATTTACAACATTTACGCAATACTATCACAATTTTATAAGTAAAATCAGATTGATGATGAATAACATTTGACTGAAAATGTTCTACTTTAGCAGTTTCTTAATAGGCTCTATTCAATGAGAATTTGATTTGTGGTCATCTATTTTCACGCCTTTTACAGACCGCATTAGATGCTTACATTTTGTATTAGGGCCTGGTGTGCTCAAATTACACTGATGCCATAATGAATTTGGTAGTTTTTTAAAAATTATTCTGGAAGTAAAAGATTAAACAAGTTTAAAAAAAAAAATCTATATATTCTAGAACAAATGAACCTATTTCTATTTTTAATTATGTTCACTTGTATAATCAAGGCAATTTACAAAAAAAACACTTTAGTATAAATAATCTGGTATACTCATTCTTCCCTAGTCCAATAGATGTTATCAACCTGGAAAAGAGAAAAGGGAGAGAGAAGGAATTAAAAATGATAAGGTTAGCAGAGATAAATGAGTGGCAGCACAATGATGCACCACTTTATCACACAGAGTATGCGAAGGAGAGAGTGCAATGAGGTGGAAAGAGGAGGAGGATTCCTCCAACTCAGTTACTTGCTACATTTCCGATTTGTCTATTAATTCCAGAGCAGCATTATCTAATGTGCAATGGGCTTGCCGGGACAGTGACCTATTTGCTAATCGCTTTTGTTCTATGGTTATGTCAACCGAGTCTGAAGAAGGGTCTCGACCCGAAACGTCACCCATTCCTTCTCTCCAGAGATGCTGCCTGAGTTACTCCAACATTTTGTGTCTATCTCGGTTCTTCCTGAAGAAGGGAAGAGTTTTACCGGATGCACGATATTGGTGCAATGGTTGTGGGAAGATAAGGGGATTTTATGTAAAGCCAGGAGCACCAAAGGGGATTTTGTCTGTATTACTATTATAGAAGTAAGGGTCAGCTGAGCAAAATATTCAGAATGCTGAGCAAAAGTTTGGTGTAGAACAAACAATCAAAGGTGAGGGAGAGGGGTGATTAAGAGCCTTTTCTTAGCACATCTGATCTTGTCATTTAATTGTTTGCAAGATTGCAGTCGGGCCATGGCTGCATTGCACTGAAGCATTTGTTAACATCCAGTTGTAACAGTGATCACTTCTTCTTACTTGCTGGAACAAATCAGGCACTTCCTCCAGAGGACCTCCAGAATTGTGCCTGAAATGTAGACAGAAAACTTGTCCACTTCCTGGGCTCTATCACAGGCAAGGAGGGGGAGCTGTGTAGGAAGGAACTGCATATTCTGGTTTAAACCGAAGCTAGACACGAAAAGCTCGAGCAACTCAGCAGGACGGGCAGCATCTCTGGAGAGAAGGAATGGGTGACGTTTTGGATCTTGTCCCGAAATGTCACCCATTGTCCTGCAGTGTTACTCCATCTTTTTTGTGCCTATCCAAGGAGGAGGAGCTGATCAGTGTTTGACTTCTATTGGATTTTGCTTATTTTATGTTTATTTATACTGATGAAAAATGAAATTAGTAGACCTCACAGATTCAAAAATGATCAAAGTGCTTTATTTTTCAAAGCTGACTGTTAATATCCTATTTAAATGAGGCATTTTGCTCTCATCATTTGATCCTTTTATCAACCAGCGCAGTCTAATGTCTATATTAGTTAAATTATTTCCTTGCCCCCTCTATTTTCTGATCTGTAATCAGATTTGCATTTTTAGAAGCTTTGGAGGCATAAAATAATAAGTGATTTATTTAGGGTAGATCTCTATGAATTTAGGATTAATGATGTACTTTAATTTCATGTACTTTTTCAGCAATCAAGCATTTGTCAAGCTGCAATGCATCATGGCGTGCTGGACAATGATGGTGGTTGGGTAGATATTACAAGACAAGGAAAGAAGCCTTTCTTTATAAAATCCAACAGAAATGGGATCCAATCATTCGGGTGAGTGTTTTTGTCTTCAGTTGCAGCTTATTTCTAAATCTGTATAAAGAAGTCAACAATTAGGGGTCTACTATGAACTAGTTCATGTGCATCTCCACACTGAGAGATCAAGAACGTTTCTGTAAATCATTGTAATGTTCTCCAGGACATTTCCTCTGCACAGTGGCTACATTTTAACTGCTGAGGCAATCCCAATGAGCAGAATGCTAAACATGAAGGCAGCTCAAGAGAAAGGATAGGAAGTGAGGCTGAAGTCTGAAGAAAGGACAGTGAGATTGAAAGGAGAGTAAAGGAGAAAGGTTGGAAGGAAGTGTTTAAATAAGTGTCTGAGATGAATTTTTTAAAATAATTATTTTATAGTTATTTTACAGTTAAACAATCTGTATTTGATAATGATTTACAAATTTGCATTCATTTTTCCCATTACCAAATATATTTCTTCCTTCATTTCAGTAAATATAGACCTGCCAATTCATTTACAGTCTCTGAAGTACCAGGTGAGTTCTCTAAATGTAGGTTATAAGCATTTTATTCCAGTCACATTTTTATTGTTAACCATTAACAATATGTTAATTGTTCCACAGTCCAAGCTGCTAATTGCCAAACAAGAGCACATCAGATATGCACATTCAAAAAACCAGTTTCACATTGTCCACGGTAAGTGAGATTGGTTGATTCTGTGCTTTGTCCACATTGTAAACAAAGAGGGGCTAGTCTTCAGGTGTGGGATTGTTGAGGTATGAATACAGTCTGGAGTAGTGCTGGGTGCTAGAGTGGGAGCAGGGTAGAGAGGTATACCTCCTTGGTTGACACTAGGGGGATCAATGGTATTTCTGAGTTGCTGTAGTATCAGCACCTTCCTCTTAACTACTGGGTTTCTTGAACATTGGGACACTGGCCTTTAGCATCTAATGTTAACTTGTCTTTTATAAATTCTCTTGACATGTTACATCTTTCCCAAATGGGGTACCTATACACATTGCTATCTGCCACTGAATATGGAGATGCAAAATGTTTTTACAGATGCATTTTTAAATCTACATGCCATTGGCCATCATGTCTGCAATTGTGGAGGCTCGAAATGTTCAGATTTTCTCCATCTTGGTCTTTTAGTCTTCCCCATAGAATAGCAAATAAAGATAGACATCAGGTGGACATATCGCACAGATGAAGAATCTGTATAAGAATGGCAGAAAGTACATTGCTTAGTGTATTGCACATGAATTAGGATAGGAAATGTCTAAAGCCTTTTATTTAATTTAGCCAAACACATCCGCTCGGTCCGCATTAACCAACCTGATCTCCCTGTGGCTCAGCACTTCAACTCCCCCTCCCATTCCGAATCCGACCTTTATGTCCTGGGCCTCCTCCATGGCCAGAGTGAGCACCACCAGAAATTGGAGGAGCAACACCTCATATTCCGCTTGGGCAGTTTGCACCCCAGCGACTTTAACATTGACCTCCAATTTCCAGTAGCCCTTGAGGTCTCCTCCCCTTCTCAGCTCTCCCTCAGCCCTCTGGCTCCTCCTCTTCCTTTCTTCTTTCCAACCCCCCCCCCCCCCCCTCCCCCATGCATCAGTAATGAAGAAGGATTTTGGCCCGAAACTATGCCTATTTCCTTTGCTCCATAGATGCTGCCGCACTTGCTGAGTTTCTCCAGCACGTTTGTCTGCCTTCGATTTTCCAGCATCTGCAGTTCCTTCTTGAGCCTTTTATTTAATGTTTTTCTTTCAATTAAGTACCTTAGTGACAGAGAAAATCAGGTTACATGGTCCATGTTATTGCTGCCGCTTGTGTCTGTTTTATTTGAACTGAAGTGCTGAACCTATGTTTCCCTCCCACTTTTCAGAATGTATTGTCCACCTAATTGTTTGGAGGAAAATCCACATCTGGCTCGGGTAATTGGAACCCGGTTCTACTCTGATGTAAGTAATGGAAATGGATTTTGCTGAATTATTTTATTTTTAGTTTGTGTACAATAGTCTCAATATTGTCAGTAGTGGCTTTGCTGGTGGTGCTCTGACTTCTGCCTTGGATGTTTCCAGATCCAGTCCACGGCGTTGAGTGGAAAAAATAGTGCAATATTGAAGGCATAGCAGAGACACATTTGTATGTGAATACCCCATCTACTTTTTCAGCATGGCATAAAAACACTCCTTGGCATTTTTGAAGAGGAGCAGAGATATTATTCTCAGTGTATTGATTTATTAATCAATCAGAAATTCTGAAATTGTTTACCTGCTTACCATTGCTTATTGTTTGTGGCAGCATGATGTCTGTAAATTGATGACCTTATGATGGTGACTATAGTTGATAAGTGCTTTGTAACTATAAGGCCTCTCGAACGTATCGAAAGGTATGTGAATGGAAGAATATAAATGCAAGGATTTATATTTTGTGTCCTAGTATCCATTTCTGATGCACTAAGTAATGGGTTTGACATCTCAGTTTTCTTTAGAATACTGTAACTGGAATAATTAAAAAATATATATTACTATTGCATATATGATCATAAGAATTGGAGGGCAGTAAAAGATCACCCGGCCCACTCGCGCTTGCTCCAACATTATTCAGATCATTCTAGATCCTAATATAACCTCAACTCTCCCTGAATTAATTCAAGCTTCAAGAATTTCCCATGAAATGAAATATCTTTATCGTCAAGATCTTGTGTTTCTATTAACTCTACTCCAACTCGTATAAACTCCAGCAGACACAAGCCTGCTCTCTCAAACCTCTCCACATAAGTCTGTCTATTCCGAGTATTAGTCTAATAAACTTCTCTGATGTGTTTCCAATATATTAACATCTTCCTTAAGTAAGGAGACCAATGCTGCGCACAATACTCCAGCTATGGTCTCATAATTTTCCTTTATAGTTGTAGCATAGCTCCCTTAGCAATAAATGACAATATTTTGTTATCTCTCTACTTAGTTGCTGAATTTGCCCACTAGCCTTTTCTGAATCACACTCTACAATCGTTTGCCATTTAGATACAGTGTTTTAAAAAAAATCAAATACATTAAATCTAAATTTTCAGATAAGAAATATATTGTGGCAATGAAAGTTTGTGATGCTTTTAACCAAGTTTGTGATGCTTTTAACCAAACCAGTACTTGGTGACACTTGTTCTCGGTCCACCAAGGCCTACTGAATCTCCCGGTTGCGAACCATTTTAACTCATCTTCCCATTCCAATACCGACATTTCTGTCTGGCCTCCTCCAATGCCAGACTGAGGGCACACGCAAACTAGAAGAGCAACACCTCCTGTTTCCTTTGGGTCGCTTACAACCCAATGACTGAACATTATATTCTCCAATTTTAAGAAACTACAAATCCCCTCCCCATCTCTTCTTCCCCCTACACATCACCCTTCCTTCCCCCTCCCCCTCTCTCCCTTGTGTCACACCTGAACTTGTTCCTACTTCTCACCTTCCCGTCTCCTTACATCTCGATTCCTTCCTCTAGCTTCAGAATTAGCAACTCTTCAATCCTTTTTGCTCACACCTTCTGTCCTTTCATCCCTAGCCTTTGTCCAACTGTCTGCCTTTCAACCTCCCCCCCCCCCCAACCCCCCCCTCATCTCACCTGTATCAACCGGTTACCTGCCAGGCTTTGTCCTACCCCTCCTGTCATCCAGCTTTCTTAACCCCCACCCTGCTTTTTTACCCCGGCCTGAAGAAGGGTCCTGACCCAAAACGTCACCTATCCAATTTCTCCAGAGATGTTGCTGACAAGCTCAGTTACTTCAGTCTTCGTGTTTTTTTCAGTTAAAAGTAGAACTGACAACAGTATTACAACATAGCATAAAAGTTTCCTTCGAGCTTTCTGAATGCAGTCCCTACTGGCAAAACATGATGATTGAGTTTGGCTTCAGTTTTCTCACGCAGCTTTGTAACAAACCAGTAAAGTGTTATATATATTTTAAAAAACTGATCTGATGACGTCATAGTGAGCGCAAAAACCCAGATCAGATAATTTGAAACCAAATCTGTTACCTTTCTGCCATATGCATTTTTTAAAATTGTGTTCAAATAGCGTGGAGAGATGGAAAATAATCAGGGGGATAAAAAGCAAAGAAGGATAAAAAGGATTGTAAGGGATTGGAAATTGCTACATACATACATACCAGGCTTTTGTTCATTTACACCCAGAATAAAGTTGGCAGTTTTGGACACCATAATTTAAAGATGTGAGATCTTGGAGTGAGTGCAATAAGGATGTACTATAAAGACCACTGTATTTTGTTTTATAAGGTAAAGTTGCACACAGTGTTGTACTTCCAGAAATGCAAAGGATTATTTGATGCTTTGCATGAAGATATTTAAACAATAGTGGGGGGGGGGGGGGGGGGGGGACAAGGAAAGAGCGTTCACGTCGCGGCCCTGTTTCCACCAATCTTTCCACCACTTTGCACAAGAAGCACAAAAAGCACAAGACAGACACCATTGTATGCGGATGCCGAGAAGTGTGTTCAGCTCTGGCTGAACAACTTCTAATCTTGTGATATGGACTCGATAAGTAGAGCATTTTTTAAGCCCCTGTCCCACTTAGGAGACCTAAACAGCAACCTCTGGTGACCTTGCTCGCCACCCAAAAAAAAAATCAAGGTCGAAGTGACCTGCAACCTCCTACCACCTCCCACGCATATGTTGAAAACCTTCCTCGACTATGAAGAAAACCGGCTTTGACTAGACCTGCGACAAAAAAATTATCGATTTTTAAAACGGCAAACTATTTTTAGTCTAGGCTGGTTTTAAACATGATGAAAAAATAGCAGCAACCTAGATGATGCCTCGACCACGTGGAAACCACTTTCGACCATTAGGGAGAGTGACCAAAATCTCCGGTGACCTCATGGAAACCTTGGGTGGCGGGCAAGGTCACCAGAGGTTGCTGTTTAGGTCTCCTCAGTGGGACAGGGGCTTTAAGTAGGAACTAGTGGAGTGGAAATATTAACTATTATCTTGGATAATGGTCTATTGTTTGAAAGTTGGGGAAAAGTCTTTCAGAGGAAGATGAGTAAAGCCTCTCCTCCCAAACGATGATAGAGATTAAGAACCTTTCTCCGAATAATAGTTGAATTAAATGTTTACATTTTACGTGAGGTTTATGGAATTTTGTAAATTGGGTATATTTGCTGAGAAATTGAATTGCAAAGTGCTTATGTTTTATGTGCTAAATGTGAGTCCAGCCTTGTAGATCATCCTTGCAAACATTTTGCTGGGGAACTTTCCTGATCATAAAATGGTAACTGTGCCTGATTGTTAATAGTATCACTGGTCACACACCAATGTTACTGCCCATACCACCACACATGGGAGCCAAAGTTCCACACTGAGTGTTGTGGAGCATTCTCTGTAGAACCAGGAGCATTTGGACTGGTATTCTTCCTTTTACTGCTCTATAAAGGAACAGTCTATAAACATTGGGAGACTTAAATGGCAGCTTCAAAACGTACTCCTCAGATATATTAAAATTTCATTGGACTTGGGATAGCCTTAGATTCTGAATGATTTCTGTTCTTGGCCTAATTGGGGGGTGGAGGGGTCTAAATGTTTTATTCTCACTTCTGCGTACCTGGTTTTATCTGACCAAGAGTCACAAATTTCTAGCTCTACCCTGCGGGGAGCTTCTAGGCAAAATAGTGCTGTGATTTTTGGAATGATCCATGTTATAATTTGGAAAAAAGTGCTTTGATGCAAGATTTTCATACAGTATATTCTAGGAAAGATGCCACCACTGGAACCAGCTATGGCTTGTGTTTGAGCTACAAACCCTTCCAGAGAAATTGGAGTCAAAAAACAAACTGATATTTATTTATTATTAGTTTTTGTTTGCCAAAATTCTGTGGAAAATGTTACAGTAGAGGTACAAAGAACAACAGTCCTACAGTGATGCCATCCTTTCCAGAACTAATTTAATGAGGGAAAGTAAGTCATATATCCATGGGTGGTAAAACTATGTCATGTTAAGAGTGGCAGGTCCACATTACCTCAGCTTGGGTAAAATAAAAATTTACTACTATAATAACACATTTCTTACCTTTAATGCACTGTGCAAAATTTGCCTAATTTGCAATATATTATGCTCCTTAAAATTGATTCTCAATTTACATTTGTGCCTGATGTGTAATAGACCTCACTTATTTCATACACAGTTATATAACTCTGTAATGTTTCTCTTCTAAATAGTTGAGCAAATCCAACACATGCCTACACACCAATACAATACCGCAGTAATAAAGGTAGACTTTTAAAGCTTTTAAACTCAACATTTCATCCTTTTTATTGAGTGATTTTTGTTATAGTAAGCATTCCAATATTTTATTTGAGGTGCACAATCTTTTATCACCAGAATTACAGACATAAACAACACTTTATAGTTTGGAATCACAAACTCCTTGAAACACTGGCAGTCAATGAAAATATTATTTAAGCAAATTTGCCATAAACCATCATTTTGATTTTATTTACGAATGTAGTATGCAGGATATGCATTTAAATGGTGTTGGTGATTCCTATTTCATAATTTGTATTATAATGTGTGTGGATATAAATATATATATATATAATGTATTTGAGCTGCTTACCATGGTGGTTTATTTGTTCATTTAATTGTGAATTATTATTGCGCTACTCAGCAAATTGGGTACCATAGCAGCATGCATATACAGAAAATTATAGAACAGTAGTTTATGCGGCTCATCATAGAATTCTGATGTAATGCTTGCACTTCCTTGGGCTGCCACAATTCATTCAAAACATTATGTAAACCAACCAGAGTAAAGCTGTCTTTTAGTGCAAGAAATTAAGTTGAATGGCGGGAGCTATGTTGCCAGTTGAGTGAGATGTAAATTGTGCAATCTCTGCACAGATTACTGAGCAGGAGCTGATATGAATTATCTAGTAATCCTTGGTCACAAATAGGGGCCGACTTTAGTTGGGGCTCTACATAGTAAAGAGAACAGAGGGGATGAAGAGCAAGGAAAGCTCGCAGCAAAGTGAGAGTGGTTTGGACGGGACGGCTCCTGCTACTAGACACTTGAAGAAACACACGTTGTGCGGGCAACAGTGAGCTCTGACACTCTGACACTTCAAGGAGGTGGTGACTGAGGGCTGCCGCTTGCCGCGTGCCGTTGCAACCACAGCGCCACATTGGCTGGAAAGAGCCATGGCTCTACATTTTTCCAGTTTAGGTTTGTGTTCTCTTTCAGTAAAGAGCACAAGGCAGTGTAATCTCAAACATCACAGACATTGCAGGCTCCTAATGATGTAAGGGGATTGATCACAACCGTATTGACTTGAAGGCACCATTGCACACTATAGAACTCTGAAGTTTCCCTGTCAATATGATCATTCTGACAGTGCATACTGAAAATTACAACCTAGTGCATCCTTATAGCGTCTTTCATGTCACATTCATGTTATGTATCACTAGATTTCAGTTATCCTGCCAAACCATTGGGGAGGTTGCTGGGTGACATGGTTTAACCACTGTGCAATTGGCCATTAACTGCAGTCGGGTTGTGTGAAAAAAAGCAGTGTTCCTTTAATATCAGCCATGTAACCACCCATGGCATCACGTTGTTTTCGGGGTGGAGAATGCCCTGCAGGCACATTTCTGCACCAGAGAGGCTTATTCACTTTATAATGGTTTGTTGCTCTCGACCCATAACTGCAGTTTCATAATTATAGGCTGAGAGGTCAGCCTATCTGACCTCTCCCTACAGCTCAAGCTCTGGTAACATCCTGGTGAATCTCAATTGAACTCTTTTCAAGGTAATGACATTCTATAGCTAGGGTACACAAAAGGCTGGAGAAACTCAGCGGGTGCAGCAGCATCTAAGGAGCGAAGGAGATAGGCGATGTTTCGGGTCGAGACCCTTCTTCCTACACAAAAGGCTGGAGAAACTCAGCGGGTGCAGCAGCATCTAAGGAGCGAAGGAGATAGGCGACGTTTCGGGTCGAGACCCTTCTTCCTTCATTCTATAGCTAGGTGACTCTGTGTGGTCTTACTACTGCATTATACGAGGCCATTTACAGGAGGCCATTACAGGAGTTTACCATTGACTGGAAACGTACTTGGACTAGACATATCATATGTGTGAATATAAGAGTATATGAGAGATTATTCCCAGCAAAATCTGAATCCTTAGTCCCTCAGGCCTTTCTATCAGCTCCCAGGAATGTTAGCTGATGATTGAATACCCCTCACTTACTTGGATGCATGCCCCTTCAACACAATTCAAAGCTATACTCCATCTAGGAATAAACAATCTTCTTAACTGACACCATTTTATCTATTATTCTGACCAGACTCTGCTGTGAAACCTGTGTAAGAATGGTGAAGTGTGTACTATCTACAAAATATACTGTAGCAACTTGCAGAGCACTCCTGCCTTTCACACATATTAGGTCTGGGCTAAGAGCACCTCCAACTCACAACCTCTTCTGCCATGGAATTACGTAGCCCACTGCACCTACCTGGTCACAGGGATAATGAGCTGAAATGCTCTACCATATAGCATCGCAGTGGGTTAAGAAGGCAGCTCCTCACCACCTCCGAATGGAAATTAGGGATGATCATTATTTCTGAAGTGTTAGCATCTCAAAAATAAACACGAAGAAACACATATTCATTCTTCCACAGTTCCAATGCCTTGATCACTGTTCATCTCTGTATCCACTTAATAATAATTAGTTAATACAGGCCAAACCAAATCAGCATTCTGAACTAGATTATGCATACAAAATAGATGAATAACATATAAATGCAAAATACTCTTCCTCATCATGCCTGTAGCCTGTGAACTCTGCTCCGGAAATGCGTGTTAAGGGCCTGTCCCACTTTCCTGAGTTATTCACGAATCCTCCTGAGTTTTCAAACTCACAAAATATTCATAACGAGTCCGTGGATATATCGTAGTGGCTCGTTATACCAGCCGTAGGTATTCGGGGCTATTTATTTTTACTCAAGGACATTTTTTCATCATGCTGAAAAAACGTCCCGACTTGCCTGATGCCCCGAGTACCTACGGCTGGCATAATGAGCCGCTACGATATATCCACGGACTCCTACGGCCTCCTACGGGCCCGTAACGAACATTCTGCGAGTTTGAAAACATGGGAGATTTTGTGAATAACTCGGGGAAAGTGGAACAGGCCCTTAAGTGTCAGCTTATCTTCTGCGATCTTCGCCCCAACGTTGGCCCGAGTGTGGCAGCACCTACAGCAATGATACTCCACATCGTTCTTATCTCTGCCAATGCTTGTACCACCACCCCAGGTTTGCTGCTGCTGATGGTGCCAGATTTGTGGCCAGCTTTGGGCCTGAGGGAGGTTTGATGATGTGTCTGTGTGATGTGCCTGACACAGTTGACAAGCTAGCAGTGTGTGGAAGATGGGATGTGGGTTTGTGGCTCAAATTAGAGCCAAGTGTGATCATTTAACAAAAAAAAGGGTTTTTAATAAACGGAGCACCATGTGAGGCTGATACTGGAACTGAAGGCTTCACTGTATTAACATTAAACGTGTATACCAGTCTTGGCTGTGTGTAAGCTGTCTAAGGTAAAAGTGGAATTAAGTTCTACAATGTTAAAATTTGAAGACTAACTTTATCATATTTAAGCATTTTATTATTGCACTATGCCCAGTGTTTATCCTTGAATGACGAGTTGTTCCTCCTGCCCCTACTAAAATTCTTCCATGCTATTTCTTGAATGGCCACTATCTGCGTCTTGCTAATCTAAGATGAAGCCATGGGTTTCTTTATTGTATTATAGCAGAAGCATAAAATACCAGCCCTTGATACAAGGGGAAATTAATCCAGAAAATTCTGACTGCTCCTTTGTTTATAACCACCTTTTAGGGTGAACTTCAGTCTTTCATTTTAAAAGCACAGTCACTTTTAACTTTAGTAAAGTGCAGAAAGCTTGTGCTTTGTACTAAAATGAAATGCATAGGTTAGGATTCACAAGATCTTATTTGTCAATGATATGAGTTGATATTTTTGCTGAAAACATTGTGTCAGACATTCTTCAAGAGCATAAGCATTTGTAGGCGTGCAGTAAGCCTCTTGATTTCCATTCAAGAAACAGCTTATTGTGTAATAATTTAATGATTGTTATTAAACACAACACATTTTTGCACAAAGATTTTATTGATGAGATCTCTTGTACCTATATACAAAAATAGCTCAAATTGGATGTTCACTGAATGAATGATTATTATTGGCACATGTACCTATGTACAATGAAATTCTTTGTTTTGCATACAACACACAGTTATGCAAAGAGTCACCATCTTTTGGCGACCTACAAAGTTACAAAAGTATTCTCTTTGTTCACTGTAAAAGTCCTTTGAGAAATGAATTCAACCAGCTTTCAATGTCCCAGGTACAATGCTGAGTAGAATTGATGATTTGGAAATCTCATTCATCAGAGCGTGGCTGGTTTAAGAATTGAATGAATATTACACAGTTGCAAGAGGGTGAAAAACAGGAAAAACCAGTAATGAAAAATAGAAATAGGAAGCTCTGCCAATGGAGAAAACAGGTTGTCAGGATTCGCCTGAATGGCGATTTAAGATACCAAATGCAGGCAACAGTTCCATTATAACATTAATTTTACTTGTTTAACATAATTTTAATCTTGTTGATTATTATTTGGGGTGGTGATTGTTATTACGGGTGAAGTTCTATTGAGACATAATTTATTTCTAATATTGATTTTTTATTAATTTTTAATTTTCCCACAGAGATCCAGTATTTGCAGAGCAGCAGTACATGCCGGGGTCATTCGCAATTATGATGGAGGTTACCTTGATATAATGCCAGTTGAGAACAAGCAGCGTTATTTTGGCTCGTACCAGAATGGAATATTCTCCGAAAGGTTAGAACAATAATCTAAAGCAGCAGACTTATTCAGATGCCAAAGTTAAATTTTGAAACAGCAAAGCTTATTGAACCGTTATTTGGTATGTGAAACAAACCGGCTGAAACAGTCTGTCCCATCCCAATGTTAGCAAAGCAATTAATGAATTCAGTGAAGGGTATGGTATGCAGAACTGCCTGGTTCCAGTAAGCTGATAAAACATATCCCCTTAAAAGCTGCTTACTATTCCATCACAACAAATATTGTTTTTATAACTCTTGTTTACAAAATGTCTGGACCTCATAGACAAACAGCAAATAGTTCAGATGAATTTGGGGATTTATTAATAATAATAATAATAATAATAATAATAAAGATCCTGAGTATTAATGTTGGCCTGGTCCAGAATTTATCTAAATCTGCAGTTTATATTCTGATAAGAATTCCAAGACCTGCTGCACATAAAGCTATGCCGCATATTGTTCAAGGACCTTAAACTCCTATGATCATTCTAAGTATGTGTTGATAATAATTAATTATGACAGATGAAATATAAATTGCTCTATCTACAAAAAATATTCAAGAAAGGATTAAATTGTTAATATCATTGTAGATGTCCCTGGGCATCTACGTTGTTGTGACAGTGAAGAGATACTTATTGAGAGGTTCTATCCAGTACAGTAGAAGTTTCTTGATGGGGAGGGTGAAAGATCACTGACAGCACCATAAATACCCTCATTCTGATCAGTGTTTTTAAATCTTCCTTTCACCATACCTGGCTGAGGTAGCTCATTTTGAAGTAACTCCCTTTTACATAAATATCAGTTTTGGTTATAAACAGCAGTGAACAGAATGTATTTTCAGGCTCTGCCCAAACCCTCAAAGCAGCAGAAACTGAGTCTTTCTCCATCAGTCACCATGATGAACTGCTGTCAACTATCTTCATTCTATACCACAAATGCCACGTTCAGACTTTTTATTTAGGACTAGCTCCAGGAAATGACAAGGGATGTGAATTCCCTCTGTGCAATGCACCATATGTACAATATTTTAGACACATTAGTTAAAAGCATTTTTTAAAAATATTTTTTAATTAAAAAAGTCAACCTCTTTAAGCAGCCAAAAACAAGATTATTCACAACTAAGAATAGGATGTTGTTTATTTGAAATCGATTATTGAAAGAGAGTATGTCCTAATATTTAAATTCATTTTTCCTTTTTAGCCTGAAAAATCCACCTGGAGCCAAAGCATTCAGAATATTTGCAATCATTTGATTCTGGTCAAAAGTAACCACGTTTAAGGCAGGACTTGGAAGAAGCAAAGGAAAGTGTTTCAACTATTTCCTGTGGGGTTTTTTTTTCCGCTGTGTTAGGATATTTTCAGAAAGAGTTCTATCCATTGCAAACCAAAAAAATCTGTACCATGTCATGAAAAAGAGTAATGCAGAAGGGTAAAATCGCATACACCATAATTACATTAATAATGGAACTGCCCCATAAGCAAAATAAATTTACAATTGTAAAACTGCAATTCTAACAGAATGCTGCTAACTCAATGACACAACCAAAAAAAATGAACACCAAGTTTCAGACTGAAAACCATGATTAGGTTGAACTAATCTAATGCCTTGAGAATCTGGCAGTTATTCCTGCAGGCCAGGAAATAAATTGGTGATAATAATGTATTATTGGTAGAGTGATCAGCTTGTACAATCCATGTGGGAGATATTGTAACTCATATTTTGGCTGAATATATAGCAGAGAAATTCTTACATCTTATCTCTCCCAGAAGTAGAAGCCGGTAGCTTCTAAATATTAGAGTGTCAACTGATGTGAGCCTTGAATAGGCAACGATGTCCTAATATTTGTTTGGGCTCGTAATCATTTTATTATCAATTGAACAGCTCTTGTCCCTTGAATGCCCTGTCCAGTTGACTTTGGGTCTTCCGTTGCATAACTAGTAGTATACCTGTTGAAGCAAGTGGATACAAAGTTTTTCTTGTGTATTATTGATCATTGAAAGGTCAAGTTTGCCTCATTTTCTCCCCCCCCCCTTCATTTTGCCACACACTCCTTCTAGATGACTATCTGCAAGTTGTCTCAGTGTAGAAACAGCTGATTTTTTTTTGAGCTGCATTTTAATAATTGATTAGCTGCATGGATAAGGCTCGAGGCCCCCTTTTTGAACAGGCCTCAGCAGTGCCTGAGGGGTTGTGTTCATGTTGTGACTTTATTTCACAACAGTCTCTAGCACAACTCCAATTACTTCCCTAAATGACAAAGTAGAATGTATAAATCATGCTTTCACAGACAGTTTTAAAGTAATTGAATCAATTCTCAAGTTAAAACATCATACTGTGGGGAAGGGTCTCAACCCAAAACATCACCCTTCCTTCTCTCCAGAGATGCTGCCTGTCCCGCTGAGTTACTCCAGCATTTTGTGGCTATCTTTGGTGTAAACCAGCATCTGCAGTTCCTTCCTACACATACTGTGTGCATAGATGGGATACAACACAGATTATGAAGTGTGCCTTTGGAAAATAAGGTAGCAGATTTACATCCTGTTATTTGGTGTGAAACACGGTATAAAGATGTTTGATTCTATTTTTTAAAAACTATATTGCCTGCAGGTCACAAGCTGTTGAAATTTATTTATGTTATTATCATGATAAAATTGCCATTTGTACTTGTATCTTTTAAACGTTTTATGAAATCTGCCTTTCAAACAAAACTGTCTGCCTTATGTATCTTTACTACCTCAGATACTTATTTGTAGTGTACGTGCTTAAACAGATGTTTTATTTAGTCAAATCTGCAAGTTTATTTTCTCATTTTTGAATTAGAGACCCTGTAAACAGTAAATATTGCACTGCTGTTATTTAATCTATTTTCCATTATGTGTACATGGAAAAGCATAGGGCGGCATGGTGGTGCAGCGGTAGAGTTGCTACCTTACAGCGCCAGAGACCCAGGTTTAATCCTGACTAAGGGTACTTGTCTGTACAGAGTTGGTACGTTCTCTCCGTGACCTGCATGAGTTTTCTCCGAGGTCTTCGATTTCCCCCCACGCTCCAAAGACACATAGGTTTATATGTTATTTGGCTTGGTATAAATATAAATTGTCCCTAGTGTGTGTGGGATATTGTTAATGTTCGGGGATCGCTGGTCGGTGCGGACTCGTGGTATGAAGGGCCTGTTTCCGCACTGTATCTATAAACTAAACATAAATTAAAAAGAGGATTTTATTTCCATTCCAAACAGTTCTCTGTGCCTATCCATATATTTTCAAAACTAAAATGAATAAAAGTTTTTAAATTATTTTAAACAGGCTATTGTAATGTATGAAAACTGCAATTTAAAAATACCTCTTTAAACATTTCTGATTTTAAATTATTTGGTGAGATTCAAAAAGGAATGGATTATGTGCCCAGGTACCACCATGTCATTACGTAATTGTTGGATAGCAGTCTTTCTACATCAATAGAGTGTGAAAGGTTGTGTCTGGCATCTTTTCTACATCAATAGAGTGTGAAAGGTTGTGTTAAATATTCAGATATGCGTGTTGATCTGATGTTGGAACATTTAAAATGATATGTTAATATGCCTACTAGTGCTTTACTCTGACTTATAATAGCTGGTCTGAAAACTGATAAGCAGTTGTATCTGAATCTTGTACCCGATTTGTTAACAATTTTTATTAAAGTTATGAATTTTACAGCAGTTTGGGATTATTGAAAATATTTAGTGGAGTATTTGTACTGTTCTAATAATAAATCAATTATTGAGGCAAAAGTTGTTTTTAATTTCTACGGTTCTGCCATCAAGAAAAATGTGGTTGATTTAATCTGCCACTGCCTCACAGCACCAGGCAGGTGAATGGTAACTTTATTTAGAGAACGGATGCACCACAGGAAGCGACCGAGTGACCTAGGAACATTTATAAAAGCAATGAGGTGATTGGGACCATATTACAAATCTAATAGGTGGGTCAAAATCCCATCTCTGTGGTTCATAGCTGAGTGAAACTATGCAGAGACTGACTGACTAAATGGATGCACAACATGAACAGACTTGGAGTTGCAGGCAACCTAAACGTCTGTCTCTTTTTGACACTGCATACTGAGTGCGGAAACGTATTCATCTGGATGGCATCATAGCAATTGATTTAATTACTACCATTACCGGCAACCTAAACGTAGGGATCTGAATGCTGAAGTACATATTGAAAGCTGCAATACTTAGCATGTAAAATAACATCTGTGGTTTGCTTTAAAGTTGCAATCAATAATCTTGCATCAGGATTAGTTCATTTTTCCACAGATGATGCCTGATCTGCTAAAAAATCAGATCACATTGTTTTTCAACATTTTGCTTTTGAGATTTGAATGATATTGTACCTGGTAAGATGTCCTTAGAAATTCAATGACTGAGAAATTCCAAAAGCTTAGCTGCTATTACTTGAATGTTGCACTATAGTTCAGTTTAGTTTAGAGCTCCAGCGCGGAACAGGGCCTTAGGCCCAGCGGGTCCGTGCTGACCAGCGATCCCCACACATTAGTACTATCTTACACACAATAGGGACAACTTCCAATTATATCACGCCAATTAACCAACAAACATGTATGTATTTGGAGTGTGGGAGGAAACCGGAGCTCCTGGAGAAAACTCACGCAGGTCGCGGGGAGAATGTACAATCTCCATACAGACAGCACCCGTAGTCAGGATTGAACCCGGGTCTCGAGGGCTGTAAGGCAGCAACTCAACCACTGAGCCACCGTGCCACTCTCCATGGGTCTAAAGATGGGCATGGAGTGTCGGGGTAAGGAGGAAGCACTGGTGGTTGGAGCCTGGGATAGATGTAGGGTTGGTAGGGGACTGGGTGTGGGATGTGTTGGTGGATCCCCTTTGAGTCTGAGAAAGGTACCATTAAGGGCCAAATGAAGGATAAATTAATGATGAGACTTATGGATCTGTAAGATCCCTGTTATGAATTGCAAAGAGCTAGTTATTATCAGTGTTATTACCCAATATTGGATGGACCGAGGAGCAAATTTTATATATATGAAGAAACATTTGCTGCCCTCTTGTATATTATTGGTAAGCTTACCTTCATATTTCATCTTTCATTTGGATAGAGTAGTGAAGGTTGTTTTGGACACATTTGTTGTATTTGTTTGGCTGAGGAGCCAGTAGTGCGAAACCATCATCTACGGGATGATGTCTGAATGCTTCAACGTCAGAATCCCACCTAAACATCGGCTGAAAGCTCTGACAGTTACATTTAATGTTCACACTCGTAGCCATAATGGAACATTCCAGCAAGAAGTCAATGTTTTGCAGAGCAAAAAAGGGACAAAAATATTGTTGTGACTGAGAGAAATAAACTATCATGTGAACTAAGTCATGTTAATCATTTCAAACACCTCAAGCAACATAAAATTTTATGTAATTTGAATTAGTTTATAAAGCAGGTTATGTGCAATCTATTCCCCTCATGATTTCATACACCTCTATAAGATCGCCCATCAGTCCCTTGCGCTCCAAGGAATTAAGTCCTAGCCACCCCTAGTTTGTATGTACAGAAGTAGAGTTTAACCAAATTTTCAGCCAATGTGAAACCACTTTAGTGCAACCGAACTGAAACCATGCAAATGTATAGGGCTTAAAGCATTTTACAAACCACACCCACTATAAAATACTTAGAAAATGTTATGCCTAGTGACAAAAGGTCAAAATCGATTTTATTGGTATTAAAACAATATACTGGTTAGCAAGCTATCTGATTTTCTGATTATTTTCAGGCAAATAGGTTGCAATTTACTTAAATTAATATTTATTCGTATAAGAGAAATTAAACTGACAATATATTTATGATATTTTAATTTAATCATGGATACTCACCCCAATGTTTCATCAGCATTTTATATAATATTTCACAAACACAGGATTCAGGGAAGCTAGCTAACTAGATACAGAACTGGCTTCATAGAAGGAAGCAGAGGATGGTGGTGGAAGATGGCTTATCAGACTGGACGCCTGCGATTAGTGGTGTGCCTCAGGGATCAGTGTTGGGTACGTTGCTGTTTGTCATCTATTTCAACAATTAGGAAGAGAATGTACAAGGCAAGATTAGTAAATTTTCAGATGACACTAAAATGGGTGATATCAGACAGTGAAGATGGGTATCAAGAATTACAATGGGATCTTGATCAGTTGAGCAAATGGGTAGAGGAATGGCTAATGGAGTTGAATTGAGATAAGTGTGAGGCGTCGCATTTAGGGGGCATCAAACCGCAGCAGGGCCTTCAAAGTGAGCCCTGGGGAGCATTGCATCGCAGAGTTGTGAAGTCGGCGTTTGATGCCGGGTTGAACAGTGACCTCACCGACACTCGCAGTAGGATGAACTCACATGACTTAGAGTCCAACAGCGTGGCAATAGGCTCTTCAGCCCAACTTGCCCACACCAGCCAACATGCCCCAGCTGCACTAGTCCCAGCTAGTGTATTCTATTTACAGTGGTAAGAAAGTTCAGAACCGCATGGGGGCGCTGTCCCTCACAATCAGAGCACATGTGCAATGACACTGGCAATCTCGGGATTGTCCCAGCAGCTTAGCTCTGGTCTTCCAAGGAGGAGGTGTGGTGATCTCAAGCGTCTTCCTGCACTTCATCCTTGCCTCGAGATGAGGTGCTGACAGTACAGTTTTCTTCCAGGCAGTTCAGCTTCAGGCTTGAAGAGGTGTCACTGATAGTCTCTGGATGATCCTGGTGGCCAGTCTTTGCCTCTGTGTGAGCACAGTGCCTAATTGTCAGTGGGCAGGAAGAGGTTTCCGTTGGGATGCTTTTCCACTTGTAATATGGGATTCAATGGAGGAGGGAAATTGTATTTGTGTGACAGAAAAATCACTATACGGATGGTTTACTAGGGTGCAACTCCTCAGAAGTGCCGTAGAACGCATTTTATCGGGAAGCATTACAGCATGTTTTGGGAACAGTTCCATCCAAGACCGCAAGAAATTGTAGAGAATTGGGGACACAATCCAGACCATCAAACAAACCAACCTCCATTTCATTGACTCCATTTACACCTCACGCTTCCTTGGCAAGGGCACCAGCATAATCAAGGACAAGTTGCACCCTGGCCACTCCCTCTTCTGCCCTCCCCCATCGGGCAAAAGGTCTAGAAGTGTGAAAACGCACACCTCCAGATTCAGGGACAGTACCTTCCCAGTTGTAATCAGGCAACTGAACCATCCGACCAACAACTAGAGAGCAGTCCTGAGCTAATATTGACCTTAAATAGACACAAAAAGCTGGAGTAGCTCAGCAGGACAGTCAGTTTTTTCTGGTGGGAAGGAATGAGTGACATTTCTGGTCGAGACTCTTCTTCAGACTGAGAGTTATTCCCTTTATCGTGTATCTGTACACTGTGGATGGATCAATTGTAATCATGTATTGTCTTTCCGCTGCCTGGTTAGCATGCAACAAAAGCTTTTCACTGGATCTCGGTACACGTGACAATACACTAAACTAAACTAAACCCTAATGCTGGGGTACTTCTTAAATGATGAGAAGTTAGAACATTTGGTGTGCAGGGGGTTTTTGTGCTGGTTTACAGGAAGAAAACATGAGGTTCTGCAATCAACCACAGAAAACGTATACTCCGCTGGCCTTTATTGAAATGTGGCTGGAGGAAATCTTGCAAATAAGGATCTCTGTTGCTCATGAAGAATAGACTTATTCTGGAGTCAGCTCTGTATTTATTCACTGCATTGATCCCTGGGCTGAGAGCCACATCCTTTGAAGATAAATGAAGCAAATTAATTTTCTGTTTACTTTTTAGGATGTGAGTATTTCTGGCAAGGCTAACAATTATTGCTCATCCCTTACAATCACAATCAATCACAATCATAATCACAATAATACTTTATTAGCCTAGTTGAAACATATGAGGAATTTTATTTGCCAAGTCAGTCATACAAATAAAAAGCAACGAAACACACAAAACACATTTTAACATAAACATCCATCACAGTGACTCCTCCACATTCTTCTCTGTGATGGAAGGTGAAAAAAAGTTGAATCTTTTCCCTTTGTTCTCCCCCGGTCAGGGGCCTCAAGCCCTCCGTTGACGGGATGATCATGACTCCTGTAGTCGGCGGCAGGCCCTCTGCGTCGAGGCGATCTTCTCCTACATCGGGGGGATGTCAGCTCCCCCTCACTGGACGATCGAACCTCACGCGGGGCTGGTCAAACCTTCCGCAACATTGGAGCTCCCGACATCCACAGCCTCTCCCGAGACTGTGGGCTCCCGATGTAAAGTCCGCCGGCCGCGGTTGGATCGATCGCAGGCAAGGGATCGACTCCGATGTAAGTCCATGCCCCGCGGTGGAGCCCAAGGTCAGTCCTAGGAGGCCTCCAGCTCCATCAATGGTAGGCCACAGAGCGACCGGAGAATGCGATCCAAAAATTAATTGCGTCTCCGGCAAGGCAAGAAACCGAAAAAAAGCTCCCCCTCCCCCCCGCTTCCTCCCCCCACATATAACAAACATTTACACAAACTTTAACACACATTAAAAATTGAAAAAAATATGAAAAAAAATACTGTTAGCGGGACTGCCAATCGTATGGTGCCCCCTACTGTCCTTGAACTGGTGCTGTTATTCACTATATCTTTAGTTTGGCCAGTACTCACTGAATTTTACTTTGGAGTCACATGAGTGATTCCGTGAAGAACCCCCTCTAGGCCGCATGCGCGTCAGCACCAGACTGGCAGGATAGAGCTCCTGCCAGCGGTAAGTTAAACCTAGAGGTAAGTTTGTTTTTACTTACCAGGTTTTTTCAGGCAGGAGCCTCTCTTCACAGACGTTTTCCTGCCAGTTTCGCAGCCCGACGAGTGTACCGGTTATGGACTGAGGGGAAACCCAGTCCGACTGCGGAAGCGGATAACCGTAAAAAATATCGGGTTGTGAGATAAGGAGCCGCTAACAAGGCAGTCAGCGGCTCCCAGCCTGTGGGGATGCCTTGGAATGGCAAGAAATTCAAGCCAGAGTCGCTGACAGTGCAGTCAGCGGCTCCCAGCCTGTGGGGATGCCGTTGGAATGGCAAGGAAGTAATGCTAGAGTCATTGACAGTGGTGTCAGTGGCTCACAGACATTGGTCCCCAGGCAAGGAATAAAATGGGACTCATTCAGCCCTATTTGGACTCAGGTAAGTCGGGCTGCAAAGGGTTTCTTTTAATAATAACATTGATGTATGTTATAGTGTTTTTCTTAAGATCAAAAGCTAAAGGCAAAGTTAAAGTTATAAAAAGTTATTGTTATATGTCTCTGACAATGTAATCCTTGTTGTTTAGCACAAGTTGCTGTGAATTGTTTTAACCATTCACAGGTAAAGTTGTACAATAAAAATGTTGATTTATTGAGCTTACACTGCAATAGCGCGGGCCTATGGGACAGGCCGCGCCAGCAGTGCCTGGGATAGGGCTGCTTCGTGTGTAATAGTGCGGGCCTATGTGATAGGCCGCGCCAGCAGCGCCTGACAGGGCTACTTCATGTATGAAAGTGCCGGCGTACGGGAGAGCCGTGCCAGCAGTGCCTGATACAGGGCTTTTCATTTGTGACATTACCGGCCTACGAGAGAGCCGTGCTAGCAGCACCTGGTACAGGGCTGGTTGAAGTCAAAAAGCACCGGCCTTTACGAAAGGCAGCGCCAGCAACGCTTGCAACAGGGTTGCTCAAGTTCACACATAATCTGCTATGCCCACAGAGCCGGGAGATAATTCTCCACCGGGGCTCGATAACAAGGCCCACGGAGTCGGGGGATGATTCCTCACTGGGGCTGGATAGTGCGTTTGAAACGACTATCCCAAATACAGCAACTGTTGTATACAGTGCTACAGAAGGGCACGCGCCAACAGGAGGAGTGTCAGCGCCATCATGCACAAAAAAGGCGCCAGCAGTATCTAGTAGAGAACTGTTTGATAGTACCTTCATAGATAAGGATTAGTTCGGACATCGACTCTGATGGTAGGGTGAGACAGAAATCCCCCCTCCGCAGGCTGCACCAGCAGCTCCAGTTACAGAGCTGCTACACGTCTCCCTCTTGGAGGCAGAGACCAAGATGGGTCAGTATCCTGTTGACACTGAGTCTCAGGGTATGGCCATGGGGCATACCCCAAGGGATGAAGGGCACGTGTCAGAGGCACTTTTTCCTGACAACAAAGTTGCCATCCCAGCAGAATATTCTATTTGGGTTAAGTCCAATGGGTTCTTATCAGTATTGGTATCCTGCGGCAGCGCCTGTTTAGGGCTGCCTACGAATCGCCCTCTCTGAGGAGGGATGAGCAAAAGGTCAAGATATAATGGACTCCAGGCTCTAAAGAAGTCAATAGAACATACTAAAGCACATATGTGCCGGCAGTGAACAGCGCCAACAGGGGGATGTGAGAGCCAGCCGCTGAATCTGTTATTCAGGTCGGCCTATTCAACAGGGGAAGAAAACCTGGCAGACGAATCAATTAGGCCAACGGCGGGCAAAAGTCATCGTTTCAGAACGCACCCCAGGCGCTCATCGGCAGTAAGCGGTTCACTGGAGCTGGGGGCAGCATGATAGTTCAGAAATTCCATGCATCCTGGAAACAATTAAAAAAGGCTTTAAAATTGGATAATATGCTACTCTGACTCCCTATTGTAAACAATTCCTTATTCAAACCTTCCATGCTGGATAAAGGTTTCACACAATGGAAAAATTATGGAATTAAAAAGATGGAACATCTTTATAAGAAAGGCACTTTTCTTTTATTTCAGGAGTTACAACAGATTTATGGACTACACTCAAATAATTTTTTTTGATATCTACAACTCAGAATTTTATGTTAAATCAAATACACAAGATTATAGGAATAGGGAACCAGAAATCCTTGATGAATGTTTGAATAAGCATCCTAATACAGAAAAACGAACAACTTATATTTATAATGTCCTTTTAGATAGCGAGGTCCCATCGACGGAATCACATAAACATACGTGGGAAAATGATTTAAGCCAACCCATAACGAAAGATATTTGGGACAAAAGTTTACAATATACACATTCATGCTCGTTAAATGCCAGACATGCTTTAATACAATTTAAATTATTGCACAGATGACATTACTCAAAAGTTAAACTGAATAGAATCTTTCCACATGTCTCTCCTATCTGCGATAAATGTCAGCATCTAGAGGCTAACTTAACACATACTTTTGCAAATTGTATAAAAATTAAAAATTTCTGGATTGAGATTTTTAGAATAACTTTTGACTGAACTGGATCTGGACTCAAAACTAATAATACTTGGAATATCAGAACAAAGTTTAACACTTACAACAAGCCA
Organism: Raja brachyura; assembly: GCA_963514005.1. Next base: position 21,906,994 of record OY740784.1, on the reverse strand, counting down.
AAGAAATTTCCTAGATTACAGTATAATAATCGGGAAAAAATTAATATTAACATTTTGGAAAGGCCCTATAACCCCCACAATTAAAATGTGGATTATGGAAATGTCAGTGACCCTATACCTGGAAAGAATCAGATTTGCCTTAATGGACAAACAAGAACTTTTTGTTAGAATATGGTCTTCTTTCCTCGATTACTTGAAAGGGTAGATTGGTTCGGCAGGGGAACCTGAAACTTGGACTCAGGATCAGATGAAAAGTTATACTCTATATTCCATGATCTTATCTCTAATGATGTATTAATGGTAAATGATTCCATTCCTTATGATTTTTTTCCCCTATTGTTTTTTCTCTCTTTTTTTATTACTCTTAATCTATATTAAAAAAAACAATTAGAGGCAGAATGATTCAATTGATAATATTAATAATGTATGATTGATGTACACAAAATATTTCTACCATAATATGTGTTTGCCAATTTATTGTTTACCTCTAATAAAAATATATTAAAAAAAAAAAAAAGAAATTCCATGCACCTTACAAAACCCTACTCAACAAAATGGGTCTAGCACTTCCAAAATATGGGTAGTGCATCATTCACAAGTTGTAATATTTACATTTGTTTTGTACAACACACAAAGGATAAAAACATCTGGTTGAGGCACAGTCGTAGCATTCCAAGCAAGCATTCCAAGCATTTGGATTAAGGCCAGGGTTATTTTTTAAAGTTAAGGTTCAGAAATTGGGCAAAAGTTCTCATGCAAACCACCCATGGAGTAATGCAAGAGTGGGATGTTATTATGAAGAATGGAGAGTGTCAGGCATATGAACTTTCCGAATATGAAAACTTATTTTTCCTGACTAACAACAGATTCATAAGGGTCAAAGATCCATACTATGCAAATCCCATTACAGAGGTTATCAAAGACAATATAACTGTACTAATAACAGTAAAGCTTTGCGGAATGGGATAAACTGTTCGTTGGTCATTGGGATTTACCTTTAATTATTATTAGCCTTGACTCCGCCCTGTGGCAAGAGATTGGAGTTAATAGCAATCTGTTATAAAACTGAGTTTTATTTATCATCAAGAGTAATTAGCAATATAGCAGCTGTGTTTCAGATGAGCAAATCAAGGAACTGATATCGTGTAAGTAGCAACCTCTCAAAGGACAATTAGACCATTGTTAACGACCTTATGCTATTGTCAGCTGAAGTTACCTCAGTCACAATGATAATAAAACAGTATTCAGCATTGCTGAACATGACAGTAAACTCATTTGAACTTGAACTTGAAACTCGCTACAGTAGTGTGGTCAGTCTAATTCAGTTATTACAAACTGATGCTAAGGACTCTAAGGTGAGAAGTTCCGAATACCATCTCTAATTGGAGGTATTGGAGATTTGCATGAGTTATCAATTCTTCAATTGTTGGTATCAACTAAATATATACACTAGATGCACCCCATGGGTAAGGGGTTATTGAGCGAATATACATATTTTACATGCTCAAATTCAAGTTGCTGCTCTACGATGGTGACATATGTTAGTCACATGGCAATCAAGTAAAAGTATCCTGTGATAATTACCTAATCTCCTTTGCTACTGGTGTATCATCCAGTTCAGATAGATGACAACACAGAATAGGTATTAGATCTCAAAGTATTATGAAAGTATGGTTCAATATTACATCGAATATCGACATGTTGGTGCATGTTTATTCACTGATTGCAAAAATATATGGCACAACAGTGCGGAGAAATGCATTCTCGCTACAATAGGAGGAATGTTCTTTTATATTTTCCTCCATTTTTTGCCTCATTAGCCGGGTCTTAAAACAGTCAGCAAGACCTTGTTTGGGTTTGTACTGTCGGACTGGCTAAGCAGCCATATTGCCTGCTTCATCAGGCATAATGGCACAATGGTATATGGTTATTCCAAAAAACAAAAACTTGCTGGTTCAAACTGTGGTTCAGGAGACCGGCCTTTGCACAATAAAACAATTATTGACTTACACATTTTGAATGGACTGACTTATGCCTCAGGTTGTCACATCAAGCCATGAATGTGCTCACTGCAGAGTGCAGGGATAGCATCCAAAAAAGCAGTACATTCCTATTGAGGAGGATCAGAAGTGATTTTGTTTAAATGTTAATGTTACTTTTAATACAGTACAGATTACTGACATTTTCCAGTCCATTCTTAAATGGTATTTGACAATAATTCAGTTATAGAGACACTACAGCTGCAACATAATGGAACTACTCTGTTGGGTTCAACCCGGATATCGAGTTGTTAAAAAGATCTTGACACAAGTTCTCCCACTACAAGATTATGCAGTTGGTTATTGAAAATGTGTGAACATTACTTCACCAAGGGGTTCCAGCTACATCCTTAGTTATGACACTAATATCAGCACAACGACGGCAAACATTGTAAACGCTGTGGCTAGATAGGATGGAATTGGCTGCAGGTGCCATTACATTTTACATTCTGGTCTACACAAGCAGAGTAGACCAGGGGTGGCAGGATTTAAGATCATTTTTCGGATACCCCATGGTCTCACGTCTATGTGGAAGGGCAGGCTTGCTATATTATATCAAGGCCACCAGAATCCTAAGAAGTGTGGAATCGGCATTGTTTATTAATCAACAAACAACTACACAAAGAAGGTCGGTTCAGACTATTTCAAGGTGGCTGCAGTAGGTTCTGGGTTATGCAGGTATTAACATTGACCATTGTATATCTCATTCCACCAGGTCAGCATCAACGTCAGCGGCCAGGACATGCCCAGCGACCATATCCTCGCGACCGCAGGATGGTCAACTAAATTGTTTTTTATTTTTTTTCCATAGGCCGGTTACTGACCCAGGGTTTTGCCCATTCTGTTTGTGTCCACTTTAGCCTCCGCTGAGTTACAGGGGTTGCTATTGATTTCTTTATTAACGTAAACCATTAATACATGTGAATCAATATTATGCTAATGCATTTTGATTATTCACTCATCCCGAGCCAATCGATGCAGTGAGACGCCGAGATTTCGATCTGCGGCATGAAATCACAAAGCTTTGAAGTCTTTGCGGAATCACTCACGAAATAAAATAGTAAGATTAAATGAGAACCTACCAGTTTGAAGTTTGATCTTGAGGAGTTACGTTTGTGATTACGTGCCCGCCACGCCCAACCCTCTCTCATAAAGATCATCTGGTAGTTCTCGAGCCACGCATCTTACTATATCACCGCTGCTTTGAAGATTGACGCACATGCGGCCTAGACGGGGTTCTTCATGTAATCACCAACGTAACTCCTCATAATATCAAGATCAAACTTCAAACTGGTAAGTTCCCGTTTAATCTTACTAGTTTAAATGACTGAGAGATGATCTCTTTGGATTTATAAAACACTGCGAGCTGGTGGCAGATTAATTGCTAAAAGGCTGCATCCTGCAGCAGAAGGTCTATAATAATGGGGAAAAACTCAGCATTAGGGGTCAACCATTTTGGACAGAGGTGAGAAATATATATGTGCAGAGGATGAAAGATTGCTGGAGTTCTCTATTTCCCGGCGATATGGATGACCAATTGTTGTGCGTATTCAAGGATGTCATTGACAGGTTTGAAAATTTAAAGTATTATTTTTAATGCAAGAATGAAATGGAATCCATATTTTTACAGGTGCTAGCATGCTATTTGTACTTACTCCTGTGTATACCACGTCACCCAGTGCACTATATTCCATGTTGAATACACACAACCACTTGGTGGCACCTGACCCGTAATGTGAAAATAATGTAAGCCGTGGATCTAATGCATAAAACATAATGAAGAAACAAAAACTTAATTTGCGATGAAGGTGTTAAATGGCGGTTAAATTCCCTAACACACGCACTGTGTGAATGTTAAATTTGACAAGCACTAACATGAGATGATTGCGCCTAGTGTATATGAAACATGGTTGCAATGAAGAACTGGGACATCGGTGACATTGTTCGGGCACATGGAAATTTAAGTGGAATTGTAAACTGGCATTGAATAGTTTTATGAAAGGCACATATGATGAAAAAAAATGTCAACTGCATTCTTTTGAGGAAGGGAAAGAATGGAATAGATCATTATCGCGGTTGGAAAATAAGTAAAACGATAAAAGGCCTTAACTGACAGGGTTTTTGATAAATTCAGCACACAGGTATTAGTTCCAAAGTCTGAGATAGTAACCAAGTGAGCCTGTTGAAGATTTCCTTCCAACGTTTAAAATCACAATGAGTAAATCCAATTTCAAAGAAATTAATGGAAGAGCAGGGCACCAACTGGATGTATTAATTCAAGAGAGAGTTAAGCCCCTGTCCCACGATGCGAGTTTACCCAAGAGCTCTCCTGAGTTTTAAAAAAATCAAACTCATGGTACTTCATCACAAGTATTTTTTTACTCTTGGAAAGTTTTCACACTGTTGAAAAACGTCACAAGTTTCCGCGTTTCCCGAGTACCTGCCGTTAGCATTACGAGCCGCTACGAGACATCCATGAGCTCCGACGTACCCGCTAGGTACATTCTATGTACTTACCACGAGTTAGAATTTTTTTTTAACTCGGGAGAGCTCTTGGGTAAACTCGCATTGTGGGTCAGGGCCTTTAGGTATCCGTCTTAGGGCTAACTGAATCAAGGGATATGGGGAGAAAGCAGGAACAGGGTCCTGATTCTGGATGGTCAGCCATGATCATATTGAATGGCGGTGCTGGCTCGAAGGGCTGGATGGCCTACTTCTGCACCTATTTTCTATGTTTCTAATTCATTTGGGGCTCAGCAAACCTACACATGCAGGAGGTGTTGAATGGGAAATCCATAGATCCAGCTTGAGTGCATAAAATAGACAGATTATAATTTTGTACAAGCTGCCAACCTCTACTTTGGTCCTGAGAGGAATCTGGGTTGATGCAGTTTGGCAACTGCATAAAAGAATGCAAACCGGTAGAAAGAAGGCTTTACAGGCATTGCAGACAACCATGTGAGTTCATCGAGAGAAATGCCCCGCATCATGTTCAAATTACAAATTATGCGACAATCTCAAGGGAGAATGTGTGCAAATTGAAACTGAAAATAGGTTTTTCGAAAGGACGAATGAAAGGAGCAATGTTTTAAATGAAAAACAAAATAAGTAAATGCTGGCCTTGTTAGCAATGCCCTAACCCTGAGAAATGGAGCATGAAAGAGAGTTTCAGAGGACCGGGGTTAATGGAGTTATACACCTGTTTGGAGTGACTGGATGAAGCACTTTTTTGGAGCAGTGCAATTGCACTGCCCTTCAGATCAGTAAAGAAATAGAAGGGAAATAAATTGATATCGATCCAACTCAAGCTAAAAATGGTTGTCGCTTAGTGCGCGGGACATCGTGTATCACAAATTTGAGAGTTTTTCGAAGCAGTGTGCAAGAAAATTGAAGTTGGGGCAGGTAGGCATTGTCTATGTGGACTTTAGCAAGGTCTTTGACAAGGTCCTGTATGGTAGGTTAGTCTGAAAGGTAGATCTCATGGAATCCAAGGAGAACTGACAATTTAATTCAAAATTGGCTAATTCAAAAGAAAGACTGGATACACTCGTTTGTACTCACTAGAATTTAGAAGATTGAGGGGGGATCTTATAGAAACTTACAAAATTTCTAAGGGATTTGACAGGATAGATGCAGGATGATTGTTCCCGATGTTGGGGAAGTCCTGGACAAGGGGTCACAGTTTAAGGATAAGGGGAAAACCTTTAGGACCGAGATGAGAAAAACATTTTTCACACAGAGAGTGGTGAATCTCTGGAATTCTCTTCCACAGAAGGTAGTTGAGGCCTGTTCATTGGCTATATTTAAGAGGGAGTTAGATGTGGCTCTTGTGGCTAAAGGGATCAGGGGGTGTGGAGAGAAGGCAGGTCTGGGATACTGAGTTGGATGATCAGCCATGATCATATTGAATGGCGGTGTAGCCTTCAAGGGCCGAATGGCCTACTCCTGCACCTATTTTCTATGTTTCTATGTTTCTAAGTAAAACACCCGCAGGTAAGTGTTTTAAACTTGCTGCGGTTTGCTGGGTCCCGTAAGGCTGGTTGCAGGAACCAGCAGGGTTACTTCCAAAAATAAAAAAATTAACAGAAAGTAAGGCGAGGGTGCCGCCTTTAAAAATAAAAACCTGCCGTGGGACCGCGGTCAGCGGGCGTATGCCGGCTCCAGAGACGCCAGCTCCAGAGCCGCCGGCAGTACAGCCAGCGGCAGCAGCTCCAGTGCCTCTGAAGCACTATGGCCACTCCTGTCGGGAGGAACGGCCAAGAGTACATTATCCAGTCCTGTCGACTCTGATGAGTCAGGCCAGAAAGACTCCTCTCCTACCAACAATAAGTTAGGGGACGTCTGGATGAGATGGAACACCTCCTAAAGGAAATTCTACAACCATGAGGTGTTCCAGTCAGGGGTATACCCCCAGGGTTCCCCAGCAGCTCTCAGCAGCAACCTCTACCAGAGGTCCGTATAGTGCAAGAACCAGATGCCTACGAGTCTGCATGGGGACCCATACCAGCAGCACCATGTCATGGGCTGCATAATACCTCCCTTGGGCATGAGCCGGGAGAGCCGGGAGAGCCAGGGCAGCAAGAGTCTGACCCTGAAGTTGGTGATACTGCAGAAGAGCATACACCAAAGCACACGAGCTTCGCTCCAGGTGTGCCAGATGTGGCAGGTAAATTCGCCATACCAGCTGGAACTGGTGAAGAAATGGAGCAGCGCCATGTTAGGGCTGCATGATACCTCCCTTATGCATGAGCAGGGAGAGCCAGGGCTGTATGATACTACCCCTGAAGTTGGTGGTATAGCAGAGAAGAATAACCCAAAGCCAAGAGCTTAGCTCCCGGTTGCCGGACGTGGCATGTATATTCGTCATGCCTGCTGGAACTGGTAAGGCAAATAATTTGGCCAGAAACATTAATTACATGACCTCTCACCAGTTCCAAGAATTAACAATGGATGAAATACCCAAACGATATGAGACACATGTAAAGTTTAAATCACTCAGAGCCCACTGTAAACCAGTGCATCTAGGGGCAAATGGGTGCAACCATGCGATTGCATGAACCAGGCTACAGAAAGCCTTAAAACTAATCGGATCAGGTCTAGCAGCTTTGGGCGGTCAGTCGAAGGGGCACCGCTATCAAACTCACAGCGGACATGTTAGCCTGCTGTGTAACGCCCACTTTGAGATCAAACTGTCTGACGGAAAACGCCATCAAGCCAACTTGAATCCAAAATTTGCAGCACTGTGCAGATCATCCAACATAGCCACCAAACATGTTGTTTGGTGAGGTTCTGACAAAGTAAGTCAATAACTCGGATGACGAGACGAAGACTGTGCATGATGCCGCCTCGTCAACCATACCCCTTCAGATGGGTCCCAAACGCTGGGGCGGGGCGAGCTCCCATTACTACGCCATTGGAATGCACCAGTGCACATCTCCAGCAAAATTAGGAGGCAAAATAATCCAACAACCATGGCGATACAAGCAGCTGGACTTGTCCAGGACATATCCTCTAGGCACCAATAGGGGTAGTTTGTAATTGTTCTACAATGAAGGGTACTGTATAACATCAGAGGCGTTTATAATGGACAGTTTTAGGGGTTTCGAATTCAGTTAATTTTGAATTACCCAAGCAAAAGGAGGATATTGGATGTCGACCATTCTAAGACCTAGCCCGACTGAACTCCTATGTCCAGTATAAATACTTTCAAATGGAAGCGTTCATTACTGCTAGGCAACTGCTTTCCAAAGGATGTTAAATGGCAAGTATAGATCTGAAAGATGCATATTATTCAGTACCAATTCATTACAATACCGCAGATATTGGAAGTTAGTTAGATGCGACAGCGGTGGCAGTTAAAACTTTGCCAAAATGAGTAAACCCAGCCCTAGCTTGTTTACAAAATTGTGGAAACCAGTATGGGGACTACTCCGGGCTCAGAATCACTTGATCTGATTTTCTGTTTCAATTACCAACCATATGTTCGAGAGGTTGGGCATTCACCCGACCACATCCAAATTGATGTCATCTCAGAATCATTGACTATTGGGTCATTGATTCAACCAATATATCAGTGACTCTGCCTATGGCCAAAAGTTTAGAAATAGGCCTGCAGCAGTCTGGTAGAAGAATAGCAACCCTCCTTCCAATGAGTGGCTAATGTTATTGGTAAATTAATAGCCTTCCCTGGAGTGCAAATTGGGCCTCCACACTATCAGAATATGCAACGGGCTAAGGAACAGGCACACAAAAACATGCAGGTCATTTTGATAGACTGATGCAGTTGGCAGCCAAAGCTATCACCGAGTTGCGAAGGTGGATAACAAATGTCTCACGTTGCTCTGGGAACATTCTGAGCAAACAACCTTCAGCTGCTTTACAAGCTGAGGTGAGTGTTTCAGGACGGGGAGCCACTGATAACACAGTTCCAACCGCAACAGCAAATGGAGTATGCAAGAGGCATTAATCCTACAGATGCAGGGGATAAAATATTTGGAATCGTTGGGGGCATTCTATGCACCAAAAAACCGAACTGTTCAACAAATGCATGACTTACATGTTCAGCGCCAGATTGACAATACCACAGCAATTGTATATATTAATTACATGGGCGGAATTAAGTCATTATCATGTGATAATCTGGCTAAACCCCATCTGGCACTACTGTATTACTAGGGATATCTGGGTCTTAGCAATCTACCTACTCGGGAGAGATAACGTGGTGGCCGACACCAGGCCACGTAAAATTTAAAATTTAAAGAATGGATGTTGAATCCAAAAAAATTTAAAAAATGGTCACCCAGTATGGATTGCCAGACATAGATCTGTTGCATCCAGATTAAATCACCAGTTGCCTAAATACGTCTCATAGGAACCGGATCCAGGGGCAGTAGCGATGGATGTATTCCCGCTACATTGGGGAGGTATGCTCTTCTACGCTTCCCCATTCTGCCCTGTCAACGTCTCACCAAAATTGAGCAGGGCTCCGCCTCAGGCGTTTGGTAGTCCCGACTGGGCCACACAACCATGGTTACTATTGGTTCTGAGATTAATGACACAGCCATTCATGGTTATCCCCAAATACAACAACTTGTTGCTTCACCCTGTGACAGGAAAGAGCCACCCTTTCCATGAGTGTGTTAATCTGTTGATTGCAGATTCTGACGAGACCTTTTCAGGGGCTCGGACTATTGAGGCGAACCGTGGATGTGATAACTACGGCCTGGAAGGATAACACTAAATAACAATAAGTATCTCATATATAAAAATGGGAGATGCTCTGCTTACAGTCAAATATATATCACACTGCAGGCATATCTGATGTATTGGAGTTTCTTGTTACATTACACTTTGACGAGCAATGGAGTTATAATGCCATTAATAGTGCTAGGAGTGCATTGTCCTCCTATTTATGGCAGGGGTCGGGACAATATTCTGTCGGATCTCAACTATTGGTGTCCTGATTCATAAGAGGTATTTAACAATGAACCCTCCTAGACCTAGATATACGTGAATCTGGGATATGAGCATAGTTCTCACACTGCTTCGTCAACAGGCTCTGATTACATCTCTGTTTTCAAAAAATGAACACTTAAACTGGTCATGCTGAATGCGCTTGTTTCAGCGCAACGGTGTCCAGACACTGCAAAAGTTACGACTGGACAGCATGCATTTTCTGTGAATAATATTACGATTTATGTATATGATCTAATTACACAAAACAGGCCAGGGATGTCCGAGACCAAAATGAGCTTTAGAGCATATCCCATGGACCGGCGACTATTTGTAGTTACGTACCTACGTCAATATTGAGGTCACCAAGAGTCTTAGAGGCTCCAAAACAACGATGTTCATCAGTCACAAAACCTCATAGAAAGGAGTCGGTTTAGATCATTTCGAGGTGGCTGAAGCAGGTTTTGATTCTGCTGGAGCAGACACTGATGTGTTTAAATCTCACTCCACCAGGGTGGTATCAACACCGCAGTGAGGGCACTGGATGCCATTTCTAGTCCAAATCCTTGGGGCTGTAGGATGGTCTAATGAAGGGATTTTCAACTGTTTTATAACAAACCTATCCTCACGACGGAAGGATTTGGGCATGTTATTTTGGGTCCTGTTTGTAAATTTCCCCTTGGAGAAAGGGGTTGTTATAGCATCTTTTGTTATTGAGACATTAATTTGTATAATTCAAACAATGTTCAATACATTATTTGTTTATCCTGTGTCAACCGAAGCAGTGTGTCATATGGAACTGAATCTACAGCATGAAGTCACAGAGCTTTGAAATCTTCACGGAATCACTCACGTGACTCCGAAGTAAAATAGTAAGATTAAACGAGAACTTACCAGTTTGAGGTTTGATCTTTATTTTATGAGGAGTTGCGATGAGGGATTTCGTGAAGAACCCGCCAGCACGCATGCGCGACATCTCTTCAAAGCAGCGGTGTGGAATCACAGAACCACCAAACCAAAGAAATGACTTTGTATAGTAAGATTGAAGAGACTCTAGTTACCAGTTGACTTTATGATCGAGGGTTGGGAGCGGAGGGCACGAAATCCCTCATCACAACTCCTCATAAAATAAAGATCAAACCTCAAACTGGTAAGTTCTCGTTTAATCTTACTATTTCATTTCGGAGTCACGTGAGTGACTTCGTGAAGACTTCAAAGCTCTGTGATTACACGCCCTGGACAACGTCCATGCTATCACACACGCCACGATAAGGATGGACAGGAGTAATCAAAATTTTCAGACTGCTTGTTCTGAAAAATAATAATATTTATTAATAATAACAAAAGAAAAACCCCCTCACTGGGGAGTAATTGAATGTTCTCGGCCTGCATTCAGTACAGCTTCTGCGAACATTCCAGGAGCGGTAATAGGTTTATTATAAAACCGCTGAAAAGTGGCTTCACTGGCCCATCCCGCTGTGGCTAGTATATGGTCCATGGGCACCTCCATGACCTTTGCCGCCGACGTTGATGCAGCCCTGGTGGAATGGGATTTAAATACATTAGTATCTATACCTGCTTCGTTCAAAATGATCCTGAGCCATCTGGAGATTGTCTGTACCGTCACTCTATGGTGAGGTCTCTTGTGGCTGATTAGCAAGTATTGCTCCATTCCCCTTAATTTCCGCGTCACTTTAATATAGTGGCGGATATGGGTGGCTAAACATAGCCTGGCATCAGCGGGGTATGCTGGAAACACCAGCTGCAGCCCTGTGAATCCAGGCCTGTGCTGTTTAAGCAATTCATCAATAAAGAAAATCACTTTTTCTGGGGTAGAGATCATTCTATCAATCTTGATCTTGTGAAGAGTCTGTACCCTTTGTGCCGAAGTAAGTGCCAATAACATCACCAACTTCAGGGTGAGTTTGTCCAATTCAAGCCCCATCATGGGCGACCACGTCCTGAGCAGGGTCAGTACTTTCCCAATATCCCAGGTGACGTTGTAACGAGGTCTGGGCGGATTGGAATTAAATATTCCCCGCATAAGTTTGGACACCAGTTTATTGGATCCTACCTCCATATTGAGGTAGGATGATAGTGCGCTCCTGGCGCTATTGATGGCACTGTAGCTGAGGTGTTCATCATGATGTAACCCCGCAAGGAACTCCAGCCACATCTGTGATTGAAACGGAGTCATATGCAATGTCCAAGCGGCCGCAGTAGGTTTCCCATTTTCTGATGTGCGATAAATATTGCCGTCTTGTGGACTCCCTGCATGATGCTCCCATGGTATCCATGGTCCTTGATGAGAGACCATACTGCAGTAATGGTCTGTTCAAATCCTGCAAGCCAGTAAATTCAATGTCTATAGCAGGGATGTGGTTCCCCTGTAACAGGGTTCATCACCAATTGTGGGCAACCCTCTAAGAGGACCCATGGTTGACTGATCATACCAAGGACCACCGGATACCATGACTGAGTAGGCCAGTCGGGTATGATAAGAATGCCATTAGCAGCATCTAGCTGGATTTTCCGCAATACCCGACTGATGAGGCAAAATGGAGGAAATGCATAGAAAAACCATTTCCCCCAGTCTAGCGAGAAAGCGTCCATCGCCATTGCCCCAGGATCTGGCTCCCATGATACATATGTTGGAACCTGATGGTTTAACCGTGACGCAAAAAGGTCAATATCCGGCTTACCAAATTTGGCTGTAATTTGTTCGAATATTTGGGAATTCAACATCCACTCGATGTTGTCATTAAATTTCCGTGACCTGGTGTCCGCCACTGTGTTGAGCTTACCTGGTAAATAGGTAGCTGAAATCCAAATATTCCTTTGTATACACCAGAGCCAAATTGTATTAGCCAATTCATCACATGAAATTGACCTGGTACCGCCCATATGATTTAGATATGCCACGGACATGAGTGTCAGTAAAGTTTGAACAATAAGCTCTGAGTCCGTGGAATGCCCCAAGCATCTCCAAATAATTTATCCCTTGTGCTAACAAAAGGGTAGATTCTAGTGAGTCCCATCTGCCCCCACAACTGGTGTTGTTGTCCGTAGCTCCCCAGCCATGGGAGCTTGCGTCTGTTTGTAAGTATACCACCAGACGAGGCACAATGATGGGTTTAAATGAGTTATGGATATTGTCAATCCACCATTGTAACTCAATTTTTGCCTTGAGTGGCAGCTGCATAGGTCTATCAAAATGTCCAGCATTCAATTTTAACGCTGAAATCTTGGATCTTTGTAAATTTTGATAATGTAAAGGTCCGAATTGAGCAGCTGGAAAAACTGCTACGATTTTCCCAATTACCTTAGCAGTTTGTCTGATTGATGGTATACTGGCGCAGACCAGGTTCTTGCATGTTTGAATGACATCCCCAACTTTGTTAATTGGTATGGTGGCAATCATGTGATTGGAATCTATCGTGAACCCCAGATAGTCCATGGTCTGTGAAGGACAGAACTTTGATTTATCTGGATGGATAATAAATCCCATTTTTGGAATATATCCACAGTGGCTGAAACTGCCAATTTTGCTGATTCCAATGTATGCCCAATAATTAGGATATCATCTAGATAAGCCATGACCGTGTGATTTGCCCTCCTCAGTGTAGCTAACACTGGCTTGAGTAATTTGGTAAACAGTCTAGGGGCTGTGGTAAGCCCATTGGGCAAAGCCTTATATTGCCAAAGTTGATCCATCCAGATGAATTTCAAGAACTTCCTGTGATGTTTCTGAACGGATACTGAATAGTATGCATCTTTCAGATCAATGCATGCCATGAAGCAGCCCTCAGAAATCAAAGATTTGGCTGTTTCAAACGTGTCCATTTTGAAATGGGTATATTTTACAAAGGTATTCAAATGGGTTAGGTCTATAATGACCCAACATCCTCCATCTTTTTTGGTTTTAGTAAATATATTGGATACAAATTCAATCGGTTCATGTGTAGTTCTTTCTATCACACCTTTCTCTTGTCGTCTCAATATTTCAGCATAGCCTACTGCTGTTTCCTTCCTGGAAAGTGCAAATCTGCGATTTGGCATATACTGAGGTGGAGGAATTTGGCCATTTATGAATTCAATCTCATAGCCCTGAATACTTTGTAAAATAAACTCATCTGAGGTGAGGGTTTCCCATGCCTCCTTAAACCCCCGTAGTCTACCCCCAACATGTGAGGTTAGACATGCCAGTGCATGAAAACCAGACCGCCTTACCTTCATGGTTATCGGTGGTCCCTGACATGTTTGGTGGGATGTGGAGGTGCTGGGTTGCGCTGGTGATATGGAAACCGCATTTTCCATGCTGGCCATTGAGGGCCTAGCCCTAAAAAAGGCCTGGGCTGTTGAGGCTGTTGGTACATAGGAGGCGCCGGAACGTAGATCCTTGCTGGCCTATCGGTTTGACCTCGTGGCCTGAAAAAAGGTGTTTTCTTGGCCGTCTGTCTGGTCACGGTGTGTGACCTCATCAGACCCACTGTTTTGGCATGGTCATCTAAATCTTTGACCTGCTTTGGGAGGTCTTCTCCGAATAGTTGTCTGGGTGGTGGTGTAGGAGGTGCTCTACATAACCCCGCAAATTTGGGGTTTAATGTCGGCTTAATGATGCTTTTCCTAAAAGCATTGATTTCATATTGCGTGTTGCAAAGTAGAGCCAGGGCATCCTCCTGTTCGGTGTTCAAATCCACTCCATCCACCGACCTTGCAAACGCGGTAATCCCAGATGTAAGTAACTTCAGGATTCTCTGTAATTTTACTTCCTGAGTTCGAATGCTCGGGCTGATATTGCCCCAAATTGGCATGTTGACAATAGGCACATTGAGCGAATTGCAATTGCCCAGCGCCTTGTGTCTATCCATGGCCTTTGCAAGGACCTCCTCCTGTAGCTGATGGTTTGTGAGGAAATCTATGGTAGCAGCCAGCTTGGTATTGAGGGGTTGTCCCGATGATATGGGTAATCCAAACTTGGCTGCCACGTCCAGGAGCTCTTCCTGTGGAACCTCAGGTGCAACTGGGGCATGTACCAAGATTTCCTCCTCTTCTGGCCTCATGCTACCCATAGCTGATGGGGATATGTTCATAAGTCCCCTGGAACTGTGAGTTTCCTGTCTTTGATTGAACAGGATTTGTTCCATGATCCTCTCCATCCGATCTATGCGCCCTTCATCGTGCGTGAATGGGCGGTTAGAGTCCTCATGCCCGAAGGAACTTCTGAGGCTCCTATCATCGGCCCGTACCTCGTCGAGGTAATATCGGTGCCGTGACGATAAGTCGCTACCAGCCGCCTCAGCGAAACTGAACGACTCCCGCGCGGATCTGCTCATATGCCTTCTTTTGGCTGAGCTGCATCCGGCTGCCTCTGAGGGCATATGCGGTGAGAGGTCGGCACCTAACGCCTCAGCGTGGTGACCCGACATCCGCGCGGGCTTGCCGACTGTCCTTTTCCTGGACCCAGACGGCGTACGGTCCCGTCCAGCCCCCAGCGGGGGAAGCGGTGACCGTGGCGAGACTCCACCTGTGTGACTCCTCCTGGCCCAACTAGGTGGTGAGTCTCTACTGGCCCTTCTTGGTCTGCCAGTGGACTCAGGTCTCGCTGATACACCAGGTCGCAATCTTGCGGCTCCTGGTGAAACCTCTGCCCGAAAAGGGCTAGGTTGTTGAGCTCTATCCCTGGCTCCGCTATGAGGGCTCAGGGAGAAGGGCCATGCAGCAGCACATAAACCCTCTTTGCTCGCCTCTGCCAACGATCCTGTTGGCGATAATGAAATGGAGTCAGGGTCCACCTGCTCCGGCGCTATGCCGACTTCTTGCTCTGCGGGAACCCCGCTAGAGCTCAGCTGTGTCGGTGATTCGGGTCCTGTGACTACAGGGCTCCCCGATTTGCGCGCCTTTTTCCCGGCCCTTCCAGCGGGTGCTGTAGAAGGGAGTTCCGGGATGGGTGGCCGGCAGGTCCTTCCGGATGTCCTGCGGCCCTTACTCCTTTTGTCCATGGTCTCTGTAGGGAAGAAAATACACAAACAGAAAAACCAACCAGCTCAAGGTTGATTATACTTACCTGAGGTGGTCCTTATGAAGGGCTGGTGGTGAGCCGCGCTCCTCCTCCAGCCGTCGACTGCAAATGCGAGCGACGATATGTCGCGCGTGCGTGCTGGCGGGTTCTTCACGAAGTCACTCACGTGACTCCGAAATGAAATAGTAAGATTAAATGAGAACTTACCAGTTTGAAGTTTGATCTTTATTTTATGAGGAGTTACGGTGAGCTCCCGCTCCCAGCCCTCATAATTGCAAAGATCATCTGGTAGTTATAGTCTTCTGAGTCTTACTATATCACTTCAACTGTAGCTACTGTGATTTCACGTCGCTGCTTTGAAGATTGACGCGCATGCGCACTGGCGGGGCTTCTTCACGTAATCGCTCACCGTAACTACTCATAAAATAAAGATCAAACTTCAAACTGGTAAGTTCTCGTTTAATCTTACTATTCGATGACACCCAAAATGATGGTATAGTGGACAATGAAGAAGGATCTCTAAGTATATGACAGGATCTAGATCTGTTGAATAGATGGGCCAAGGAAGGGCAAATGGAATTTTACTTCGGAGTCACGTTTTGCAGGCCCCTACCCTCAGGACGACATTTTAGTCACTGGGTATGGTGGATAAAGTGTGGAACAAACTACACAGAGGCCTTTTTTAGGGCATGGCCCGAGCCGGGCCATGTTCAAGATATGGCGCCCTCCAGCAGTCCTACACCCCAGACCTCGGGGGCAGAAGCAGCGACGTTACTGCCGGTAAATCCTAAGATAGGTGCGACTGCAATGGATACATTACAAGTTGGGGGGAGATCGCAATTTTTCTTACATGAATGGCAGTGGTTAACATCTAACCCGTTTATACTGCATAGTATTCAAGGTTTTCAAATTGAGTTCATTTCTGACTTGCCTCCACCTACTCAGCACACACCTGGCCGTAAGTTTGTGTTCTCACAACAGGAGTGTGTTAGTGCACAAAAAGAGCTAGAGTCTTTGTTTAAAAGAGGTGTAATTGAAAGGGCAAGGCGTGAGTCTTATCAATTTGTGTCCAACATCTTTATGAGGCCAAAAAAGGATGGAGGATGTAGAATTATTTTATATTTGACAGAGCTTAACATTTTTGTGCAGTATAAACATTTAAAAATGGAAACGTTTGTTACAGCTAAACAACTGCTTTCCAGGGGATGTTTTATGACAAGCATTGATCTCAAAGATGCTTACTATTCAGTGGCCATTCATGAGCAGCACAGAAATATTTTGAAGTTTAACTGGATGGGTTAGTTCTGGCTGTTTAAAGCTTTGCCTAACGGATTAACTTCGGCTCCCAGACTATTCACAAAATTGCTCAAACCAGTCCCGGGGTTACTCAGAGCACAAAATCATATTGTCATGGCATATTTGGACAACATTTTAGTCATTGGGAGGACTTTTGAGTTAGCTGAATCATCTGTGGCAGCTACAAAGCTACAAGCTTCGAAAAGATTGGATTCATTATCCATCCAGTTAAGTCTAAATTGGTGCCATCTAAGATAATTGACTATTTGGGGTCCACCATTAACTCAGTACACATGTCAGTGACTCTGCCTCAGGGCAAACAATTAGACTTAATTGAAGCCTGCAGGAAACTCATTGTTGATAATCACTCGTCTATTAGACATGTGGCTCGGGTAATTGGGAAATTAGAGACAGCATTCCCAGCTGCTCAATTCGGGCCTTTGCACTACCAAAATTCACAGCATGCAAAGGAACAGGCACTTAAACTTCAGAGAGGTAATTTCGATAGACCCATGCAGCTATTAGCTGATGCTCTAACTGAGTTACAATGGTGGATAACCAATCTTCAGTGCTGCTCTGGTACTATCATAGTCAATACACCATCAATTATCCTGCAGACTGATGCCAGTGCATTAGGTTGGGGTGCTACTGATACTGTCTCAAGCTGCGGTGGCAGATGGGACCTCCAGGAAGCATCCATACTTCAATCACATGGCATTAACTATTTAGAGTAGTTGGGTGCACTCTATGTGTTAAAAGCTTTTTGTACTGACAGACATCATGTGCATGTCCAACTTCAGATTGACAATACTACTGCGGTAGCGTACATTAATCACATGGGTGGCAGTAAGTCTATATCCTGTGATAGGTTGTCCAATCTTCTCTGGCACTGGTGTATTGCAAGAAACATCTGGGTTTCAGCTATCTATTTACCAGGAAGGTATAACACAGTGGCAGACACCAGGTCACGAGAGTTCAATGATAACAAAGAATGGATGTTAAATCACAAAATGTTCAATGATATTGTCCTTCCTTATGGTGTGCCGGATATTGATCTGTTTGCTTCGCAGCTTAATCATCAGTTGCCAATTTATGTGTCTTGGGAGCCAGACCCAGGGGTAGTAGCGGTGGATGCATTCTTGCTACATTGGGGTGGAAAATTTGTGTATGTATTTCCCCCATTCAGCCTCAGTACCCGATGTGTGGCTAAGATCCAGCAAGATTCCACCACTGGTATTCTGGTAGTGCCAGACTGGCCTACTCAGCAATGGTTCCCTCTGGTGCTAGCCTTAATCACACAGCCTTTTATGGTAGTGCCCAAGAGCAGAAATCTGCTGGTACACACAGTGACAGGGAATAGCCACCCTCTTCATAACCGTATAAATCTGTTGGTTTGCATATTCTGAGGAGACCGTTCCTGGGGCTCGGGCTTTCAGAGCGTACCGTTGATGTCATCACTGCGGCCTGGAGGAAGAGCACTCAGAAACAGTATATTTCTCACATAAGAAAATGGGAGATGTACTGTTCCCGCTCTCACATTTCATACCACACCGCTATAATTACTGATGCCTTTTTCACCTTTTTCATTAGAGTTTCTATCATCACTCTATCACGATAGTAAACTGAGTTATAGTGCCATTAACAGTGCCCGCAGTGCTCTGTCCAATTATTTACAGCTGGGGTCCGCACATCACACGGTAGGGTCCCACCCTCTAATAATTAAATTTATGAAAGGCGGTTTTAATTCTACTCCACCTAGACCCAGGTACATTCTTATTTGGGATGTCAGTGTGGTCCTCACGCTGCTCCATCAGTGGGCTCCAGTTTCATCTCTGTCTCTACACCATCTGACATTGAAAGTAGTTATGATCATGGCGCTGGCCTCAGCCCAACGGGTCCAAACACTGCACAAATTTAGGCTGGACAGTATGAGTTTGTCTGGCAATAATGTCACCTTTTTCATTAGGAATCTCATCAAACAGAGCAGGCCAGGGGTACTAGGGCTCAAGTTGAGTTTCATGGCATATCCCTCAGATCCACGAGTGTGTGTCGTATCATCCATAACCCATTACATTAAGGGTTACACAAAAAACTGGAGAAACTCAGCGGGTGCAGCAGCATCTAAGGAGCGAAGGAGATAGGCGACGTTTCGGGAAACGAGAGATATAGACAGTGATGTGGAGAGATAAAGAACAATGAATGAAAGATATGCAAAAAAGTATTGATGATAAAGGAAACAGGCCATTGTAAGCTGTTTGTAGTGTGAAAATGAGAAGCTAGTGCGATTTGGGTGGGGGGGGAGAGATGGAGAAGGAATGTCAGGGCCCGAGGGCTAAGGGAGAGGTGGGGAGGGGGAGGGGGCAGTCTGGGTTAACAGAATTGAGAAAATTCAATGTTTAAGCCCACGGGATGCAGACTCCCCAAGCGGAATATGAGGTGCTGTTCCTCCAACTTGCGGTGTTGCTCACTCTGGCCGTGGAGGAGGCCCAGGACCGAGAGGTCGGATACAGAATGGGAGGGGGAGTTGAAGTGCTGAGCCACTGGGAGGTCGGGTTGGTTATTGCGGACCGAGCGGAGGTGTTCGGCGAAACGATCGCCCAGCCTCCGCTTGGTCTCACCGATGTAGATCAGCTGGCATCTGGAGCAACGGATGCAGTAGATGAGGTTGGAGGAGGTGCAGGTGAACCTCTGTCAGACTTGGAATGACTGCTTGGGTCCCTGAAAGGAGTGGATGGGGGAGGTGAAGGGACAAGTGTAGCATCTCTTGCGGTTGCAAGGGAAGGTGCCCAGGGAAGGAGTGGAGCGGGAGGGAAGGGAAGAATTGACAAGGGAAACCATTACATTAAGGTCACCAGGAGCTTGAGAGGCTCGGAACTCTCCTTTTTGGTCCGCTACACCAAACCTCCCAAACAGGTTATGGTGCAGCCCATCTCTAGATGGATCAAACAGGTTCTGGCGTGTGCAGGAGTGGACACTGACATTTTTAAACCTCATTCCACCAGGGCTGCGTCGACGTCAGCAGCAAGGGACATGGACGTTCCTCTTGACCAAATTCTAGCAGCTGCGGGTTGGTCGAATGAGAGGACGTACCAGAGGTTTTATAATAAGCCTGTCACCAGATCCGGTGGTTTTGCTGACTCTGTTTTAAGTTCTGTTTCACAGTTTCTCCCTGGGTGAGAGGGGTCACTGTTTGCTTTATTTTCTGTTATTAAACCGTTACTATTGTTAAAACATGTCATGTTTGAATGCATTAATTTTCTCACTCATCCTTGTCAATTGATGCAGCTGTGACGCGTGGACTCGTTCCTCGGCATGAAATCACAGACCTTCAAAGTCTTGACGTAGTCACTCACGTGACTCCGAAGTGAAATAGTAAGATTAAACGAGAACTTACCAGTTCGAAGTTTGACAGTTATTTTATGAGGAGTTACGATGAGGGATTACGTGCCCTCCGCTTCCTACCCTCATAATTTAATGATGATCTGGTAGTTCTAGTCATCTATAATCTTACTATGTTAGTTCAACTGCTGTTATCTGTGACTTCACACCGTTGTTTTGAAGATTGACGGACATGCGTGGGGACGGCCTTCTTCATGTAATCCCTCATCGTAACTCCTCATAAAATAACGATCAAACTTTGAACTGGTAAGTTCTCATTTAATCTTACTATTTTACTCTGATAAGTGTGAGGTGTTGTAGTTTGGGATGTCAAACCAGTGTAGTAAATAGTAGAGCTCTGGAGAGCATGCAGAACAGAGATATCTGAGAATACAGGTTCATGGTTCCCTGAAAGCAGTGAGTCAGGTTGATAATGAGGTGAAGAACGAGAGCATCTGTAAGTGCCATGATATTTGGCAATGTTTCGTGGCTCTCCGCTCTGGCTGATTAATGTGTACGACTCACCCGTGCGGAGCGTGCGTCTGGCCGTTCTCCAGCAACTCCCACCGCGGCTGGTCATGACGCGGCCGCTCGTTCTGGCCGGTGACTTCAACTCCATCATTGAAGCGGCTGGACGATCTGGCAGTGCCGACAACAGTCTGGTCAGCTCGTCCAAGCTCCTGATGGAGATGGTCAAAGACGCAAAGATGCACGACGCCTTCAGCAACCCTGCATGCGGGTCCCAGTCACGGTTCACCTGGTCGAGATCGGACCGTTCAGTCCGGCCCCAGATAGACTTCCTCTTAACATCGAAGGCCATCACGGTCAGACACACTGACCTCACGCCGGTGTTCTTCTCTGACCACTGCCTCCTTCAGGCTTCCTGTCACCTACAGGAGGAACTGAAGGCAGGCAGAGGGACGTGGAAGTTAAATGTGAGGCTGTTGACCCCAGAGAACATTGAGGAGCTAAAGAGGGACTACGCATGTTGGAGAACTGCGAGGCCCCTCTTTGACTCCCCGACACTCTGGTGGGAAGCAACCAAGGGGAACATCAAGAGGTTTTTCACATTTAAAGAGGTTCAGAGAGCAAGAGGGAATTGTGTCAACTCCAGACAGATTTGCAGCAACTGCTCCTTCTGCAGTCGAGAGGGGTGGAGGTGATTCAGATTCAGATTCAGATTCTGATTCAATTTTAATTGTCATTGTCAGTGTACAGTACAGAGACAACAAAATGCATTTAGCATCTCCCTGGAAGAGTGACACAGCAAATGGTTTGAATAAATAACAATAAGTGTCCGGGGGGGGGTGATTGGCAGTCACTGAGGTACGTTGTTGAGTAGCGTGACAGCCGCCGGAAAGAAGCTTTTCCTGGACCTGCTGGTTCGGCAACAGAGAGACCTGTAGCGCCTCCCGGATGGTAGGAGGGCAAACAGTCCATGGTTGGGGTGAGAGAGGTCCTTGGCGATGCTGAGCGCCCTCCGCAGACAACGCTTGCTTTGGACAGACTCAATGGAGGGGAGCGAGGAACCGGTGATGCGTTGGGCAATTTTCACCACCCTCTGCAATGCCTTCCGGTCGGAGACAGAGCAGTTGCCATACCAAACTGTGATGCAGTTGGTAAGGATGCTCTCGATGGTGCAGCGGTAGAAGTTCACCAGGATCTGAGGAGACAGATGGACCTTCTTCAGTCTCCTCAGGAAGAAGAGACGCTGGTGAGCCTTCTTGATCAGAGTTGAGGTATTGTGGGTCCAAGAGAGGTTGTCGGAGAGGTTGACTCCCAGGAACCTGAAGCTAGAAACACGTTCCACCTCCGTACCGTTAATGTGGATGGGGGTGTGCGTGCCGCCCCTGGACTTCCTGAAGTCTACAATGAGCTCCTTGGTCTTCTTGGAGTTAAGGGCCAGGTTGTTGTCAGTGCACCATGCTGCTAAGTGCTGGACCTCCTCCCTGTCGGCCGACTCATCGTTGTTGCTGATGAGGCCAATCACCGTTGTATCATCTGCACACTTGATGATGGTGTTAGTACCATGTCCAGGTGTGCAGTCATAGGTGAAGAGGGAGTAGAGGAGGGGGCTCAGCACACAGCCCTGTGGAACGCCGGTGTTCAGGGTGAGGGTTGAAGAGGTGTGCTTGTCTAACCTAACAGACTGGGGTCTGTTGGTTAGAAAGTCCAGTATCCAGTTGCAGAGGGAAGGAGCGATGCACAGATTACCGAGTTTGGCGATCAATTTTGATGGTATAATGGTGTTGAATGCTGAGCTGTAATCGATGAACAGCATTCTTACGTAAGTGAGGGAGGAACTTAGAGAGTTGAAGGGCCAGCAAGCTCGGCTCTTTACCTCCGAATCCTCCAAAATCATCTTCTGACCCAGGGTCCACCACGTGGAGCAGGATGAGACGTGCTCACGTTTCTTCTTCCATAAGGTTCACAGGGGGAGCTCTGTGATGAACAGCCTTAGGGAGGAGGACAGCTCGGAAACATCCTTGCAGATGGACGTGCTGAGGATCTGCGAATACTTTTATACAGATTTGCATGACAAGGCCCCAGACAGTACCGCCTCCCAGAACTTCCTGTCCTCTTTCACAGAGAACTTCCTGTCCTCTATCAGAGACAGCAAGCAGGAGAGTCTGGACCAACCACTGATCCTAGAGGAGCTGACTGGACCCATCCGTTCGTTTGACTCTAGTAAAACTCCCGGAAGTGATGGCTTACCGGCCGAGTTGTATTCGGCTCTGTGGGACTGGGTGGGCCCGGATCTGCTGGATCTGTATAATGACATGCTTCTAGCCAGCAGCATGTCAGACTCCATGAGGAAGGGCAGCATCACCCTAATCTACAAGCAGAAGGGGGAGATGAATGATATAAGGAATTGGAGACCCATCACATTGTTGAATGTTGATTACACGACCCTGTCTAAGGCCATCGCCAACCGGGTCAAGTCTGCTCTGAGACAGGTGATTCACCCGGACCAAACCTGTGCTGTACCTGACAGGAAAATCTCAGACAGCATGGTGCTGCTAAGAGATACCATCGCCTACGTGCAGGACAGACGGGTGGATGCTTGCCTAGTCAGCTTGGACCAGGAGAAAACTTTCAACAGCATATCGCACATGTACATGAGGGACGTGCTCTCCAAAATGGGCTTTGGGGAGGGAATCAGAAATTGGATCCAACAGGCTCTACACCGATATCTGTAGTGCAGTCCAAATCAATGGGTGGGAATCAAACAGTTTCCCCGTCAGATCTGGAGTCAGGCAGGGTTGCCCTCTCTCTTCTGTCTTGTTCGTCTGTTGTATTGAAACTTTTGCCGAGTCCAACAAGAAGGACGTGAGCATAAGAGGAGTGACATTGCCAGGCAGTGGGGGCACACAGGTCAAAACCTCCCTGTACATGGACGATGTCGCCGTCTTCTGCTCGGATCCAGGGTCGGTCTGCAGACTGATTAGTATCTGCAACCAGTTTGAGTCGGCCACGGGAACCAGGGTGAACTACAGGAATAGTGAGGCCATGCTCTTTGGCACCTGGCCCGAACGATCTTCCGTCCCTTTCACCATCAGGCCTGACTGCTTGAAGGTGCGTTGGTTCGTTGGGGCTGAGGCGAGTGACAGGAACTGGCTGGAGCGGATAGCCAAGGTGGGGAAGAAACTGGAGCTGTGGAAGCAACGCTTAACCATATAACCATATAACCATATAACAAATACAGCACGGAAACACGCCATCTCGGCCCTTCAAGTCCATGCCGAACAACTTTTTTCCCTTAGTCCCACCTGCCTGCACTCATACCATAACCCTCCATACCCTTCTCATCCATATGCCTATCCAATTTATTTTTAAATGATACCAACGAAATATAACCAACGGGGAAACGTTTGATCATCAGGTGTGAGGTGCTCTCGTGGCTGCTGTACTTGGCGCAAATGTGGCCTGTCCCTCCCTCCTACGCCACAGGGATCACCTGGGCAATCTTCCAGTTCATCTGAGGGTCGAGGATGGACCGGGTGTGAAGGACCACAATGCACAAGTTGGCAGATAACGGGGGTAAAAGCGTGCCCAACGTCACCCTTACCCTGATAACCACCTTCGTGTGTGGCTGCATCAGGCAGAGCGTAGAACCAAGGCACGTGGGCACCAAGTGTCACTACCTGCTGACATTCTACCTGTCCCCGGTGTTGCGATGGATGGGCCTGGCACAGATGCCACGCAATGTGCCAGTCAGCTGGACATTGCCGCACCATCAAGTTGTTCGTGGAAAGGTTCTTCCGATCCAACACCTTTGACCACGTCCATCGGGCAGTGGTCAGCATGGAACGTCCTGCAGGCACTGCAGGGAAATGACTCCATGGATCCTGTGGCGTGGTTCCCAGAGCAGACGGCCCAGCTTGTCTGGCGAAATGCCTCATTGCCAGAACTCACCAACAAGCACCAAAACCTGGCATGGCTGGCAGTGAGCGGAGCCCTCCCAGTCAGATCCTTCCTGCACCGTCGGAACCTCACCACCAGCGCACGCTGCTTTCAGGATGGCTGCAATTCAGAGGAGATGGTTGGCCACCTCTGTGCAGAGTGTGGATTTGCAAAGTAAGTCTGGAGAGGTTTGTAAGGGTCTCCATCACGATTTATTCCGAGGGACGCATTCAGAGACTGACTTCAAGTGGTGCTGGAAGGTCATCAACTCGGTGAAAAACACTCTTTGGTCTGCCTGAGCGTTGTTGACCTCCCAGCGGAGTGAGATGTCCGTCTGGGAATGTTGCCGACTGGCCCACTGCAGACTGCAGGAGTACGTGCTGAGGGACGCACTGAAACTCGGTGCAGTCAACGCCAAGGCTCGGTGGGGGAGCACCACAGTCTAGGGTCCTTCCGCTGCTGGACATGGAGGGCAGGGTGTGGTGGTGAAGGGAAGGGATTCCACACCAGTGGGCCACATGAGTAGCAAGGGTGGGGGATAAATTTGTGAAATTTGTGCCATGTATGTAAACAATATTGAATGTTTATATAGCCTCTGAAAATGTCGGATTCTTTTCTTGCACAGTTCCTGTATTGTATATATTTATTACTTGAATAAAGTCTAAGTTGAAATAGAAAATGATTCTTTGGTACAATCTGAGTTACTTTAACTTGAATAACCTCACGTTACTTTGTGCTCCCGCACCGAGTCATAGTACAGCAGAAACAGGCTCTTTGGCCAACTTTGTCCATGTTAGTGCATCACACCCATGGAAATTCTGGTAACTATTCTGTGCCCTGCAAGGAGAGAGCTATTTTGACAGTTTTGTAGTATGTGTTGGCATATAGTGAGCCTTGCAATACTAGAGCACTTAGAAATAAGTGGCACGTAATAGAATTTCTGGGCAAGTGAATCTGCAGATGACTCTGAATCAACAGCAGCCATTTGTGTCGACCTGTTAAGTATTTGTTTGTATAGTACAACTGGCTGTAATTCATATTAACATCATTATATTTAACAACCTATACCGTGCAGAGTAAATGTTGTAGGAAAATAGAACTCATGTTAGAAGACTTCCTCTGTGTTTTTTACGATGTGAAATGATGCATGTATTTTTTAAGAAATGGGGATTGGAATCTGCTACAGCTAGTTTAAAGGAAACACTTTCACCCATGGTTTGCTAGTCTTAGTTCTGTACTGCAATGTATGTTTGACAAGAAGAAACAGTGTAGGAATTTGGTTGGAGAGAAAATTTACATCTGAATGATATATAAGTAGGGATAAAGAAATAACATAATTAAAATGATCGTTCAATGTTGGCGAGATGTATGGATTTATCTCCCTGTCCATATTGCTGAATTATCAATTGTAACTTTTGTTTCTCGGTATCACAATTCCATGTAACACAGGTCCAGGTTCATGTGAATAATAGTTCATTTAAAATCAGCTTAGAACAGGTTTGAGCCACACGGCATTGACAACATTCCATACTGAAAGATAAGTTAACCTAATGCGAAGAGCCTGTTTTTAAATTACCGGATGCTAAGAAGGTTGATTATTGTGAGTAAATTGGAAAATTGTGATAATAGACTTGATATCCTTGTGCTTCACTTCCATGGCCATATCAATTGATGTTGTGAGCAATATGTGACATGAGAACTGAAGAAGACCTGACTATTTAGCCATTTAGGAAGCTGCAAAGAGTGAACTAACTCCATGCACTTACACCATGCTAAGTATTATTGACAATTTGCAGGTAATCTTATTTCATGTTTAGTTTAAAGTAGACAAAAAATGCTGGAAAAAATGTGGGTGAGGCGGCATCTATGGAGAACAGGAGTAGAGGGCGTTTTGGGTCGAGATCCTTCTTCAGACTTTAATTTAGTTTAGTTTAGTTTTGAGATAGAGCACGGAAACAGGGCCTTCGGCCCACCGAGTCAGCACCGACCAACAATCCCCGCACAATAACACAATGCTGCACACATTAGAGTCAATTTACAATTATACCAAGCCCATAACCTGCAAACCAGTTCGTCTTTGGAGAGTGGGAGGAATCCTAAGATCTCAGAAGGGGGAGAATGTACAAACTCCATACAGACGGCACCTGTAGTTAGGATTGAACCCTGGTCTCCAGCAGTGTATGGCAGCAACTCTACCGCTGCGCCACCATACCACACTTAACGTATTGTACATGGTGCTGTTTTGATTTCCACATTGGTGGGATATTTTCTGAAAATTTTACCGAAGATCCTATTCCCTGCATTGGAATACCAGTTAAAACTTAACTGGAAGGTTCCATATTCAGCACAACCGAACCACTTAAATCAGTTGACGTTTCCTTTGATTTTAAATGCATGGCTTCATTGAATGTTTATCCCTACCCAGAACATTTCTTCAGGCAGCTCATGTAAATTAGTCTTGCTGACACTGATAATATGGCTGTAGCATCCAAGCCCAATAGAATTCAACATAACCACCTGCTCAACTCTTTAAATAAGCTTCAATATTGCGCACACTCCAGTGTAATACAGCCAGTTATAAATGTTTTTCTCATCTTCTGCAGTTTAAGTTGGCACAAGTCTGCATCTGCCTGTCAAGAGACTGTCATTGATTCTCCAGCTAAGCAATATGCGCTATTTTCATTGGGTGCTGGAATAGTACCCTGGCCAAAAACAATTGAAACTCATCACAACCATACCAGGAAATTTCAAGGGTCAGGTAGACTTGGCACTCAGTCTTGTGGTTGTTTCCCTGTAAAGCTGTTACCATTTTCAAACTGTGCTGCATGTTGTGGAACCTTCTGACAGATTTTGTTAAAGTGCCAGCAGCCAAATTGCTAGTAGCCATTTTACCTGTATGGAAATATCACAGTAAGTGAGATTTTCCCGGAGAATGTTCACAATAAGGCAGTAAAACAGTTTACTGAGTGACTCGAGGAACTGCAGATGCTGAAATCATGGGCAAAACACCAGTTGCGAAAGGACGCTATGGGTTCAGGCAGCATCAGTGGATAGGAATGGACAGACAACAATGGGGTGGAAGATTGCAACCTTCACATGGTGCGCCCTGTTTCAACTAATGCAATCAACCTGGCGTGCACAATCAAATAAGATCAAACAGAGCAAGTTGTCCTACAACTTTAGGCTGTGCACGCCATACGCAAGAAGAAGAAGAAGAAGAAGAAGAAGAAGAAGACAGACAACAATAAGTTTGAGATGTCTATCATTACTACTCCAACCATAGTTTTGGCGAGGATCAACTGGGAAAGTTGAACAATTTTAATCCCATGAACATTTAATCTGTTGCTTTTCTTTTAAAGGAAGAAATAAAGAAATCTTTGATGAGTAAAACTTCTCCATCACCTATTTGGTGGAGCACATGCATCTAATATATAGAAGTCTGAAGAAGGGTCCCAACCTGAAATGTCACTGTGTGGGTCCATGTCCTTACTAAGGCAGAAATTGTGTCATAAACAACATCTCAAATCGCTTCAACACGTTTTGATGTGAGCTGCCATTGGTAGTCATTGAGGCATTTCACTTTGAACACCGACCGGTATTTTACTTCGGAGTCACGTGAGTGACTACGTGAAGAACCCCGTACAGCCGTTGGTGCGTCATTACGTCAGACGCTTTGGTGCAGTCGGCCGGTTGGAGCAGCAGCGCTCCTCTAAGCGGTAAGTTTAAAAACTTGAGGTAAGTTTTAAACTTTTTTCAGAGATCATTTTCTGTGACAACGGTTGGAGTGGTCCTGTTGGTGATGTTGCAGAAGGTGAAAAAGGTGGCGGCGAGGCGCTCCGGAGGGAGAAAGGTCGATGACCAAGAAAGTGTTGTGAGTGGAGGCCCGTCTTGTGCACCTAGTCCAATGCCGGCTACAGAGCTAACGATTGCGGACCCACTGCCTGTGAGCAGTGTAGGCTTACCAGTAGGGCGGAAGGCCACTGGGAAATCAGTTAGGACCGTTGACCCAGAGTCGGGCCAGGAGGTTGTACCCTCTACCGGAGAGACCGTTTGCTCACGGCTCTCCCAAGTCGAGATTCTATTACAAAGAATGCTCGACAGGGACCAGCTCGGTGAGGAGGAGTGGTGCCCAAGCCAGGCGATGGGAGAGCCTGTGGTCGCAGCACCTTTAACAGGGCTGCAGGAATATCCTGCCTATGAGGAGGACGCTCCAACGGTGCAGTTTGCTGACACTGAATCAATGGTGGGAGAGAGCAGTAGGGGAGTTCAATTAGAAGTCAACCCTAATTTTTCTGTACCTGGAGAGGCAAGAGAGCTGATTGGGGAAGAGTTGGCTACAGCAATCCAGTACATACTCTCCCACCAATTACAGGAGTTGGCCATGGATGAGGCAGCCAAGAAATATGAAGCTCCTATAAATTGCGATTCACTGAAAGTGCCGATGGTTAATCATCAGATTTGGACACAGTAGGGGTTGTCAGCCAGGGCTCAGGATATGAAGTTTCAGAAGGTGCTCAGATTATTCTCGGCTGGGCTTACGGCTTTTGTGAAGATAGTAGATGCAGGGAATATGTCTGAAGCCCATCAGGATGCACTGGGACTGTTTTGTAGTGCATTTTTTGAAATCAATAACATTAGAAGAGCCGCTATAAGGCTGGTGATAAATCCCAATCTGGTGGCTTTGTGCAATCCGCCCAGCGTACCGCCACGCAATCTGTTATTTGGAGGTGATCTTGCTAAAAGAGTTAAAGAATGCCATGAGGATGTAAAAACTATGGGCCTCATTAAGCCAGCTGGAAAACAGGGGAAGAGGTTTTATCCTTACCGAAGAGGCAACAGTTTGGATGCAGGGGAAGGAACCAGCCATACAAGTCTGCAATACCGGAACTGGCAGGCTGCCACTGATGTGAAGGAGAAGATGCCTTTCCCTACAAGGGGCCGCAGCCAACAAGGTCTGCAAGGACATATGCAGGTAAAAGAAATACCTCTGAGAGAGAATGAATTAAGTAACATTGCTGATGAAATTGGGGGTAGGTTACATTTGTTTCTCAAACAATGGCAGGAGTTAACATCAGGTTCATTTATATTTAACAGTATTGAAGGGGTGAAAATTGAATTTTACTCTAATGAGAGTCCACCTAATCAACATGTTCCAAGTCGGAAACTTATATTTTCAGATGAAGAAAATGTGCTCATACAAGCAGAAATTAATTCATTACACAAGAAAGGGGTAATTGAGACTTTAGTCTATCAAAGTAATCAGTTTGTGTCAAGTATTTTCCAAGGTCTAAAAAGACTGGGGGATGTAGAATTATCCTGGATTTAACGAGTTTGAACAAATTTGTTTGTTATAGGCATTTCAAAATGGAAACTTTGTCCACGGTCAAAAATCTTATTTCCAAAGGGTGTTAAATGGCAAGCATTGATTTAGAGGATGCATATTACTCAGTGTCTATTCATGGTGATGATAGGAGATATTTGAAATTTATCTGGATGGCTCAGTTGTGGCAATTCAAAGCACTGCCTAATGGATTAACTTCAACTCCTAGATTATTTACTAAATTGGTAAAACCTGTGTTAGCATTACTCAGAGCTCAGGGGCATGTGGTAATGGCCTATTTAGACAATATTCTAATTGTTGGAAAGACTCATGCTGAAGCTCAATCATCAGTTTTAGTTGTTAAATTCACTTTTGAACAATTAGGGTTCGTCATTCATCCAGATAAATCCAAATTATCACCAGTTCAAATCATTGATTATTTGGGATTTACCATCAATTCACATCACATTTTGGTAACTTTGCCTAGGGACAAATTGCAACAGTTAATTGAGGACTGTGTTAATCTTCTTGGAGAACAATGGCCTTCAATTAGACAAGTAGCCAGGTTAATCGGTAAATTGGTGGCTGCTTTTCCAGCTGTGCAGTATGGTTCTCTGTATTATCAACAATTACAACAATCAAAGGAACAGGCACTGGGAATACAAATGGGCCATTTTGACAGATCTATGCAATTGTCAGCTGGGGCAATTTCCGACACAATGGTGGATTGTAAATCCTTCAAAAAGTTTTAGGAAGGTTTTGGTGGAACCACCTTCAATTATATTACAGACGGATGTAAGTGCACTGGGTTGGAGTGCAACAGATATGTCTTCCAGTTGTGGAGGCAGATGGAATGCTGATGAGACTTCCCTTCTTCAATTACGAGGGATCAATTAGTTAGAGTTGTTTGGAACCTGGTATGGGCTTAAAGCTTATTGCTCTACCAGGAGGGACTTGCATGTGCAGGTTCAGATTGACAATACCACAGCAGTGGCATATGTAAACCACATCGGTGGAGTCATGTCAAAGTCTTGTGATAGACTGGCTAATCAGATTTGGAGCTGGTGCATTGACAAAAATATCTGGCTTTCAGCAATTTATTTGCCAGGTAGATTCAACACTAGCTGACACTAGGTCACACCAGTTCAATGATAACATAGAATGGATGTTAAATCAGGATGTATTTAATCAAGTGATTGCTCAGTATGGAATGCCAGATATTGACTTGTTTTCATCTAGATTAAATCATCAGTTGCCCAGATATGTTTCATGGGAACCAGATCCTGGTGCAGCAGTGGTGGATGCTTTCTCACTGCATTGGGTTGGAATGTTTGTGTATGCATTTCCTCCATTCTGTCTCATCAGTAGATGTTTGCAAAAGATCAAGCAGGACTCCGCTTCAGGAGTATTGGTAGTGCCGGATTGGCCTACACAAACATGGTTTCCTCTTGTATTACAAATGGCTGGTCAGCCTCACATGATTATTCCGAAGCATAAAAAGCTGCTGGTAAATCCAGTAACTGGAGATCAACATCCTTTACATGATTGTATTAATCTGTTAATTTGCAGATTTTAAGGAGGCCATACCTGGGGAGAGGACGGTCTCATCGTACCGTGGATGTTCTCACATCAGCCTGCAGGGATAGTACCCGGAAGCAGTATATCACCTCGATAAGGAAGTGGGAGCAATTCTGTCTACAGCAGAATATTTCATATCAAACTGCAGGGATCACAGATGTATTGGAGTTTTTGTCCACTCTTTATTTTGATCAAAAATTAAGTTATAGTGCGATCAATACAGCCAGAAGTGCTTTGTCTTCTTATTTACCCATGAATTCAGAATTGCATTCAGTAGGGACACATTCGTTAGTTTCTCGATTTATGAAGGGAGTTTTCAATTCTAATCCTCCTAAACCCAGGTATGCCAGTATTTGGAATGTGAGTGAAGTTCTTATGCTTCTTCACCAGTGGGCTCCTGTTGCAGCCTATCTATAGCCAAATTAACCATGAAGGTGGCCATGCTTATGGCGTTGGTTTCAACCCAACGTGTACAAACATTGCAAAAGCTTCGGCTAGACAGAATGCATGTGTCGGCAGATGCCATTATATTTTATGTCTATGATTTGCTTAAACATAGTAGAATAGGCATGACGGGATGTAAGGTTGTGTTTTCAGCATACCCCACAGATGATTGCTTGTGTGTAGTTTCATATTTATCTTGTTACATTGAGGTCACCAGAGCCCTATGAGGAACAGAGTCAGCATTATTTATTCGCCACAAAAAAACACACAGTAAGGTGTCGATGCAAACAATTTCAAGGTGGCTAAAGCAGGTTGTGGGAAGTGCTGGGATTGATACTGATAAATTCAAATCTCATTCCACCAGGGCAGCATCAACTTCTGCGGCAAGGGCGATGGACGTGCCAATAGATCATATCCTTGTGGCCGCAGGATGGTCCAGTGAGCTGACCTTTCAAAGGTTTTATCACAAGCCGATTTCAAGGCTGGGGTGTTTGCTGGTTCTGTTATAGTTTCCCCCTGAGTTAGAAGGGTTTGTTATGGTTTCGTTTGTAAATAAATTGTTATTCATTTAACAAATGTTATTATTGATGCATTATTCATTGTTAGCGACATTTGAGTCAATCGATGCAGTGTGAACGCCGGATTTGGGTCTGCGGCATGAAATCACAGAGCTTTGAAGTCTTCACGTAGTCACACACGTGACTCCGAAGTAAAATTAAGATTAAATGAGAACGTACCAGTTTGAAGTTTGAGCTGTATTTTATGAGGAGTCGAGTTGAGGGACTACGTGTCCTCCGCTCCCAGCCCTCATAGATCTCAGCTGGTAGTTCTAGTCTTTGTTATCTTACCATTATACTTCAGTCATTGTTATCTGTGAATTCACTCCGATGCTTTGAAGATTGATGCACCAACGGCTGTACCGGGTTCTTCACGTAGTCCCTCAACTTGACTCATAAAATAACGATCAAACTTCAAACTGGTAAGTTCTCATTTAATCTTACTATTATGGATCACATCTTAAAGCAGGTGGGGACCACGGACAATAGCAGTGAGAGATTGAAAATGTCTGCAAAAACCCCAGACCGTTGGCTGCCCCTGTTGTAAGAGCACGGCCAGGTACACACAATGCATGTGGCTGACTACGCGGCAACAAGTAGCATGTAGCAGTCACAACAAATTCACCACAGAAGCCGGCCAGTGTAATCCAAGCGGGGCAGTGTTGCCTGAAGGCTCATATGGCAAACCCTAAAAGATTTATTGCAGGCAGATAGCACACGCATGCTTGCTCCTGCTGGATATATTGATTCCTGACTGGGATTGATGATAATTTTCAGCCTATCGCCCACTTTGTAGGATTAAATGCAGGTAGTAAATAAGACTGAATAGCATGGAGCAATCATGATTGTTGTCAGGACAATGGATTCACCACCACCAGTGATCCCACGACAGCTGCACAGTGAACGAGTGCATTTCTATTCATTTCAGGCAAATGACTAAGCACCCTGCCGTGTGATATCCATGCTTTCTCTTGGACTGCAGATTTATTTCAAGGAGAACTGAGGCAAACTTGTATCTCTGTGTTTCGTTGGCTTCAGTCACTTCCGCCCTTTCTATAGCTGCATCCTGGGATAAGTCGGGGACATTGTGTTGAGAGCCATTGTCAGCTTGATATCCGCCTGCAACACTATCCTTGCCTTGGTCTGAAGATACAGTTATTTTAACAAAGACTTTTGTGAAATATAAATACTTCAGCTTGTAGTCTATCCTTGCTGTAGTTTACGGAATGGATGCTTGCCCTCTGTGGATGTGCACTCCCATTGAGTTCCCTCCTCCCTCTTCCACTTCTGCTTGGTCAGAATCTTGCTCTGTGCGGCCTCTCTTTTCCCATGAATTAGGCTCAGCTGCAAAGACTGGGGGTTCCAGGCCACCTACATCTGCAAGCAACTTATTTTGGGGCAAGCTGTTAAATCCACAAGAGTGTCAGTGTTAGCCTGAACACTCGTTGGGTGCAGGAATGTTCTTAACAATGCCTGCAGGTGCTTTACCAGCTTGAAGAAATAACCCAAAAACTATCCTGAGGGTCATTCTTGATCAGTTTTAAGAGCAATTGCCGGGGGTGTTGAGTGGGTTCTTCTTTTACGTTAATCTTGAATGGCTGAGCCTGATGTTAAGACAAGTTGTAGACTGGAAGTTAACATTCAAAACTGGCGACGCTGGCAGCCGATCAGCATTGCACTCTGTTTTAAGTGATGAAGTACCTGCTGGCTGCTGCAGTGATCGTCAAGCAAGTGAGATCAAACCCTTTTACCAAGATGTTTATGACATCCTACCAGACTAAAGATAGACACAAAATGCTTGAGTAACTCAGCGGGACAGGCGGCATCTCTTGAGAGAAGGAATGGGTGACGTTTCTGGAAGAGGGGTCTCGACCTGAAAGGTTTAAACCAGCATCCGCGGTTCCTTCTACCAGACTAAGGTGTGCATGTGCATCTTAGATTATGGTTGCAAATATTGGAGTGGTGCATAGCTCTGAAAAACAGCAGCTTCTCTCTATTTACACAATTAAGAACAGGAAAAAGAGTAAAATTATATTGGGTTTACATAACGTTTTCACATATATATTCTTAAGGAAGCAGAGAGCAAAGCTGAAGTATTAAACTAGTGAGTTAATTGAGGAAAGTATGTCTTCACAATAAAATGTCATCAATGTCAAAAAGGATACAATAGCAATAAAAATGATGATCGAGAAAGTGCATCACTTTCATATTCATTTTCTTAGGCATCTAAGGGTCTGCAATCGCAAGACTTCTCTCAAACGTTTACAGATGCACTACGGAAAGCATTTTGCATCTCAGCCTGGTATGGCAACTGTTCTGCACTGGACCACTGGAATTACAAAGAGTGGTGAACACAGCCCAGTTCATCACAGGTTTGTCACCGTTCCAGCCAGTCCATCTTCATGGTGCATTGCATCAGGAAGGTTGGAAGTACTCTTAAGGAGAGCTGCCACCCTAGCCATTCCTTTTCTTTCAGCTACCTTCTGGGGGAAGATACATGAGCAAGAAAATCTGGACATCTAGACATAAAAACATCTTTTTCTACACTGCCATCCAACTCTTGAACCAATCATCTCTTTCAAATTGGCTTACAAAGAAACATAGAAAATAGGTGCAGGAGTTGGCCATTCGGCCCTTCGAGCCAGCACCACCACCACTCAATATGATCATGGCTGATCATCCAAAATCAGTACCCCATTCTGGCTTTTTCCCCCATACCCCATGATTCCCTTGGCCCTAAATAACTCAATGGGTCAGGCAGTATCCGTGGAGGAAAGGGAGAGGCATTTCTTGGGTTGGATTCATTCTTGGACTAGCTAGATTTCTAATTGGCCCTCGGAATGATGTCCAGATTGGATAGGAAATGGCTGGAATTGGGTTGCGAATTGGGCTGGAAAAGGAAGGTCAGAAGATCAACAGATTGAACCAGTGATGGTGACCCTATTGAGTGAGGGGCTAGGGGAGTGGGATAATTTAAGGCGATCCATCAGGTTTCAACAGGAAGGTCCGCTGCAATCGAGGGAGTCAGTGTGGATGATGAATCAGCTCTGTAAAGGTCTTCTGAGGTGTCCCAGAGCTTCCCAGGGAAATCTCTGGCTTCTCAGAGGTGTTGTCGCATACTCTTACTCTTAACTCTACGTTATTTGGTTATTCTATTATTATATTTTAATATCTTTCGCACAACTTCAGATTGCACTACAATTATGAACCAATGTGCTGTTTTGCACTCGCCATTGTATTTATTGTTGTGTTTATCATTACTGCATGTGAACTGTTTATTCTCTGAGTTGGTGAAAAGGCACAAACGGCTGGAGGAAAGGAGGGTCTCGACCCGAAACGTCACCTATTCCTTTGCTCCAGAGATGCTGCCTGACCCGCTGAGTTACTCCAGCTTTTTGTGTCTATCTTCTATGAGCTTCAAGTTAACAAGGAATTTTATCACACCCTGGTGTATATGACATTAAACAAATCTGAATTTGAATCTAAAACTAAAAATTATCATCAATGCCACAACAAGGCTATGATAAGAGGATACAATTGATGAAGGTGTGAGATTGTTAGCAATTCTCAAAGTAAAGATGGGATAAGCCATGATTATTGAAGGAGATCGAGGACAGATCATTGGTTCGTGTTTGGGGGTTTAGCAGGAGGGTGGATGATTGGCCGGACGTGTTTATAATTATGAAGGGATTTAAGGGGAAATGTTCAATAACAGAAAAAAATCATGAACCAGACAATAAAGAGGAGAGGTGATGTGAAATAAAACCAGAAGTGCTGCAAAGAGGAATGTGGTGTAAGGGGAATATACAGTAATCTGGAATGTGATGACTGAAGGAATGTTGGAAGCAGAATTTATAATAAGTTTCAAAGTGAAGATGATAAGCGCTGGGTAGGCAGAAGTGTCGGTCTTTGAGGGAAGAGCGTAGTAATGGGACAAATTATTTGCACTTACAAAGACCCTGCAAAGGCATAATGCTCCAAATGGTCTGACTCTGAGCTGCTTATAAATCTGGCCTTATCGGCAAAGTGAAATAAAATAATCAAAAAAATTCTTGCAGGTTTTCCCAGACTGAGCAAATCACAAATTTTAGTAAATGCAAAGCAAACACAGGTTCTAATGTTGGTTTTCCTGCCATCTTATAAAAAGATTTTCTTGTATCACAAGCACTATTATTTACCCAATAATTCAAGTTTAAAACAGCAATGATCAGGATTGATGATCTGTACATTTGTCTTTGTAACCTGGAGAGTCAGTCAGTTTGGCTTTACACTGCAAGGCTTCTGGTTATTATTATACAACTTCTGTGTGGATGGCTTCCAAGAGGTTATAATAGAGGGCATTGTCTATTGAAGCTGTCTAAAGCAGGAACTAAGCCATTAAGTACAAACTAACTGCAGCAGATGCCAAATCTTCTCTCTTTCTTGAAAGCAAGTCCTCCATTGCAAAGGTGCCAGCGATTCGTATTTCAAATATAAGATGTGAAAATAATGGTTCTCATTCTTAGCAGAATTCCATAAGGATACATCCTTTCTACTTTGAAGTTGAATTTGGAAAGATACTTGCAAGAACCCACTCTGAATTTGATGTCATTCCAAGTAGATCAATGAAAAAGAAAGAACGGACATGTGTCCAGCATTTTATTTTTTGCCTTCTGAATGTCTCAAAGCTTTTTTCAAGCAATACTGGAATGAGTACAGAGAAGATTTACAACGATGTTGCCAGGGCTAGAGGATATAAGCAATAGGGAGAGGTTGAGTAGGCTAGGACTCTATTCCTTGGAGCGCAGGAGAATGAGGGACGATCTTATTGAGAGGAATAGATCTGATAGATGCACAGATGACTAGAGGACATAGGTTTAGGTGAAGGGAAAAAGATTTAATAGGAATCTGAGGGGTAACCTTTTCGCACAAAGGGTGGTGTGTGTATGGAATGAGCTGCCAGAGGAATTAGTTGAGGCAAGGACTATCCCAACTTTTAAGAAATCATTTTGGTTTGGATTGGACAGGTTTGGAGGGATATGGACAAATCGAAGGCTGGTGGGACTAGTGTTGCTGGGCTGAAGGGCCTGTTTCCAAACTGTGCCCTTCTATGACTATTTATTTTAAAACACGTCATCAATGTTAGGTAGGAAATCAAGTCAGGCAGTTAGCAATTGGTAAATAACCAGGCTTGCTGCTGCATTCTTTCTCCTGGCCTGTCAGGTACCTTTCATTTCGCTCTTTAAATTTCTTCAAGTCATATTCTGCACATCAGGAATGGTTTAATGGGATAAGGAAAGGGGTTGGAATTTCTTCGATGCTCAGGGGGAAGGAGACCCACATCCAGATCGCCAATATTCTACCCAATGTCTACAGCTCTGTGTACAGTGCAACATGCAATCCTTAGACATAGAAATGCATGGAAAGGTATTTCCAACATGTTCAAAGAGTGCAGAAGATGGCGTCATGGACTGGGTCACAGTCCAAGGGGGGTGGAGAAATGATTAACAAGGACAAAAGTTGAAGAACATCTGGGAAGATCATTGGTGGGCTGGTGTGGAATGGTTGGGAATTTGAGCTGGTGCTTGACGAGCATATTGATGGAAGGCTGATGACAAGACAACATTGATTTGGTGAGAGTTGGGAGATGGTCAATGGTTGGGGAATATTTAACAGGGAAGGGGGATCAATATTGGAATGGGACAGGAGAAGTTTGGATTGGGAAGGTCATAAAAATGATTGTGATTTTCTAATTTTTAAGTGATAATTAGCAACGATGGAAGGATATATGTCGTTGATGGAGTATTGAAGGCCATGGCTAGATAAGCAAGGTGCTTGGGAGGAATGACCTTTCCTTAAGGAAGGTGGAAGCCTTGAAATCCAAAGTAGCATATCGGGCAGAGATGGACACCAACTATTCAGAGGAAAGTCCTTCAGTTAAAAGCTACTCTTGTGTTTAAAGCCCATGTCATTGACAGACATTACACATGTGGTAGAATTTTGAGGAATAGACATGAATCGCAGATTATTTGAATGTTGACATCGCTCTACCTGCCATAGATCCTCTGTACACATGCACCATATGCACAGAGACATTGTTACAGTCATAGAACCATAAACCACAGAAATGGGGTCAAGGAAAGATTGTTAACATCACGGCCTTGTTTCCATCAAACTTTCCACCACGAAGCACAAGAAGCGCAAGACGCCATTCTATGCAGATGCCGAGAAGTGTGTTCAGCTCTGGCTGAACAATTTCTAATCTTGTGAGGTGGATTTGATATGAAAAGCACAGAAACATGCCCTTTGGCCCATTGAGTTCATGTCAGCCATTAACTACCCATTTACACTAATCCTGCATTCATCTTAGTTTAGGTTAGTTCACTTTAGAGATATAGCGCAGAAACAGGCCCTTCGGCCCACTGTGCCGCATTGACCAGTGATCCCCATTAAACTAGTACACACTACACACTTGGCATAATTTTTACTAAAGCTAATTAACCGACAAACCTGTACATCTTTGGTGTGTGGGAGGTAACCGGAGCACCCGCAGAGTCCCCCACGCGGTCACGGGGAGACCATACAAACTCTGTGCATACAGCACCCGTAGTCAGGATCAAACCCGGGTCTCTGGCGCTGTAAGGCAGCAACTCTACTGCAGTGCCATCGAACTGCCCACAGATTCTACCACTCATCTACACATTAGAGGCAATTTGCAGTGGTTAATTAACCTAACCACTTACATGTCTTTAGGGTGTCGGAGGAGACGAGAGAAGCCTAAAAAATCCCACATGGTCAGAAGAAGGATATGAAAACTGTTAACAAAAACAGCACCCGAGGATGGGATTGAACCCAAGTCTCAGGTGCTGTGAGGCTACCAGCTGCAGCACGGTACCATCCAGAACCTCTTTGAGTCTGAAGAAGTGTCTCTACCTGAAACGTCACCCATTCCTTCTCTTCATCGATGCTGCCTGTCCCGGCAGAGTTACTCCAGCTTTTTGTGTCCAATCTCTTATATATCTGAAGGATCAGCTATGAATGGTGGACATGTTTTCAACCTCCGTATTGTGTAAAGGGCCTGTCCCACTTGGCCGTCATTCGCCCGCCATTTATGCGTCCTGCCTGCATGTGGGTAGCGTGTGGGTAGCGCGGGATGTGCGCATGGAGTGGTGTGGAGGAGTGTGGAGTGGCGTGGAGGCGTGTGGACTTTGTCCTGTAAGAAATCTTTGCGCGCCACTGGCCTGTCGCGTAACTGACGGCCAAAGTGGGACAGGCCCAAGACCCTGGCGCGGCGCAACGTCTCACCTCCGACAGCAGCAGAAGCAGGCAAACGATCGCTGAGCTCGGCCTGGGGCTCACGGCCGTTGCGGATCCGGATCTGGCCGGCCATTGCGGATCCGGCCAAGACGATTGGAGATAGACACAAAATGCTGGAGTAACTCAACGGGACCGGCAGCATCTCTGGAGAGAAGCAATGGGTGACGTTTTGGGTCGAGACCCTTCTTCAGACTGAAGAAGAGTCTCGACCCGAAACATCATCCATTCCTTCTCTCCAGAGATGCTGCCGGTCCCGCTGAGTTACTCCTGCATTTTGTGTCTGTCTTCAAATGACGTCACGCACTCCAGACGGCTGTGCGGACACATGATGACACGCGACCATCGCGCATCAGTCACTACTGGCCTGTCGCGTAAATGACGGCCAAGTGGGACAGGCCCTTAAGCAAACCCTTATCTTGAAAGTTGCTCTTCTGCCTCATTAGTCTCAGTAGCGTGGGATATGGCTATGACTTTGAACATGGTTGAACTGCATTGAAATACTTACAATTCTTATGTGGATTAATGTTTATAGTATAACTTCAAACTTCCTTGCCAATTTACCCAACAGAATCAAGGCAATCTTTTCATGAGGATGACAAAAATTGATTAGGGAATGGTGAAATGGAGCAAAGACTGGCAGCAAATTAAAATGGACATCATAGAACACATATCAGCCTCTGTGATGTACTGTATGACATTACATGGACATTGGCTGCCGTGCATTTATAACAGAGAAGGATCTGGTTGTCACTCTCTGCAAGTCTCTTGATACTCCCAATATCATAGTCCAATTATACACATTCATGTCTAATTACATTTCAATGTTATGTGAGATCAGCGCGATTTGGTATCTGAAGCTTGTAATAGTCAGGATCTTTGGCAATGTTGGATGAACATCTACAGAACATTAACATCCATCTCTGGAAAACATTTTATAGCTCATCATATTGAGACTGAATTTACTGAGGACAGGACGCTGATGCAGCGGTAGAGTTGCTGCCTTACAGCGCTAGTGACCTGCCAGAGACCCCGGTTCGATCCTGACTACGGGTGCTGTCTGTATGGAGTTTGTACGTTCTCCCCATGAGCGTGCGGTTTTTCTCTGAGATCTTCAGTTTC
Organism: Raja brachyura; assembly: GCA_963514005.1. The sequence goes on along the minus strand of OY740784.1, from coordinate 21,866,089 downwards.
CTTCCACACCAAAGACGTATAGGTTTATAAGTTCTTTGGCTTGATATAAATGTGAAATTGTCTCTGGTGTGTGTAGGATAGTGATAGTGTGCGGAGATCGATGGTTGCCGTTTTCGGGTCACAAACGGGTCATTTTCAGAATGGCAGGCAGTGATTAGTGGGGTACCGCAAGGCTCAGTGCTGGGAGCCCAGCTATTTACAATATATATTAAGATCTGGATGAGGGAATTGAATGCAACATCTCCAAGTTTGTGGATGACACGAAGCTGGGGGGCAGTGTTAGCTGTGAGGAGGATGCTAGGAGGCTGCAAGGTGACTTGGATAGGTTGGGTGAGTGGGCAAATGCATGGCAGATGCAGTGTAATGTGGATAAATGTGAGGTTATCCACTTTGGCGGCAAAAACAGGAGGGTAGATTATTATTTGAACGATTCTCAAAAGGGGAGATGCAACGAGACCTGGGTGTCATGGTACACCAGTCATTGAAAGTAGGCATGCAGGTGCAGCAGGCTGTGAAGAAAGCGAATGGTATGTTGGCATTCATAGCAAAAGGATTTGAGTACAAGAGCAGGGAGGTTCTACTGCAGTTGTACAGGGTCTTGGTGAGACCACACCTGGAGCATTGTGTACAGTTTTGGTCTCCTAATCTGAGGAAAGACATTCTTGCCATAGAGGGAGTACAGAGAAGGTTCACCAGACTGATTCCTGGGAAGTCAGGACTTTCATATGAAGAAAGACTGGATAGACTCGGCTTGTACTCGCTGGAATTTAGGCGATTGAGGGGGGATCTTATAGAGACGTACAAAATTCTTAAGGGGTTGGACAGGCTAGATGCAGGAAGATTGTTCCCGATGTTGTGGAACTCCAGAACAAGGAGTCACAGTTTAAGGATAAGGGGGAAGTCTTTTAGGACCGAGATGAGAAGATAATTTTTCACACAGAGAGTGGTGAATCTGTGGAATTCTCTGCCACAGAAGGTAGTTGAGGCCAGTTCATTGGCTATATTTAAGAGGGAGTTAGATGTGGCCCTTGTGGCTAAAGGGATCAGGGGAATGGAGAGAAGGCAGGTACAGGATACTGAGTTGGATGATCAGCCATGATCATATTGAATGGCGGTGCAGGCTCGAAGGGCCGAATGGCCTACTCCTGCACCTAATTTCTATGATTCTATGATTCTCCCTGGGCCGAAGGGCCTGTTTCCCTGCCGTATCTCTAAATTAAACTAAACTACTGCACATTACAACATACAAATTCCTGTTTAATAAAAAAACTAGAGACTTTCTGAAACTATGCTTATGATAATGGGTTTAAATATCTTTATTAATTTTATGTTTATTTTTGATTTTGTTTTCATTCACTAATGCAAAATTAAACTAATACAAATGAAACAATATGCACCGCGCCTTTGGACAATTGGACAGCGATCTTGTAATTGTGGTATCTATGTATTGAAAGAATGAAAAGATATCTTCAAAAAATGTGACTGACTTCCTAAATGAAAGTTTAGTTTCCTTCTAATGACACAGTCTTTGAAAATTAATGCTAGAAAATCAAAGTGCTTATCTTCGGAAGCAAAGGGAAGAGCACTTTGTGGAAATATTGCCATGGAACTCTGGTGCGATTAAAAGTAATCATAGTATCCAGACATTGGGAGCCTTACGAACAAATTAGTGGGTTATCCATTTCCTCTGAACAGGAAAGCAGGCCTTTCTTTTTTGTCCTTTCTTCTTGATTCGTTTGGTGAAATTGTAGTGATGGAATCCAAAGGAAACAGATCAGGCTTTGCACAATCTGAACCTTGTTTGTGGTTAATAAGCTGTCAGCAGAATTTACTCCATTCCCAGTCCAAGTTATTTGGGAAAGAATGGCCACCCACCAGCAGGCATACCTTCACCATCATTGAAATAAGTCTGTTTAAAGGTTAATGTAATGCACTGAATGCTACACAGTGCTTTCTTAAAATGTTACCAGGAGTTTTGTTTTAAATGCATGTGACCATTTTCAGTCTGTATGCCAAAGATTAGGTTTTGTTCTTTGAATATTACTGCTTTTTAAAACATTTTCCTGCTCTGTATCCTGATCTTTTTCATGGTGTTCACCCTCACGAACATCTCTATTTATTCCATTCACAGGCCAAATCTCGTCACAACTGCCATGTTATCACCATTGCTCCACCTAGAGAATGCCAGTTCTGCATTAACTATAGTCCTTTCCACTAGCTTCATATTTCTTAATTATTTAATCCTTCTGTCATTTAATCTCTGGCTTTTGTTCAACCATCTGCCTATCCAATAATCCTCCTCACCTATGCCAGTCTATTACTTGTCAGGCTCTATCCTGCCCCTCTTCTCTTCCAGCTTTCTTCCCCCCTCCCCCCACAATTAGTCTGAATAAAAGTCCCACCCCGAAACGTCAGCTATCATGCGCCCCTGAGTGGTGCTTGACCTGCTGAGCTACTCTAGCACTCTGTGTCTTCTGTAATAACTCACTCTTGGTAATAGCCCTGTCCCACGGTACAAGTTCATTCCAAGAGCTCTCTCGAGTTTAAAAAAAATCAAACTCATGGTTAGCTTGGAGAATGAACGTCGCGGGTACGTCTGAGCTCAGGGACGTCTCTTAGTGCTAACGGCAGGTACTCTGGAAGACTCGCTAATGGCAGGTAAGCACGGGGAGACTCGTGAAGATTTTTCAACATGATGAAAAATGTTCACGAGAGCCCCGAGTACCGACAAGTGGCCATTACCGTAAATCTCCGAGTTCGAATCAGGGCAAACTCGAGAGAGCTCTTGGAATGAACTCGTACCCTGGGACAGGGGTTAACCACCCAACTATCCACTCAAGCATCGTAACTTTGTCACCAGTGTAGCATCTATTGGCTCTTTTGTGTTGTGTTGCCATTTGTTATGACAAATAGCAGAACAGAGCCACCAGCAAAATATTGTTGTGTATCATCTAAAAGCTGTGGCTAATGTAGTTAGTAATGTTTCAAAATTAATATCACATGATGCATAAAGTCCTTAAAGAAACAATCAATCAGCTACACTACAGATGGAGGGGAATAAGGATCTTGCAGCACTACAAATCCATCTTGTGTCAGTTCCCCTTATCAAAGGGCAGGCAATGTCTGGCATGTGTGGAACCCAACACCATAGACAATGTAGGGCAATGGGTCAAAGAGCAGGCACATATATTAATCATCCAAAACTGTAAAGCTTCAGGTTATAAACATCGCCCCTGTGCTTGGCCCATAACATTAAGGACAATGTTATTGTCAGGGAGGGTTTAAACTAATGTGGCAGGGGGATGGGAGCATGTGCAGAGAGACATAGGGGTGTAAAATGAGGGTAGAAGCAATAGGTAGCAAGGTGAAAAGTAAAAGTGGCAGGCAGACAAATCCAGGGCAAAAATCAAAAAGGGCCACTTTTCAACATAATTGTACAGGGGTAAGAGTGTTGTAAAAACAAGCCTGAAGGCTTTGTGTCTCAATGCAAGGAGCATTCGTAATAAGGTGGATGAGTTGAATGTGCAGATAGTTATTCATGAATATGATATAGTTGGGATCACGGAGACATGGCTCCAGGGTGACCAAGGCTGGGAGCTGAACATCCAGGGATATTCAATATTCACGAAGGATAGACAGAAAGGAAAAGGAGGTGGGGTAACGTTGCTGGTTAGAGAGGAGATTAACGCAATAGAAAGGAAGGACATTAGCTTGGAGGATGTGGAATCGATATGCGTAGAGCTGCGAAACACTAAGGGGCAGAAAACGCTGGTGGGAGTTGTGTACAGGCCACCTAACAGTAGTAGTGGAGTTGGGGATGGCATCAAACAGGAAATTAGAAATGCGTGCAACAAAGGTAAAACAGGTATAATGGGTGACTTCAATCTACATATGGATTGGGGAATCAAATTGGCAGGGGTGCTGAGGAAGAGGATTTCTTGGAATGTATGCGGGATAGTTTTCTAAACCAACATGTAGAGGAACCACCGAGAGCAGGCTATTCTAGACTGGGTATTGAGTAATGAGGAAGGGTTAGTTAACGTTCTTGTTGTGCGTGGCCCTTTGGGCAAGAGTGACCATAATATGGTTGAGTTCTTCATTAGGATGGAGAGCGACATTGTTATTTCAGAAACCAGGGTTCTGAACTTAAAGAAAGGTAACTTTGAGGGTTTGAGACGTGAATTGTCCAAGATAGACTGGCAATTGATTCTTAAAGGGTTGATGGTAGATATGCAATGGAAGGCATTTAAAGACTTCATGGATGAACTACAACAATTATTCATCCCAGTTTGACAAAAGAATAAATCAGGGAAGGTAGTGCATCCGTGTATAACAAGGGAAATCAGGGATAGTATCAAAACAAAGATGAAGCATACAAATTAGCCAGAAAAAGCAGCCTACCAGAGGACTGGGAGAAATTCAGAGTCCAGCAGAGGAGGACAAAGGGCTTGATTAGGAAAGGGAAAATAGATTATGAAAGAAAACTGGCAGGGAACATAAAAACTGACTGTTAAAGTTTTTATAGATATGTGAAGAGAACAAGATTAGTTAAAACAAATGTAGGTCCCTTACAGTCAGAAACAGGTGAATTGATCATGGGGAACAAGGACATGGCAGACCAATTGAATAACTACTTTGGTTCTGTCTTCACTAAGGAAGACATAAATAATCTGCCGGAAGTAGCATGGGATCGGGGGTCAAATGAGATGGAGGAACTGAGTGAAATCCAGGTTAGTCGGTAAGTGGTGTTAGGCAAATTGAATGGATTAAAGGCCGGTAAATCCCCAAGGTCAGATAGGCTGCATCCCAGAGTGCTTAAGGAAGTAGCCCCAGAAATAGTGGATGCCTTAGAGATAATTTTAGATTATGGAGTAGTTCCTGAGGATTGGAGGGTTGCTAATGTAACCCCACTTTTTAAAAAGGGAGAGAGAGAGAGAAAATGGGGAATTACAGACCAGTTAGTCTAACATCGGTAGTGGGGAAAATGCTAGAGTCAGTTATTAAAGATGGGATAGCAGCACATTTGAAAAGTGGTGAAATCATTGGACAAAGTCAGCATGGATTTATGAAAGGTAAATCATGTCTGACGAATCTTATAGAATTTTTTGAGGATGTAACTAGTAGAGTGGATTAGGGAGAACCAGTGGATGTGTTATATCTGGACTTTCAGAAGGCTTTCGACAAGGTCCCACATAAGAGATTAGTATGCAAACTTAAAGCATGCGGTATTGGGGGGTTCAGTATTGATGTGGATAGGGAACTGGCTGGCAGACAGGAAGCAAAGAGTAGGAGTAAACAGGTCCTTTTCAGAATGGCAGGCAGTGACTAGTGGAGTACCGCAAGACTCAGAGCCAGGACCCCAGCTATTTACAATATATATTAATGATTTTGACGAGGGAATTGAATGCAACATATCCAAGTTTGCAGATGACATGAAGCTGGGGGGCAGTGTTAGCTGTGAGGAGGATGCTAGGAGACTGCAAGGTGACTTGGATAGGCTGGGTGAATGGGCAGATGCATGGCAGATGCAGTATAATGTGGATAAATGTGAGGTTATCCACTTTGGTGGCAAGAACAGGAAAGTAGACTATTATCTGAATGGTGGCTGATTAGGAAAAGGGGAGATGCAACGAGACCTGGGTGTCATGGTACACCAGTCATTGAAAGTTGGCATGCAGGTGCAGCAGGCAGTGAAGAAAGCGAATGGTATGTTAGCATTTATAGCAACAGGATTTGAGTATAGGAGCAGGGAGGTTCTACTGCAGTTGTACAGGGCCTTGGTGAGACCACACCTGGAGCATTGTGTACAGTTTTGGTCTCCTAATCTGAGGAAAGACATTCTTGCCATACAGAGAAGGTTCACCAGACTGATTCCTGGGATGGCAGGACTTTCATATGAAGAAAGACTGTATAGACTCGGCTTGTACTCACTAGAATTTAGAAGATTGAGGGGGGATCTTATAGAAACTTACAAAATTCTTAAGGGTTTGGACAGGCTAGATGCAGGAAGATTGTTCCCGATGTTGAGGAAGTCCAGAACAAGGGCTCACAGTTTAAGGATAAGGGGGAAGTCTTTTAGGACCGAGATGGGAAAAACATTTTTCACACAGAGAGTGGTGAACCTGTGGAATTCTCTGCCACAGAAGGTAGTTGAGGCCAGTTCATTGGCTATATTTAAGAGGGAGTTAGATGTGGCTAAAGGGATCAGGGGTTATGGAGAGAAGGAAGGTACAGGATACTGAGTTGGATGATCAGCCATGATCATATTGAATGGCGGTGCAGGCTCGAAGGGCTGAATGGCCTACTCCTGCACCTATTTTCTATGTTTCCATTGTGGTCCTTCTCCAAATGATTGCTGGTTTTAATTCTTATGTATACTCATGAAAACTCAGTAACACCAAGTCAGTGGAAGGGCCCTGGCCATCAGTAAGGGTGGGAGACATTTGTGCAGAGGGATACAACCTGTAACTCCTTCCCAATAAGGATCTGATCGGTGTCATTGGGAACTTTTGCATTCGTTGACTGAAGTCAATCTTTACTGGATAAGCAGCCAGAGGCATATTAGAGTATTTTTCCTGACCGCTCTCCTGACACATTCACAGCAGTGACATGATCAACACCCATTCCAGCAACACCAATGAGGTTCGGAACCACTCTCTGTCATCTGGGTGATTCTGGCGATTGCAGGGATATCTCTTGACCTGGTGCCCAGAGATTTAAAAGCCACAGACATCCACTGAAATTCAGTACAATCGGTGATCATTTTCACTGGGGATACCCAGCTTCTGTGACGGGACCGAATACTGTTGTAGGATGTAATAGGATGTTGTGTAATAGGACAATAACGATTGACAGTAACAGGGGGCCATTATAGCTCGTTGAGAGAGGTCTAGAGTTGAATGGTGGGCTAATATACAATCTCATGATTTTCCTCTCCATTGAGCTTGAATTGTTGGCTGGAGGTTTGGAATCTCCTTTTAACCAGGGTTTCCTGCTTGTGGACCCAGAAGGTATTGCAGGTACGCTCAGTGAGATGTAGCACATTCACCACCTCTGGGCGTGTTTAGGTCTGCTAGTTATTTTCAGTTTCGACAAACGCCCTTGATGACCATATTAGCCAGATCAGTCCCCTTAATCTGCATGTTTGGGCCAGTGCCATCGGGTGGAAGCCTTGGAAAACATCAACCACCTGCCTCCAACCACATACCCGCTGCGCCTGTGCCTTAATGAGCCCATGTTCGCTGGACAGGAAATGCCATTGAGCTAACCTTCCTTTGACCTTTCAGCTCCAAGGAGGGACAGCACTGGAATGCAATCTTAAGCACAATTCCATTAAATCACCCAGGATCCCGACAGAAGCAAATGGGAAGTCATTGACATGAAGGAAATATCACGTAATTATATTTGTAATATATTTATAGTATATAGTACCTATTACATTATAACACTGGTGAGATTCTCTATGGCGTTCCTGCAAATGGCCAGCATTAATATTGCCAAATGATTTGGATAGAGTCATAGAGTCATACAGTATGGAAACAGACCCTTCGGCCCAACTTGCCCGCACCTGCCAACATGTCCCAACTACACTAGTCCCATCTGCCTGCATTTGGCCCATATCCCTCCAAACCTGTCCTATTTTGAGCAATGTGGGATAGAGGACTAAGTACTGAGATGAAATTGCCGTGGTCAATTGGTCAGCTGAGATAAACCTAATAGAAACTCCCAGGCATTATAAAAACATGCATTCATGCTAAAATAGTGAATCCTCCACCCCAGCTACATTGAATTCACAGATCTATTGATCTCAAAATGTAAAATAAAAATGAATAAGTAGTTTTGCTTTTTTGGTTCCATTACAACTTTATTGCTGTGAAAGCAATACAGATTGTACTGTGATCATGTGTCCTTTGAGCTGCTAAAGCTCGTTTACTTTGGTTCACCCTCTTGCCGTTGTATTAGTTGGCTAGAAGTCAGTATCACAGGGATGAAATGCTATGCTACAAAAATGGAACAATGTTTATCTTCAAACCACCTAACAAATGAAGTTAAAGTTCCCTATACCAATTCAAGGGTAGAGTATAACTACAAGCGTGAAATCTTTTCTTGTGGTTGATGTCAAAAGGATAATTATGAAAACTTATTTCAAAGTAAACATGGTGGAACCAGTAATAACATTATTGCACTTTGTTTTTCCCAAATTCATCTAACATTTTCAGTTTAAGTAATGCTGACTTCACTACCTTCAGAATGCGGTGTTCAGCAGGGAAGGATTACAATAATAGGCAGTAACCTAAGGTTGGCCCACATTAGTGGAAGGGCGACACGGTGGCGCAGCAGTAGTGTTGCTGCATTACAGCATCAGAGACCCGGGTTCGATCCTGACTACGGGTGCTGTATGTACGGAGTTTGTACGTTCTCCCCGTGACCTGCATGCGTTTCTTCCAGGAGCTCCGGTTTCCTCCCACGCTCCAAAGTCATACAGGTTTGTAGGTTAATTGGCTTGGTAAAATTGTAAATTGCCCCTAGTGGGTGTAGGATAGTGTTAGTGTGCCGCAGTTCGCTGGTCGGCACAGACTGGTGGGCCAAAGGGCCTGTTTCTGCACTGTATCTATACTAAATTAAACTGGTTTCAAATCCAGAACACGTACAGTAAGTGGCAAACAAACAAGTATAATAAAATAGTAAGATTAAACGAGAACTTACCAGTTTGAAGTTTGATCTTTATTTTATGAGGAGTTACGATGAGGGATTACGTGAAGACCCCGCCAGCACGCATGCGCGACATTCTTCAAAGCAGTGGTGTGAAATCACAGACAGTCACAATGACTAATATAGTAAGATAAGAGAGAACTTTCATACCAGGTGATCTTTATAGTAGAGGGTTGGGAGCGGAGGGCACGTAATCCCTCATCGTAACTCCTCATAAAATAAAGATCAAACTTCAAACAGGTAAGTTCTCGTTTAATCTTACTATTTTACTTCGGAGTCACGTGAGTGACTACGTGAAGATTTCAAAGCTCTGTGATTTCATGCCCTGGAAAACTCCATGCTCACACACCGTTATGCTGGGATAGGAGGATGAACGTAATTCAGACATAACACTGGCTGAAAAACAAAGAAGGTATTTAATCATACCTAAAATGATATGCCCCACATTGGGTAAATCATGTAACAGAAACTTAACATATTCCCCTGCAAACGTCTCAGGAGCGGCCACGGGTTTATAAAAGAAGTGCTGAAAAGTCCGTTCACTGCTCCAACCCGCTGTAGCAAGGATGTGGTCCATAGGAACTCCCATCATCCTAGCCGCTGACGTGGATGCAGCCTTAGCTTTATAAGACTGGACCCGTTGTGCTGTTACAAGTGCCATAAACATAACCATATTATATGTAGTTATCCAGAGAGAGCCCCGATATTGGTGTCCATCCTCGAAGCATAGTAAATTCTATGCCTAAGTCCCATGTTTGGGTGTATCTGGCCTAGGGGAAAAAGAATTAATACCCCTCATCAGATTGATACCAGAGGGTGTGATCCTATACGCTGGTGATCACCCCCTCGGTCCAGGTTGGTAGGTAGGGCACTCCTGCAAATTTAATGGCACTGTAGCTCAAACCTTCATGGAATGAAGGGTGGCCAGAACTCCTGCAATCCAGTGATGGTGGCCGAGTCATATGAAGTGTTTGTTCTGAAGAAGAAAACACTCCCATCTGCTGACATATGTCAGTGCTGTCCCTGGTGGACTCCCTGCATGACGAAGTGATGACATTGATCGTCCTGTCGGAGTATCCGAAGTCCAGAAATGGCCTGTTCAGAAACAGCATCAATAGGTTAATGCGATCATGGCACGGATGACTTACCCGTCACAGGGTGTGCCAACAGGCCCGGCCGTTTGAGGATCTGAAAGCAGTGTTCTGCGGCCATCTTTGTACTGCTGGGGACCATGGTTGGGTAGGCCAGTCGGGAAACCCGAAATACCCGTTGCGGAGTCTATTAAATTTTTGTAAGACCCGACTGATGAGGCAGAAGGGGGGAAATGCATAGCAAACAATCCCCCCAATGCAGCGAGAAACATCCATCGCTGCTGGCCCCGGTCCCGATTCAACATCCATTCAATGTTGTCGTTGAATTGCGTGACCTGGTGTTCGCCACCGCATTTAGTTTACCTGAAAGGTAAGTGGCTGAGATCCAAATCTCTCTATCCAGACACCAGTGCCAGTTGTAAAAAGGCAATTCATCACATGATATCGATTTTATTCCACACAAAAGATTAATATAGGCCACCACTGTGGTATTATAATTTGTAACCATACATGCAACTGGTGCATATCTAAGCAGTAGGCCCCGGGTCCCATGAATGCTTCCAGTATTTCTAGATAATTAAACCCTAGTGCTCCCAACAGGGTTAAATCTTGTGCATTCCATCTGCCACCACAAACAGTGGTGGTATTAGCTGCTCCCCACCTTTAACACTGGCATCAGTCTGTAATGTAACCGAGGGATTTATGATAGTGATGGATTTGGAACAGAATTGAGCATTTCCCATCCACCAATTTAATTCAACTCTTGCCTTTTCTAATAACTTCATAGGCCTGTCGAAATGGTATGACTTTTGAGAGCTATAATTTTAGCTCTTTGTAGGTTTTGATAATGTAGAGGTCCGGATTGCGCTGCGGGAAAAGCAGCCATTATCCTCCCAATTACCATGGCCACCTACCGTATGGATGGATCCCTGATGCCAGTAAGGCTTCTGCAAGCTTCTATCAAGTCCACCACCTTGTTCGGTGGTAAGGTGGTAGACATTTGCACCGAGTCAATGGTGAACCCCAAGTAATCCATGGTAGTAATCCATGGTAGTTTGATTTATCTGGATGTATGATGAACCCCAGCTTTTGAAAGAGATGTTTTTTGGCTAGAACTGCCAATGTAGCCGTTTCCAAATTCTCCCCAACAATGAGGATATCATCAAGATAGGCCATAACAGTATGATTTTGTTTCCTTAAATAGGCCATAGCTGGTTCCAATAATTTGGTGAACAGCCTGGCTGCTGATGATAACCCATTGGGTAAGGCTATATATTGCCATAATTGTCCCATCCAGATAAATTTAAGGTATTTCCTATGATCCTTGTGTATCGGTACTGAATAGTATGCATCTTTGAGGTCAATGCATGCCATGTAGTACCCATAGCTGTTAGCTATCTGCTGTGTCGAAAGTGTCCATTTTGAAATGAACATACTGAACAGAAGTATTCAGTTCGGTCAGGTCTATGATTATGCGGCATCCGCCATCTTTTTATTTTTGGTAAATATATTAGATACGAACTCCTGTGATTCTCTCAATTACCCCTTTGCTAATTAGTCTTAATAGTTCAGCATGGCCCGCCGTTCTTTCTTTGTGAAAGTATAAACTTTCGGCTAGGCGTATGCTGGACCGGGGTAGGGAGTTCGTAAATGAATTCAATTTTATAGCCCTGAATACTTCCGAGTATGTAAGGATCAGAGGTAAAAGTGCGCCATACTTTATAAAACAAGTGCAACCGGTCTCCCCCACAAGATGAATTTTAGACATATGATGTTCCTGGGGGAGGCAGACCCACCTACCTCCAAGGTATTGCCGGTGTTGCGGTCCAATACCACCATTATTTCTTCTGTTGAGTTGCTGCGTTGTAGGGGTGGCACATTTTCCAAGAAAGCCGAGTTGGGCCATGGCCTAAAAAAAAAAAAAGGCTGTTGTGCAGGTGGGCCGGCCTTCGAGCTTTCACCACCGGACGATCTGTAGTGATATCTCTGTCCGGTGGGTGTGTAGGGGTGGTGTTGCAGTTGGTAGCTCTTTGTCCAGGTCTTTCACCTGTTTGGGGAGCTCCGCACAGCAGATTTGGTGGTTGAGCGTACCTGGTTTGCATAACCCCGCAATTTGGGGTTGAGTTGCTCTTCCTGTAGTTATTATCTCAAACTGTGTTACACAGTAAGGCCAGAGCATCCTGTTTCTACCGGTAGTTCTATACCCACCGCAGTACTGGCACTGCCGAAATTCCGGCGGTCAAAAGCTTCAGGATCCTCTGAAGTTTGACTCATTGCCCTCTAATCGTAGGGCTCATGATCCCCCAAATAGGGTATTCACCGCGGGAACAATCAGCGAGTTACAATTATCAGGAGCAAGATACTTATCAGCTGTAGCATTGATGGCTTGCTCCTGAAGCTGGTTTGTAGTCATATAATTGAACTAGCTGCCAGCTTAGGGTGGATAGGTAACCTTTTTTTTTTAGAAGGAACTGCATGTTACTTACCATATCCAGAAACTCTTCACTGCACCCCTGACACTGTTGGTTTGTTCAGCCAACTCCCCCTCTTCAGGGTCAGCCCAGTTCTGACCCCCAATGCTCCCCTGCGAAGAGGGTGAGACATTTAGGCAGTCCATAATAGGATCCTGCCGTGGGCCTGCGAAGAGGCCCACCGTGACCCTGCCCCTGCAAAAGCAGGTCACGCTGGAGCAATTGCTCCACCATCCGCTCCATGCGGGTAAGACGACCTCCGTCGCTAACAGCGAACGGGGTGTCCTCGGGACTGGACCCAGCTGAGTCGGCAGTCCCGATCGGCTTCCGGGTGGATTTACCGCCTGTCCGTGGCGAACCAGCGGCCCTCCCGGGCGGAAGTCGGGAGCTGCAGGTCGCACCTGCAGCTTGGAGAAAAAACGGGTGGATTTACCGCCTGTCCGTGGCGAACCAGCGGCCCTCCCGGGCGGAAGTCGGGAGCTGCAGGTCGCACCTGCAGCTTGGAGAAAAAACGGGTGGATTTACCGCCTGTCCGTGGCGAACCAGCAGCCCTCCCGGGCGGAATTCGGGAGCTGCAGGTAGCACCGAGTAGCACCTGCAGCTCGGAGAAAAAACGGCACGCTGCTGGCTGCTCTCTATAGCAGCAGCTCTTGCCGCTACTCTCGCCGCGCTCACCACTCCGGTGAGTCTTACCGTTCGTAAGTTACGCTGGAGGAGCCCCGCTCCTCCCGACTGTCGCTTCCGCATGCGAACGACGATATGTCGCGCGTGCGTGCTGGTGGGGTCTTCACGTAGTCACTCACGTGACTCCGAAGTAAAATTCAAGTTCAATGACAGGGTCGAGACACAAGGAAATGCAGTTGTGTAGAACACAAAATGCTGGAGTAACTCAGACACCATCTCTGGACCACATGGTTAGGCGAGATTTCGGGTTTGGGTCATTCTTCAAGACTCTCTAGTAGTGGTGAATTAGCTGCTTGGTATATTTCACACCACATTTTTTACTCCATTGACATTACCAGGTGTAGCAAACATGAACTTTCGCCTTCAATATGTTCATGACGTACGTTGCTCAGGGAATTAAGCTTTGGATGGATGTACACGTGTGGATTTATTTTGAGGTCTTTTAATAAAAAGGTCAACTAGAAGTTGACTGAAGTTGTTGCACAATCCTTTTAACTGTTACAGCACCATTATAATACATGGTACTTTTTAACAATCTCGTTCAGTTATTACAGTTAACCAAATATAAATCCACAGTTACATAGAACATCGAACAGCACAGTACTGGAACAGGCTCTTCAACTCATGCTGCTGTGCTGACCGTGATGCCAATTGGAATTAATTCCTCTGTTTGCATCGAGCATTTAGCCTTCCACTCCCTGCTTGTCCATGTTGCCGCCTAAATGACTCTTCACCGTTCCCATTGCATCCCAGGCGTACAGGCTTACAGTTCTGGTCTCCAAATCTGAGGAAGGACATTATTGCCATAGAGGGAGTGCAGAGAAGGTTCACCAGATTGATTCCTGGGATGTCAGGACTGTCTTATGAAGAAAGACTGGATAGACTCGGTTTATACTCTCTAGAATTTAGGAGATTGAGAGGGGATCTTGTAGAAACTTATAAAATTCTTAAGGGGTTGGACAGGCTAGATGCAGGAAGATTGTTCCCGATGTTGGGGAAGTCTAGAACAAGGGGCCACAGCTTAAGGATGAGGGGGAAATCCTTTAGGACCGAGATGAGAAGGACTTTTTTCACACAGAGAGTGCTGGGTCTCTGGAACTCTCTGCCACAGAGGATAGTTGAGGCCAGTTCATTGGCTATATTTAAGAGGGAGTTAGATGTGGCCCTTGTGGCTAAGGGGATCAGAGGGTATGGAGAGAAGGCAGGTACGGGATACTGAGTTGGATGATCAGCCATGATCATATTGAATGGCGGTGCAGGCTCGAAGGGCCGAATGGCCTGCTCCTGCACCTAATTTCTATGTTTCTATGTTTCTATCTTTCAGAATGTAATATATTTTTATTAGGTCTTCTCTCAGCCTCCGACACTCGATAGAAAACAATCCAATTCATCCAACTTCTCTTTATAGCTAATACTCCCTGATCCAGGCAGCATCTTGGTGAACCTTTGCTGCACCCTTTCCAATGCCTCCACATCCTTCTTGTAGTGGAGTGACCACAACTGGACACAATACAACAAGTGTGGCCTAACCAAATTTTATACAGTGGCAACATGATACAGTTGGCAACATGACATGCCAACATTTATACTTGACAGCCCAACCGATAAATACATAATGTAAATGCCTTCTTTACCACTCGTGATGACGCTTTCATGGAGCTAAGGACTTGCTAAAGATTCTAAGACCTTTCTGCACATCAATATTGTTAAGGATCCTAATGTGTAATGGATTCTTTTCAGAACACCACTAATCACAACTTTCCCTCCTCACCCCTCTCTCTCTCTCAGTGACTCCCTAGCCCATACATCCTTCCCCCTCGTGAGGCACTTTCCCCTGCAAACAGGAGGTGCAACTCCTATCCATGCACCTCCTCCCTTACCACAATCCATGAACCTAAACAGTACTTCCAGGTGAGACAGAAATTCACCTCTTCCTAACTCAGCTACTGAATTCAGTGCTCTCAATGTGGCCTCCTCTGCATTGGTGAGATCAAATGCTGACTAGGCAACTACTTGGCAAGTACCTGCACTCTATTCACTGAGGCCATCTAGATCTCCTAGTTGTACCCCCTTAATTCCCCTTCCATTTCCCACACTGACCTGTCAGTCTTGATCTCCTCCAATGCCAGGACGGGGCCAAATGTAAATGAGAGAAATAGCACCTTATATTCCACCTGGATATTCCACACCTCATTCTCCAATTGCTGGTAACCACAATCCTTCTGTCCTTTTCTCTCTCTTCCCGATCCACTCTGGTCCTGTCTCACAACCCCTCCTTCCCACGTTACACCCCAGCCTTGTATTACACTGTATCTTTCACTCCCCTCACCCACGCTATACCCCCTCCCCCACGATTGCTCACCCCTCCCCTTCCTCAGTTGTTCCCATCTGTCACCCCCCCATCATTTAGTTCTATTCTTCGGTGTCCTTTCCTATCAGATTCCACCTTTGACCTCCCAGCCTTTACTGCACCCATTACTACCCACCTGTGCAATGAGGCGTTTGCGCAGTAATCAACCAGAACCGGAACCATTCCCTCCTCCACCTGACCTTTATCTGCCAAACATCCCCTTCTTCACCCGACCTATCTTGCTGTACAACAATCTGGTGCCATTAAGCTGGCTGCTGCTGATATTTGCCTCCGAGAGGCCACTCCTCCAACAGTATCCAAATGAGTATTCTTGTTTCAGAGGGAACACCCGCAGGAAGCTCTTCCATGACCTTCCACCCAATTTGTCTGACTAACCCTCTTGTCTGACCACCTCATTGAAACGCCTACCTATAACCCTCTCTGACATCTGCGTGCTCCTCAGTGCTGCTCCAAATGATCCACATGATCTGAGCGGAACTACTGAGCTGGACACACTACCTGCATCCGTAGTCATCGTGGGGTACTTAAACCCTCCCCAATATCCCACATCATACTGGAGGAGTACACCACTCTACTAACTGCCGGTACTGATCCTTTACTACAGTGGTAGACTCAAGAAAAAAGAAAATCTTTACCTTGTTGCTGCTTGTCCTCCTCGCTGGTGTTCACCAAAGACTGCACTTTTAACTTACCAGCAGCACTTCCACCTCAAAGTTGCCCTACTCAAAATGGCTGCTCCAAAATGGCTGCTTCACAAGAGAGCATCTCCCTTTCATTCCCTTTTAAGCCTGTTGGAAGTAGAACTAACAGCTACTAACCTACACCAGACTTTTCAAACTCTCACTGCTCCTATTCTTCACTGCTAAGACAGACCGGAAAATAATCCAAATTATTGTATGGTTTTTGGTGGTTTTGTCTGCCTTTGGCTGTACCCAATAGACAAACAATTTCCTTTCATTGTGACATTTTGTTTTGTGACAAATGGTTCAGCTCCTCCTCAGATAAAGTAGCTTTCTGATGATTTATTGTGAGTTTTTGCACCTAAGCCAACGCTGCACCAATATAAATGTGGAAACAATGAAATGGTTGTTGTAATAAATGGCACAGAGGCAATTCAGGCATCCATGGGTGAACTGTAAATCATCATCCAGGCCTGCATTCATCAGATCATTGACAGTCTTTGCTGGAGAACAGGAAAATATGTCACAGCAAGGAAGTATTGGAGCTATTCACTACTGTAGGCCCTCTGAATTCCACTTCTGAAGGGTGTAATTCATGGCAAGTTATGAGACCTCATAATGCAAATATTAAATTAGAGGACCTCACTGAATGTTGGCACTCAATATTCCTAATCCCACTCGGTCAGACAACCAGTAAAATTGTAATATACAAAGATAGCAGAAATTGTTCAGTGAAGCTGACTGTATGTGATTGGGAATGATTATCTCATTCTAAGACAGATGCACAGAGTACCTGAAAAGTGGTTGGATTATAAAGACGTGTAAGATACAGCATTTGTGAGATATTGGAGGAATCCTTTGGTGGAGATCCTCTTTACGTGGTTCCCAAAAATGTGAGATGTCATACTAGTATTTGATAGTGGTATATAATATACCAAAATTATTTTCGGGATGACCCTTGCTGACATGGAAGCTTGAGTCATAACATTCAAATACCTTTAATCATGGAGTCCTCTATATACTCTCTCTACTATTCAACGGGGTGGCGGCACGGTAGCGCAGCGGTAGAGTTGCTGCTTTACAGCGCTTGCAGCGCCAGAGTCCCGGGTTTGATCCCGACTACAGGTGCTGTCTTTTTGGAGTTTGTATGTTCTCCCCGTGACCGCGTGGGTTTTCTCTGAGATCTTTGATTTCCTCCCACATTCCAAAGACGTTCAGGTTTGTAGCCTGAAGAAGGGTCTCGACCCGAAACATCACCAATTCCTTCGCTCCATAGATGCTACATCATCCTGCTGAGTTTCTCTACCATCGATTTTTCTACCTTCAGGCTTGTAAGTTAATTGGCTTGGTATAAGTGTAAATTGTCCATAGTGTGTCAGATAGTGTTAATATGCGGGGATCGCTGGTGGGCACTCGAACTCGGTGGGCCGAAGGGCCTGTTTCCACGCTGCATCTCTAAACTAAACTAAACTAAACCAAATAAAGACTGATGATTTGGTGCTGGTCCCGTGTCCAGTATTTGTGGTGTCCAGTATAATACTGATTCACACAATGCACAGGGTTTAATTCATTGCTTAGATTTTACATTTTTGAGTTAAGGGCCTGTCCCACTGCGGCGACCTAATCTGCGAGTTTAGAAGAGTTTGGCCTCAATTCACACTTGCAGCATGGTCGACACGTGGTCCGAGGAGGTCCTATGAGGTCACTGGAACTCTCGTTCATGTTCGAGGGAAGTTCCCGAATACTCACGGCCTCAGCTAGGTCGCGGACAATTTTTCAGCATGTTGAAAAAATTTCTGCGAGTAAAATTTGGTTTTTTTGAACTCGTAGTGCAGTGGAGTGGGGTCGCTATTTAGTTACAGGCAGTCAAGTGCAGCCATAGGCAATCTCCTTCGCTGACCGGACATTTTGATTGGCTCATTGGAGTTTTCAGGACCCAGGAAAGCTGACCGGTGGTTAAAATGCCTGCTGAATCCCCTACCCCCTTCCATTCACCCCTCCCCCCCTCCCTTCCCCCCACCTCTCCCCCTCCCTTCAACACTGATGTTCGATCCAGCTCGAGGTTTTCCAGGCTAGTGCCCTCAAGCTTGAAGGGTCAAAGACACTCTTCTTAACTCGCGGGTTAGGTCCCTGCAGTGGGACAGCCCCTTTACTTTGCTTGCTCTGTAATTTTCTTTCAACGTAATTTCGTGTTATAAATTTTCTGTTTCTCATTTAGCGTGAGTCTTCATGGTCATTGTATTTATCATCCACAATATTCATATGTTTCTGTAGACTTTGTTGCAAAGAGCGGTAAAGCTCCATTGAGTATCTGGTAGTGGATCGAGGATATTAAGGTACTGCACCATTGGTTATGGAGACAGAGAGCCTCTGATGTGGTAGCATACAGACTCTATATTATGCATGGTATATATAGAGGACTCTATTCTCCACGATTAAAGGGTGCAGTGGCTTATTACCCCTGATCACATTACCAGAGTCACCACACTATCAAGGTTTGAGTTAGAACAGTTTTTCTGATGTATGCTTTCTATACCCACACCGAGTAATCCGTGCTGGACAGAAACATACAGCATTGACACAATGATGAACACTTTTTCAACAATGATAATCTTCTTCTTCTTTCGTGTGGCGTGCACAGCCTAAAATTGTTGGACAACTTGTTCTATTTGATCTTCCGTTTGTGCACGTCGAGTTGATTGCATTAGTCGAAACAGGGCGGACCACGTGAAGGTTGCAATCTTCCACCCCAACAATGATAATGATTTTAGTTTAGTATAGAGATACAGCATGGAAACAGGCCCTTCAGCCCATCAAGTCCACGATGACCATCGATCACCTGTTCACATTAGTACTATGTTATCCCACTGTTGCATTCACTCCCTGCACACTAGGGGAAATTTAGAGGTCAATTAACCTACTGTATAAACCTGCACGCCTTTGGGGTGTAGGTGGAAACCAGATCACCCGGAGGAAACCCACATGGTCACCAGGAGAATGTGCAAACACCACACAGAAAATGCCTGAGTCCGAATTGAACCTGGGTCTCTAGCACTGTGTGGCAGCAGCACTACCAGCTGAACTCTCCAGATAGAGAACAGAATGTTAAATAATAGGGTTAAGAAACTGTGATTTGTTTTCGTAAAATAATATGTTATGGAACTTTGCAAGAAAATAATTGATGAAAACTATTTTAAATACGTAAGGAAAAAATACCTCATGTAAAAAGAATATCTAAGACCTTCAGGACTGCTTTCTCCATACTAGCCCTTCAGGAGTGCCACATAAATCTGCCTTGTCATCACAAAGTTAACCAAGTAACTTTCCAGGATGCCTATCCAGGACAAACAGCCAGGCTACAGAGGGCACCCAAGCCAAGTCACCAGTTTAAATCTTCTACATTTGTGAGCAGTATAAGGATTACCTTCAGTGCCAAATTTAGAATCTAAGGCTTCCGTTGTGTATTTGGTTCTTAACAGAGTTTCTCCTCTTTCTACCTGAGTGGGTGGAAAAACACAGACATCCGCATAAATCAACTGGAGCGCTTCTGTTAGCTAAGGCTGCTTTCTTGGATAGTTACGAAATTAATTTGATTAAATATCATGTTCTACCACGGGTGCTTTTTTGTGTGACTGTGATTGCTCATGACAACAGTTTATGGGTTGCAGCGGTTTGATCGTAGCAGAATCTGGGGAGGCAAAGCTGGGGTTTGCCTGGTTTGCCAGGGGTTTGCACAGAGGCTGCCTGGCCCGGTGAGGTGAGATAGCAGCGGGGAAAGCTGGCTGTCCCGGAAATTCTGCTACATTTAATGGCAGAGACCGACTTAACTTTTTCAAATAGACCCGTGCCCACCACCAACTAGTTGCGACGGATTGGTGAGCTTGAAGATAGCGATGGGGTTGTGTTGGTGAATATCGTAGATGGCATATTAGAGTCTGATCATAGGTTTGAAAAGTGCGAGGAGGTGGTATTGGCAGTTTGGTTGCCAAGGTGGTTTCCATTATTGGCTGCTCATATGATAGTTTTCTGGGCCCAGGAACATTGTTGGAAAGGCATGTCGCACATATATCCAGCATTAGTCCCTTCCTTCTGCTGTTCGGCTTTCAGACCCTGGAAATCCCCAATCCAAGAGTTAAACAGAAGTTAGACGAGCCAGGCAGCCTTATTAAACATGTGCATGCAGAGAGCAGATTAGTCATCTGCTTTCCTACGTAACTCTGATAAAACATGAAGATTGTAGACAAATCTTGTTTTGTTAACCCTTCGGTGCAGTATCAGATGTTTATATTTCACAACCAACCCCTAATACATACTCTATCCACCCAGGCCTGCAGGGTCATCCAGTTGCTAGCCATTTTAACTCCCCTTCCCATTCCATGACTGACATTTGTGTCCTGGGCCACCTCCATTCCAGAATTAAGGTCACATGCAAGATGGAGGAATAACAACTCATATTCTGCATAGGTAGCTTACAACCCAATGATATGAACATTGTATTCTTTAAGTTCAACTAACGCCTACCCCACCCCCCCACACACACACACACACACACATCAGTGCAGAACTATTTATCTCAATGCCCCTAATTACCCTACGCTATTCCCATCCTTCATACTCGTCTCTCATTCCCATGCCCTCATTTGCCTTTTAGCCTCCATCATACCCCTCCCTGTCTGTTCTCACACACCAGAACTTGTCCCGCCCACGTCTTTATTTTCCCATTTTCTCCTCCCTACTTCTATTATTCTGACGCAAAATGTCATCCATCCACTTCCAATCACAGATGCTGCCTGGCCCGCTGAGTTCCCCCAGGCACTTCGTGTTTTGCCCTAATATATTTACTTCTTCAAAATAATGTGAAACATTAAAAATAATATTAATGAACTGCGCATAACTCCAGCAATGGGAGGGCATGAATAGAGTAAGGCAACGCTGTAATTTCATGACATATAACTTCAGAAGGACCCAAATGAGCAACAGATTTGTGAATGTCTTCCTGTCGCTCACAGTACAGAGAAGTTCATGGTCAACATGTCAGAAAACATGTTATTGAATGCATACAAGAAACCTACTGTAGTCAGAGATTGTTTATAAGAAATATTTGCTATTCATGTAAACTCTCCAGGAGCATGGCCACATAATTCTGTCACTCACCCACTGACACTGCGATTCCATAAACTAATCTGGTTTAGTTTAGTTTTAGAGATACAGTGTGGAAACAGGCCCTTCAGCCCACTGTCCGCGCCGACCAGCAGTCCCCGTACATTAACACTATCCTACACACATGAGGGACAATTTACACATATACCAAGCCAATTAACCTACATACCTGTACGTCTTTGTAGTGTGGGAGGAAATCGAAGATCTTGGAGAAAACCCACGCAGGTCACAGGGAGAACGTACAAACTCCGTACAGACAACACCCGTAGTCGGGATGGAACCTGGGTCTCCAGCGCTGTAAGGCAGCAGCTCTACCGCAGCGCCACCGTGGCCACTGTTTGTTGCTGTGCTATCAAAGGTTCTGGAATGACTCGGTTTTTAAGATGTTTAAAGAAACTGACCGGCCACAAATAAAGAGACATTTTCTGTTTGTGGATTTAGTCAATGAGAAAGGGGTGGAAGATTGCAACCATCACGTGGTCCACCTTGTTTCGACGAATGGAATCAACCCGGCGTGCACATTCAAATAAGATCAAATTGAACCAGTTGTCCTACAACTTTAGGCTGTGCACGCCATACGCACGATGAAGAAGGAGAAGGTCAAGCAGAAAGGATCAGAACCTCAAAATGAGAGCGTTGGTGTTCAGGATTGTTGGGAGGGAGGTGGGAGTGAGCGGGGAAAGAGGGGATACTGAAGCCTGGAACTGACCTGCAAAAATAGTGGATGATTATTCAATAAAAAAATTGAGATAAATATATGTTTGCTCGTCAAGGGCATTAATGGAAATAATTGGAGTCTGGCTATAAATTAGCGATGATTTTACTGAATGATAGAACAAGCATGAGGAATAGTAAGATTGAACGAGAACTTACCAGTTCGAAGGTTGATCTTTATTTTATGAGGAGTCGAAGTGAGGGATTTCGTGAAGAGCCCGCCGGCGCGCATGCTCGACATACTTCAAAGTAGCGGCGTGGAATCACAGAAACCAACAAAGAAATGACTTTGCATAGTAAGATTGAAGTGACTAAGATTACCAGATGAAGGTGATTGAGGGTTGGGCGAGGAGGGCACGAAATCCCTCACTTCGACTCCTCATAAAATAAAGATCAACCTTCGAACTGGTAAGTTCTCGTTCAATCTTACTATTTCATTTCGGAGTCACGTGAGTGACTTCGTGAAGACTTCAAAGCTTCTGTGATTACGCGCCCTGGACCACGTCCATGCTGACACACCACTACCAGGGATGGATGGGAGGAACAAACTTGCTCAATAGTTCATACTGCAAAACAAGAGCAGAGTTATTAATAACAAATCAAAACCCCTCATGCGGGGACATTTCCACGTTCGTGACCTGCATTCAGCACGGCTTCTGCGAACTGTAGAGGAGCAGCACCAGGCTTGTTATAAAAACGCTGGAACACAGCTTCATTAGCCCATCCTGCTGTGGTGAGAATTTGGTCCATGGGCACCTCCATGACCCTCGCCGTTGACGTCGATGCAGCCCTGGTGGAAAGAGACTTGAACACATTAGTGTCGATACCTGACTTACCCAAGACGACCGGAAGCCACATGGATATCGTCTGGACTGTCACTCGATGATGAGGTCTCTTATGAGTGACAAGCAGGTATCTCTCCATTCCTCTGATGCGTGCCGTCACCTTGACATAGTGGCGGATATGTGAGGCTAAACATAGCCTAGCATCTGCGGGGTATGCCAGGAACTTCAGCTGCAGCCCTGTGCACCCAGGTCTATGCTGCTTTAGTAGCTCGCCAATGAAAAAGACTACTTCTGTAGGGGTAGAAGTCATTCTGTCGACACGAAGTTTGTGTAGTGTCTGTACCCTCTGAGCTGAAGTCAGCGCTAGTAACATCACCAGCTTCATGGTGAGTTGGTCCAGTTGGAGCCCTTCCATGGGCGACCACGTCCTGAGCAGGGTTAATACGTCCCTGACATCCCAGGTGATATTATAGCGTGATGTAGGCGGATTCATATTGAATATACCCCGCATGAGTCTGGACACTAGCCTGTTGGATCCTACCCCAATATTGAGGTAGAATGATAGCGCACTCCTGGCGCTGTTGATGGCACTGTAACTTAAGTGTTCATCATGGTGCAACCCCGCGAGGAATTCCAGGACGTCGGTTATTGTCACGTCATCGCACGTGATGCGAGAGCGGCTGCAGTAGGCTTCCCACTTCTTAATATGCGAGTGGTATCTTCGCCTTGTGGACTCTCGACACGACGCCCCGATGGTATCCATGGTCCGAGCCGAAAGGCCGTATTGGACTAACGGCCTGTTCAAAACCTGCAAGCCAACAACTTTAAATAGCCATGGCAGGGATGTGGCTCCCCTGACACAGGGTGAGTAACCAATTGTGGGCAACCCTTCACAAGGACCCAAGGTTCGTTGAGCATGTCAAAGACCACCGGATACCAAGGCTGTGTGGGCCAGTCGGGTATAATAAGGATGCCCTTGGCAGAATCTGCCTGAATCTTCTGCAATACCCGACTGATGAGGCAAAACGGGGGGGAAGGCATAGAAACCAATTCCCCCAGTCCAGCGAGAATGCATCTAGCGCTATTGCCGCAGGATCTGGTTCCCATGAAACGTAGGTTGGTACCTGATGGTTCAACCGTGACGCAAAAAGGTCAATGTCCGGTTTACCAAATTTGGCTGTGACTTTAGAAAAAATCTCAGGATGCAACATCCATTCAAAATTGTCATTAAATTTGCGTGACCTGGTGTCCGCCACAGTATTAAGCTCACCTGGGAAATAGGTAGCTGAAATCCAAATGTCTCTTTGAACACACCAGAGCCAAATTGAGTTAGCCAATTTGTCACACAAAACTGATCTGGTACCACCCATATGGTTTGAATATGCTACTGCTGTGGTGTTGTCTATTTGGAGACGGACATGTGCTCCAACAAGCTTGGAACAATACGCACGAAGTCCGTGGAATGCTGCCAGCAACTCCAAATAGTTAATCCCTTGAGTTAACAACATCGTTGATTCAAGGGTGTCCCATCTGCCACCACAACTAGAGCAATTATTCGTGGCTCCCCAACCATTGGAGCTTGCATCAGTTTGCAAATATACCACCGGATTAGCCTCCCTAATAGGCTTGAATGAGCTGCTAATGTGACACACCCACCATTGCAACTCTTTTATCGCTTCGGGCGGCAGCTGCATGGACCGATCATAATGACCAGCGTTCTGTTTTAACGCTGCAATTTTAGCTCTTTGCAAATTCTGATAATGCAAAGGTCCATATCGCGCTGCCGGAAACAAAGCTACCAGCTTCCCAATTATTGTAGCTAAGTGCCGAATCGATGGTATATTGGTGCAGATTAAATCTTGACACACCTGGGTAACCTCCTCAATCTTGTTAATTGGAATGGTAACCCTCATGCTTATAGAGTTCACCGTGAACCCTAGGTAATTAATCACCTGGGCAGGGTAGAACTTTGATTTCTCTGGATGGACAATAAACCCCAATTGTTGAAATATATTGACAGCAGCTGCAACACCCTGTTCAGCCAATTCCAGGGTGTGGCCCACAATTAAGACATCATCTAAATAGGCCATAACTAAATGGTGTCGTTGTCTCAAATAAGCCATAATTGGCTTCACTAATTTAGTGAACAATCTAGGGGCTGTGGTGAGCCCATTAGGCAAAGCCTTGTACTGCCAGAGTTGCCCCATCCAGATGAATTTTAAAACCTTCTGTCACATTTCTGGACGGATACGGAATAATATGCGTCTTTTAAATCGATGCATGCCATAAAGCAACCATGAGAAATCAATGATTTGGCTGTTTCAAGCGTATCCATTTTAAAATGAGAATATGTTACAAAAGTATTCAAACGGGTTAGATCAATAATGACACGACAACTACCATCCTTCTTATGTCTGGTGAATATGTCCGACCAATTCAACTGGCTCATGCACCACTCTCTTAATCACTCCTTTGTTCTCAAGACTTAACAGTTCCTTATAGCCGGCTGCCTGTTCTGCAGCAGATAATTTAAACGTTCGAGCGGGCATGTGCTGGGATGGAGGAATGTCGCCATTAATAAACTCAATTTTATGCCCCTGAATATTCTGCAACACATACTCGTCACCAGTAAAATTACCCCATGCACCCAAAACCACCGAAGGCGACTACCAACATGTGAAGTTAAACAGAGAGAAAAGAGAGAACCAGACCCCCTCACCTCCGTGGCTACCGGCGGTCCTTGACACGCGTGTGCGGACGTGGAGGTGCTGGGTTGGCTTGAGGGCGCGGCGTCTTCGTTTTCCACCAGGGTCTCTGCCGACCCTGTCCTAAAAAAGACCCCTGGTGCTGGTCTGATGTTGCTGTCGTTGTGGAGCTTGAGGGTGGGTCCTCGTCGAGGTACTGGCAGACCCTCGTGATCGAATGTATGGAGACTTTGAGCCTGACGGTGTGGGGGCACTCTGAGGGCGCATGATCCCCACCGTTTTGGCTTGCTCGTCAAGCTCTTTGACTCTCTTCGAGAGGTCCTCCCCAAAGAGCTGACGGGGCGGGGGCGGCGGCGGTGGTTTGCACAATCCTGCAAACTTTGGATTGAGCGCTGGGCGGATGCTGGTTTTGCGAAACCCGTTAATTTCGTGCTGGGTCGCGCACAGGAGGGCCAGGGCATCTTCCTGGTCCAAATTTAATTCGTCCCCGTCCACCGACCGCACCAAGGCGGTAATACCGGCCGTGAGGAGCTTCAGGATCCGCTGCAGTTTTACCTCCTGTTGACGGATAGCCGCACTGATGTTGCTCCATATCGGCGTATTGACCACAGGCACGTTGAGGGAGTTGCAATTGGATGGAGCCTTGTGACGGCTCATTGCCTGAATGAGGCCTTCTTCCTGCTGCTCCAGGCTGATGGTAAATGTTGGTGAAGACGCCCTGTGCCTGTTGCTGCCCTGCTGTTGTTGACGTTGAAGCAGGAGCTCCAGCAGCCGCTCCATACGGTCAATACGCCCTTCACCCTGAACACTCAGGTGGTCGGAGTCCTCTGGCTCTGAAAAGAAAACCGGGGTCCTGTCATCGACCCGCACCTCGTCGAGGCCCTGCCGGTGCTGGTAGTTGTCGCTAACAGCCGCCGAGGCGAAACTGCGCGATTCCTGCGCGGGCGTGTTCAACCACCTCCGTTTAGCGGGAGCTGAAGCCGCTGCCACTAAGGACACTTGCGGCGTGGTGTCGGCACCAGCCGAAGCATGGCTGCCTGGGGCCCGCGCAGTCTTGCCGGCTGCCCACATCGTGGACCTTGCCGACGCATGGTCTCGCCCACCCATCCATGGGGGGCTCGGCGACTGTGACGAGACCCGACTCAACCGACCCGTCCCGGCGTCGAGAGTCGGGGTGTGCCGGCTGGACCTCACAGCCGCCCCGGGTCTCGCCCTGGAACCTGACCGCCCCTCCGCGGCAGGCAATGCCTTAGCCCTAACAGGGTTAGGCATCTGGGCTCCTGCCCTCCCCCTTCTCGGAGGGCTGAGTGGAACAGGCCGTGCAACGGCACGTGGCCTGCTCGAGGTCGCCAGCGAGCCCGCTGACGACCTGACTGCCATGGCAGGGTCCTCCTGCTCTGGCGGCACACCACACTCCTCCTCGTCGAACTCCTCCGAGCTGTGGTGTGCTGGCGGATCTGGACCTGTAACACAGGGCTTACCCACATCTCCGCCTGAGTCCCGGCCTGCGTTGCAGGTACTGCTGATGGTAAGGGCCCCGGAACTGTTGACCGGCGAACTCGTCCTGGCGTCCTCCGGCCCTTGGAACTCCCATCCATGTCCTTGCTGCAAGACAAAACCAACAACAAGGACCACCAACTGAAGGTAGAATACTCACCTCCGTGGCCCCTTCTGAAGGGCTGGCGAGGAGCGCGCTCCACCGCCAGCCGTCGCAGCAACGCGGTACGACGATATGTCGAGCATGCGCGCCGGCGGGCTCTTCACGAAGTCACTCACGTGACTCCGAAATGAAATTGACAGTTCCAGTTGCGATTACATTACTATGCTTACACACCGGGAAGGAAAGCAGGGCATTAGAGAAAACTTTGTGATTCAACTCGTAGCAGCATTAAAAAATGTTACTAGTGTAAAGTGCCCCAGAAGAGAATGAACCAATTATTCAGAATGTTGCCTCATGTCTATGTAATAGTTGCATATTTCTATTTAACTTCTTCCTTGATCAGCCCTATGTTGCATTTAGGAGTTCTATCAACCTAGAACCAAGTTAAGAAATAAGTTCATTGATAGTGAATTCCTCGTAGAGGACAATTGTTTAAGGCACCTTTATGAAGTTTCAAAATCAAATGCATATATTTCTGTAGTTTGGCTTGGACTAGGAATGTTGAAAACTAAGTGATAAAAATGAATTGAAAGAATGCAAAACTTCTGCAGGGAGGTGGAATGAACATTACAACAAAGGGCAACAAAGGTTGCTCGAATACTCCATAAAGATGTTAGGGTTTTGTTAGGCAAACCTATAACTACGTAGCACAAATAATTGGCTGAAAGGTGGGTTTTCAATCTGAACACTTCAATCTATTTGGAGGTCACGTGTTATAATTCCAAGAGTTAGGTGGTAAGGCTGTGTGTGAAATCATATGGGGAAGCAGACAATGCAGTGGGCAAACTGGTAAAGTGTATATACCATCTCAAGAGGGCTTATATTCAGTGTACAACACAGTTTAACTTTGACTGCTAACACTTTTAAGGAGCAATCCAGCCATATCATTGAACTCTTTTACAATCATCTCTGTATTGCTGGAAAGGTAATTATGTTATGGGATAAGAGAAACATTTGAACAAGTGCAAGAGTGCAAGATTGGTCTGAATTTCAACGTATCAAAAGTAATTGGAAGTTTGTGTAAGAAGGAACTGCAGATGTTGGTTTAAACCGAAGATAGACACAAAAAACTGAAGCACCTCAGTGGGACAGGCAGCATCTCTGGAGAGGAAAGGGCGATGTTTCGGGTCGAGTCCCTTCTTCAAACTGGTTAGGGATAAGGGAAACAAGCGATATAGACGGTGATGTGGAGAGATAAAGAATAATGAATGAAAGATATGGAAAAAGTAACAATGATAAAGCAAACAGGCCATTATCTGTTTGTAGGGTGAAAATTAGAAGCTTGTGCGAAGTGGGTGGTGGAGAGGTAGAGAGAGAGGGAATGCCGGGGCTACCTGAAGTGAGAGAAATCAATATTCATACCACTGGGCTGTGAGCTGCCCAAGTGAAATATGAGATGCTGTTCCTCCAATTTGTGTTTAGCCTCACTCTGACAATGGAGGAGATCTAAGACAGAAAGGTCTGTGTAGGAGAATTAAGGTGTCCAGCAAGGTGTCCGGGAGATCAGGTAGGTATAGGCGGGCGAAGGTGTTCTGTAAAACGATTGCCCAATCTGTGTTTGGTCTTGCTGATGTATAAAAGACCACATCTTGAACAATGGATATAGTAATTGAGGTCTGAGGAGGTGCCAAAGAACCGCTGCCTAACCTGAAAGGACTGTCAGGGTCCCTGGACAGAGTCGAGGGAGGAGGTATAGCAACAGGTGTTGCATCTTCTGCGGTTGCAGGGGAAGGTACCTGGGGAGGGGGTGGTTTGGGTGGGAAGGGATGAGTTAACCAGAGAGTTGCGGAGGGAACGGTCTCTGCGAAAGGCGTAAAGGGGTGGAGATGGGAAAATGTGGTTAGTGGTGAGATCCCGTTGGAGGTTTATTGGGATTTGACAAAGGGAAGGAACATCAAAGGAACAACAGAATAGAAACACAATACACTTCAGAAGCATTTAACGGGAATGATCAATAAGATTTTTCTGAGCCATTCTGCCCAATATGCCTTTGGAAATTCAATTTCACACTGTTAGATGTCATTATTCCCATTGTTTTTGTAAATTCCTTACTGCAAAAAAGACATTCTCAGTACTTTAATCTTCCTCCTTCACAATGAAATTGAAGGATTATTGATGAAGCTGTTTTCTTAATTGTGGTGAATCTATGTACCATGCATTTCCATTGCACCCTTTTCCTTTTTATTGTCATTTGTGAAGCTATTGCATTGTGGTCCTTCTAGAAAAATGACCTGTGGAATTTAATTATGAAACACCAATAAAACTGAATCTGATAAGAAAGCAATTTAATTGATTAGATTACCTTGAAATTGCAAATATTGTAAGAAGCATTCGCCTCTAGTTATTTTCAAGCAGCGCATCGATTGTTAGAGAAGCAAGCTTTCATTCAGGTGGTTATTTGTTTTTGTTTTTTAATTTCTGAGTCTTTTAGGTTTGCATGTATATTTTATCTGTCCCTGTACTTAGCTTTCCTGAATAGAGCCAAGGTCTTTTCTTGATGAATAATGGATAAAACAATGTCTTATCTGGAACTGAGTCAATATTAAATGGTGTGAGAGCATATTCCCCTTTGTATGCTGTCCCCTCTGATTCCAAATTACTTTTATTTTAAGCAGAAGAATAATAAGATGATTCCAATTTCCATTGTCAGCTTGTGCAGCAGGTTTTTGCACCAGTTTAAGATTGAATCACGGCAGTTACAAAGCTATAGGTATTATGAAAAAATCTCCACTGGTGCGTGCAATTGGAAGGAAATGGAGTTTAAAGATGCAATGGGCAAACTTTCTGATCAAGGAACATTAAGCAGACTCATACTGCCTTCTTCAATGCCTACCAAAAACAGTGAAGAAGGGTCTGGACCCAAAACATCACCCATTCCTTCTCTCCAGATTTGCTGCCTGTCCTGCTGAGTTTCTCCAGCATTGTGTGTCTATCACAGTGGAATGTCATATGGGTGTATTAATTGCCATCAAAATTTCATTTTTTTAAAAAATCTCCCATATTTAAAGTCATATCTGCTTTGTCTTGTCAGCACCTGACACAATAGTTAATTGCTGGAGCCATAGAATGATTAGCGAAGACATTTGTTTTTGTCAAGACATCTTTCATGCCCAGAAATATAATTTGCAACCAGCTGGATATCACACGAAGAAAACACAAGTAACTGGTGTACCTAGTTTTGCTTTTGCTGTCAAATGATGAGGAGGAAGTTTGCTTGTGCCTTATTGAGTTCATAGATAATTTACCATTGATATACTGCTCTTTTCCTGGCAGGCTGGAAGAGTGCAAGCTGAACTGTAGTGTAAACTGAACAGCCTGGCAACATACAATTAATGACTGGGATCCTAACATACTGTAGCATTTGTATGCTATACCAATATGTATATTTTCCTGTTTACTTAACTGACGCCATACGAAGGAATACTTTGCTGCACTTTCATCCGCACACATGAGTAACACTCCACGTGGAGTGTTACTCATGATGTAAAACCCACGGAACCAAGTGCTGTGCGAGAACTCACAAGAGCACTGACATTAGAGGATAACAATCTTAAGCAGGTTAAGAGTCAATGGAAGTATTACGGTTAATAAATGTAATGGATCACAAGGTTAAAAATAAAGCATAGCCAAAGAAAACAGTTAAATTGTTAACAGGGTGTTTTATTTCCTGATTTGTGAAGTTCTGAGCATTCCCTATAATTATTGGCACAATTGCCATGTGCTGGCTGCAATCCCATTTGCTTTAGGTGTGATCATCAATCCCTAGCTATTGGAATGTCATATATCCGTAAAAAATAATAAGCTATTATTTTAAACTTATCAAACCTGACACTCAAGAACAAATTTAAAGTGCACATATACAATAATTAATCTGTTGAACTGCACCAGCAATTTGATCACTAGTGCTTAATGCCAAGAATTCATATTTCTTCACTGTTAAGCATGTTCAAAAGGAAAAGCTACAGGAAAGATTGAAATGGCTGCCACATACAATGAAGTTGATATACTCAGAGGCCAGAGGGACCATTAGGATATCTGTTCTGAATTATAATCAAAATTGAACAATTCCAGTATCAAGTCATCAATAATTTAGAGATAGAGCATGGAAACAGGGCGCTTCAGCCCACTGAGTACACACCGACCATCGATCATCCGTTCACACTATGCTATCCCACGTTCTCATCCACTCCCTCCACACTGGGGGCAATTTACAGAGGCCAATTAACCTACAAACCCTCACATCTTTAGGTTGTTGGAGGAATCTAGAGCACCCATAGGAACGTGTAAACTCAACACAGATAGCACCCGAGGTCAGGATCGAATCAAGATCTCTGGCGCTGTGAGGCAGCAGCTCTCTCAGCTCTACCAGTTTACTGAAAGTAAAGTCATTGCGTTCCTTCTGCGGAATTAGTAGCTATTCTCATAGGTGGATCCTATGTAAGAGGATAATTTAAACCAATGCTATATCAATATAGATCAATGAAAGTATAATGGTAGTGGTACACAAAAAATTATTTTACCTGGAGTACATTGCATTGACAATTATTCCAAGTGAATAGGACCACCCTTAAAATTGCACCAGGCATCTCCATGTTCAATTAAATGTATTGGACCATTTCACACTGTCAGATGCAGACTTAACAATGAAGCCTATTTTTATAATGCCCATTTCCATCCTTCTCAACATAATGGAGCTGAATGGTGTAACCTGCAATAAGTGGAATGAGGAGTCATCGCGCTATCTTGCATGGGTGACTGCGTGGGTTTCCTCTGGGTACTCCGGTTTCCTTCCACATTCCAAAGTAGTTCAGGTTTATAGTTACTTGGCTTCTGTAAATTGTTCCTAGTGTGGAGAACAGAACTAGTGTACGGGCGATTGCTGGTCGGTGTGGACACGGTCGGCCAAAGGGCCTATTTCCTGGTGACGGATGGATAGTTGATGTTTCGGACCCTTCTTGACTCCGGAGATGTGGCCTGACCTGCTGAACTACTCCAGCACTTTGTGGCCTTTCAGGTTTCATTAATGTTCTCTTGCCTGTTGCTTTCAATCCTCTGAAAAAAGGGTGAGTTTCAGAGAATGGGCAATGCGGAGCAGATGCTTAAACTTCAATTTGACTTTCCTCATTTTTCTCTTTTTTCGTAGGAGTTTCTGTCTCTGAAATGGTTACATTTTGAGAGCGCAGAAATAATAATCAATTTGGTATTGGTGGCCATACACCAATATTGGCAGAATAACATGTCAACAATGGCACATGTCTATTTACAACATCATAATGTGGTGCAATTTTGAAAGTCTGTAGTTTTTATGTGAAAAGCATTCTTTAATCACTGCAGGCAATCAACAATTTGTTCAAGCATGTTCACCTGAGTTGTTCAGTTCCAGCAATTTTTCTAGCTGAGTTATGGCAGAGTAGGCTGCAATACCAGCATTTGTCATATCAGAGTAATGGGCCTGTCCCACTTAGGTGACTTTTTAGGCGACTGCAGAAGACTATGCGGTCGCCACATGGTCACCACATGTTCGCGGGCGGTTGCCGGGGAGTCGCCTTCATGGTCGTGAGGAGTTCCCGCATTCTGGTCACATTATGGTCGCCGCAACTTTTTCAACATGTTGAAAAATTAGCGGAGACCAGAATAAAGCCGCCATGGAGAGTAGGGAGAATTCTCGTGCGGTTGGTGGGTCGCCAGGAGGTCCTAGTGGGTTGCCAGGAGGTCGAAGGTTCTCGTAGGTTGTAGCCGCTCATTGGGTAAATAACCGTAAGCAGTAGTTTTCAGAACCAAGGACAACCGACCGATGTTAATGGTTTGCCGAGCTTCCCCCCCCACCCCCCATCTTCCTCCCCCCCCCCCCCCCCCCTCTTTTAAAGGATTTACCATACACTGTGCTTTAACCGTCTTAATTACAGCACCAACCTTCCTGTCCATCGTGGCTTGTGTCTGTATCACCTTGGCTTTGCACCGTGTGAATTTCACTCAGTCAGCGCTCCCCCCGCTTGCCCTGCATGCCTGTGTGTGTGTGCGTGTGGTCCACTCTATCAGTTGACAGTCGCCAGCAGTCGCCTGAAAAATCGCCTAAGTGGGATGTCTCTGCACCAAGAGGAATGTCATTTGCCCTAAATAAGGGTGCACTATAACAGTGTTTACTGTGAATGTAGAAGAGAAGCAGCAGCCAAAAGCAGCGAGAGTGAGTATTGGCTGAGAGAAGGCGAGTCAGCTGGAACAGAGATTTAAAAAGAGTGCCAAAGACACAAGTTCACTTAACTTACAAATTAGCCCGAAAATAGTTGATTAGGTAGCAGATAAAAATATGTGCATCTGTAGCGGAGCGGCCATGTTGAGGTGAAGTGCCTTGGGACTTAAAGTGTGAGTCTTTGGCTCAAGAGTCTTCGGCGAGGAGGCAACACGATTCGAAATTTGTCATTTTTTTCCCACTGGAGGCAAGTTGGTACAGTGTGTTTCCTGCAGGATGTGGGAAGTCAGGGACACCGCTGGTGCTTCGGACAGCTTCACCTGCAGAAATTGTGTCCAGGTGCAGCTCCCGAATGAACGTGTTGGGGAACTGGAGCAGCAGCTGGAAGACCTCATGATCATCCGGGAAAATGAGAGCTTCCTGGACAAGAGCTTCAGTGAGGTTGTTACACCAAGGATGCAGGAAGAGCGAAGGTGGGTGACTTTGAGAAAGAGGAGTAAACATGAAGTGCAGGAGACCCCAGTGGCTGTACCTATTGGAACCAGGGACACCCTCTTGGGAGCGGATGACACGACAAGATTGAGTGGTAGCCAGGGCTGTGATCCCAACCCTGGTGCCGAGGCTCAACGGGGAAGAGTGACATCAGGCAGAGCCTAAGTGGTGGGAGACTCCATCGTCAGAGGTGCAGATTGGAGATTCTGCGGAAGCGGGCAAGACTCCAGGATGGTGTGTTGCCTCCCTGATGCCAGGGTCCAGGACTTCTCCGAGCGGCTGCACGGCATCCTCAAGAGTGAGGGGGAGCAGCCGGAGGTTGTTGTGCATGTTGGCACAAATGATGTAGGTCGGAAGAGGAAGGAGGTTCTGCAACAAGAATTTACGGAATTGGACAGAAGACTGAAAAGCAGGACCTGCAGCCTAGTGATCTCAGGATTGTTTCCAGTACCTCGTGCTAGTGAAGGTAAGAATAGGAAGATAGGGGAAATGAATGTTTGGCTGAGGAGCAGGTGCAGGGGGCAGGGATTCAGATTTCTGGATCATTGGGATCTCCTCCAGGGCAGGGGTGACCTGTATAAAAGGGAAGGGCTGCACCTAAACTAGAGGGGGACCAACATCCTAGCGGGAAGAATTGCCAAAGCTACACGGGAGGGTTTAAACTAGGTTGGCGGGGGGTGGGATCTCGTGCAGGACAGAGGCACATGAGAGGCTTGAAGCTGGTATGGAGGGTGGTGTGGGGAAAGGTTAGTGGACAGAATAGGCAGGTGAAGGGCGGAGAGGGAGGAAGGAGGGTTGGTTTAAACTGCACGTATTATAATGCAAGGGGCCTGACGGGTAAGGCAGATGAGCTTCGGTCATGGATAGATGCGAGCGACTGGGACTGTAGCCATGGCTGAAACCTGGTTAAGGGAAGGCCAACTTTGAGGATATGAGAGAAGGTCTCCTTCAAGTTGAGTGGAGCAGGTTATTTGAGTGTAAAGGAACATCAGCCAAAGGGATGTTTTTAAAAGTGTGCTGAAGAAAGCTCAGGATACGCATGTCCCCGTTACAGTGAAAGGCAAAGCAGGCAAACGTAAGGAAGCTTGGCTGACGAGGGAAATTGAGATGTTAGTCAAAAACAAGAAGGATGCATGGGACAGGTATAGGAAGCTGGGATCAAGTGCATCCCTGGAGGAGTTTCGGGAACTAAGGAGTAAACTGAAAAAGGAGATCAGAAGGGCAAAAAGAGTGCCAGGAGATAGCTCTGGCAGGTAGTATTAAGGGCAATCCCAAAATATTTTATAAATACATAAGGGGGAAAAGGATAACTATAAAGAGAGTGGGTCCTCTCAGGAATCAATGAGGTCACCTCTGTGTGAAGATGGGCAAGGTCCTAAATGAGTATTTCTCCTCTGTATTTACGCTGCCAGCAAGATATTCTTTGTACCTGTATATCATTGCAGTTGTGCAGATGACAATAAACATGTCTTGACTCAAATGGGTGTTGATTGCCTGTGATTTCCAATGCCTATGCAAATTCCTGTGGAAAATTGATGATGCATTTTTACGTATCTTCATCAGCCATTTTCTATGGACATCCTCATCAAATGTTCATTTGAGTTCGATGTACCAGAATCATGTCACATTTTGCCCTTCAAGGAACAGGGACTTGCATTACCCTTTCCCCAGCCCATATTGCAGACCATTTATTACTGCTTGCAAGTCTGGCCTTTAACCAGATTGTTGAACTGCTAGTTGGGAATGTTACATTGGTTGGAGCTAATTCTCCATCATCATTCTAGTGTCTTTTCACCACTGGCTGGGTAGACTATGGCCTTGGTTCTTTGAGAGGAGAACATTGATGAAGGGAATGAGGTATGACATCAGGCAACTGAACCATCCTATCATCAACAAGAGATTGTGATCCTGAGCTACTACCTACCTCATTGGAGACCCTTGGACTACCTTCAATCAGACTTTGCAGGACTTGCACTAAATGTTATTCCCTTCATCATGTATCTGTACACTGTGGATGGCGTGATTGCAATAATCAACTGACTGGTTAGCACGCGACAAAAGGCTTTTCACTGTACCTGGGTACATGTTACAATAAACTAAACAACGATACATTTTTGCATCATCTGCCACGTGTGACACCAGAAGTGGTAGATGAGAGGGAAATGGGTTGGATGAGAATGACTTCACATCATAGACAATCCTTTCAGACCCAACACTAACCATGTCCTCAGGGAAGGGCTGCTTCATGGGGTGAGGAGAAACAGATGTGCCTCTTCCTTGATGGCTCACTTCCACGACCAACAATTGTGTGCCACCTTGTCTTGCAGGAGAAAGAGGAAGATAGACTCAAAGTGCTGAAGTAACGCAGCAGGACAGGCAGCATCTCTGGAGAGAAGGAATGGTGACGTTTTGGGAACACAAAACGTCACTCATTCCTTCTCTCCAGAAATGCCGCCTCTCCCGCTGAGTTACTTCAGCATTTTGTGTCTATCTTCCTGTTTAAACCAGTATCTGCAGTTCCTTCCTACACAGGAGAAATAGGAATATGTTTGTAAATGACTGCTTAATGTGCTTGGCTGATATGGTTGCTGTATCAAAGAGCTGTCTATAAGTGAAAGCAATGAAATGTGAGTGTGATGTTTTGTATGTTTGATAAAGGTGTGGGTGCAGTTAGGACAGAGATTGTTGATTAGTGTGTGATGGGCCACAAATCATCAAAAGTCTGCGTCAAAAGACAAGAGTGTTTCATTATCATACATCTCAGGCAGATCTATGACTTTTTTACTTGCATACATAGTACTTTATAAACAATAGAATAAACAAAAGAAAAAAAACATACATTTGGAAAATGACATGGATATGTACATACGCATAAAAACAATCAAACAAATAATATTGGTACAACAAGACAAAAGCAATGCTCTCCAAGTCTAAGTAGTTCACAGCTTATTTGGATGTTGAAGTGTTTAATAGCTTGATGACTGCAGGGAAGACACTGTTCCTGAGCCTGGATGTTACAGTTTTCAGTTACAGTGTGGTGGTACCATTGATGGGATGTGGCATATAAGTATATATTTACTGACCATGACAATATTTGTGAGCTACTGACCATTTTATGAAACCATTACTCGGATGCATTAGAAATACAATATGCTGAAGTAAAATGAGGATGAGGCATCCACCTTACAGGCAGGCATTCTCACAACATGTCTTCACATCCTTCTAAGGTGATTTCGTCCCCATCCCCTCTAGCACTACTTCCCTCCCAACTCCAGCCCATGGCACAAGAATGGGTGAAGTTACAGTCTTTGAGGAATGCCATCAAATGATGCAGCAGAATACCGCAGGTACAGATATGGCGGAGAAATTACTGATGGAGTTTTATCCAGGAAGTGTTACATTTTGGGCAGTCGAATGCAAGAGGAGAGTTTAGAGTTAATGGCAGGACTATGCAGGAGCTTGATCGCCTGATGCAGAGGTATCGCTTCCGGCTACGGGAGTTAACGGAAGGTTCGAGGCCCCAAAACAAAGGGAAGAGATTGAACTTTTTTTTCGCCTTTCATCACAGTGAGGAATGTGGAGGAGTCACTATGGTGGATGTTTATGGTAAAATGTATTTTGTGTGTTCAGTTGCTTTTTATTCGTATGACTGTATGGCAAATCAAATTCCTTGTATGTTGCAAAACATACTTGGCTAATAAAGTAAGTATTAGTATGAGTATTAGGACTCTTGAATGCATTGATGTACAGCGAGTTGTTGGAATCTAAATCCACAGCTCACTGAAAATAGCAACACTAGTAGATAGTGGAAACAATGATATGTTTGCCTTCATCAGTTGGGGCATTGAGTGTAAAGGGGCTGTCCCACTGCGGCAACCTAATCCGCGAGTTCTGGCGAGTTTGCCCTCGACTCATACTCACAGCATGGTCGACACGAGGTCCTAGGAGGTCTTTGCAACTCTTCTTCATGCTCGAGAGTAGTCCCCACATACTCGAGGCCTCAGCTAGGTCGCGGTGTATTTTTCAACATGTTGAAAAATGCCCGCAAGTATAAAAAGGTAGCCATGGAATCTATACTTTTTTTACTGGTAGGTTTAGTCGAAGTAGGTCGTAGTAGGTCGGCATGTTACTCGTAGGTAATCGAGGGTTGTCGAAGGTAATGGAAGGTAACTGAAGGTAGTCGTAGATAGTCTTCAACATAGTCGAAGGGAGGTCGAAGGAGATCAAAGGAAGTCGTCTTCACTCTCCACATTTCGGTGTCCAATTTTCCCGAAGCTAGTCGAAGCTAGTTTTCAGCATAGTGGAAGGAGGTCTTCAACTTGACACTTTTTCAAACTCTCCTAAACTCGCCAATTAGGTTGCCGCAGTGGGACAGCCCCTTAGGATAATATTACAGCTGTATACTAGTTTGGTTATGCCACATTTGTATGCAGTCCTGCCACCTAAGAAGGGCATGGAGGCTTTGCAAAGTGCAGAAACGATTCATCAGGATGCTGCCTGGATTAGAGGGTTTAAGCGAGGGTGTAAGGAAGGTTGGACAAACTTGTATTGTTTTTTTCTGGAGTGTTGGAGACCTAGTCGAGTTTATAAAATTATGAGAAGTGTAAATAGAGTAAGTAGTCTGAATCTTTTCCCAAGGGTGGAAATGGCAAAAACTAGAGGGCACAGCTTTCAGATAAAGGAAGGGAGTGATGTTTATAGGTGGGGCAAGTCTTTTTCCACAAACATTGGTGGATTACTGGAATGTACTGCCAGTTGTGGTGGTGAAGGCAGGTAAGATAGTATCATTTAAGAAGCATTTTACAGGCACATGGATATGCAGGGGATGGAGGGGTTAGTTAATTTGGCATCGTATTTGGCACAAACTTTGTGGGCCAAGGGCAAATCGTATATGTTTAGGGTGGCACAGTAGTACAGCTGGGTTTGATCCTGACATTGGGTGCTGTCTGTGTGGAGTTTGCATGTTCTCCCTGTGACCTTGTGGGTTTCCTCCCACATCCCAATGATGTGTGGGTTTGTACGTTAATTAACCTCTGCAAACTAACAGTGTGTAGGGAATCAATGTGAAAGTGGGATTACATAGAACCAGTGTGAATGGGTAATTGATGATCAGCATGAACTTGATGGGCTGAAGGGCCTGTTTCCATGCTGCTTCACTAAATTAAGGTTCACTGATTATGTGGGAAATAGGAGAAGTTTGTGAGATACTCTGGAAATGTCTAACCATTATAGAATATGTTCCCCATGATAAAAGTAAAAGAAAGTTAGAAGGAGGAGGTAGTACCTGCTGGAGGAGGTAGTTGAAGCAGGTACTATTGCAATACTTAAGAGATATTTGGACAGGTACATGGATGGGATAGGTTTGGAGGTATAAGGGCCAAACGCATGCACGACTAGTGTTGAAGGGGCATGTTGGTCAGTGTGGGCAAGTTGGGCTGAAGTGCCTGTTTCCACACTGTATCTCTGCATGAAAGATGAGTTTGAGAGGAAATGTTGAATAAGTGACATCAATGTAACCAATAACATAAGTATTGCTACCAAGATGGAATTTTTGCTGGGTTATTTTCTTCCAGTGTGGGTGCATTATTGAACATGGAAGATCACCAACAAGCTACTGTCCACAACATATGAAAGAGATCATAATGTAAATCTGGTGTTCCCAGTGTTTTCTATTTTATTTTTAAGCCTGATCTATTAATTAGCATTAGCACAGGTTCGACGTGGTCAACAGTTTATGTCAGAGGAGCAATCCTTCTTAAAAACCTCAGGAGCAGCATGGTCAACGACCGCTCCTCATAAACAGGAGTGCTCTGCAGTGCTGGCAACCAGAACATAGCTCTTCTTTCAGTAAAAGGAAAGCCACATCGATAACAGTGGGAAACTTGTTTGTTCTGGCATATGATGAACATGATTAAGCAATTTTGATGAACAGCTTGGAAAGCGGATGATAAATGTGGAGGGGGGCAGTTCAGAACACACTGGGAGGCTTGTTTTGATCCTAATTATGTTGGCAGGCAATTCTCATGCCTCCAGCTAGTTATGATGAGTCTATTTTCAATCACTTGCAAGCTAGATTAAAAATGACTGGTCTGATATGCAGAGTTCACGACAAATACCAAGTCTTGAGTAAAATGTATAAAATCATGAGAGGAATAGATCGAGTCGATTTATAGAGTATCTTGCCCAGAGTAGGTGAATCGAGGACCAGATGACATAGATTTAAGGTGAAGGGGAAAAGATTTAATTGGAGTCTGAGGGGTAACTTTTTCACACAAATAGGTGGTTGTTGTATGGAACAAGCTGCCAGAGGAGGTAGTTGAGACTGGGACTATCCTAATGTTTAAGAAACAGTTAGACAGGTACATGGATAGGACAGGTTTGGAAAGATATATACCAAATGCAGGCATGTGGGATTAGTGTAGATGGGACATGTTGGCCGGTGTGGGAAGTTGGGCTGAAGGGCCTGTTTCCAAGCTGTATGACTCTATGACTCTTCAACAAAGTGAAGTGAAAAGCAATAATTGGAGGTAAGGTAAAACGATTCATTTCATCTGCGGGAGCTAATGAGTTACCTTTATATTAGAAATACGTCTTTACTTGAATCTACAATAAATTCTCCAGCAACAGCGATACACAGGTAAGTTAGAGTGGCATTGGCATATGAGGTGTCCTGCAAAATGAGAATTATAAAGCTGAAAAATGTCTTACATTAGTTATTTGTGGATCAATGCAGGTTCAAAATCCATGACAAGCATAGGAATTGCAGATGCGTGGATCTTGAACACAACACATAATGCTGGAGTTGTTAAAAAGAAATGTTTAAGAAAGAACTGCTGATGCTGGAAAAATCGAAGGTAGACTAATAAACTGGAGAAACTCAGTGGGCGAGGCAGCATCTATGGAGTGAAGGAATAGGCGATGTTTTGGGTCGTGACCCTCCTTCAGACATGTCGGGGAGGGCGGGAAAAAGCGAAGACAGTAAGCTGTAGGAGAGCTGGGAACAGGAGGGGAAGGAAGGAGAAAGCAAGGACTACCTGAAATTGGGTCAATGGGTCGGGGAGCTTCTGTGGATGAAATGGACAGGCAACCTTGCAGGTCAGCACCCTTCTGCAGACTGATTGCTGTAGAGGAAGAAAGCTGGGAAAGAGGTGGGGGTGGGTGGGAGAAAGCCTGTCAAGTGATAGGTAGATACAGGTGAGGGAGGAGTGGGGGGGGGGGGGGAGGTGTTGATTTACAGATGGCTGGACAATGGCTAGAGATGATAAAAGAGACAAATGGGTGTCAGATAAGGAGAAAAGAGGAGTGAAATGTAAAGCCAGAAGTATCTCACAAGGTATCTACCAAGGTTTTAGGTTATTAAGTAACCGACCACAGATCTATGCTCTCTGTCCAAGAATATCAGCATCTGCAGAGACCACCAGGGGCATCGGGTCGATCGCTGCTCTGCCGGCAGTCTGTTCATCTTTTCACTCTTTTTGTTATTTTTTACTTTGTTAAAAGTTTTGTTTTAATGTTCTTCAGTTTGTTTTATGTGGGGGGAGGGGGAAACTTTTTTTCAGTTTCTTACCTTCCCGGAGATGTGATCAATTTTCGAATCACATTCTCCGGGCTCTGCGGCCTACCATCGATGAGCTGGAGGCCTCCTCAGACTGTCGTGAGCCCCACCATGGGGCGTGGACTTAATATCGGAGCTGATCCCTTGCCTGGGATCGCTCCCGCCTCAACCACCACGGAATCAACATCAAGGGCTCGCAGTCTCGAGTGAGTCCGAGTCGGGAGCTCCAACGTCACAGAAGGTTCACCAGCCCCGACGCGAGGTTTGATCGTCCAGCGGGGGGGAGCTGACATCCCCCCAGATGCAGGAGCAGATCGCCTCGACGCGGAAGGCCCAAACGCCGCCGGCTACGGGATTTAAGATCATCCCGTCAACGGGGCTCGAGGCCCCCGACCGAGGAAGAACTAAGGGAAGGACTTGAACTTTATTTCGCCTTCCATCACAGTGAGGAATGTGTAGGAGTCACTGTGGTGGATGTTCATGTTAAAATGTGTTTTTTAAATGATCTGTTACTTTTAATTGTATGACTGACCTGGCAAATGAAATTCCTCGTATGTTGCAAAACATAGTTGGCGAATAAAGTGTGATTCTGATTCTGATTTTGCCCAGAGTAGGGGAATTGAGAACCAGAGGACATAGGTATAAGGTGAGGGGAGAAAGATTTACTTGGAACCTGAAGAGTAACTTTTTGTACAAAGGGTTATGGGGACATTGAACGAGCTGCCAGAGGAGGTAGTTGAGGCAGGTACTATTACAATGTTTAAATAGCATTTAGATAGGTACATGGATGGGACAAGTTTAGAAGGGTATGGGCCAATTGCAGGGAGGTGGGATTAGTGTAGATGGGCCATGTTGGTTGGTGTGGGGTGTTGGGCTGAAGGACCTGTTTCCACATCATCTGTCTCTCTGACTCTATAAACATCCAGTGACGGTGAACATCATTAGAATGACATCCAAGCTGAGTGGAGGTCACCTGCAGAGGCAACCAGGGATCCGATGTATCAGGTAATAATTGCTCACCTCACCTAGTTAATTAGGAAGGAACTGCAGATGTTGGTTTAAACCAAAGAGAGACACAAAAAATTGGAGTAACTCAGCGGGAGAGGCAGCATCTCTGGAGAGAAGAAATGGGCGACATATCGAGCCAAGATGTTTCTTCAGACCAGATTCACCTCTATCCCATTGTGGACATTGGACTTTGTCTATGGAACTGATGCGCTACAATGTGGAGATCTATATTCTGCACTGTACCTTCCCCTTTGCTCCACCTATTGTACTTGAGTTTGACTTGATTGTATTTATATATGGTATATCTGATCTGTTCGGACAGCTTGTAAAACAAAACTTTTCATTATTCCTCTGAATATTTAGTTTTGTTTAGAGATAATGCCCAAAAACAGACTATTTGCTTCACCGAGTCCGCACCGACCAGCGAATCTCGCATATTAACACTAAACTACACTGACTAGGGACATTTTTTTCACATTGATACCAAGCCAATTAACCTACAAACCTGTGCGTCTTTTGGAGTGTGGGAGGAAACCGAAGATCTCGGAGAAAGCCCACACAGGTCATGGGGAGAACGTACAAACTCCGTTCAGACAAGCACCCCTTGTCAGGATTGAACCCGGGTCTCTGGAGCTGTAAGGCAGCAACTCTACCGCTGCGCCACCGTGTCGCCCACGCCCACGCCTACGGTATATGTGCCAATAATAAACCTAAATCTAAAACTGTACCTAAACCTAAATCTAAATAACACGCAACGTCTATCCCTGAAAGGCAATAATT
Organism: Raja brachyura; assembly: GCA_963514005.1. The sequence goes on along the minus strand of OY740784.1, from coordinate 21,823,031 downwards.
ACAGCAGCAAGTATAGTGGCATGTTTCAGGTCTTGGTTTTGGAGAAGTGGTGGTGTGTGGGATGGGGTGTGGCTGTTGTGGGAGCCACTTTCAGTGAGAGAACCCATTGAAGCATCTGGACAGAAGCACTCAGCCTTCTCTCTGGCCCATGCTCCCATTTGTGTGTGGCTCACCTCTCAGAGCTTGAGGGTGAGTGAATTTATTCCCATAGTAAACTAAAATGACACACAATATTGCTTTATTTATTCCCTCCAATGAGTTAGAAGCTGATCAGATGTTTTCACAGACGTGGTGAGGTTGATGCCAGTGTCAGGGCAACGCCCTTCCTGCATCAACACGATTTTCCATTTCCTACTCCCTCACTACAGATTAATGTGGATAATTCTGCGTGGTGCACTTATACTGCTTGAATGGAGTTTACAAATTGTTCAGAATGTGTAAATTACTAAAAAAAAACGATGTCAAAAGGAAAAAGGACAAAGGACATTTTTTGTCACGCACACTACACATTGGTGTAGTGAAATTTGAGTTGCCAAGACGATCATCCGAATTTTAGCTGGGGCACGATTGGAATTGTATCCTTTCACCTCTGGGAGCAATTCTGCCCCTGTTGATAGCTTACTAGACTGCTGGACAAATGCTTTTATTTTCTCATTGTTCATTAATAGACTAAACGAGTTTATCGGTGCTAAATATTGGTCACTTTCTTTACTTAAGCCCTGTATCTAAAAGGGAGATACTGTTATTAGCTGTTAGGAACTTGTTCTGCCATTATTGAGCTCAGCATCGTTAAAATTAAATGGAAGACACTTACTTTCTCTTTTGGTAAAAATGCTATGGATTTTAATTACCTTAATAAAGATTAAACTAAATATTCAACAGTTTTAATAAACTGAACAAAGTTACCAATGCATATTTTGACATAGGTTTAAATAATCAACTATTAGAGTTTGATGGTGCCTTTAATACTGAGCCAATATAGTTATGACCATATAGTTTGACAGTGTGAAATAGTCCCTTCTGCCCGCCAAGTCCATGCCAGCCATCAAGTACCCATTTACTAATTCCCATCAACTGTCCTCAGGTTCTACTACTATCCCAACACTAACATACAATTGGGGCAATTTACATCAGGCAATTAGCTTACTAACTTGCACATCTTTGGGGTGGGGTGGGAGATCGCAACCTTCACGTGGTCCGCCCTGTTTCGACGAATGCAATCAATCTGGCATGCACAATCAAATAGGATCAAATAGAACAACTTTGGGCTGTGCACACCATACACAAGCAGAAGACATCTTTGGGGTGTGGAAGGAAAATCACTCAGTCAGAGTGCGAATGTGTGAACTCCATACATGCAGCACAGGTGGTCAGCATTGAACCCGGATCTCACAAGGTACAAAGCAGCAGGTCTGCTAGCAGCAGCACTGTGCTCTCTCACAACCCGAAGCCGCAGATAGAAAGATGGTGATCATACAATGATGGAATGATCATACAATACATACATCTATGTTAATCATCGGGTTAATATCAGATTTGGCAGGAAAGCATTGAGTTCTGAGCAACCTATGCATTTTTAGCCGACCATTTGCCTGCTTTCAACTCGGTGTGCAAAACTAACATCAACCCATTAATTCTGGCCATGCACTAAATTAGGAAGATCCACCATTTAAAAAGTAAGGAAATAGTGGCTCCAGAATGTCTCAGCACAGAACCTCTTCGTAGACCAGATTAGCTCAAAGACTATTTTGAATAGTGGAAGATTATCCTATCTTGGATGCACAGTTGTCGACTAAGAAAATGTAGAGCAACAACAGATTAGTCCAATTAGTAATATTTCAGTACCAATTGACATTCACTGATGTGTTATCTCTTGCACAAAGCATTCCTTATGCCTGTATGTTATGAACTTGTATTTCTTTGAACTTTAATTGTTATATGTTGACCCCAAAAAATGTCAATAGAATTGATACTTTCAAAGTGCTTACTCAAATGCGGACAGTATTCAGCCGTATAGAGCCCTGTCCCACGGTGCAAGTTCATTCCAAGAGCTCTCCCGAGTTTAAAAAAAATCAAACTTGTGGTAAGCACGGAGAATGAACGTAGCGGGTACGTCAGAGCTCGGGGACATCTCTTAGCGCTAACGGCAGGTAGTCGGGAAGACTCGCTAACGGCAGGTAAGCACGGGAAGACTCGTGAAGATTTTTCAACGTGATGAAAAATGTCTACGAGAGTCCCGAGTACCAACGAGTGGCCATTACCGTAAATCTACTAGTTTGAATCATGGCAAACTTGGGACAACTCTTGGAATGAACTCGTACCGTGGGACAGGGGTTTAATTCCCGTAACCATGACATTTTTTCCATTCATTCCAAACAAAAGCAGAACTGAAACACCATGAACAGAGGCAATGAAGCGTCAAGGAATTTAATTGGTTAAAACCAACCTAGCCACTTTAGCGTTCGATTTTTGGGAGTATATATTGCTCATCTTGTGTGTCCCGTGAATGAATATTGTTACACTGGCATTGGCAGCTGCCTGGGCACTTGCTTTGATCTAAGTCAGATTCTGCAACCTGATAGGAAAGGAAGTTGAAGAGTGGAACTGAATGAGGGGTGGTGGCATCTGGGAACAACATAGGGAGGGAAGAGGTGAGCAGAGGGGGAAGCGGATCCAGTGGGTGGAGTATTTGGGAGAGGAGGGGGAAAGAAAAAAATGGTGTTAGGGGCCAGGAGGATAAGGTGGGAAGAAAGGGTTGTGAAAGCGGTCCAGGGTACATCAGGAGGAAAAGGAAAGGGACAAATGCAGTTTCCTGAAACTGGAGAATGCATTGTAGACAACCCAGGTGGAATATAAGTGAAAAAGACTGAGGAAGACAACTTGGTGGGGAAACAGAAATGGGACTTAAAATGGCTGACAGCTGAGAGGAGGTGGAAGATTGCAACCTTCACGTGATCCGCCCTGTTTCGACTAATGCAATCAAGTCGATGTGCACACACAGAAGATCAAATAGAACAAGTTGGCCTACAACTTTAGGCAGTGCACGCCACACGAAGGAAGACGAAGAAGACAACTGTGAGGCCGAGGTAGCCACAACGGGCAGTGTGTAAGTGCTCAACAAAACAATTGCCTGTTCTGCATTTGGTTTCACCAAAGTAAAGGAGGCCACATCAAGTCCACTAAATACAATCGATGAAGTTGGAGGGGGTTGCAGATGAATCTCTGTCTCATCTGGAAGTGTTGTTCAGGTCCTGCATGGAGATGATGGAGGAAGTGAAGGGACAGGAATTGTACCTCCTATGGTAGCAGGAGTGTATGTCTCTGGGGAAGGACAGGATGAGTGGGGAGGAATGATTGAACCAGAGAATGTCCCCTACAGAAAGCAGAAAGGGTGAGAAGGGGAAGATGTGACTAGTGTTGTGGCTAGTGGAAGAATTATGTGCTGGATGCGGAGACTGCTGGGATAAAATATATGAACTGGAGGAACTTTTCACTTTTCCTGTTGGGGGGGAAGGGGGGGGGGGGAAGGGGGGTAGCGGGAAGGATCATCTGGATGTGAGCAACAGTGTGGGATATAAAGAAGATATGGATAAGGTGTTGGTAAGCCCCAGGATAGGGAGCTGCATTTAATGAAAAAAGAGTCACGGTGGCGCAGCGGTGGAGTAGCTCCCTTACAGCAAAATGCAGGGCCGGAGACCTGTGTTCGATCCCAACTACGGCCGCTGTCTGTACCGAGTTTGTACGTTCTCCCCGTGACCCACATGGGTTTTCTCCGAGATCTTCGGTTTCCTCCCACATGCCAAAGACGTACAGGTTTGTAGGTTAATTGAATTGATTCATTTTTGTTTAAGTATAAAAATTGTCCGGTATAACATTGTCCAATTATCCCTGGTGGATTCTCCGGAAGGGACAAGGTACAAGCTATTATTGGGTAGTATGTGTAGGAAGGAACTGCAGATGCTGGTTTATACCAAAGATAAACACAAAATGCTGGTGTAACTCAGCGTGTCAGGCAGCATCTCTCTGGAGAAAAAGAGAGGATCTGAGTTTCAGGTCTGAAGAAGGTTTCTGACCTGAAACATCACCTATTCTTTTTCACCAGACATGCTGCCTGGACCGCTGAGTTACACCAGCATATTGTGTCTGTCTTCAGTGGATAATATGCCTCTTGAGATGGAGGCAGAGATAAAGAAAGGGGAGAGAGATGTTGTAAATGGTCCAAGTGAGTTTCAGCGTAGAATGGAAGTTGGTGGTGAGTTGATTAACTTCTTGAGTTCCGCATGGGTACAGGAGGCAGCGCTAATGCAGTCATCAATGTAGTGGAGAAAAACTTGGGGAGTGATAGCCGATTAGGTGAGACAGAGACTGCTCCACATAGCCAACAAGGAGGCAGGCATAGATAAGTTGCGCTCATGTGAGTGCCCATGGATACACTTTTGGTTTGTCGGATGCAAGGTGGAGGAGAAAGCAAGCAGAGGGCAACTGGGTGGTTCTACGTTCTAGAAAGAAGCAGAGGGCCCTAAGGACTTCCTGATGGCGGATAGAGGTGTATAGGGGCAGGACGTCTATGTAAAGATGAGGCAGTGTGGCTCAGGGAGTTGGAAGCAGTTCAAATTGTGGAGAGTGTGCAAGGAATCCCACAGTTGAAGTAAGAAATCAATTGAATGGGGCAGGAGCAAATGGATACCATGAGGTTTCCAGGGTTATTGTGTTTGTGAATCTGGGGCAGGAGATAGAAATGGGTAGTGCAGGGTTGGGTAACTTAGGTTGGAGGCTGTGGAGGAGAGATATTCTGAAGTTATGAGATCTGCAATAGTGAGACAGTATCCAGATGTTTGTTGGTTAGATTAGGATTTGGACAACAGTAGAAGGTGTAACATCTGTCCCTACACCTCCTCCTTCACATCCATCCAGTGAACTTACCAGCTCTTCTAGATGAAGCAGAGGGTCCTTGCATCTCTTCCAACCTCATCTATCCTGTGCTCAAGACATGGTCTCCTCTACATTGGTGTGACCAAATGCAGACTAAGTGATTGCTTTGCTCGGTTCCAGTCTGCCCTGATCATCTGGATCTTCCTGTTGTCAGCCATTTTAATTCCCCTTGCCATTCCCACACTGACCTGTCCATCCTTGGCCTTCTCCACTGCCAGAGTAAGGCCAAATGCAAACTAGAGGAACAGTATCTCAAAACCTTCAGGAGAGTATGGAATATATAGGAGCCCCACAGATGTTATGAACTGCCTGTCTGCCACGTCCCCATTCGATGATCCATCTCTAGATTGGAATAGTCTCAAAAATTCCACAGACAGCAACTGATCAATTAATTAATACTAAAGATAGACAGAAAATGCTGGAGTAACTCATCAGGTCAGACAGCATCTCTGGAGAAAATGAGTAGGTGACATGACAGGTCGAGACCCTTCCTTTGAAGAAGGTCTCGACCTGAAACGTCACCTATTCCTTTTTTCTCCAGAGATGCTGTCTGACCCGCTGAGTAACTCCAGCTTTTTGTGTATTTGATTTAAACCAGCATCTGTTGGAGCTTCCTACAGAATTAATTAATTATTACTACTAAGTACTCTGTGACTTTATCTTCTATTACATATTGACAACATCATCGATCAATCTTAGGTTTTATGATGTTTATATTCTTAATTCGAAGCTCCCGATCTTCAGTGTTATTCTTCTGTGGTATATAGGAGTTACATCACTGGTTTCAATGGACGTTTAGATGAGCTGTCACAGTCTACAGTCTACATTGGAATGGCTGTTGGATTGCGTAGGCAGGAGTATATTCCGGCTCAGGAGCACAACACTGGTGTATGGGACCAAGGAATTTGGGAGCCTAACTTCCAAACAAAATTAATAAATCAATATGATTCTGTAAACAACTAAATCATATTACTCTGCACCTCAGCTTTACTTGGCTTGCCTGTTCCTATACTGGTTTACTGAAGACTCAGTTGCTGCAATAATATAAACAGATGTCAGTGTTGACAATACATGAGCCAAGACAAATATTAGGGTCTAGAGTATACTTTCCAATATCAATGAGCCAAATTAGGTTAAGTTAGTTTGGTAAGAAGAATAAAGTATATGTAAGAAATTAACACATGTTTATTAGTGAAACAAAGTCAATGTTTTTGATAAATTAGTCCCATTCAACTCCAATTTAAGGCAGAATTTCCCAGTCACTATAATTATATATTCTTGCAAACATGGAATCAGAAAACATTTAGACTGGCTCGTGTCTTCTCAAATTCATTTTTTGAAGTGATTTGATACATTCTTCAATATTTTCAATTCTTGAAATATTGATAACATTGAAGTTCTCAAATACATGCTACGCAATTTATTTGCGATTGTTGGAAAAGGATTGCTTGTTTTTTTTTGTCCATGATATTAATATCCAGATGTAATCTTTCCTGAGGTTCCGCACACTGTAGAAAGAAAACAATTGACAAATTTTAAATTTATGTTTTGCAAAGTGGAAAGTAGCTAATGTTGTTCCTGTATTTAAGAAGGGAAATCAAGAGTTTTCAGAGAATTGTCGGCAGATGCACCTCATGTCACTATTGGAGATTATTCTTCAAGATAGGATTTACTTCTATTTGGTAGAGAATTGGCTAATAAGGGACAGTCAGCATGGCTTCGTACATGGCAGGTTGCGCCTCACTAACTTGATCAATTTTTTTTGAGGAGTTGATGAAAGTAATTGATGAGGGTAGGGTGGTGGATGTTGTGTACATGGATTTTAATAAGGTATTTGATAAAAGTCCCCATGGTAAGCTGATCCAGAAAATTAAGATGTAGGGGGTTCACTGTGAGGTGGTCATATGGATTCAGAACTGGCTTACTAGACAGAGTGTTGCTGGAACCAACACTGATATTGAGGCTGGGGGTCTGTGACCAGTGGAGTTCTGCAAGGATCTGTGTTGGGACCTGTGTGATATATATATAAATGGCTTGGACATAAATGTATATGGGTTGTTTAGCAAGTTTGCAGATGACATCAAGATTGCTGGAGTTGCAGGCTATGAGGAAGGCTGTCATAGTATATAGCAGGACATAGATCAGCTACAGAAATGGGCGTAAAAATTGCAAATGGTTTAATTCAAGCAAGTGTGATGTGTTGCACTGAGGGGGGTCAAATGTAAGGGGAAAATATTCAAATAATGGCAAGAATTTTAACAATATTGAAATAGGGAGGGGTTGTCCAAGTCCATAATTCCCTGAAAGTGGGAACACAATTAGATAGTGATACAGAAGGCATATTGTATGCTTGCCTTCATTGGTCGAAGCATTGAATATGACAGACAGGAAGACATGATACAGCATTTTAGGACTTCATAGAACTTTGGTTAGGACACATTTACGTGAAGTTCTGGTCATCTTGATACAGGAAAGATGTGAAGACTTTGGAAAGGGTGCAGTGAGGTTTATCAACCTGGATTAGTGGATATCAGCTGGAATTGGAAAGACTTGGATTATTTTCTCTGGAAAGCTGGAGGTTGAGGGGAGACTTGATAGAAGAATAAAGAATTATGAGAGTCAGAGAAAGGGAAGTCAGAACTTATTTTCCAGGATGAAAATATCAAATTCCAATCAGCATAACTGTATTTTTTCCAGCCATTATCAAGCAACTGAATCATCCTACCGCAACTGTAGATCAGTCCTGAACTTCTATTTACCTCATTGATCACCCTCGGACTATCTTTGATTGGACTTTACTGGTTTTACCTTGCACTATACGTTATTCCCTTATCATGTATCTGTGCAATGTAAATGGCCTGCTTGTAATCATGTATTGTCTTTCCACTGACTGGTTAGCACGCAAGAAAAGCTTTTCACTGTACATGGGTACAGGTGACAATAAACTTATCTGTAAAGTTTAAAGGAGATATCTGGAGCAAGTTTTTTTTAAACAGAGGATAGTGGGTGTCTGGAGCATGTTGCCCGAGACCATTCTCCAGAACTGCAGCTATGGAAAACCAATGTGTTTGATTAAAGATCCGTGGCGAGTAAAAGCAAAAACAAAACCACTGTTGAGACTTTTTTTAAACTTTGTGACATTGAGGCCGAACGAGTTGATATAAAAATCTTTATTCTTCAAGAGAAACAGGCTTTCTCTTGGAGATCTTTTTAGTAGAATCTCCAAAGTACATCAAGTTTATATCTGTTTTAAACAAAAAAATAGCAATAAACAATTAAGTACAGTTTCAATGGTACACAAAGACAACAATTACTGATTAATTACAGTTTCAATGCCCATAATGATCTACTAAAATTTAACATTTTGAGTGGAGATAAATATCTTGAGGACAGTTTGTATTACAGTCCAGAAATTGCTGGATATCCTAAAGCATGTGAAGGTAGATAAATCTCCTGAGCATTATCAGATGTATCAAGGACACTGCAGGAAGCTAAAGAAATTGTAGGAGCCCTGGCTGAGGTGTATGTTATCATTAGACACAGGTGAGGTGCCGGAAAAAGATTGGAGGGTGGCTAACGTTGTGCCTCTAGTTAAGAAGGGAAAAGGAAAAGCCTGGGAACTTTAGACCAATGACCCTTGCATCTGTGGTAGGCACGTTACTGGAGAGGATTCTGAGGGATAATATATGTATGCATTTTGATAGACGAGGGCTGTTTCGGGATGGTCGGCATGTTTTTGTACATGGGAGGTCGTGTCTGAAGAAGTAACCAAAATGATTGACGAGGGCAAAGCCGCAGATGTTGTCTCTGTTGAATACAGCAAAGCCTTTGATAAGGATCTGCCTTGTAGGCGGCTCTGGAAGGTTAGATCGCCTGGTATCTAGGGTGAGCCAGCCAAATGGAGAATTGGCTTCATGGAAGGAAGCAGAGGGTGATATTGGTAGGTTGTTTTTCAAATTGGAGGCCTGTGACCTGTGGTGTGCCTCAGCGATCAGTGCTGGGCCCATTGTTGCTTGCAGTTTGTATCAACAATTTGGATGAGAATCTACAAGGCATGATTAGTAACTTTACAGATGATGCTAAACTGGGAGATATCGTAAATGGTGAAGATGGTTATCAAAAATTACAGCTGGATCTTGATCAACTGGGCAAATGGGCGAATGGAGGTCAATGCAGATAAGCATGAGGTGTTGCATTTTAGGAAGTCAAACAAGGCCAGCACCTTCACAATGAATGGTATGGGCCTGGGGAATGTTGTGGCATGGTGGAAGTGCAGGTAGACAGTTCCCTGAAAGTGGCGTGACAGGTAGATTGGGTGGTCATAAAAGCTTATGATACATTGGTCCTTCATCAGTTAGGGTGTTGAGTATGGAGGTTGGAATGTTATGTTACAGTTGAACAACATATTGATGAGGCTGCATTTGGGGCATTGCATTTAGTTTTGGTCACCCTGCTCGAGGAAAGATGTCATTAAGATGGAAGAAATGCAGAGAAGAATTACGGCAATGCTGTGAGGATTCCAGGGCCTGAGACAAAGAGAGAGGTTGGGCAGGCTCAGACTATATTCTTATAGAGGTGTATAGGGGTGATTTTATAGAGGTGTATAAAATCATGAGGGGAAATGATAGGATGAATGCACAATCTCTTACTCATGCTAGGGAAATCATGAACCAGAGGACTAAGGTTAAGGTTCAAGGACGAAAGATTTAATAGGACCCTGAGTGATAACTTTTCACACAGAGGGTGGTGGGTATATGATACAAACTGACAAAGGAGGTAGTTGAGGCAGTACGAGATATACCATTTAAAAGACATTTGGACACATACATGGATAAGTAAGGTTTAGAGGAATATTTAGGCCAAAACGAGGGCAGGTGGAACTAACGTAGATGAAGCATATTGATCAGCATGGACGTTGGGTTGAAGGGCCTGTTTCTGTGGTGTATGTCTCTATGACTCTAATAATATATTTACAAAGGGAGCATGTTGCTGGGACAAAAAAAAATCATAGGGATGGTCTAAATGCTTATGAGGCCAGAAAACCCAGACAAACAAAATGAGTGTCATGAGGACTGACTTTCACAAATACCCCAATTATTTATATTTTGTCACTTGGCATATCAAGCATGGTCATAGGAAATGTGCCTATGGCCATGCTTGATGTGCCAAGTCATAACATAAGTCTGGTGTGGAAGCTTCCTTCATCTCTGCCACAATGGTGAGAAATACCATTGGAGAACCATAGGACAAGATGAGGATCGAATAGGAGGAAAGTCGAATAGGAACGCGAGGGGCAACATTTCTACATAAAGGGTGGTGGACGTATGGAACACGCTGCTGGAGGAGGTAGTAGAGGCAGGGACTATTGCAGCAGTTAAGAAACATTTAGACAGGTACATGGGTAGGACAGATTTATAAGGATATGGGCCAAGTGCAGGCAGATGGGATGAGTGTAGATGGGACATGTTGGCCGGTGTGGGCAAGTTGGGCTGAAGGGCCTGTTTCCTTGCTGTAAGACTCTTTGACTCTATGATTCTATAACTTAAACTGAAGCCTGCGGAATTCTCTGCCTCAGAGGGCAGTGGAGGCCAGTTCTCTGGATACTTTCAAGTGAGAGCTAGATAGGGCTCTTAAAGATAGTGGAGTCAGGGGATATGGGGAGAAGGCAGGAACGAAGTACTAATTGTGGATGATCAGCCATGATCACATTGAATAGCGATGATGGCTGGAAGGGCCGAACGGCCTACTCCTGCACCTATTGTCTCTTGTTTTCTGGGTTGATTCGGTCCAATTAATATAACCCACTGTCTTGCAATCAGCTGATTAAATTGAAAACAAGTCACCATGTGAATAGACATCTTTTCTACAACACTGTCCTTTTAATTTCAAACTGATTTCTGGTTTCAATGTACATTAGGATAGATATTGTGAAGACTTGTTCTTTTTTTAAATTAATGGCGGCAACTTCACATCATTTTATAACCCCTCATTAATCCCAAACTAACATTACAAACACTGACAATTTCAAACCAAAAGTGCTGGAAATCGAGAAATTAAATTTCAGAAGCTGGTGATCTGAAATAAGAATAGAAAATGTTGGAAATACTCAGCAGGTAGGTAGCTTGTGGAAGGAGAAACAAAGCTAGCATTTCAGGATGAAGACCTTTCATCACATCTTGGTAAGCTAGGACCTCTAACTGACTCTCCTGACTCACAGTTATGAAGAAAGGTCTCGATCCAAAATGTCACTTACTCCTTTTCTCCAGAGATGCTGCCTGACCTGTTGAATTACTCCAGTTACTGGGTTACTGTTGTGTCTATCTTCAGTGTAAACCAGCGTCTGCAGTTCCTTCTTACACTGTAATTGGACTTAAATTGCACAGAGGATGCGGAAGAATGGATAAAACAATGGGAGTCTCTGATAACTTGGGCCAGGGTTGTCATGATGAGAGAAAGTGCTGAAAATATCCTCTGGGAAAACCAACAACTTGGAGATGCAACTGCCTGTCAAATTGATTCCTCTTCTTTTTTTCATGTCCATCTTGTTAAAAATCGCTGTCATCGTTCGGCCTGAAAAGGACGCAAGATTCCGGCGACAATCAGTAGGAGCCATCACATGTTGCAGTAGATGATGGTGGTAGCAGAATTAGCTCAGGATACTTCCAGTTTCCAGCCCCGCGATGTGAGCGCTTCTGCTGTGGGGCCTGTCAAATTAATTAATTTTGCTTGAATCTGAAAATGTTTTGCACATGTAACAAAACTTGACATATGGTAAACAGTCCTGGGTCAATGCTAAGTATGTGTCGCCTGGTGTATGCACATGTGCCTAATTCTTCCTGTCCGCTGTGTGCCATCTGTTTTATGGGATTGGGTTCACAATTGCCTGTGTGTACCATCCTGTGGGTAGAGATGTAGCATCAGGAGTGCAGTGATAGTTGGCTGCTGGCTGGAGTGGAGCAATTGTTGTCTATTGCCTGGAGCGCAATGCTTGACGTTCAGTCTCGGATGTGAAGGACTCTTGTCAGCTGTCCAGAATGCACTGCTCGGCAAATGCTGTGTGGAGTGCAGAGGCTGATGTCTTGTGTCTGGGGCGTGCTACTTGACGTGTGCTCCCTGGAGCAGGGCCATTCATGTGCACAGTTGAGATCAGAGTCAACTGCGCTGCGTGGCGAGCAGTTGCTGATTGCTTGCCACATGATACTTGGAGTGTGTGTCCTGGAGCGTAGTGCCTGTTGTATGCCACTTGGTGTTTTTTGCAATGTCAGCATTCATTTTGAGAGGACTGGAATATAAAAGCAGGGATGTAATGCAGAGGCTTTTTAGGGCAATGGTCAGGCTGCATTTGGAATATAGTAAGCAGTTTTGTGCCCCATATCTAAGGAGTGATGTGCTGGCATTGGAGAGGGTCCAGTGGTGGTTTGCGAGAATGATCCCAGGAATGATTGGGTTAACATTTAATAAGTGTTTGACAGCTCTGTCCCTGTACTCACTGGAGTTTAGAAGGATTTCATTGAAACCTACTGAATAATGAAAGGCCTGGATAGAGTGGACGTTGGGAGGATGTTTCCACTAGTGGGAGAGCCTAGGACCAGAGGGCACAGCCTCAGAATAGAAATATACTGTACGTACCTTTATAAAGGAGATGAGGAGGAATTTCTTTAGCCAGAGGATGGTGAATCTGTGGAATTCATTGCTACAGTACAACGTGGAGGCCAAGACTTTGGGTATTTTTAAAGCAGAGGTTGATAGTTTCTTGATTAGTAAGGGTGTCAAAGGTCACAGGGAGAAGGCAGAAGCATGGGGTTGAGACGGAAAGATAGATCAGCCACGATTGAATGGCCGGAAGACCTGATACGCCGAATGGCCTAATACTGCTCCTATGACATGAATGTGAATTTATGAACATCCTGAAACACTATGGGAAGAGTTTGGGTGGGGCTTCATTAGAACATAGAATGTATAACAATACAGCAGAGGAGCAGGCTCTTCAGTCCATAACGTCCGTGTCAAATATGATGCCAGGTTAAATTAATCTCCTCTGCCTGCACATGATCACTTCCCTGCATATCCATGTCCCAAGTTTTATAAATGCCACTATTGTAGTAGTACCATTACAACTGCTGCCATTGATGGTGATATCATGAACTCAATAATATTACTAGACAACTTTGTCCTAAACTGCCCTAATTTAGGGAATAGACACAAAATGCTGGGGACAGGCAGCATCTCTGGAGAGAAGGGATGGGTGATGTTTCGGGCCGAGACCCTTCTTCAGACTCCATTTCGGGTCGAGACCATTCTCCAGAATTTAGCAAATGATGGTGAGGAGTAGTTTTGGTGTTGTGGAGAAGTTGGTTTTGGGATGGCATGCAGGTCTCTGTATTTCTGTCCCTCAATAATTCCAAAAATGACAGTTCGGTTGGGGTTGGTGTATCTTAACGGCGTGTCCAACTGAGGCGATTTTTTACGTGAGGGCCGGGAACTGTCATAGTCGTAGCAGGTTGCTGAAAAACCAGTAACTGGACCCCCCTACGACAATGTCTATGACAAGCTACAACAACCTACCACCTAGTCGACGTCAAGCTACGGCAAGCTACCGACAACTGGCGACCCATTAGGACGCCCACCTATGATCACACCTGCGACAGCCTCCGGCCACACAGGTGACAACCTACGACAACTGAAGTCCAACCTACGTCCACCCACGACAAGCTACGACAAGCAGCAATCCTTCGGCGACAACTGAAGACAACTCAGTCGCCGGTACCTGTCGCCGGTTGACATAGGTTGACGCAGGTAGTTGCCAATGGAATTCACTGAAGTCAGCTCCAGCGACAAGCTACGTCACCTGGCGACAACCTATGAGAGCACAGACGTCAGGAATGAATGAATAAGTTTATTGGCCAAGTATTCACATACAAGGAATTTGCCTTGGTGCTCTGCCCGCAAGTGACATCATGACATACAGTTAGGAATAACACATTAAATAAAATACCAGAGCAAAAGTTGGCTACAGAGTTTTAGTTATTGAGTATAGCTACTACTCATGGTAAAAGGCTGTTTTTATGTCTGGCTGTGGCAGCTTTGACAGTCCGGACTTTGACTCGCCTTCCAGAGGGAAGTGCTTCAAAGAGTTTGTGGCCAAGGTGAGTGGGGTCAGATATGATCTTACCTGCTCGCTTCCCGGCCCTTACAGTGTACAGTTCATCAATGGAGAGAAGGTTGCAGCTAATAACCTTCTCAGCTGATCGGATGATTCGCTGCAGCCTCCGGGTGTCGTGCTAGGTGGCTGAGCCAAACCAGGCCATGATCGAGAAGGTGAGCACAGACTCTACGATGGCCATATAGAATTGGACCATCATTGCCTGTGGCAGATTGTGTTTCCTCAGCTGCCGCAGGAAGTACATCCTCTGTTGTGCCTTTTTGACTGTGGAGTCAATGGTGGCCCCCCATTTAAGGTCCTTGGAGATGATGATTCCCAGGAACTTAAAAGACTCCACAGATGTGACTGTGGTGTTGTTGATGGTGAGTGGGATGAGGGGAGGAGGAGCTCTCCTAAAGTCTACAATCAATTCCACTGTCTTAAGAACATTGAGCTCTAAGTTGTTGCGATGGTACCAGGACGCCAGCTGTGTCACTTCCTGTCTGTAGGCAGATTCCTCCCCATCCTGGATCAGTTCAATCAGGGTTGTGACGTCCGCAAACTTGAGAAGCTTGACAGAGGAGTCTGTAGAGATGCAGTCATTGGCGGAGAGAGAGTAGAGAAGAGGGGCGAGTACGCAGCCTTGCGGTGCTCCTATGCTGAGGGTCTGCGGGTCCAAGACGTGCTTTCCCAGCCTCACATGCTGCTTCATATAACCATATAACAATTACAGCACGGAAACAGGCCATCTCGGCCCTTCAAGTCCGTGCCGAACAACTTTTTTCTCTTAGTCCCACCTGCCTGCACTCATACCATAACCCTCCATACCCTTCTCATCCATATGCCTATCCAATTTATTTTTAAATGATACCAACGAACCTGCCGCCACCACTTCCACTGGAAGCTCATTCCACACCGCTACCACTCTCTGAGTAAAGAAGTTCCCCCTCATGTTACCCCTAAACCTCTGTCCCTTAATTCTAAAGTCATGTCCTCGTGTTTGAAACTTCCCTATTCTCAAAGGGAAAAGCTTGTCCACATTAACTCTGTCTATCCCTCTCATCATTTTAAAGACCTCTATCAAGTCCCCCCTTAACCTTCTGCGCTCCAGAGAATAGAGACCTAACTTATTTAACCTATCTCTGTAAAGGGCCTGTCCCACTAGCGCGCGATTAGACGCGACAAGCGCGACCTACCGTGGTCGCTTTAGTCGCCCGGCCTCGCGTGACCCTGTCCCACTGCGATCGCCGGAGTCTCGTCGAGTTGTGTGTAGCTGGTGTCGACATCGCGCGTAGTGTCCAAAAACCGACACTGCTTAAAAAATTACGCGCGGCAAAATCCTGTCGCGCAGAACGTGATTAACGTGATGACGTTTTGACGTTGTGCGTCTTCAGCGTGGCGTTGCGTGATGACGTCACTGCCCGACGTCGTGCAACGCGCATGCTCATGCGCATCGTCACGTGATGAAAAATAACGTCCTTCCTTCGGACGTCGCGCGTGTAATCGCGCGCTAGTGGGACAGGCCCTTCACTCGCACCGGGATCGCCTGACCCCCACGCGACCCCCGCGTCCGAATTTGTCGCGCTTGTCGCGTCTAATCGCGCGCTAGTGGGACAGGCCCTTAACTTAGCTGTTGAAACCCAGGCAACATTCTAGTAAATCTCCTCTGTACCCTCTCTATTTTGTTGACATTTTGTTGGTGGATCATCAGCTTGCTTCGGAAGCTGATGATCCACCAACAGAGGAGTTCAGGAACAGTCAACTTGGAAAGTTTGGAATGTAGTAGCTCTGGCACAATGGTATTGAATTCATAGGTCCCCTGGCGGTCTAGGTGCTGGAGGATGAAGTGCAGGCCCAGGTTGACAGCATCATCCACTGATCTAGTGGTCCAGTATGCAAACTGCAGAGGGTCCAGCAGGGTGTTTGTGATATTTTTCAGCTTGGCCAGCACAAACACTTGGATTTAGTGTTTCAGAAGAAGTCAAGCTACATTCATTGGCGTCAACCCACTGTCTCTGACTGTCGGCAAATATTTTTGAATATTGAAAATCCAGTAGCGACCAGAAAGACGCTACAACTCTTTGGGCGACTGAGGAGACTACTCACGACCATACAGGCGATATCCCGGCGACCATGTGGCGACAGCCTAGTCACCTAAAAAATAGCCGAAGTGGGCAAGGCCCTTTACTGAAATCCAGAAGCTTGTGACATCTCTCTTACACTAATTGCATCGAATGTAGCATTAAAGACATCTCTACGATTTTGGGAATGGTTACCAGCTACAAAATTCATTGAGTGGATTTCTGCCCTCTTGGAGAATGGACAGAATCCGTCCTCCTACAATTTAAAGAGATTGGAGAAATCTAGTTACAGTTTACATTCAACTTAAAATATTTGTACTGAGTCTCGTACATCGCGAAACCTCATTTTCTCAGGTACTCCAGAGGTGCTGCCCGACCTGCTGAGTTACTACAGCACTTTGTGTCTTTTTTTGTAAACTAGCATCTGCAGTTCCTTGCATCTGCAACTTAAACTAGTTATTGGTCTAGAATCGTTGACAGCGATCTCACCTTCATGGCCTGGTGGCTCCCGCAATGGCCGCCTTGCCAGCAGCCTGTCGTGTTCCTTCTCTGTTTTTGTTATTTTAAATGTGTCTTAAGGGTATGTTTTAGTGTTTCTTGGTATGTTTTATGTGGGGGGTGGGGGGAATTGTGTGAAACTTTTTTCAGCCACTTACCTCGACGGAGATGCGATTTTTCTTCCATGTCACATCTCCGTCCCCACCTGGGGCCTAACAACTTGGATTGGTGCAGCCTTTCCTGGAGACCGGCTCGGAGTTTCAAACCGCAGGCACGGAGCAGACTTACCATCGCAGAGAGGGTGATCTTTTGCCGAGGATTGTCAGCGAATGCGCTCCCACCGCGGGGCCTGTGGACTTTAACACTGTGAAGCCGTGACCTCCGGTAAGAAGAGGTTGACTCAGGAGCTCCATGCCACGGAGTTTACTGATCTGTCCCGACACTGGAGTTTCCATCATCCTGGCGTGAGGGCTTCGGACATCGGACCGTCGGCAGTGGCAACTGCTGAGGGATCAAAGGCACTGACCACCACGGGTGGAGAAAGGAGGAAGATGGCTGAACTTTATTGCCTTCCATCACAGTGAGGAATGTGGTGGATGTCTATGTTAAATTGTGTTCAATGGTTGCTTTTCACTTAGTGTGGCTGTTTGGTAACTCAAATTTCACTGTACCTTAGTTGGCTAAGTAACAATAAACACAAACTTGAACTTGAACTTGTTGCTGTTGTTTTGAAGGATAGCAGAGCACGTTCTCCCTGAACTGGCTCTGCCCCGAGGTAAGAAGCCTCTGACAACTGGCCAGTGATGGAGAAACAATGAGATGTAAGGTGAAGACGATGATACCCAAATGAGATTGTTGCACTAGACTATTGTCAGTGGTACAGGCATAGTTGAAAGAAACAGCGATGAACTAGTGGAGTTTGATTTGAATACTGCCGTGAAAGAATATCTTAGAAGTCCAGTTGAATTGAATACTGCGATGAAAGATCTTAGAATTCTAGTCTTAGATCATTCATATGGTGGCAACGTTGACCTTTAAGGGTCACCACTACCCTGAAGTCAGTTTACTGCCATACCATCTCTAGACTTTGCAATTTGTCTTTGAGTCTGAGTATTCTGAGACTCAGACAGAATAGTCTCAGAAACATTCAAAGACGGTCTGGGTTTGGGCATGCTGTGACATCAGAGTGCCCACTCAATTTCCAGTTTTGAGCACTTTGGAAATCCCCCAAAACCCACACGTATTAAGGGAGATTTTCTTTGGTTTGTGCCCTGAATTATTGGATCACCCATGAATCATGCATGCCAAGACCAGGGTGGCTGGAATTTATGCTGATAAAGGAACATCGTTGATTTCCTCCCATTTAAATTTAATTGATTGATTGAAAGATACAGCATGGAAACTGGCCCTTCGGCTCACTGAGTCCATGCCGACCATCGATTACCCATTCACACTCAATCTAACTTATCCCATTTTTGCATCCACTCCCAACACAGTAGAGGCAACATACAGAGGCCAATTAACCTACAAACCCACACGTCTTTGGTTTGTGGGAGGAAACCAGAGCACCGGGAGGAAACCTACGCGGTCACAGGGCGAATGTGCAAACTCCGCACAGAGTACCCGAGATCAGGATCAAACTTGGGTCCCTGGCATTGTGAGGCAGCGGGTCTGCCAGCTGTCTCACCCCTAATTAAGAAAAAGTGGGATTTAATAAGCCCCTATATGAGAAATTACCTCATAATTACTGAGATCCTGGTAATCTGCAGATCCCAAAAAAAACTCACAGATGTCTTCTTGATGGTTTATGGAGCTCATTCCTTCTGGCTACTCTTGGAGATGCAGAGCAGTTTTGGGGTGGGAGATTGCAACCTTCACGTGGTCCGCCCTGTTTCGACGAATGCAATCAACAATCAAATAAGATCAAATAGAACAAGTTGTCCTACAACTTTAGGCTGTGCCCGCCATACGCAAGAAGGAGAGCAGTTTTCAAATTATACTATTTCGTTTTTGCTGCATCCCAGGCATATGATAGTCCCCAGTTGGTGCTTCGAACCAGGCAGCTATTCCTACAATCTACAATGCTTGCTTTGTTCTTTGTCATCTCCTGAGGTAAAGGGTTTGACTATGCAGGTTTGACTAGCCAGTCCTTCCCTCAGGACTACTTATGGACTGGCCAAGAGACAACATCCAATAAGTCTCCACTGCTGGACATGCCATGGCAGTCTAACAGGCTGCTCAAGCCTGGATTTTTCATTGTATTTTGCATTAGTTTGTTGAAGATTCAGAAGTGGACTTTGTTTGTGCTCATTCCTGATGTGAAATTCGTTGATTTAAATTCTGGAAGCAAAACAGCCAGGTCCATTTTTCATGACATAACATGACTTCACTTTTCCAGCCCTTCTATTTTGCTGCCGTCTACCTTCCTAGTTTTGCCCTCATTCTCCTTTCTCCGTTCTCTTCTTTTCCTTCACTGTTAATTTTTGTCCTCCCTGCACCCTCCATTGCTTTCCTGAAAAATGAGCTTGAATGGATATATGCCATGAGAATTGATATTACGGGTTGATATTCAATGCAATTTTGGCCTTACAGTAATCATTTTTATTTAAGGGAATCTGTAATTGCACAGTGAACACTGAATCAATATTTTCTTTTACTAATGTTAAATGCTCTAATTACCTCCATTGCCTGACTGATACATTTATGCAGGAATGTACTAAGGAGACACAAGGAACTGCAGTAACAGGTTTACAAAAAAAAGAGACAAAGTGTTGGAATAACTCAGCAGGACAGGCAGCATCTCAGAAGAACATGGATAGATGACGTTTCGGGTTGGGACACTTCTTCAGACTGAGTACTTCGGAAACAGTCTTTGGTAAATATCTGACTTGACAGGAGTTTTAACAATTTAAAGAAATTGCAAGTTATATCTCTTCCATTCTCCTATTAAGAGCTCTGGGAGTTCGGGGCTACTGTTTGAGATTTCTTCCATCGCTTAAGAAGATGGCAAACCATCATTCATGAAGGCTTTGCCACTTTAAACCAAGATCATGAGGCATTTCTTTACCAAGGGTGGTAAGATTGTACCCGATGTTGGGGAGGTCCAGGACAAGGGGTCACAGCTTAAGGATTAGGGGGAAAGGGGGAAATCCTTTAGGACTGAGATGAGAAGGACTTTTTTCACACAGAGAGTGGTGGGTCTCTGGACCGCTCTGCCACAGAGGGTAGTTGAGGCCAGTTCAATGGCTATATTTGAGAGGGAGTTGGATGTGGCCCTTGTGGCTAAGGGGATCAGAGGGTATGGAGAGAAGTCAGGTATGGGATACTGAGTTGGATGATCAGCCATGATCATATTGAATGACGGTGCAGGCTCGAAGGGCCGAATGGCCTACTCCTGCACCTAATTTCTATGTTTCTATGTTTCTAAGCCTGTGGAATTCTTCAACATTGGAGGATGTGCAGGACAAATTATTAAATATATTCAAGAAAAGGCGAGTTATATTACTCAATGGGAAAGGAATTGAGGGATGACGAGGAGAGAGCATGAAGAGTGGATGATCACCTCCAGTTCCTATTCTCTATGTTTCTCTGTTTCAGGAGAGTAGATGTTAATCTAAAGATTTCTGGATTTGGAACAGCAATATTTGATCTGCCATCTTTGGAAAATATTTGAAATGATTGAGAATTAGCTACAAACATATTTAAAGCATATCTGTGGTAAGTATCATCTGGCAGATGGTTGTGGAAACAATACCAATTGCCTGCACTCTCTCTTTCATAAGCTCAGTCACAAAATATTCTTCAAGAATCTTACTCATATCCTTGTCTCCACACCAAGATTACCTCTTTATGTAGTTACAATAGGTTTAAGGCGAGGGGGAAAAGATTTAATTGGAACCTGAGGCATGATTTTTTTTTACACAAAGGGTGGTGGGTGTATGGAACCTGCTGCTGGAGGAAGTAGTTGAGGCAGGTACTATCGCAAAGTTTAAGAAACATTTAGACAGGTACATGGATAGGATAGGTTTAGGTGGAGATGGATCAAATGCAGGCAGGTGGGACTAGTGTAACTGGGGCGTGTTGGTCGCTGTGGGCATGTTGAGCCGAAGGGCCTGTTTCCACATTATAGTTAAGGAAGAAGAGTATGGAATACTGCATGGGATGAACATGGTCAATGAGGAAGTATTAAACAGTTTAGCATCTCTGAAATTGAACACACTACGTGGCCAGGGTGATACATGCTGGGGACTTCCAACTAATTGCACTTGCTCATCATCCACCACCCCTTTCTGCCTTCTGCAGGGATCACTCTCCCCGCGTGTGCCATTACTCCCCCTCCCCGACAATTTCCCCTGCAACTGTAGCTGATGTAACACCCGCAACTACACCTCCGCCCTCACCTCCACCCAGAGTTGTAAACGGCCCTTCCAGGTGAGACCGAGGTACCAAGGTGCAGTAAAAAAAAAATTTTGCCGACAGTTCACCTGCACCTCCTCCAACTTCAATATACAACATGGTGCTCATGATGTTGCCACATCTGCATTGGTCACAGGGAGAATGTGCAAGCCTCATGCAGAGTACCCGAGATCAGGATCAAACTTGGGTCTCTGGCATTGTGAGGCAGCAGGTGTGCCAGCTGAGCCACTGTGTCACCCCGAATTAAGAAAAAGCATGTGAGGATTTAATAGGCCCCGACCTGAGAGATTACCTCATAATAGAAAGATTAAACGAGAATTTACCGTGAAGTGAGGGATTACGTGAAGAGCCCGCCAGCCCGCATGCGCGTCAATCTTCAAAGTAGCTGTATGAAACCACAGAATAGTTGCTGACCTAAGCGATAGGAAGATTAAAGGACGAGAACTTCCGAATGATCTTTATGAGCATAGGGTTGGGAGTGAAGGGCACGTAATCCCTCACTTCAACTTCTCATAAAATAAAGATCAAACTTCAAACGGTAAGTTCTCGTTTAATCTTTCTATTTTATTTCGAAGTCACGTGAGCGACTACGTGAAGATTTTGAAGATCTGTGGTTTCATGCAGTGACACAATCTGTGTGTGAAACACTTAAACAGATAAACCAGAATGGTAGGAAAAGACACGAGTTATTAATATCATGATGCTAACTTGCATACATGGCCGTTTTTCTTAACTGGACCGTAGTCCCAATAGACTGTTGAGTTAGACAATAACTCATGAAACAGTGTGCATAATACGATCTGCAAATATCCAGACATATTCCACCAAATTTTATAATTTATTAACCTGCACTATGTAAACCTCATGCTGTCTGATGAAAGTGAAATCCATTCTATTGGCTGCTAATGAGCCATCAGCAATATCTTGAGACTATTGAATAACGAAAGAGCTATCTTCCATTTCATAGGCACTAGCAACTGAGTGATCTTGTATACCTAATGACATCCCCGATCTCTGCTCTGGTGGGTGTGCTGTCAATCTCAAATGTACGCAATCCTGCTCATTTTGCTTATGAGATTATTTCGGTAGCAAGCTACCCTAATGTCAGTATGACGTAGAGACTAAGCCAGAGATTGAGTAAAAGCTGTGTTCTCTATGCTGAGATCAGTTGCTGAAAGCATAATCATCTTAAAATACTGGTCCCATTAGCAAAATTAGAGGAATATTTGCATAACAATTTACTGATATATATCGCACATTACAATGAGTGTAGGCTAATAGGCTATAAAAGACACCCTGCATAACGTTAGAGAATAGTTATAATTTGATTCATCTGATTTTCTAATTGAGACAAACACCAAAACACATCTGCCATAGATGTCCCAGGACGTGGCCATGACTGCGCCCCGACTTGGGGTTGTCAGGTTGCTCCCTTTAGCAGCCAAACCGAGACTAGCTGCAGATTGGTGCTCGGTTGGTATCAACATTTACCAAACAGATTGCACCTGCTAGTGACTCCGAGTCCTTGCTCCCTTCTGGAGCCAACGGAATATTACTGGGAAGGATTGGAGCGCCTCTGGCCCCCATACGCCAGACAAAGTGGGAGAAATACTGCAACCCTGCCAGGTGTTGTCATAGGCAATTACGTTTATAGGATTAAAAGAAGCCTATCCCTATTAAATCAGAGATTTGACTACTTTATTGATATGCATATAGTTGCTCTTGTAAAATAATCTTCAACAGTTCCCTCTAATGAGCGGAAATTACCATGACGCCACTAGGTGTAGCTCCCACAGGTGTCTGATCGGTGCAATGGCAAGTCCAACTCCACTACACATTGGTGTAAGTGATATTAAATGTCCTTTGTAATTATCTTTAAAACATGAACTTTATTGGCATGATAAGACATATTTGTTATATTGCCAAAGAAATGAACATGAATAGTAAGATTGAACGAGAACTTACCAGTTCGAAGGTTGATCTTTATTTCATGAGGAGTCGAAGTGAGGGATTTCGTGAAGAGCCCGCCGGCGCGCATGCTCGACATACTTCAAAGTAGCGGCGTGGAATCACAGAACCAACAATAGAAATGACTTTGCATAGTATGATTGAATTGACTAAGATTACCAGATGAAGGTGATTGAGGGTTGGGCGAGGAGGGCACGAAATCCCTCACTTCGACTCCTCATGAAATAAAGATCAACCTTCGAACTGGTAAGTTCTCGTTCAATCTTACTATTTCATTTCGGAGTCACGTGAGTGACTTCGTGAAGACTTCAAAGCTTCTGTGATTACACGCCCTGGACCACGTCCATGCTGACACACCACTACCAGGGATGGATGGGAGGAACAAACTGGCTCAATAGCTCATACTGCAAAACAAAAGCATATTTATTAATAACAAATCAAAAACCCCTCATGCGGGGACATCTCCACGTTCTTGACCTGCATTCAGCACGGCTTCTGCGAACTGTAGAGGAGCAGCAACAGGCTTGTTATAAAAACGCTGGAACACAGCTTCATTCGCCCATCCTGCTGTGGCGAGAATTTGGTCCATGGGCACCTCCATGACCCTCGCCGCTGACGTCGATGCAGCCCTGGTGGAATGAGACTTGAACACATTAGTGTCGATACCTGACTTACCCAAGACGACTCGAAGCCACCTGGATATCGTCTGGACTGTCACTCGATGATGAGGTCTCTTATGAGTGACAAGCAGGTATCTCTCCATTCCTCTGATGCGTGCCGTCACCTTGACATAGTGGCGGATATGTGAGGCTAAACATAGCCTAGCATCTGCGGGGTATGCCGGGAACTTCAGCTGCAGCCCTGTGCACCCAGGTCTATGCTGCTTTAGTAGCTCGTCAACGAAAAAGACTACTTCTGTAGGGGTAGATGTCATTCTGTCGACACGCAGTTTGTGTAGTGTCTGTACCCTCTGAGCTGAAGTCAGCGCTAGTAACATCACCAGCTTCATGGTGAGTTGGTCCAGTTGGAGCCCTTCCATGGGAGACCACGTCCTGAGCAGGGTTAATACGTCCCTGACATCCCAGGTGATATTATAGCGTGGTGTAGGCGGATTCATATTGAATATACCCCGCATGAGTCTGGACACTAGCCTGTTGGATCCTACCCCAATATTGAGGTAGAATGATAGCGCACTTCTGGCGCTGTTGATGGCACTGTAACTTAAGTGTTCATCATGGTGCAACCCCGCGAGGAATTCCAGGACGTCGGTTATTGTCACGTCATCGTACGTGATGCGAGAGCGGCTGCAGTAGGCTTCCCACTTCTTAATATGCGAGCGGTATCTTCGCCTTGTGGACTCTCGACACGACGCCCCGATGGTATCCATGGTCCGAGCCGAGAGGCCGTATTGGACTAACGGCCTGTTCAGAACCTGCAAGCCAACAAATTTAAATAGCCATGGCAGGGATGTGGCTCCCCTGACACAGGGTGAGTAACCAATTGTGGGCAACCCTTCAAAAGGACCCAAGGTTCGTTAAGCATGTCAAAGACCACCGGATACCAAGGCTGTGTGGGCCAGTCGGGTATAATAAGGATGCCCTTGGCAGCATCTGCCTGAATCTTTCGCAATACCCGACTGATGAGGCAAAACGGAGGGAAGGCATAGAAAACCCAATTCCCCCAGTCCAGCGAGAATGCATCTAGCGCTATTGCCCCAGGATCTGGTTCCCATGAAACGTAGGCTGGTACCTGATGGTTCAACCGTGACGCAAAAAGGTCAATGTCCGGTTTACCAAATTTGGCTGTGACTTTAGCAAAAATCTCAGGATGCAACATCCATTCAATGTTGTCATTAAATTTGCGTGACCTGGTGTCCGCCACAGTATTAAGCTCACCTGGCAAATAGGTAGCTGAAATCCAAATGTCTCTTTGAATACACCAGAGCCAAATTGAGTTAGCCAATTTGTCACACGAAACTGACCTGGTACCACCCATATGGTTTAAATATGCCACAGCTGTGGTGTTGTCTATTTGGAGACGGACGTGTGCTCCAACAAGCTTGGAACAATATGCACGAAGTCCGTGGAATGCTGCCAGCAACTCCAAATAGTTAATCCCTTGAGTCAACAACATCGATGCCTCAAGGGTGTCCCATCTACCCCCACAACTAGAGCAATTATCAGTAGCTCCCCAGCCATTGGAGCTTGCATCAGTCTGTAAATATACCACCGGATTAGCCTCCCTGACAGGCTTAAATGAGTTGCTAATGTGACACACCCACCATTGCAACTCAGTTATCGCTTCGGACGGCAGCTGCATAGATCGATCGTAATGACCAGCGTTCCATTTTAACGCAGTAATTTTAGCTCTTTGCAAATTCTGATAATGCAAAGGTCCATATCGTGCTGCCGGAAACAAAGCCACTAACTTGCCAATTACTGTGGCTGTATGCCGAATCGATGGTATATTGGTGCCAATTAAATCTCTGCACACCTTAGTGACTTCCTCAATTTTGTTAATTGGTATAGTTATCCTCATGCTCATTGAGTTCACCGTGAACCCTAGGTAATTAATTACCTGGGCAGGGCAGAACTTTGATTTCTCTGGATGGACAATGAATCCTAATTGTTGAAATATATTGACAGCAGCTGCAACACCCTGTTCAGCCAATTGCAGGGTGTGGCCCACAATAAAGACATCATCTAAATAGGCCATAACTATATGATGTCGTTGTCTCAAATAAGCCATGATTGGCTTCACCAATTTAGTGAACAATCTAGGGGCTGTAGTAAGCCCATTAGGCAAAGCCTTATACTGCCAAAGTTGCCCCATCCAGATAAATTTCAAAAACCTTCTATCATCTTTCTGGATGGATACTGAATAATATGCATCCCTCAAATCAATGCATGCCATAAAGCAGCCATGAGAAATCAATGATTTGGCTGTTTCAAACGTATCCATTTTAAAATGAGTATATGTTACAAACGTATTCAAACGGGTTAGATCAATAATGACACGACAGCCTCCATCCTTCTTAGGTCTAGTAAATATGTTCGAAACAAATTCAATTGGCTCATGCACTGTTTTCTCAATCACACCCTTCTGTTCCAAACTTAAAATTTCCTTGTAACCTGCTGCCTGTTCTGTAGCAGACAATTTGAACGTACGACCAGGCATGTGCTGGGATGGAGGAATGTCGCCATTAATAAACTCAATTTTATGCCCCTGAATATTCCGCAACACATACTCATCACCAGTAAAATTACCCCATGCATCCAAAAACAACCGTAAACGACCACCAACATGGGAAGTTAAACAGAGAGAAAAGAGAGAACCAGACCCCCTCACCTCCGTGGTTACCGGCGGTCCTTGACACGTGTGGGTGGCCGTGGAGGTGCTGGGTTGGCTTGAGGGCGCGGCGTCTTCGATTTCCAAAAAGGTCTCTGCCGACCCTGTCCTAAAAAAGACCCTTGGTGCTGGTTCTGGTGTTGTTGTCGTTGTGGAGCTAGAGGGTGAGTCCTCGTCGAGGCACTGGCCGACCCTCGTGAGCGAATGTATGGAGCTTTTGAGCCGGACGGTGTGGGGGCACTCTTAGAGCGCATGATCCCCACCATTTTGGCTTGTTCGTCAAGCTCTTTGACTCTCTTCGAGAGGTCCTCACCAAAGAGCTGACGGGGCGGCGGCGGCGGCGGTGGTTTGCACAATCCTGCAAACTTCGGGTTGAGTGCTGGGCGGATGCTGTTTTTGCGAAACCCGTTGATTTCGTGCTGGGTCGCGCACAATAAGGCCAGAGCATCTTCCTGGTCCAAATTCAGCTCGTCCTCGTCCACCGACCGCGCAAAGGCGGTAATACCGGCCGTGAGGAGTTTCAGGATCCGCTGCAATTGTAGCTCTTGTTGACGGATAGCCGCACTGATGTTGCCCCATATTGGCGTATTGACCACAGGCACGTTGAGGGAGTTGCAGTTTGATGGAGCCTTGTGACGGCTCATAGCCTGGATGAGGACTTCTTCCTGCAGCACCTGATTATTAAGAAAGTCCACTGTGGCTGCCAGCTTTGAATTGAGAGGAAGACCAGCCGTATGTGGGGCCGCGAATTTGGTCGCCACATCCAAAAGTTCCTCCGCTGGCACCTCCACCGGAGGTGGTACGGGATCCACCAGAACCTCCTCCTCGTGCTGCTCCAGGCTGATAGTAGATGTTGGTGAAGACGCCCTGTGCCTGTTGCTGCCCTGCTGTTGTTGACGTTGAAGCAGGAGCTCCAGCAGCCGCTCCATACGGTCAATACGCCCTTCACCCTGAACACTCAGGTGGTCGGAGTCCTCCGGCTCTGAAAAGAAAACCGGGCTCCTGTCATCGGCCCGCACCTCGTCGAGGCCCTGCCGGTGCCGGTAGTTGTCGCTAACAGCCACCGAGGCGAAACTGCGCGATTCCTGCGCGGGCGTGTTCAATCGCCTCCGTTTAGCGAGAGCTGAAGCCGCTGCCACTAAGGGCACATGCGGCGAGGTGTCGGCACCAGCCGAAGCATGGCTGCCTGGGGCCCGCGCAGTCTTGCCGGCTGCCCACATCGTGGACGTTGCCGACGCATGGTGCCGCCCACCCATCCATGGGGGGCTCGGCGACCGCGACGAGACCCGACTCAACCGACCCGTCCCGGCGTCGAGAGTCGGGGTGTGCCGGCTGGACCTCACAGCCGCCCCGGGTCTCGCCCTGGAACCTGACCGCTCCTCCGCGACAGGCAATGCCTTAGCCCTAACAGGGTTAGGCTTCTGGGCTCCTCCCCTCCCCCTTCTCGGAGGGCTGAGTGGAACAGGCCGTGCAACGGCACGCGCCCTGCTCGAGGTCGCCAGCGAGCCCGCTGACAACCTGACTGCCATGGCAGGGTCCCCCTGCTCTGGCGGCACACCACACTCCTCCTCGTCAAACTCCTCCGAGCTGTGGTGTGCTGGCGGATCTGGACCTGTGAACACAGGGCTTACCCACATCTCCGCCTGAGTCCCGGCCTGCGCTGCAGGTACTGCCGATGGTAAAGGCCCCGGAACTGTTGACCGGCGAACTCGTCCTGACGTCCTCCGGCCCTTCGAACTCCCATCCATGTCCTTGCTGCAAGACATAATCAGACAACAAGGACCACCAACTAAAGGTGGAATACTCACCTCCGTGGCCCCTTATGAAGGGCTGGCGAGGAGCGCGCTCCACCGCCAGCCGTCGCAGCAACGCGTTACGACGATATGTCGAGCATGCGCGCCGGCGGGCTCTTCACGAAGTCACTCACGTGACTCCGAAATGAAATTTAGAATGCTATCGGTTATGATAGTCACAAACGTGACCCAGTGGCAACTGTTAATAAAGCCAACTCTATTATAGCTGCCCAAAATAAAGTATACACTATATGCTGCTGCAGCATAGCTGTAGCAGTAACTTTGTTAAAATTGTTCGGTGCTACGGCAGGCTGAGCTTACCTAAGCAGTAGCTCTTGGCCGCAGCTATATTTAAAACTCACCTGCTGCTGGAAACCCCCTGCAGCGATAATAGACCTGGCTGCCGGCAGCCACAATTTATGAATTCTAGCTCCTTACAGAGCCCCACGCTGCCTCCAACTCTGGCTGCCTGCTCCTGTATGGAGCTCTGATGCCGGCAGCTGTAACAACTTATCCTACCAGCGGTCTCCCATTTCGGCCGTCTGCTGACATGCAGACTATAACGGTGTCAGCCGTAATCCCAGCTACTATGGAGCCTAACGCTGGTCTTCAATTTTGTTCGTCTGCTGCCGTGCAGAACTATAACGGCAACAACCGCAAACCCAGCTCCCATGGAGCCCTACAATTTCAGCCGCCTGCTCCCGTGGAGAGCTCAAACTGCGGCACAAATTCTACTTACTCTAGCTCCTATGGAGCTTCCATGCTCCATAGCTACTCTGGCCATGCTATGGCACAGCCCGGTAAAAATTGACTTACCTGGTCAGAGCAGTTCGAAACTGCTCCGACTCGCGCCATGCACTCGACAAATTTTGACGCTCATGCGGGCTGGCGGGCTCTTCACGTAGTCACTCACGTGACTTTGAAATAAAATTACTGAGATCCTGCAAATCATCAACATATACATCCTGGTAATCATCTACATCAGTGAGACTGATTGCGGACTAGGAGGTTGTGGTGCTGATCATCCGCACTCAGTCCGGTGTGGTCATCTGGATCTTCCGCTTGCCAGCCATTTAATTTCTCTTCTCATTCCCACAAAGACTTCACTGTCCTTAGTCTCCTTAGTATCCTCTAGTGACACCTGATATACCTCCTGGGTAATCTATAACCCATCGACATAAACAATGAATTCTTCAATTTCAGGTAACTGGCACCCTCTCTGTGGGTGCCAGTTCTTGCTTTTCTGTTGTGCTGAAGCAAAGCAAGAATTTCATTGTCCTCTTTTACACACCTTTTCTACCCATCTAATCCCCCCCCCCCCCCCAGCTCAATAGCACCTTACTCCTTTCCTTTCTCCCCCACTCACTCCTCCAACTGGAACACCGTAATTTCTAAATGTTAGACACAAAATGCTGGAGTAACTCAGCGGGACTAATAATGTAATTTTTGGAATTGGTGACAAAAGGTTGAGATTGTAAGTAGAGGGCACAGTAACAGAGCTGATGCTTCACAGCTTCGGTCAATCCTGATCTCAAGTGCTGAATGCATGAAATTGTACAATCTCTTGGTAACCAGAGTTTCCTCTGGGAGCACTGTTTCTTACCACATCCAAGAATGTGCAGAGTAGATTAAGTGAGCACTCTAATTTGCCTCTAATTTGTAGGTGAGCAGTAGAATCTGGGAATGTAAATTTCAGGGAATCTACCTAGAAGTAGATGCGAATGTGAAGACAGTGGCGATGGCTGCAAGGGCACTTTGTGTCCAGCTGCAGCTGGGACTGTATAATTATGCCAAAATTGCACTTCTTGCATATAGCATCAGAGGGCCGTTCCGTGCATTCTGTACTAATTGGGGGATGGTGCTTATGCATGATGATATTCTTGCTGATCTGTATGCAAAAAAAGTATTCTACTGTATTTGGGTACATGTGATAATAGAGATACCACTGAACCATTGAAACATTGCCCATTAACACTAAGATTAGTGTTGAAGGGTGTTTGGTGGTTGCATGGACTTGGTGGGCTGAACATCTTGTTTTTGTACTATATATGTGTTAGGACCCTTCTTCAGATTCTTTCAAGAAAGATCCTGACCCAAAACGTCGAGTCTGAAGAAGGGTCCCAACTGGAAATGTTGCCTATCCATTCCCTCCACAGATGCTGCTGGAATCGCTGAGTTTCCCCAGCACTTTGTGTTTTGCTCAAGATTTCAGCATCAGCAGTTGAGAGCTAGGAATCCTAATAATTCAAACTGTAATAATAGCTCTGCTAGGTATTTGGAAACTCATTTGATGTTCCCAAGCAGTAGGTCGGAAACCCACAAATGATGTTTCCATAAACTTATAGTAATTGATTGAAATATTGAAAGGGTGATAGATAAGAAAAATAATAATTTTACCCATAGGGTGGGTCGGGCTGTGGAATTCATTGCTGGAACACATGAGGGGGGCAGAGGCCTTCATCATTTGTGGGTTTCCAGCCTAATGCTAGAAGGTGGGATTAAGCATGGTACACTCAAAATGGGCTGAATGGCCTGCACTGTGTAAAAATATCAAATGAGTTTCTGAATATCTAGCAAAGCTATCAGTACAGTTTGAATTATTAGGAGTCCTAGTTCTCAATTTGAATTATCAGGATTACCATCTCACCTAGAAACAACTAACAGCATTTTTGTTTGAATTGCAATTTTTTCTGGGGTTTTGGTGTTTGTTGGCAAGATCATTATTTATTGTCTGTCCTAACTTGTCTTTGATATGTGGAGGTGAGTTGCCCTTTTAAAATTCTGCAGTCATTTGATGATTCCTTCTCTGTGACTTGCATTTCTGACAGCATTTAAGCCTTAACAATGTTGGGTTGATGGAAAGTCAAAGAGAGCCCAAACTGAATAAGGATGGCAGATTTCCTCCCGTAAGGATATTAGTTAACCAGGTGGGTTTTCCGGACTTTTTATTTTATTTTGCGTGGTCACTGTAACAAAGACTAAAAGAGAAGCGGACCAATCAGCAGACAAGTTCAGTGCTGATACCATCGGCTTGTTTAGTTTAGTTTAGTTTAGATGTACAGCACGGAAACAAACCCTTCGGTCCTCCGAGTCCGCACCGACCAGCGATTCCCGCACATTGACACTACCCTTCACACACTAGCGACAATTTAATATTTATACCAAGCCAATTAACCTACCAATCTGTACGTCGTTGGAGTGTGGGAGGAAACAGAAGATCTTGGAGAACACCCAGTCACGGGGAGAACATATGAACTCTGTGCAGACAGCACCCGTAGTCGGGATTGAACCCGGGTCACCGGCACTGTAACTCTACTGCTGCGCCACCGTGCTGCCTAGGTGTCTCAGCAGAAAACACATCCCAAGGGATTGGAAGTTGAAGGAGGAAGAATGGAGAGACAGATTTCTTACAAGCATATGTTTGTTCTAGAGTATCCATTCAGCTGGATTGACTATGGGGGCCGGTCAGAGGCATGAGGTCTGAAGGTTCAACTCACCAGTTGGTTAGATTTCTTTGTGTGTCATGTTCTTCCTCTGTTCTCTGGTAGGATAGCTAATGTTATCCCACTTTTCAAGAAAGGAGCAAGAGAGAAACCAGGGAATTACAAACCAGTTAGCCTGACTTGGGTGGTGGGAAAGATGCTGGAGTCAATTATTAAAGAGGTAATAATGGGGCATTTGGATAGCAGTAAAAGGATTAGTCCAAGTCAACATGGATTTATGAAAGGGAAATCATGCTTGACTAATCTTCTGGAATTTTTTGAGGATGTGACAAGTAAAATGGATGAAGCGGTGCCAGTGGATGTAGTGTATCTAGACTTTAGAAAGCTTTTGATAAGGTCCCGCATGGGAGACTGGTGACTAAAATTAGAGCACATGGTATTGGGGGTAGGGTGTTGACATGGATAGAAAATTGGTTGGCAGACCAGAAGCAAAGAGTAGGAGTGAACGGGTCCTTTTCAGAATGGCAGGCAGTGGCGAGTGGAGTGCCTCAAGGTTCGGTGTTGGGGCCGCAACTGTTTACCATATATATTAATGATTTGGAAGAGAGAATTAGGAGCAACACTAGCAAGTTTGCGGATGACACAAAGCTGGGAGACAGATGCAGGAAAAATGTTCCCAATGTTGGGGGAGTCCAGAACCAGGGGCCACAGTCTTAGAATAAAGGGGAGGTCATTTACGACTGAGGTGAGAAAAAACTTTTTTACCCAGAGAGTTGTGAATTTATGGAATTCCCTGCCACAGAGGGCAGTGGAGGCCAAATCACTGGATGGATTTAAGAGAGAGTTGGATAGAGATCTAGGGGCTAGTGGAGTCAAGGGATATGGGGAGAAGGCAGGCATGGGTTATTGATAGCGGACGATCTGCCATGATCACAATGAATGGCAGTGCTGGCTCGAAGGGCCGAATGGCCTCCTCCTGCACCTATTTTCTATGTTTCTATGTACTACAGATAGTGTTCACGAAGTTCGACCTGGTGCTATTTGCAGCCTGGACCATCTCTGAGGCCGATTCCCCGAAGAATCACATTGGAATACGTTCTTTCACACATCATGTCATAAAGCAAGCCCTAGAATTGCTTTTTACCCGTGCATGAATCTGAATAAAGGCAACTTGTGCAATTTGTTCCACCGAGACCAACTTGCCACATTTGCCAGTCAGATTCGATCTCTATGTTTCAACAGAGTGTATCCACGTTTGAAATGCTGTACATGTTGTGAAAGTACGTGGGTCCCTGATATCCCATCTGATTCAGAAGGATTCAAGCCAAGCTCTGAACGAAATGTATCATGGACACTTGGCATTCCCTGGCCATTCACACAGAACACTACTGTGCCCCAAAAGATTCAAACATACGGACCGTGCCGTTCCCTGCTGTTCAACCTCTCAGCTGGCTCCAAATCCCTTGCAAATGAATGTCACAGTGGGGAGCAAATCTCGCCACGCTGGCAACTCTGACCAGCTGTTGCTAGCGGCTTCTCCCAACATCAAGAGATAAGGGTATTTATTGATGATGCAATTTGACTTTAGAGGGAGGGAAACAAGTGGTGAGGGGGGGGGGGGGGTCAAGGTAGGGCTGGGGGATAGGTGAATGATGGCGGGTGGATAAAAACATCAGAGAAACATTAATAAAAAAACACACATCTATCCCAAGAGAATCTCAATAGCGTTTGGTACGACTGCATTGAAATTCCCAATGCCTTATCCCTGCTACTGGTGCAGCGGGAGAGCCACTGCCTGACAGTGCCAGAAACCCGGGTTTGATCCTGACTGCAGCTGCTGTCTGTACGGAGTTTATACATTCTCCCCATGATCTGCGGGGGTTTTCTCTGGGTGCTCCGGTTTCCTCCCACATTTCAAAACGTACAGGTTTGTAAGTTAATTGGCTTTGGTAAAAATTGTAAATTGTCCCTAGTGTGTGTAGGATAAAGCTAGTGTACGGGTTGATCATTGGTCGGCGCGGTGGGACAAAGGTCTTGTTTCCGTGCTATATCGCTAATCTGAACTGAACTAGAATTTGCGATGAGATTTCTGTGCGCCCACAAGTGTGGGAATGGGAGGGGAGGGGAGATTATTGGACCATTATGAAATTTGAGGAATAAGAGCATCTACCAAGATGTCTCCAACATAAATGGCGGGCCATCTATGGAGGAGACATCGAGTGTATTCTCCTAGTATGGTTTGGAATAGTGACACAGGAGCCGCACACGCTGGAATCTGAACAAGGGTCCCGACCCAAAATTTCATCTGTCCATTCCCTCAACAGATGCTGCCTAACCTGCTGAGTTCCTCGATTACTTATAGTTCAGAGTGGACCATTTTTGCTCCACAATGGACACTTAGAAATCCATGTCAGACAAATGATGTCATATTCTTCAATTCTCAAGGAAACCAGGATGTATTTTCTTCACAGAGGGATTATTTCCATTCTTGGGTCCTCAGGGACCAGTACGCGAGCTATTCACTGAACTCACAAGAAACAGTCAAGATTTACTTTGGGGCAATATGATCGTTTAATGGTTGGAACTCAAAGACAATTCCAAGGGGTTCTTGGAGTTTAATTGTTGCAACCCCAGGATCACCAACATCACTTTTAACACTCTTCAGGGTAAGGGCGAGAGGAGGCTGTGTGAAACATGTGCCCACATTCTTCATCCACAAGAATATTGCTCATTTCATAGTGGAACTAACTGTAAAAGAGTCTGAAGAAAGGACTCGACCCTGAACGTCACCCATTCTCTCCAGAGATGCTGCCTGTCCCGCTGAGTTCCTGCAGCATTTTGTGTCTAACTGGATTAATTAGTGTCTAAGCTAAGTCCTGACCCCTGGGCAGGCAAGTTACAGTCTGTACGCACTCCATCCCAGGGTCTTGAGATTGACATTAGGATTTCTGACTTATCAAGGGAACTTCTCTGCATTTGACATTCTAATCCGGCACATATATACAGGAAGAGTTTCGAAGCAAATGAAGAGATCCAAGCCACACATCTTTGACTGCCTCCGCAGTTTCTGAGCTGAATGCCTTGCAGTGTTTAAATTTCTTGACAGGGAACACATGTGAGCAGGGTCCAGAACTGTGACATGTGAGAGCGGGGTTGGGGAATAGGGGTCATTATTTGCTGAACTCTCCTGCTTCACGGTAGAATTATGAAAACAGAGATTAGGCAGTTGCTGGGAAGACATATGCTTTGTTTCTTGAAACTGTCCAATCATATATGTTTCCCTGCAACATTCATTTATCCAAGAGAAAGATAAAATCAATTCTAAGGTTATCTATTTAAAATAAAAATTATTTTTTGGTCCCAGATCACGTAAGTTTATGTTATAAAACAAAGTGATTCAGCCCATCTCACCAATGTGAGCTTGTTGTAAATACCCTGCCCTTTTTCCTTACAATTCAAACTCACGGACTTTCTAATATTTATTTAGTTTGCTTAAAAGATTTCATTGCTAACGGTTAAAGGGCCTGTCCCACTTAGGCTATTTTTTAGGCCACTACAGGCGACTGGGTTGTTGCCACATGGTCGCCGGGGTATCGCCTGTATGGTCGTGAGTGGTCTCCTCAGTCGCCCAAAGAGTCGTAGCATCTTTCTGGCCACCGCTGGATTTTCAACATGTTGAAAAATTGTTGACAGCCAATGAGCGTAGCTTGACTTCTCCTGACGTAGTTGCTGTCGTAGTTGTCGCCAGGTTGCTGTTTTTTTTGTTGTTCAGGTAATTATTCTATTTCAAATTTTATGTCGAAGGGGGGGTCCAGTCGCCTGTTTTACGGCGACCTGCTACGACTATGACAGTCGCCGGCAGTCGCCTAAAAATAGCCTAAGTGGGACAGGCCCTTTAATCTTTGTTTCCGGTGGGAATTTCCACCGGTTGCTCCAGCTTCCTCCCACATCCGAAAGACGTGCAGGTTTGCAGGTAAATTTGCCTCTGTGAATTGCTCCTAATGTGTTGGGAGAGGATTGCAAAAGTGTGATTATAACATAGAAGTAGTTCCCTGGAGAGGGAACACGCGGTGTCTACGGGGACTCTGGAGGCCTTCTGTCAACGCTGGTCACCGCGTGGGGTTGAGACTATTGTAAACAATCAATGTACTGTTGTACTACAATGATTTGTTTGTTATAGTGTGATTTTTTGATTATGTTTTGATGTGTTGTATTATATGATTGTGTTGAATAAAGTTTTTGGAAAAGGAAAAAAAAACAAAAAACATAGAAGTAGTGTGAACAGGTGATTGATCATCAGCATGGTGGGACAAAGGGCCAGTTTCCATGCTGTATCTTTCAATCAAACACCTCGACATCAGTCAGGGGTGGTCACAACCAGGCACGTGCCGTGAGCAATTAGTCAGGGTAGGCACTCAGTACGTTTAAAAAAAATTAAACCGCGCATGCGCAGATTGTTCTCTCCGTTAAAATAAAAACAGTGACAATTCAATTTGCCCAAGGCTTCCTAGTCTCCTTTATTCTGAATTACTGAATGGGGGGGGGGGGGGGGGGTGAAGGGTGGTGGCAGATGGAAAGATGGAGAGATGGTGGGAAAAACAGGAGTACAGGGAATAGTTAAATCAGTTGTCATCTTATTGAATGACAACACTTGTTCAAGGGACCAATTGGGGGAACAGTTCCTTTCACAGCATGTGGAGAGTCTGTGCCAGGGGTAAAGTTGTGGGGAGGGCACGAGTGTTGAGAAGGAGGGTGTCGGGGATACTGCCAGTAACTCACTCACTCATAACTACCGCAGCTCTCCAGGCACGAAGCCACGCACTGTAGCTGGGGATAGAAGCAGCTCGGGGAGCAGCCACCGGGACCCGACAGCAGAACTGGCCGGCACTTCAGCGCCTTCTGCCGGCCCGCTCACCTTTGGCAGTGCTCTCCGTCGGAACACCTGTCACCTGCCGTTCGCCGACTTCGCTCGTGTCAGCCGCTTCCTGCAAATCCTTAAATTCCCACAGCCGAGTAATTCGCTGTCGGAATTTAAGGACATGAGGGAGGCCAGCGAGCGGCAGGAGAGAGGTTTTCAGACGGAGAGCTGCCAGAGGTGAGCGGGGACCGGCAGAAGGAGCTAAGGTGGCGGCTGGTTCCGCTGTCCGGCCCGGCGGCCGCTTAGCCACCCGAGCTACTTCTCTCCCCTCCCCCCCGGCCTCAATGTGGTGGCATTCCACGCCTCCGTGCAAGGAGCGTCGCAAGTGGCATTATCCCAATCCCCTCATTCATAACATTCGTGCCCTCCCCGCAACTTTACCCCGGGCCAGACTCCCCAAACGCTTGGAAAGGAGCTCTCCCCCCACCCCCACACCGCGGGAAATATGATATTTAAAAACATCACCAATAAATGTACTTACCACATCATTGGTACACGAGCTCCATTCTTCTCTCGCTGTTTCCTAACATACACTTAAAATATTGACAAACCATATTTGGAAACCCCGCCAAGAAACTAGCGCAGCGCATGCGCAGTAGGCTGATGCGCATGCGCAGTGCTGCAAAGGCAGAATTTCATCTGCCTTCAGCCCCGCTTGAAAGTGACGGCTTCAGACAGCGCTGAAGGCACGTGGGCTGCACAGACCTTCCCGTGTTACAAGCTCTGCGGATGAAAGGCACGGAGAATTATGCCTATCTAACAGATCGGTCTCTTACATAGGCATAATTCTCCCATGCCTTTACTATTTATATTTAGTAATGACTATATTATAACTTTAGTCAGGGTAGGCAGTGCCTACCTTGCCTACCCTAACGGAACGTGCCTGGTCACAACCTACCCTGGTCACAACCTACAGGATTCAGTATCAAATGCTCCAGTTATCTTTAGATAATTGCTGATTCTTTAAGGTACCTAGTATCGTTGGTGCGAAAACTGGCCATTTTTGCCGGCCATTTTGTTTTTCTTTGCTGCTTTTTATTTAGTTAGACCATCCGAGTTTACACAGAACTGTACGACATTAGCAACACATTACACAAACGAAAAAGCCTAATCTTGCCTTTAACTCTGAAAACGTTCTCCATTGTGATGGGAGTTTGGTGAGTTCTTCTCTCACTGTTGTTTCCACTGCTCTTTGGGAACATTGTCAGCAACAGTCGCTATGTAAACAGTCACATGAAGTTCCTCAGTACCCATGTCCCCCAGCAGATTCCAGCATCAGCACTCTCTGGGCCTCTGTCTTATTTGAACTGCCCTTTATTTGCTTCCTATTTATTTTGTTCCACTCATTGCCCTCTCCCACCATCTCTGTTCCCTTGACTAATTTGTTTCTCTCTTTCTGACAAATGGTCCAGGACAGAAAACATGAACTATTTTCCTTCCCAAAGATATGGTCTGACCTGTCTCGAGTTAATCCAACACTTTCTGTTTTCAACCAAAATAATTCCCATCCTTACATTTTTTGTTGTTGTAATAATCTAAATGGTTCCTTCTAGTTACCAATAACCATGGAAACTATTTCTTCCTACGTATGTATTAAACCTCTCATTATTTGCACACCTCTATACGATACAATACGATAGAACTTTATTTATCCCAGGAGGGAAATGGATCTGCCAACAGTCATAAAAAAGACAAAATACATGAAATATGAAATTAAAGTGATGAGTGGAAAGGATTGGGGGATTTGTGCAAATATTGAGGAGGTGGGGGGGGGGGGGGGGGGGGGGGGGGGGGGGGAAGGGAGAGTCAGTCTCAGTCTACCGCATGACAGAAGGGGGAGGAGTTGTACAGTTTAATAGCCACTGGGAAGAAGGGTCTCCTGTGATGTTCTGCACTGCATCTTGGTGGAAACAGTCTGTTGCTGAAGGTTCTCCTTAGGTTGACCAGTGCGTCATGGAGGAGGTGCTATGAAATTGTTTCTGTTTTCTTTCTTATTCCGCTTTAAATTATCCATAATTGATACCTCCATTCTTCTTAGCATCTAAATACATGTATTTATTATCATCTCTGCCAATTCAATATATATTTTAAAAATTAAGGAACGTAGTACTGCTTTCCTTGCTTTTAAACAGGAATTAACCATATAACAATTACAGCAGCAATTGATTGTTGGAAATGAGGGACATAGAGACAATAGCGGAAGAGTAATATTAGTGGCCAATTTCAAGCAAGGAGGCTACAATACCTGAAAATGACTACTGACAAATTGCATCTGACAAGTTAGATGAAAATTGTTTACAAACCTGCTGCGCTAATGCTGCAAGTAAGAATTTCATTCTCTGTTTCAGTGCATATTCCAAAAAACACACATATAACATATGTGCAGACACAACTTGTCACTTTTTTCCAAGCTGCTGCCTTTGGCAGAGGATGAGGCTGCAATTACGAATTGAACTGATTGTGGACTTTGGAAGAGAAAGGATGAGGACCCACATTCCTGTTTATATCAACGGGACGATGGTGGAGAGAGTCAAAAACTTAAAATTCCTGGGCGTGTATATTTCCGAAGATATTTCCAGGACCCAGCACACTGATGCAATTCCAAAGAAAGCACATCACCGCCTCTACTTCCTGAGAGGATTAAGAGATTCGGTATGTCAGAGAGGATTCTCTTGAACTTCTTCAGGTGAATAGTAGTGAGCATATTGATTGGGTGCATTGTGGCTTGGTTCAGAAACTTGAACGTCCAGGAGCGGAAAAGACTGCAAAAAGTTCTGACTACTGCCCAGTCCATCTGACCTCCCCACCATCGAAGGGATTTATCGGAGTCGCTGCCTCAAAAGGCAGCCAGCATCATCAGAGACCCACACCATCCAGGCCATACACTCATTTCACCCCAGCCATCAGGAAGAAGGTACAGAAGCCTGAAAACTGTAATGTCCAAGTTCAGGAACAGCTCCTTCCCTACAGCCATCAGGCTACTCAACACTGCAACCTCAAATAAGCTCTGAACTACAATAGGCTATTATTATTATATTATTGCACCACTATTCTTTGTTTTTTTGTGTGTACGTATGTGTGTGTGTGTGTGTATATATATATACACACACATATACATATATATATATATACACACAAACACATATATACATAGATACACAGAAATAGTGGATGCATTAGTGATAATTTTTCAAAATTCCTTAGATTCTGGAGTAGTTCCTGAGGATTGGAGGGTAGCTAATGTAACCCCACTTTTTAAAAAAGGAGGGAGAGAGAAAGCGGGGAATTACAGACCAGTTAGTCTAACATCGGTAGTGGGGAAACTGCTAGAGTCAGTTATTAAAGATGGGATAGCAGCGCATTTGGAAAGTGGTGAAATCATTGGACAAAGTCAGCATGGATTTACGAAAGGTAAATCATGTCTGACAAATCTGATAGAATTTTTTGAGGATGTAACTAGTAGAGTGGATAAGGGAGAACCAGTGGATGTGTTATATCTAGACTTACAGAAGGCTTTCGACAAGGTCCCGCATAAGAGATTAGCATACAAACTTAAAGCACACGGTATTGGGGGTTCAGTATTGATGTGGATAGAGAACTGGCTAGCAGACAGGAGGCAAAGGGTAGGAGTAAACGGGTCCTTTTCAGAATGGCAGGCAGTGACTAGTGGGGTGCCGCAAGGCTCAGTGCTGGGACCCCAGCTATTTACAATATATATTAATGATTTGGACGGGGGAATTCAATGCAACATCTCCAAATTTGCAGATGATACCAAGCTGGGGGCTATAGTTAGGTGTGAGGAGGATGCTTGGAGGCTGCAGGGTGATTTGGATAGGCTGAGTGAATGGGCAGATGCATGGCAGATGCAGTATAATGTGGATAAATGTGAGGTTATCCACTTTGGTGGCAAAAACATGAGGGTAGACTATTATCTGAATGGTGGCAGATTAGGAAAGGGGGAGATGCAACGAGACCTGGGTGTCATGGTACACCAGTCATTGAAAGTAGGCATGCAGGTGCAGCAGGCAGTGAAGAAAGCAAATGGTATGTTAGCATTCATAGCGAAAGGATTTGAGTATAGGTGCAGGGAGGTTCTACTGCAGTTGTACAGGGTTTTGGTGAGGCCACACCTGGAGTATTGCGTACAGTTTTGGTCTCCAAATCTGAGGAAAGACATCCTTGCCATAGAGGGGGTACAGAGAAGATTCACCAGACTGATTCCTGGGATGTCAGGACTTTCATATGAGGAAAGATTGGATAGACTCGGCTTGTACTCGCTGGAATTTAGAAGATTGAGGGGGGATCTTATAGAAACTTACAAAATTCTTAAGGGGTTGGACAAGCTAGGTGCTGGAAGATTGTTCCCGATGTTGGGGGAGTCCAGAACAAGGGGTCACAGTCTAAGGATAAGGGGGAATTCCTTTAGGGCCAAAATGAGGAAAACATTCTTTACACAGAGAGTCGTGAGTCTCTGGAATTCTCTGCCACAGAAGGTAGTTGAGGCCAGTTCATTGGCTATATTTAAGAGGGCGTTAGATGTGGCACTTGTGGCTAAAGGGATCAGGGGGTATGGAGAGAAGGCAGGTACGGGATACTGAGTTGGATGATCAGCCATGATCACATTGAATGGCAGTGCAGGCTCGAAGGGCCGAATGGCCTACTCCTGCACCTATTTTCTATGTTTCTATGTCTACACACACAGTATATGTGTGTACTTGTGAGTATGTGCATATATACACACACTGAACTTTATTTTTCTCTCTCATTTATTATATTGTAACAGTGTACTATTTTTACATTATTTTGTGCTGCAGCAAGTAAGAATTTCATTGTTCTATCTGGGACATATGACAATAAAACACTCTTGACACTTGACTACGGCTAGGAATTGCCCAATATTGACAATGCTAGACGCAGGGTACTGAGCTGGGTAGACTGCATAATCCGCAATACTAAACTTGACTCTTGAATCTTATACCTGCTTTAACGTAAAATAATCCAGCAGGATGCAATGGAAGGGTAGGGGGATGGGAGTGCAATCTTGATCATCAGAGGGCTTGTAGAGCTTGGAGATGCACGGCCATGGAAAGAACAAGTGACCATTTGCTGGTGGCTGGTTGCAGGGCCAAACACATGCAAGGTGAAGCTGCAAACAGAAGGCAGGTTACTGGCTCACGAAGATACCTGAGAAATTGTCTCTCCCAATTTTTTTACAGTGTCTTTCTGGCACAATGGGGTACAGGATGCATCTCTGAATTTGGTCTTTAGTACAGTCAATTTTCCTCCTTTTATTATTTCACTAAATATAATTCTTCCAACCTCATTGTCCTATCAATGGTGTACAGAAACTGCTAATAATGGTACAAGTTAGGCTTCAATTAAATGTTTGACAGTAACAGAAAAATTGCTGAGTTAATAGTGAGCCTCTCACAATATTGGAGATATTTACCAAAGGACATCAAATATTTACAGAGTACTTTAGAAAGCACTGCTTTCTAGTCTTGATTATTTTGGTAAATTTGCTTAGTACCGCAGATTATGCAGTCTACCCTGTTCAGTACTCTGCCTCCAGAGTTGTCAATATTGGGCAATTCCTAGGCGTAAGAGGTGAAACTGCGGCCTCAGCTTCTGCCAAAGGCAGCAGCTTGGTAAAAAGTGGCAAGTTGTGTTTGCACCTACGTATTAAAATTTGAACTGCTCGTGATTTTAACCATAGTTTGCTGTCCTTTCACCGATGACGGTGCTCCACCAGTTTAATGTTTGTGTTTGATTATTATAAGAGTGGTGCATTTGTGCTTCTAGACATAACGAAAGACCTTGCATCTATAAAACCCTCGGATGACCTTGGGAATCCCCAAAGCTTTTATAGCTATTGGAGTACTTTTCATGTGCAATCTCTACTGCCATGTAGGAAAGCATAACATCTAAGTCCCACAAACAGTAATAAATTATCAGGCAATCTATTTTGGCGATACTGTTGGAGGGGATAACTGTCGACGGGTTCTCTCTTCTACAATCCATCGTCAATGGATATTTTTAAGGTAGAGATAGATCAATGGAAGATGGACACAAAAAACTGGAGTAACTCAACGGGACAGGCAGCATTTCTGGGGAGAAGGAATGGGTGACATTTGGGTCAAGACCCTTCTTCAGACTGGTTAGGGAGGGTAAAACCCCTGTCCCACTGTAAGAGTTAATTCAAGAATTCCCCTGAATTTGCCCTGATTCGAACTCGGAGATTTACAGTAATGGCCGCTCGTAGGTACTCGGTGCTCTGGTGGACATTTTTCAACATGTTGAAAAATCTTCACGAGTCTTCCCGAGCTTACCGCGTTTCCCTGAGTACCTGCCGTTAGCATTACAAGCCACTAAGAGACGTCCCCGAGCTCCGACGTACCCAATACGTACATTCTTTTTTTTTAATTTTAATTTTTAATTTTTGTTCTAAGTAAATACAGTAATGTGGTACCGAAGTACCTGATGCATACAGACATACAGTTCTTGTACAACTTCTTATTTTTAATTGAATAATAAAAGAACAATGGTAGAAAGAAGAAAATAGAGAGTGTTGTAGGAAATGGTGATGGTGCTAATTCGTGATTTAATAACAAAAGGCCGGAAAAGAGATAGATAGACAAGAGAATAGAAACAAATAGCGAGATTCTATGTGCTTCCACGAGTTTGATTTTTTTATAAACTCGGGAGAGCTCTTGAATGAACTCGTAGTGGGACAGGACTTTAAGGGTCTCGACCTGAAATGTCACCTATTCCTTCTCTCCAGAGATGCTGCCCGTCCGGCTGAATTACTCCAGCTTTTTGTGTCCATCTTCAGTTGAAACCAGTATCTGCAATTCCTTCCTACACGATAGATCAATGGATATTTTTAAGGCAGACATAGGTAGATTCTTGATTAGTACAGGTGTCAGGAGAATGGGGTTAGGAGGGAGAGATAGATCAGCCATGATTGAATGGCGGATCAAATCTGATGGGCTGAATGGCCTATTTCTGATCCTATCACTTCTGACCTTATGCTCATTGTACCTTCCATATCTTCCCGCAAAGCATTGTTATATTTTAACATCTCACTAGAAAGACAGTATCCCTGACAACGCAAAACATTCTTCAGCAGTGTACTGAAACATCAGATTGTTTTGTTTTCCATTCCTTGGAATAACTAGAAAAAGAACCCTTGCCTACAAATTGGAAGGAAGCATTAGCCGCATGCAGTGCTAGCACCAAGTCAAATTTGACAAAAATACATGCAAGATAATGCAAAAGGCATTGCGAGCTAAAGCTCCTGCACTAGAGTGGAATGTCAGTTAGCATCATAATAGTCAAACAGCATGGAAACAGGCCCTTCGGCCCAACTTGCCCACACCGACAAACATGTTCCATCTACACTAGTTCCACCTGCCTGCGTTTGGCCCATATCCCGCTAAACTTGTTCTATCCATGTACCTGTCTAATTGTTTCTTAACAGTTGCAATAGTCCTACCTCAACTACCTCCTCAGGCAGCTCGTTCCATACACCCACCACCCTGTGTATGAAAAAGTTACCCCTCAGATTCCTATTAAATCTTTCCACCCTCACCTCCAGAGTTGTCAATATTGGGCAATTCCTAGGCGTAAGAGGTGAAACTGCGGCCTCAGCTTCTGCCAAAGGCAGCAGCTTGGTAAAAAGTGGCAAGTTGTGTTTGCATCCTTTAATTAAATCTTTCCATCCTCTGGTAATCAATTCCCCTACTCTGGGCAAGAGACGTGTGCGTATATCCGATCCATTCCTCTCATGATTTTATACACCTCTAAGATCACCACTCATCCTGCACTCCAAAAATCGAGTTCCAGCCTATTCAACCTCTCGCTGTAGTTAGATAATGCTGGAGTAATTCAGCAGGACAGGCAGCAACGCTGGATGGAAGGAATGGGTGATGTTTCGGGTCGAGACCCTTCTACAGACTGAAGAAGGGTCTTGATCCAAAACATCACCCATTCTATCCAGAGACGCTGCCTGTCCCGCTGAGTAACTCCAGCATCTTGTACCTAGCTTAGGTTTAAACCAGCACCTGCAATTCCTTCCTACTCTCACAAAAGTTCTTCCTGTCAGGATCCATGTGCACACCTCGCGGCTGGCACAGCACTAACATGCTGACAGCTGGGCAGCCAGAGTGCAGCTGCAGCTTGGCTGCATTGGAGCCAAGGGAAACCGCAGCTGGTGGAGGACATGATGCTCCGCAGGTGGTGCACCTTCATCTGCCTCTCACACTATCACGCCACTAGACTAATGCCTGTGCTAAGACGCTGGCCCCAAGCCACTGTTAATTTTGCACTTCCTTAGAACAAAGC
This sequence comes from Raja brachyura, assembly GCA_963514005.1. Next base: position 21,778,149 of record OY740784.1, on the reverse strand, counting down.
TTATTTTATTTGCAGGCACAAAATGACAGTGAAAACACTCCCTGTGTGAAAACCCTCACCTCCAGATTCAAGGACTTTTTTTCCCCCAGCTGTTATCAGGCAACTGAACCATTCCACCACAACTAGACAGCAGTTCTGAACCACTATCTGTCTCAAACTATCCTTTGTTTGCGAAAGAAATGCAGAAGCTGGAAAAATCCAAGGTAGACAAAAATGCTGGAGAAACTCAGCGGGTGAGGCAGCATCTATGGAGTGAAGGAAATAGGCAAAGTTTCAGGCCGAAACCCTTCTTCACTAGCTTTACCTTGCACTAAACGTTATTCTCTTATCATGTATCTATACACTGAATGGCTCGATTGTGACCGTGTATTGTCTTTCTGCTAACTGGATAACACGCAACAAAAGCTTTTCACTGCTCCTCAGTACACGTGGCAATAAACTAAGCAAACACTTAGGGAGATATTTATGCTAAATGAGGAATATACATATAAATATCAAACCAAAACATTGTTACTTCACCTAAAAAGCACTCGAGCCTCTGCGGCACTCTGCAACCCTGGGAAGAAGCCAAGGTGCCCGTGGACGCAGCCTAGATGAGGGGCATGCAGTCAGCCTATGTGGAGCTACCTGTTCCCTGATCATTGAGCAAGAATGCAGCCGGCCACTGTCAAAGAAAAAACAAGTCTGCAATCAGTGAAGGAAGCTCCAATGACATTATGCACCATTATACTGGATAGTGAAGAAAGGTTTCTCTTCAAACTCCGAGTTATTTCACTGCTCTCCAGCTAATTACTTTGCCCCTTATTTGAATGTCAGCCATAACGAACAAGTCAGAATGAAAGTGAGCAAAAAGCAAAATACTGCAGATGTTGAGAAATCTGAAATAATGAAAACATTAAGGAAGGCAGGATCAATGCAGAAAATAAAGAGTTTGTGCAATACTGAAGTTGTATTTTGTGCTGAGTGAGGACTGGCTTTCTGAATATTTCCAATATCAAAATAATCTTTTAAAAATCAAATAGCAAATAAATTGTAAACATTGATTCATGCATGGTTTGATCACAGTATGTTTCTGTTTCACCCGCTATTGATCTGAAATTTAGTTTAGTTTACAGATACAGCATGGAAACAGATGGAAAATACAATATTTTGTTTAATTTAGGAGTTACAGGATATGGGGTAGACATCTGAGATAAGGAGACATTTCTCCACTCAGAGGGTGGAGAGCTTGTGGAATTCACAATCACGATAATACTTTATTAGCCAAGTATGTTTTTGCAACATACGAGGAATTTAATTTGCCAAGTCAGTCATACAAATAAAAAGCAAAGAAACACACAAAACACATTTTAACATAAACATCCATCACATTGACTCCTCCACATTCCCCACTGTGATGGAAGGCAAAAAAACAGTTAAATGGCTTCCCTTTGGTCTCCTGCAGTCAGGGGCCTCGAGCCCTCCGTTGGCGGGACGATCTTGACTCCCGTAGCCGGCGGCGGGCCCTCCGCGTTGATGCGATCAGCTCCTGCATCGAGGGGATGCCAGCTCGCCCGCGCCGGACGATTGAACCCCGCGTCAGGGCTGGTCGAACCTTCCGTGACATTGGAGCTCCCGACATCCACGGCCTCTCCCGAGACTGCGAGCTCCAGATGTAAAGTTTGCAGGCCGCTGTTGGAGCGATCGCATGCAAGGGATCGACTCCGATGTAAGTCCACGCCCCGTGGTGGGGCCCAAGGTCAGTCCGAGGAAGCCTCCAGCTCCCTCGATGGTAGGCTGCAGAGCGACCGGAGAATGCGATCCGAAAATGAATCGCATTTCTGGTAAGGTAAGAAACTGAAAAAAAAGTCTCCCCTGACCTCCCTCCCTCCCCCCATAAAACAAACCAGAGAAAATTTACACAGACTTTTAATACTCAAATTTTAAAAAATGACGAAAAAACAGACAGGCTGTTGGCGGGGCTGCCAATCGTGCGGCGCCCCGGTGGTAAATATATTTATCACCGAAGGCAGTGAGGCTGAGTCACTGAATATATTTATGAAGGAGGTGGATAGATTTTGAGACACAAAGGGCATCTATGTAATTGGATAGAGTTGGAATATGGCATGGAGATAGATGTTCAGCCATAATTGTAATGAATGGTAGAGTCGATGGACCGAATGTTCTTTCTCCCAGTTTCAAACTTTCCAAATTTTTTGTTAGTTTTGTGCAATGATAAAGAGTGATGTGCCAGAGGATCTGATTGCAATGCAGTTTTAACATCAGGTTTGAGTTTAAAAAAATCAAAATAAATGTTATTCAGAATTTTAAAATATATATAAAACAAGAACTTAGGGCAGTACGGTGGCATAACGGTAGAGTTGCTGCCTTACAATGCTTATAGCGCCAGATCTTGCAGCTTACAGCACCAGAGTCACGGGTGCTGTCTGTACAGAGTTCGTACGTTCTCCCCGTGACTGCGTGGGTTTTCTCTGAGATCTTCGGTTTCCTCCCACATTCCAAAGACATACAAGTTTGCAGGTTAATTGGCTTGGTATAAAAGTAAATAAATTGTCCCCAGTGTGCGTAGGGTCGTGTTAATGTGCGTGGATTGCTGGTCGGTGTGGACTGGGTGGGCTAAAGGACCTGTTTCCATGCTGTATCTCTAAACTAAACTGTGCAGAAATTCGTCCAACATTCCCAGAGGCTATGCATACATTCATTAGCATTGTATCGTGGTGTTCACGGAAATATCATTTTACCTGGCACCCTTGCCAGTCTTGTGGCCCCCTGGGGTCATATCCCTTCCCTTGTTTGATGGGCGTCTCCACCACATCTGCCTCCCAAAGTCCAGCAGCGGAAGAACCCTAAGCTGTGGTCCTCCCACTTACTCTGACAAATGTATCTATAAAGAGTCATTCTTCCTCCTTAGCAAACTGTTCCTTTTAAGATAAATTGAGGTCCTGCAAAGGATATGGAAACAGCTTAAAGAAGCACTGAGCTCATAATTCTTGCACATTGACCAATTTGAAATGAGTCTGCAACAAACCGTCTGCACACAGTGTGGTGCAGCTGCATTAGATTCCATCCAAATTACAGCCCGTCTAGAAAATTACTCCCATATGTTTATAAAGGCCAGAGATCAACCTTGTCCTCATCGAGCCAAAGGCAAATATGAGATCAGGCAAAGGGTCACATGTATACTTCAGGGCACACAATAGATTTTTAAAATGGTTTAATCAGAGCAAAGCAAAGAGCAAGCTTGACTGTTCACCCAAGATGAACCTATCCTTGGAAGATGTGAAACAATGCACATGCTCAAATGATTCAAAGTTGCACAGCCATGGAATAATGGACTTTCCATTATTCAGATAATTTCCATTACATTCATACAAATACTGGGTGGTTTTCGGCATAATTCGTACTTGTTTGACGATCGGCTTTTGATATCAGTTTTTGCTCACAAGTTTTTTACATTTGGGTTTATTATTGTCACGTGCACCAAGGTAGTGAAAGCTTTGTTTGAGCAGATGTAGCGATACAAGTGTGGTTGGCCTGATCATTGAACTAGCCTTCATTTTCCTGCCGGTTCTCAATAACATTGGATTACATTATAGTCCAAAAACCTATATGTTAACATGACTCAGTATCCCAAGTCCTATTGCTACAGAATCCCAAAGATTCACAGCCATCCAATGCAAGAAGCTCTTCCTAATCTACGTCTTAAGTGGAAACCCTGTTATCCCGAGACGATGGCGCTGCTTCAAGCTATCACTATGAAGAGAAGTATCTCACAGCATCTACCGCACAAAAAATCCTCAGAGTAGAGGCTCAACCAAAAATCCCTCAGGCTCAATCAAGTTATCTTTTCTTGAAAAGTAATGCCTTTGTCCTGAGAAACAGTCTTGATAACCTCGATTACATTGGTTCTAAAGTGTGTATCTTTTTATTGAAGACTGAAGCTGTACAGAGTATTCCACACGTGGTCTCATCAAACCCCTACAGAGGTGTAGTAAGATTGTGCTATTATGGCACGCCATCCTTCTTTCCAGAAATTCAGAGAGTCCATTGGTCTTCCCAGTTTCTTTCTGTACCTGAATGCTTATTTTGTGTGTTTCTTGCCCAAGAACACCAAAATATTTCTGATCTCACTGATTAATGTAAATTGAGAGTTCCTTTCCCATTTTAAAATATTGCCATGAAATTGATCAAAATAGAAAGGAAACAGACTTTAATTGCAATACTTAAAATTGATCCAGAATACATCCAATTCTCACCAGATTACAGTCCACCTTTGAAATGTCTTAATTGTTTCTATTGATGCATGTCATTGCTTCTCTCCATCTGAGATCTCATCCAAAATATTCCACCTCTAATGCTGCAGAACTGCATTGCCAGTCCTTCAGAGTGTAGCTTGGATTACTATGTTTCCACTTTGAAGGAAATCACCCGGAATTCGCGAAATTCGGATTGGCTTCAAGTAATTTTTAGCGAAATGAAATAATTTCGAGAAATTTCCACATCCGGCCCGCAAAGGGATCCAATCCGGCCCGCAGGATGATTTGGGGGGAAAAAAAAAGTATATTTGCGACCATCCGCGCCTGCACAGTTGGAGGAGGCCAGTCAGCTGCGTCACCATTGAAAATGTTGCTGGTGACGCGGTAGGGATACAATGATCAAAATGATGCTGTCTCCCCGTGCGTGCACAGTGGGCCCGGTATCCGCGTGTGCACAGTTGGGGCGGTAGTCGCACATGCGCAGGTGTGGAAGGCTTAGAAAATTTCAGGAAATACCATCAAATTCCAGGAATTTTGGGATTCTATTTAAGGTTTTTTTTGAGGTGTGGAAGCACTGTTGGATTATGTGCTTAGATTTCTGGGATGAGGCGAGAACTTTCTACCTGCGTAACTTGTAAACTCTCAAGACTAAGGCTTGGGCTGTCAACATCTTTTGCATACCTTGCTCTCAATGTAAGATATCCCAAAGTGATTTAAAGATGGATATAACACAAACACAGATCTTGAACTGGGAGAGGAGAAGTTAGGAAAAATAACCACTCATCCACTGAAATAAATTAAGATGCCTTTAACCTTAAGGGAAGTAGAGAGGACAAGAAATGCAGAGTGAAAATTCTGGTTTGGAAGGGCTTGATATCTGAATACTCTTTGTCCAATGAAAGATGAAAAGGAAGAAATGTGCATACATCGGCACTAATATAACAATGCAACGTGTGGGGACACATTGGTGCAGCTGGTAAAACTTATGTCTCACAGCACCAGAGATGGTCAATCTTGGCCTTGGATGCAGTCTAATTGAGTTACACGTTCTCCCTGTGACTATGTGGATTTCTTCCACGCGCTCTGGTTTCCTCCCACATCCCAAAGGCGTGCAGGGTTGGAGGTTAATTGGCCTCTGTAAGTTGCCCCAAGGGTGTAGGGAGTGGATGCGAAAGTGGGATAACACCGAACTAGTGTGAATGGGAAATCAATCAGTAATAGACTTGATTGGTCAAAGCGCCAGTTTCCAAGTTGTAGCTTTTATTCAATCAAAGTATTTCCAGGTCTAATGGTGTTGACAAGATGGTGCTGACCACACTGCAGGTTTATGTTATTATTGAGAGAAAAACCTTTTAATACGGCTGGCTCATCATGAATTCATTGAATGTGAAAAGGAGAATATGTTAAATAAACAAGTGTTACTATCAAGAATGGGTTGAGTATGATACACTGTATGGTTCAATTCCAGTTCAGGCCTGAAACTAATTAAATTCTGCACTAGAATAGCACCATCAACATTTGCAAAGTTGCGGAAGTCTACAATTATATTTGTAATAAGCTTAGTAGTCATGATCTAAATCCTCTAAGGGAAGGAATGTGGAAGGTGTTACATGCCACAGGAATAGTTAGAAATTGTAGAAAAGACTTAGAAGACTAAAGCAAATAAAAAGCTAATGGAGAATATGTTGCAATTTATGCAACAGAGCAAAATCCTGTAACTCAATCAGGCCACGATTAATTGGCACCAATTATGTTCAAGTCTGTGAGAACTATTAGTTGTTGGACACATCCTGCTGAACTTACAGCCACATAAATATTCCACTTAGGATACATCCTGCATCCTGCTGGAGGAGGAGGTTTTTCATTTGGCAACTTGTATTGAGATTTTAGAATTAGTTATAGTGCAAAATCATTCATGCAGACTAATGTATTTGGATTTCTTGGAACAACCGTTGTATGGAATCACTGTGCTTTGGATGTTGAAAACGCTATACTTTAAATAATTATAAAAGGAAGAATGTAAAAGATCCCTGCTTATGGTAATTCCACCATTGTGAACCTGAAGCTTTTTCCAGGTCAGAGATGTGGATGGAGGTTGACTACATGGCAGACTTGTAAGAAGCTCAGAAATGTGATAGACCATAGAACAGTACAGCACAGGATCAGGCCCACAATGTGTGTGTCAACCATTTAAACGAATGTCATTTGCCTGCCAATGGTTTATATTCTTCCATTCCCGGCCTTTTCATGTGTTTGTTGCAATGTTTTTGAACATTACTATTGTATCTTCCACTACCGTTTGTTCCAGGCATCTACCACACTCTATGTAAAGAATATTGCCTTATAAAGTTCCTTTAAACTTTCCCCCTTTCACCTTAAATCTATGCCCTCTAGTATTTCGCATTTCCACCCTGGAAAAAAGCGTCTGTCAGTCTATCCTATTTACGTCTCATATAATTTTATATACTTCTGTCAGATAACACCTCAGCAATCCAAGTTTGTACAAACTCTCCTCATAACCTCTAATCTAAGCCACATACCAGTGAACATCTTCTGTACCCTCTCCAAAGTCTCCACATTATTCCTGCAACAAGGTGACCAGAACTGCACACAATACTCCACATGTGGCTTAATAAAGGTTTTATACAGCTATAACATGACTACTGCACTTTTATGCTCAACACTGACTGATGAAGGCAAACAAGCTGGATGCCCATTTTTTACCATCCTATCCACTTGTGTTGTAAAGAACCCATGGAGTGAGACAAGAGGTAAGTTATTTAAATAAACAACAGCTATTGGGGACAGCATAATGCTACATGGGGAAAGATGTGCAATATTAGTGAGGCTAGAAAAAAGTAGCTTTTGTTATGGAGGTGATGCAGGAACGGATGCTCAACTCAGGGTTGATAAGCTGTTGTGGTTGTAAACATCTGAAAAGACTGAGCCGGTTGAATGAGAAACCGCTAATGGCACCAAGAGGGTTTGTGATGAAGAATAGTAAGATTAAACGAGAACTTATCAGTTGGAAGTTTGATCCTTATTTTATGAGGAGTTACGATGAGGGATTACGTGAAGACCCCGCCAGCACGCATGCGCGACATTCTTCAAAGCAGCGGTGTGAAATCAGATAGAGTTGACTGAAGGTAGTAAGATAAGAGGATTAACATACCAGTTGACCTTATAATAGAGGGTTGGGAGCGGAGGGCACATAATCCCTCATCGTAACTCCTCATAAAATAAGGATCAAACTTTGAACTGGTAAGTTCTCGTTTAATCGTACTATTTTACTTTGGAGTCACGTGAGTGACTACGTGAAGACTTCAAAGCTCTGTGATTACATGCCCTGGAAACGAGTTCATTCTCACACACTGCCATAATAACCAATGGAGGAAGTATGGTAACGTATTTCAGACTTGAAACAGTGCTGAAAAACAATAATGTATTTAACAATAATAATAATCCCTAACCTCTGGGAAAATTATAATACAGAGCTTAAAATAGTGTCTGCAAATATCTCAGGCGTGGCCACAGGTTTGTTATAACCGCTGGAAGTTGTTTCATTGGACCAACCCGCCATTGCAAGGGTGCGGCCCATAGAAACTTCCATCATCCTCGCTGCACAATGTAGCTGCAGCCCTGGTAGAATGAGAATTAAATTATCAGTGTCCACCCCCGCTGCACCCAACACCACCCTGAGCCATCTTGATACGGTCTGCACAGTACACTGTGATGAGGACGTTTGAACTTATCAATGGAGCCATTTCCGTTCCCCTGACACTTTTGGTGACCTCCAGTTAACGTAGAAGGTGGGTCACTATGCATAGGCGTCTATCTACGGGATAAGCCAGGAACTCCAATTTGAGGCCAGATGACCCCAGCCTGATTTGTTTAAGTAACCCATAAATGTGAAAGGTTACCTTATTTTGGGATGTTACCATGGCGTCCAGTCTAATTTGTGCAGAGACGGGACCTGCTGCGCTGTTACAAGTGTCATCAGCATCACTGTTTTATACGTGTTAGTGAGAGGGACGTGGCTGGTGCCCAATCTCTGAATAGGGTCAGGACAATCCCAATATCCCAGGTCTGGGAATATTGAGGCCTGGGGGGGGGGATGAGAGTTAAAATCTCCTCATGAGTTTTGACACCAGAGGGTGAGATGCTACTCCATGGTGTTCTAACCCCTGTCCCAGTTATGAGGATAGGGCACTTCTTGCGCAGTTGATGGCACTTTAACTCAAGCCTTCATCGAAGTGTAGACTTACCAGGAACTCCAACACATCCGTGATAGTGGCCGTGTTGTAAGTTGTGTCTGTCCTGGTACAAAATACCTCCCATTTTTTGATATAGCTGAGGTACTGTTTCCTGGTGGACTCTCTGCATGATGCCGCAATGATATTCATGGTTCGGTCCGACAGCCCAAATTCCAGGAGAGGTCTTTTTCAAATCTTGCACCCAAATAGGTTCATTCTCCCTTGTCACAGGATGTACCAACAAACTCGGGCATTTGAAGATCAGAATCCATGGCTCTGAGACCATGTCGAGTACCACGGCTGAGTAGTCCAATCGGGTACTCCCAAAATACCTCATGCGGAGTCTTGTTGAATTTTCCGCAAGACCCGACTGATGAGGCAGAAGGGGGGGGAAAATGCATAGAAACAATCCCCCCCCTCCAGTGTAGCGAGATGTGTCCATCGCTACAGCTCCAGGGTCTGATTCCCATGCAACATACATTGGCGTCTGGTGATTAACTCTTGATGCAAAAAGATCGATATCTGGCGTTCCATACCAAGCTACGATGTCAGTAAATAACTGGTGGTCCAACATCCATTCGGTGTTGTCATTGAATTTGCGTGACCTGGTGTCCGCCACAGTATTGAGTTTACCCAGGAGGTAAATGGCTGATATCCAAATGTTTCTTTCTAAGCACCCGTGCCGGATTGTATTGATCAATTCATCACAAGATACCGACTTAATTCCACCCATATGATTAATGTATGTCACCACAGTGATATTATCAATTTGTAGGTGAACATGCAGATAATGCATGTCTGAAACAGTAAGCCCGAAGTCCGTGAACGCTCCCAACATCTCTAGATGATTGATACCCAGTGCCTGAAGTAAGGTTGACTCATGTGTATTCCATCTACCACCGCAACTGGAGGTGATATTGGTTGCTCCCCATCCGTGAGCGCTGGCGTCAGTTTGCAACACAACCGAAGGGTTTGTGACTGTGATGGGATTAGAGCAATGTCGAACATTGCTAATCCACCATCGCAATTCCAATATTGCTCTGGCTGGTATTTGCATTGGTCCGTCAAAATGGCCAGCATGGTGTTTTGAGTGCTGCAGTTTTGGCCCTTTGTAGATTTTGGTAATGCAAGGGTCCAAATTTGTATGGCTGGAAAAGGCAGCCACGAGCTTCCCAATTACCCTGGCTATTTGCCGAATAGATGGTTTACTGACACAAACAAGGCTGTTATATGCCTCTATCAAGTTTGTTGCTTTGTCCTTTGGCAAGGTGACAGACGTATGAACAGAGTCAATCATGAATCCCAAATAATCCAGAGTCACAGAAGGCATTAACTTGGATTGGTCTGGAGGGATGATAAACCCCAATTTTTGAAATAGGAGCTTGGTGGCTGAGACAGCCAATTTAGCCAATTCCAAGGTTATCCCCACAATTAGGATGTCATCGAGATACGCCATGACAATATGTCTTTGTTTCCGAAGAAACGCCAAAGCTGGTTTCAATATTTTTGTAAAGAGTCTGGGGCTGATGTTAATCCATTAGGCAGTGCTTTATACTGCCAGAGCTACCCCATCCAGATAAATTTCAAATATCTGCGGTGACCTTTGTCTATTGGTACCGAGTAGTATGCATCTTTTAGATTGATGCAAGCCAATGAAGTATCTCTTGGAAACTAGTTGTTTTAGCAGTAACAAAAAATTTTCATTTTGAAGTGGGTGTACTGTACAAATGTATTCAGTTGTGTCAAATCAAATGATGCGGCATTCGCCAACTTTTTTGTTTTTAGGTGAAGATGTTTGATACAAACTCAAGAGATTCATGTTTGGTTTTCTCTATACTCCTTTTGTATGTAGTTTTAACTGTTTTGCATGACCTTCCACTTTCTCTTTTTTGTGAAAGCACAAACTTTCAGCTAGATGCATGTTGAACCGAAAGGAGGAGTTTGTCAACAAATTCAATTTTGTATCGCTGAATACTGTGCAATATGAAAGATCAAAAGTTATAGAACTCCATGTATCCCTGAACAAGTGTAACCATCCCCCAACCTGTGAAGTTACACATGCTATGTTCCGAAGGCAACCAGACCCACCTACCTCCATGGTTACCGGTGGTGCTGTGTTGACAACATACCGGGGCGTGTGCTCAAAGACTGTGCTGACCAACTCGCAGATGTTCTCACGGACATCTTCAACACCTCTCCGAGCCAAGCCATCATACCAGCATGCTTCAAAGCCATCACCATCATACCGTTACCCAAGAAATCTCCAGCCTCAACACTGAACGATTACCGGCCCATAGCACTCACGTCCATCATGATGAAGTGCTTTGAAAGGTTGGTCAAGGCCCACATAACATCCAGTCTCCCCTCTACACTTGACCCATTACAGTTTGCATATCGTCCCAACCATTCTACTGATGATGCCATAGCAACAGCACTCCACCTAAGCCTGGCTCATCTGGAAAACAATAACAGTTACGTGCGGATGCCATTTATCGACTTCAGCTCCACCTTCAACACAGTCAACCCCCAACACCTGGTGAATAAACTTGGCGAAATAGGCATCAGCACCCCACTATGCAACTGGTTACTGGACTTCCTTACCGACAGACCACAGACAGTAAGAGTTGGCAAAAACTCATCAGAGACCACCATCATGAACACCGGGGTCCCACAGGGATGTGTGCTGAGCCCTCTGTTGTTCACTCTGATGACACATGACTGTTGTGCCAAACACAATTCGAACCACATCATCAAGTTCGCAGATGACACTACAGTGGTGGGCCTCATCAGCCACGATGACAACTCAGCCTACAGAGAGGAGGTTCAACAACTCATCAACTGGTGTGACATCAATAACCTTCAACTCAATGTCAATAAAACAAAATAAATAACTGTGGACTTCAGGAAGAAACAGACAGTACACAACCCACTCACCATCAATGGCAGTGCAGTGGAGTCTGTGAAAAGCACCAAGTTCCTGGGAGTGCACATCACAGATGATCAGACATGGTCCACCAACACCATCTCCCTAGTCAAGAAAGCACAGCAACGCCTCCACTTCCTTTGACGGTTGAGGTGAGCCGACCTCCCCCCTTCTGCCCTCTCCACCTTTTACAGGGGTGCCATTGAGAGCATTCTTACCAGTAGTCTCTCAGTCTGGTATGGCGGTTGCTCTGCTGCTGACCAGAAGGCCCTACAGAGAGTGGTGAGGACTGCGGAGAAGATCACCAGATCACCCCAACCAGCAATCCAGGACTTATACCCATCTCGCTGTCGCAAGAGTGCAACCAATATCGTCAAAGACACCACCCATCCAGCACACAAACTGTTCACCCCCCTTCCATCCGGCAAATGCTACCGCAGCATGCGGTGCAACACCACCAGATTCAACAACAGCTTTTTCCCCTCAGGCCATCAGACTACTCAACTCACTCAAGAAAATTCCATGAACATTACACAAACAAAGATCAAATGACTGTCAAATAACTTTAACTCAATGTCTGCAGTATGCTATTTGCACTTTTCTATATTGTACCTTTTATTATTGCACTTTAATAACATACCTCAAAATGTTACTAGACTCTGGCACACTGAATTATTTTAATATAATGTCTATTTTTAATAGTATATTTTTTTAATCGTATTTTTAATGGTATATTGTCTGTCTGTGTTATGAATAAATATTACTTGCACATTTGGAGTATGGGGAAACACAATTTCAAGCCTCTGTGTAACTACTTGTTGCATTATTTGAATTGACAATAAAGTTTACTTTGACTTGACTTTGTTTTTCTCCTTCCTTGGTTCCTGGCAGGTGGAGGCGTTGTGGTGTGGGGTTGGCGCATCTTCCAGGAAGGCCGTTCTGGGACATGGCCTGCATAAGACCTTTGTGTAGGTTGAACGGCCTTCAAGCTTTCACCAGCTTTTCTTTTGGTGTGATAACGCAGCCTGCTGGTGAATGCGTAGGGATGCTGCCACCGAATAATGAGCACCTTAACCATGACGACGGCTTTTGCATCTTTGTCGAGGTCTTTTACCTGTTTGGGCAGGTTGTCCCCGAACAACAGAGTAGGCAGCTATGCACTGCTGTTCTACACAACCCCGCGAACTTTGGGCTTAGTGTAGGTCGGATGGCACTCTTCCTGAAACTGTTGATCTCAAACTGACCATTCAGGAGAGTGCCAGAGCATCCTGTTGCTCCTCCGACATACCTTCCGTCTACTGACCTGGCAAAGCTGTAATACCCGAGGCCAGTAGTTTGAGGATTTACTGCGTGCACATAGAGGGAAATGCAGTTTTCTGGAGCTAGATGTTTGGCTGTCGTGTTGTTCACAGCTAGTTCTTGTAGCTGATGAGTTGTTAAGTAATTTAAATTGGCTGCCATGCTGAGTAGTTCCCCTTCTTGCACCCCTAGAATGTTGGATTCTTGTGCCAACACCCCCTCTTCAGAGTCAGCCCAGACCCGACTCCTTATGCTCCCCTGCGAAGAGGGTGAGCATTTGGCAGCCCTGTAAAGGGTACTACCGTGGGTCTGCTAGGAGACCCATGGTGACCAGACTCCTGCTGGAGTGGGTCACGTTGGAGCAAGTGCTCCACCATCCGCTCCATGCGGGATTATCGACTGCCATCGCTACCCGCGAACGGTGAGTCTCCGAGCCCAGACCCTGCCCAGTCAACGGGCTTGCCCGACTTCTGGATGCTTTGCCCGCCAGTCCCAGGTGCTCCTGCAGGCTGTTGCACCGTTAAGTTGGGGCTGCCACTTGTAACGAGCAGCTGTGGAGAAGTCAGCCGCTGCTGACAGCCCGCGTTCCCGTGGTCCTCCGCAGTCAGTCTCTCGAAGCGGCCCGTTCCATGGTGGGGTACACTGTACCACAGAGTGCCCGAAAACGACCTCAGGTTAGTTGATACTTACCTGTAGCTCATTTCCGGTGGAGGAGCGACCCTCGTCCCTGCCTGTCGCTTCACAATGCACGGGGTCTTCACGTAATCACTCACATGACTCCGAAGTAAAATAAACTTCATGGTTATAGATATTCTTAATTTTCGATGAAGGTGAGACTCTGCTGGACTAGTAAGATTGAACGAGAACTTACCAGTTCGAAGGTTGATCTTTATTTCATGAGGAGTTGCGGTGAGGGATTTCGTGAAGAGCCCGCCGGCACGCATGCGCGACATTCTTCAAAGTAGCGGTGTGGAATCACAGAAACAACAACAGAAATGACTTGGCATAGTAAGATTGAAGAGACTCTAATTACCAGTTGAGTATGATCGAGGGTTGGGAGCGGAGGGCACAAAATCCCTCACCGCAACTCCTCATGAAATAAAGATCAACCTTCGAACTGGTAAGTTCTCGTTCAATCTTACTATTTCATTGCGGAGTCACGTGAGTGACTTCGTGAAGACTTCAAAGCTTCTGTGATTACACGCCCTGGACCACGTCCATGCTGACACACCACTAGCAAGGATGGATGGAAGTAAACAAGTTGCTGAAAACCAGGTTATACTGAAAAACAAAAGAATATTTATTAACAACAAAGCAAAACCCCTTATTCGGGGACATCCCCATGTTCTTGCCCGGCGTTCAGCACGGCCTCCGCGAACTGTAGGGGAGCAGCAACAGGCTTATTGTAGAATCGCTGGAACACAGCTTCATTCGCCCATCCTGCTGTGGCGAGAATATGGTCCATGGGCACCTCCATGACCCTCGCCGCCGACGTTGATGCAGCCCTGGTGGAGTGAGACTTGAACACATTAGTGTCAATACCTGACTTACCCAAGACGATCCGGAGCCACCTGGATATCGTCTGGACTGTCACTCGATGGTGAGGTCTTTTGTGAGTGACAAGCAGGTATTTCTCCATTCCTCTGATGCGTCTCGTCACCTTGACATAGTGACGGATATGAGTGGCTAAACATAGCCTAGCATCTGCGGGGTATGCCGGGAACTTCAGCTGCAGCCCTGTGCACCCAGGTCTATGCTGCTTTAGTAGCTCATCAATAAAGAATACTACTTCTCCAGGGGTAGAGGTCATCCTGTCAATACGGAATTTATGGAGCGTCTGTACCCTCTGTGCTGAAGTCAGCGCTAGTAACATCACCAGTTTCATGGTGAGTTTGTCCAGCTGTAACCCTTCCATGGGTGACCACGTCCTGAGCAGGGTTAGTACATCCCTGACATCCCAGGTGATGTTATAGCGTGGTGTAGGCGGATTCATGTTGAATATACCCCACATGAGTCTGGACACTAGCCTGTTGGATCCTACCTCAATCTTGAGGTAGAATGACAGCGCACTCCTGGCGCTGTTAATGGCACTGTAACTTAAGTGTTCATCGTGGTGCAACCCTGCGAGGAATTCCAGGACGTCGGCTATGGAAACATCGTCATATGTGATGCGAGAGCGGCTGCAGTAGGCTTCCCATTTTGCGATGTGGGAGAGGTATCTTCGCCTGGTCGACTCTCGGCACGATGCCCCAATGGTGGCCATAGTTCGGGTGGAGAGGCCATACTGCAGCAATGGCCTGGTCAGCACCTGCAAGCCAGTAAATTTAAATAGCGATGGCAGGGATGCGGCTCCCCTGACACAGGGTGAGTAACCAATTGCGGGCAACCCTCTAAAGGGACCCAGGGTTGACTGATCATGTCAAAGACCACCGGATACCAAGGCTGCGTGGGCCAGTCGGGTACAATAAGAATGCCCCGAGCGGCATCCATCTTGATTTTTTGCAATACCCGACTGAGGAGGCAAAACGGGGGGAATGCGTAGAAGAACCACTTACCCCAGTCTAGCGAGAATGCATCTATCGCCAATGCCCCAGGATCTGGTTCCCATGAAACGTATGTTGGTACCTGATGGTTCAACCGGGACGCAAAGAGATCGATATCTGGTTGACCAAATTTGGCTGCAATTTTGGCAAAAATTTGAGGATGCAACATCCATTCGATATTGTCATTAAACTTGCGTGACCTGGTGTCCGCCACAGTATTAAGCGTACCTGGCAAATAGGTAGCTGAAATCCAAATATCCCTGTCAATACACCAGAGCCAAATTGTATTAGCCAATTCATCGCATGAAATTGACCTGGTACCGCCCATATGGGTTAAATATGCCACCGCCGTGGTATTATCTATTTGGATACGGACATGAGCCCCAATGAGATTGGAACAATAAGCCCGAAGTCCGTGAAATGCTGCAAGCAGCTCCAAATAGTTTATCCCTTGTGATAGCAACATGCTAGATTCAAGGGTGTCCCACCTGCCCCCACAACTAGAACAGATATCCGTAGCTCCCCAGCCCTGGGAGCTCGCGTCGGTTTGCAAGTATACCATCGGATTGGGCACAATAATGGGTTTGAATGAGCTACCAATATTGCACACCCACCATTGTAGCTCAATCTTAGCTTTAGGAGGTAGCCGCATTGGTCTGTCAAAATGACCGGCGTTCTGTTTTAACGCGGCAATCTTGGCTCTTTGCAAATTTTGATAATGCGACTTCCGGTTGGCGCCATGGTTGGGAACGGCTCCGGTAGCGTTTAAAAGGTCCGTGACGTCATCAGGCGCGCGACTTTTTCAAGAAAATGATGTCTCGCTCCCCCCCCGGAAAAAAACCTGGAAAAAGGGAAATAGGCCCGACTGGTGCCCTGGGCTCGAGTCTGGCTGCTTCCCAAGAAGAGATTTCACAGAGGAAAGCTGAACTGGAGGACCTCAAAGTTAATATCCTAGGTGAGATGAAGAAATTACTTAAAGATAATAAGAAGGATTATAAAGAGGATATTAAAAATTTAAGGGCTGATATTCTAGTGTTTCATGAAAGAATTAAAGAAGATTTAAAAAATGAAGTTATAGAAACGGTAAAAATTATGATGAACGAGTGGAAAGAAAAGGCTGATGTTGAGTTACAAAAACAAATGGTGGAGATAAAAGACACAGCTGCTGGTATGGAAAGAATGCTGGATGATAAGATTGATCCTATTATAATTACGCTCGACCAACAAAAAGAGACAATTAAAGAGCTAACGGAGATGGCTGCATTAAACACCAAGGAGAGAGAGAAACTCCACTCCGAGAACAAACGTCTATCAGAATTATTACGCAAAATAAATGAGAAATGTATCGATCTGGAGGGACGTCAACGGCGTAAGAACTTGCGTATAGTTGGTTTGAGCGAGGGTCGCGAGGGAAATCAAGACCCTCGCAAAATTTGCTTCAAAACTACTGAAGGATATTTTGAATCTGGATCAAGAACCCCTGTTGGGCCGTGCACACAGGGTATTAAGGCGGGCTCCCAGGAGGGATGCACCCCCAAGACAAATGATTGTAAAGGTGGTTTACGATCATGCTTTTGAAGAAATGATGAAGATAATAATACGCAAGAAAAATTTTAAGTATGAAGGAGATAATATCAGTATCTTCAGAGATTATCCGGCGGAAGTGGCCAAGAGAAGATCCTTATTCACAGAAACAAGAGGTGTTCTGAGGAGTCTGAAGGATACGAAGGATCTGAGATATGGCTTGATGTACCCAGCAACATTAAGAGTAACCTACAACAACAAAGAGTTCCGTTTCGTTAAGCATACTGTAGCACTGGAATTCGCCCGAAAAATACAGAATGAAACAGAAGAGGAAGAAGAACAAGTGGATCAAGACCAAGAAGATGATGGCTGAACTTTTATGACCCATCCGCGGTTATGAATCATTATGGAGAAGGAGGATGAATATTGGACATGGACTTAAATTTTGGTTTAAAGAGAGATGGATAGATTACTGTGTTATCTACCCATATAAAATGGCAATTATTCACCTAACATAGTATTATCTACCCCCCCCTAACATAGTATTACTAATTAGAATAGTAATTATAATAGTCACTAATAATATGAATTATTACTAAGTATACAAATTTAGTACCCTACCCCGAAATATATAGCATTTAAGATTGGAGCTGGAATTATTAACATCTTTTTTTTTTTACGGAAGTCAGTAGATTAGTAGCCACGTTAGTGTGGCTTGCACTAACACACACTACACTCTATATAGGTGTAGTTATTTTTTTTTCTGAGCACTTTACTAACACTTTTTAACTCACTTTCACTCACACTTTTTATTATTTTAGGTATATTAGATATTTGATTTTATATTATACAGTATATGAAAATATTTACGATTGGTATTATATAGTCAGTTCAAAGAGACGTGTATATGAAATAGAAAGACGTACACTAATTTTCGTCAACCCAAGGTCTGGTTACAATGTTGAGTTGTACGGGCCGGGACGGTTATTCCAATATAAACCACCTTAATAGTAAAATGCAAGATACTAATGGGAAGATTGGGGGTAATGGAATCACCTTCTGTAGTTGGAATGTTAAGGGAGTTAATGAGCCAATTAAAAGAGGTAAGGTGTTAGCTCAATTAAACAGATTGAAGTCTGACGTCTCTTTTCTTCAAGAGACCCACCTTAAAAAAGATGCTCGACACAGACTAACAGCTAAATGGATTTCGAAAGTGTATCACTCCTCATTTATACATAAATCTAGAGGGGTTGCAATAATCATTCGTAAAGGTATACCTTTTAAATTAAGTTCTATAATAGAGGATACAGAAGGTCGGTATGTAATAATTACAGGGGAATTATATTCTAAAAAAGTAACTCTAATGAATATATATGCCCCTAACTTTGATAACCCATTATTTTTTAAGAAAATATTTAATAATATCCCTATAGCTGCAGAAAATAACTTAATAATTGGAGGAGATTTTAATTGTACTTTGGATAATTATTTAGATAGATCGTCAACAAAAAGTAAATCTATTTCTAAGTCAAGCATACTTATAAATTCCTTTATTAGTACAGCAAACGTTAAGGACATCTGGAGAATAGATAATCCAATAGGACGAGAATATTCATTTTTCTCACCTGTATTTGGAACTTACTCGAGGATAGACTATTTTTTAATAGATTCAAAATTAATTCCATTTACATATGATTCAAAATATCATAATATTATTATTTCAGATCACGCTCCATTAACTTTTAAGATAAAATTAAAAGATATAATTATAAAATCTAATAATTGGAGGTTTAATCCCGAAATATTAAAGGATAAGGCTTGTTATGATTATCTGGTAAAACAGATTAAATTATTCTTTGAAACTAATGACAAACCTGAAGTTTCACCATCATTACTTTGGGATACATTTAAAGCATTTACGCGCGGAGCTATAATATCGGCACAAGCATACTTTAATAAAGAAAATAGAAAGACGGAACAAAACTTGGAAAAAGAGATAAAACAATTAGATATGGAGAATACAAAACAGCCCTCTAAATTGTTAAGTAATAAAATTGCAATATTAAAATATAAACTAAATAAAATATATTCCAATCAAGTAATTAAACTTTATCAACAAACTAAACAAGTGCACTTTGAATTTGGAGATAAACCGCAAAAATTGTTGGCTCGACAACTTAGAAAGCGAGAGGACGAAAAAATGATACATAGAATTAGATCTGAGAATGGCAATATCGACCTTACCAAAAGATATCAATGATATATTTTTACAATATTATCAAAGTCTTTATTCATCAAAAATAACAGGACAAATGGATGAAATGGATACATTTCTACAAAAATGTAATATTAACAGCTTGGATCAGGGAGGTAGAGACTTGTTAAATGCGGATATATCAATAAAAGATATTGAGGAGTCAATCGGATCATTAAATAATGGAAAAGCAGCGGGCCCGGATGGCCCGAGTACAGAATTTTATAAGAAATTTCAAGATCTGATCTCCCCAAGATTACATGCAGTGTATAAATATACATATGAACAAGGAAAATTGCCGGAATCCCTAAATGAATCTACAATTACACTAATTCCTAAGGTTGACAAGGACTTGGAAGACCCAGGATCATATAGAGCAATTGCTCTTTTAAATACAGATCAAAAAATTTTAGCTAAAGTTTTATCACGAAGATTAAGTTTGGTGATTACTAAAATAATACACCATGATCAAACAGGTTTTATCCCAAAGCGTTACTCATCTTATAATTTGAGACGATTATTTAATATCATATATTCAAAAAGAGTTGGGGATAGGGATTTAGCTGTTATGTCCTTAGATGCAGAAAAAGCATTTGATCAGGTTGAATGGCCATATTTATTTAGAATAATGGAGAAATTCCAATTGGGGGATAGATTTTGTAAATGGATAAGAATTCTATATTCGAATCCCACTGCAAGAATATTAACTAACCAAATATTGTCAGCTAAATTTAAGCTTCATAGGGGTTGTAGACAAGGATGTCCGCTGTCGCCTTTGTTATTCGCTATGGTGATAGAGCCTTTAGCTGAAAGGATTAGATCTGAACCAGAAATATATGGATATAATACTGATACTACAACTAATAAAATATCTTTATATGCAGATGATGTATTAATTTATATTACAAAACCAGAGATCAGTATACCCAAGCTATTTAATGTTATAACTAAATTTGGCAGATTTTCTGGATATAGAATTAACTGGAATAAAAGTGAGATTATGCCTATAACCGGAATAAGATCAAATATATTGCAACAATATCCACTAAAAATAGTTACGGATAAATTTAAATATTTAGGTATTAATGTATCTAAATCCTATAACTCATTAATTAAATCTAATTATCCCCTATTATTAGATAAACTTAGAAAAAATATTTTATACTGGAAAACACTTCCTATATCTATGATTGGTAGAATAAATGCTATAAAAATGATCTTTTTACCACAACTGCTATACTTGTTTCAAGCTATTCCTTTCTATCTCCCAAAGAGTTTTTTAAAAAAAATAGATAACATTGTCAATAGTTTTATTTGGGATTATAAAAATCATAGAATAAGTAAAAAACATTTATGTAAATCAAAAATAAATGGAGGATTAGCACTCCCAAATTTTTTGTACTATTTTTGGGCAGTTCAGATTAAGAATATGAATTTTTGGTGGGTAAATTTGGATTACGAACCAACGTGGTTAAAGATGGAAAAGGAAGATTGTTTACCTTTTAATGTAAGTTCAATTCTTTTTGCGCCAAGAGAAATACAAAATAAAGTTTATAGGAACAACCCTATAATTTATAGCAATAGACGTATTTGGAAACAAATAGTTAAGACTTTATGTTTGGATAATTTGTCACTTAAACTACCAATTATGAATAACCCTTTATTTAAACCCTCTATATTAGATAGGGGGTTTAGACAATGGGAGGATTTAGGAATTTATAGGATTGAACATCTGTATAGAAAGGGAAAATTTCTTTTATTTCATGAGTTACAAGAAATTTATGGGTTACCACCGCATAATTTGTTTAGGTATCTACAAATTAGAGATTATATTAAGTCTAACACACAAGATTATAAAATTAAAGAACCAGGATTATTAGATGAAGTATTTAATAAACATCCAAATTCAGAAAAATTTATAGCTTATATATATAATCTTATTTTGGATAGGGAGAATCCAACAACAGAAATATACCGTCAAGCATGGGAAAATGAAATTGGTTTATCTATAACAAAAGAATCTTGGGAAGAAAGTTTACAACGCATACATCGCTGTTCATTAAACGCGAGGCATACATTGATACAATTTAAAGTTTTATATAGGTTACATTATTCAAAAACCAAATTAAATAGAATTTTTCCTAATGTCTCTCCTATTTGTGATAAATGTCAGAATTTCGAGGCTAATTTAATACATAGTTTTGTAACGTGTTCAAAACTTAGTTATTATTGGACAGAAATCTTTAGAGTTATATCTGAAGTTCTTAGAGTTAAACTGGATCCAGAACCAAAGTTAATAATATTAGGAATTCCGGATTCACAATGCGTATTAACAGTAAATCAAAGAATTTTCTTAGATTACTGTTTGATAATAGGGAAAAAAATAATATTGAAATTTTGGAAGGGAACATTAACCCCCATAATTAAAATGTGGACAGCAGAGATGTTGGAGACTTTGTATTTGGAAAGAATCAGATTTGTCCTAATGGACAAATGTGAAATCTTTGAACAAATATGGTCTCCATATATACAATATTTGAAGGGCTAGCTGTTCTTGGCATTACTACTCAATGGGTACTAGACAGGATTTGACGAAAAAAATATGGATTTTCTAATTGGGTTTTGTGTACACATCTCTGCAATACGACGTTATAATTACAATACATTTTGTTGTTTCTATCTTAAATATTCATATTATACCATATATTGTTCATAAAGGGGAATTATATATATATACTGAATAGATATATACTAAGTAGTGTTTGTTTTCTTTTTCTTTTTTTTTTTTCTTTGACTTTTTATCTTTTTTTATTATTCAAACACAATCATTTTTTTTTTTTCCTTTTTTTTTTCGATTTAAAGTCTATTCCTTTTTTCTTATTCTTTCTTTATTTCTAAAAAACAGAAGATAATAATAGCGAATATGATAGTTGTACATTTACTGAATTACTTTGGTATTTGTAAATTTGTTTTACTACTTGGAAATTACTACATCTAATAAAAATATTATTAATACAGCAAAAAAAAAAAAATAAATAAAAAAAATAAAAAAATTTGATAATGCAAAGGCCTGTACTGGGCTGCTGGAAACAATGCTACGATTTTGCCAATCACCTTAGCTGTTTGCCTAATTGATGGTATACTGGCGCAGGCTAGATCCTGACATGCTTGGGTGACATCCCCAACCTTGTTAGTTGGTATGGTGGCCCTCATACGATTGGAATCCACCGTGAACCCCAGATAATCCATAACCTGGGAAGGATAGAACTTTGACTTGTCTGGATGGACAATAAACCCCAGCCGCTGAAAAATCGCGACAGTGGCCGAAACTGCTCGCTCAGCTGCCTCCAGGGTTTTGCCAATAATCAGGATATCATCCAAATAGGCCATTACGATATGCTGCTGCTGTCTTAATTGGGCCATGATAGGTTTTAGTAATTTAGTAAATAGTCTAGGGGCTGTAGTAAGCCCATTCGGCAAAGCCCTGTATTGCCAGAGCTGACCCATCCAAACAAACTTTAAGAACTTCCGGTGATGTTTCCGAAGGGATACAGAATAGTACGCATCTTTTAAATCAATGCATGCCATAAAGCAGCCATGCGAAATCAATGATTTGGCTGTCTCAAAAGTGTCCATTTTAAAATGGGTGTATGTTACAAAAGTATTCAGCTGGGTCAGATCAATAATCACTCGACAACCTCCATCCTTTTTCGGTCTAGTGAAGATATGGGAGACAAACTCAATATGCTCGTGCATAGTTTTTTCTATCACGCCTTTTTGTTCTAATCGTAAAATTTCAGCTGAGCCTGCTGCCTGTTCAACGGCAGACAGCGTAAACTTCCGATTAGGCATATGCTGGGATGGAGGAATGTCCCCGTTAAACTCAATAGTATGACCCCGAATATTCTGTAAAATAAACTCATCTGAAGTAACAGTCCCCCATGCCTCAGAAAAGAAACAAAGTCGCCCACCAACATGTGACGTTAAAGGAACAGAGAAAAGAAAACCACCTCCATGGTTATTGGCGGTCCTTGACATGTTTGGTTGGTCGCGGAGGTGCTGGGTTGGGCTGATATTGGGGTGTCTTCATTTTCCACTGGGGCCGCTGCGGTCCTGGCCCCAAAAAAGACCGCTGTTGCTGGGCCTGTTGATAACGATGTGGCACTGAAGTATATGTTCTGGTTGCTGGAGCAACCGAGCTTCGTGGTCGGGCAAGCGGAGCTTTCGGGGCCGACGGCCTGGGGGCGATCTGTGATCGCATGAGTCCCACTGTCTTGGCTACCTCATCAAGCTCTTTGACCCTCTTCGGGAGGTCTTCTCCGAAGAGCTGTCGGGGCGGCGGTGGTGGTTTGCACAACCCAGCAAACTTTGGGTTGAGTGACGGGCGGATGCTGTGTTTGCGGAAGGCATTGATCTCATGTTCGGTGGCACATAACAGCGCCAATGCATCCTCCTGGTCTAAATTAAGATCTTCCCCATCGACCGACCGCGCAAAGGCGGTAATACCGGCCGTGAGAAGTTTCAGGATCCGCTGGAGCTTCAGCTCCTGATGTCGGATAGCCACGCCGATGTTGCCCCATATGGGCGTATTGACCACAGGCACATTAAGGGCATTGCAGTTAGACGGAGGTTTGTGGCGATGGATAGCCTGAGAAAGGACTTCCTCCTGGAGCTGATGGTTTGTGAGGAAATCCACCGTGGCAGCCAGCTTGGGGTTGAGAGGAAGCCCAGTGGCGAGTGGGGCAGCGAACTTCGCCGCCACATCGAGAAGATCTTCCGGCGGCGGCTCCAACGGAGGTGGTGCAGGGTCAACAAACCCTTCCTCTTCTGGCTGTTCGAAACTGGTGATGGAGGCTGGTGAGACTGCCCTGTGCCTGTCGATGCTGGACGCTTGCTGCTGTTGATTGTTTGATTTGATTTGATTTGATTTTATTATTTGTCATTCGACCCTCAGAGAGGCTAGAACGAAACTCCGTTTCTACATGCCATACATAAATCATAAAAACAAATAAAATAAAAAAAAATTAAAAAAAATAAAAAATACACAGACAATTCAATTCACACAAACATCCATCACAGTGAATCTCATCCTCACTGTGATGGAAGGCAAAGTCTTCTCTCTCCCCAACACCATCTCACTCCCGAGGTCGAAGCTGCAGGCGGGCGGTGTTAAGTTCCACGGCCTTTGAGGTAGCGCCGGGCGATGTACGGCCCCGCTCTAGGCCCAAAGGTCACAGTTGGAGCCCCCGGCGGGCGCTGGAATGTCCCGCGGCCATGAAAGCCGCGCCGGGCGATGTACGGCCCCGCTCCAGGTCGCTCCAACCCCGCGACACGAGCTGGAGATGTTGTGTTGCGGGAGCTCCGGAGAGCGGTCTCCCACCCGGACCCGCGAGCTCCCGATAGTCCACCGGTCTGCAGCTGGAGCTGAAGCTCCAGAGTCGGGCCGCAGCGGCGAGCCACCACCGCTCCCCACGCTCCGAGGCCAGCCAGCCCCATGACGGTGAGTCCGCAGCTCCGTGAATGGAGCACCCAGGTTGTCTCGGTCGGAGGCCGCTCCACGGTGCTAGGCCCCAACAACAACGGAGACCCGACAGGGAAAAAGTCGGGTCTCCCGTCCAGGGAAGAGATTTAAAAGTTTCCCCCTCTTCCCCCCCCCCCCACCCCCCACATATACACAGTTACAAACAATAATGTGCAGCAGAAGCTCCAGTAGCCGCTCCATACGGTCAATACGCCCGCCACCCTGAACACTCGGGTGGTCGGAGTCCTCCGGCTCAGAAAAATTGCCGGGGCTCCTGTCATCGGCCCGCACCTCGTCGAGGCGATCTCGGTGCCGGTAGATGTCGCTGCCGGCCGCCGAAGCGAAACATTGCGATTCCCGCGCGGGAGATGTGTTCAACTGCCTCCATTTAGCGGGAGCGGAAGCCGCTGCCACGAAGGGCAAAAGCGGCTGGGAGTCGGCACCAGCAGAAGCATAGAGCTCCGACGCACGCGCGGGCTTGCCGGCTGCCCACATCGTGGACCTTGCCGACGCATGGTCTCGTCCTCCCATCCATGGGGGACTCAGCGACCGAGGCGGGACCCTACCCAAGCCCCCCGTCCTGGCTTCGGGGTTTGGGGGTTGGATGCTAGACCTCACCATAGACCTGGGTCCCGCCGTTGCACCAGACCGCAGCTCGGCGGCAGGTGATGCCTTAGCCCATGAAGGGTTAGGCTTACGGGCTCCTCCCCTGCCCTTCCTTGGAGGGCTAGAGGAGGGGGGCCGTGCGGCTGAACGCGACCCCTTGCCCGAGGTCGCCAAGGGGCCCGCTGGCGACCTGAATGCTACAGCAGGGTCCACCTGCTCTGGTGGCACCCCGCTGTCCTCCTCCATGAACTCCTCCCCGGAGCTGTGGTGAGTGAGCGGGTCCCGACAGATGGCCGACGACTTCGACCGGACATTTCCTCCGTACTCCCAATCCACGCCCTTGCTGAAAGAAAAACAGACAACAAGGACGAACCAACTGAAGGTTAGTATCACTCACCCAGGTGGTTCCTTATGAAGGGCTGGCGGGGAGCGCACCCCACCACCAGCCATCGGCAGCAATGCGTTGCGACGATATGTCGCGCATGCGTGCCGGCGGGCTCTTCACGAAGTCACTCAAGTGACTCCGCAATTAAATTCATGTTTCACATGCAATCTGAGGAATCAAAAGACAAGGTGGAGATGTGTGCATTTTACAAACTTCAAGTCACTTTTATTTCTATAGCACATTTACAAAACAACTCTCGTTGGCCAAAGTGCTTTACATTGGTGGAGGTACTAACGATATACAACAGTGATTCATAGATTAAATACATACATAAATACATACATATAGCCCTCACTCAGAGGACGTCAAGAAAGGCTTGAGAGTAAAGATGAGTTTTAAGTCTCGACTGAAAAGAGTCGATGGAGGGGGCAGTTCTGATGGGAAGAGGGATGCTGTTCCACAGTCTAGGAGCTGCAACCGCAAAGGCGCGGTCGTCCCTGAGCTTATGCCTAGACTGTGGGATGTTCATTAACCTCAAGTTGGCCGAGCTGAGGGACCTGGAGGTGGTGTGGTGGGTAAGCGGACTTTTGATGTAGGTGGGGGCAAGCCCGTTAAGGGCTTCGTAGACATAAAGGAGGATCTTGAAATTTATTCAAAACCGCACAGGGAGCCAGTGGAGGGAGGCCAGGATTGAGGAGATGTGGTCCCTTTTTCGGGTGCCCGTTAGGAGTCTCGCTGCGGCATTTTGGGACAGTTGCAGGCGGGACAGGGATGAATGGCTGATGCCAGTGTAGAGGGAGTTGCAGTAATCGAGGCGGGAGGAGATAAATGTGTGGATGATCTTTTCGGGGTCATCAAACTGGAGGAATTGTTTTATTTTAGCTATTGTCCGAAGCTGGAAGAAGCTAGCTTTTACCACGGCATTGACTTGTTTGTCAAATTTCAATGCCGAGTTAAATATCATGCCAAGGTTTTTGACATGAGATTTGAGTAATGGGGCAAGGCTTCCAAGGCTGCATGCCATCATTTTGATTGAGTCCGAGGGGCCGAGAAGGATGACCTCAGACTTACTCTCGGTTAGTTGGAGGAAGTTCTGGGCCATCCAACACTTTATATCCTCGAGGCAGCAGATAAGGTTAAGCAGATTTGATCGGTTTTTGGGCTTCAGGGGGACATAGAGTTGTGTATCGTCTGCGTAGCAATGGAAGGAAATGCCGTGCCTTTGAATGATTTGGCCAAAGGGGAGCATATACAGGCAGAAGAGAATGGGGCCAAGGATGGAACCTTGTGGAACCCCGCAGCAGAGGCTAGCTGGGGAGGAGAGTTGCCTATGTTAGTAGAGAACCTCCTACCTTTGAGGTAGGAGATGAACCAGCTCAGGGCAGTGCTATCAATACCAACCCCGCACCGGAGACGGTCAATTAGGATGGTGTGGTCGACAGTATCAAATGCTGCGCTGAGGTCGAGAAGGAGCAGGATTGCACAGTCGCCGGAGTCAACGGTGAGCAGTAGGTCATTATGTACCTTCAACAAGGCAGACTCTGTGCTGTGGTGGGCCCTGAAAACTGGTTGGAAAGTTTCCAAGATAGTATTTTGGTGAAGGTAAGGCATAAGTTGACTTAAAATTACCTTTTCAAGAGCTTTTGAAAGGAAAGGCAGTTTTGAAATGGGTCTGTAGTTGCTCGGCAAGCTGGGGTCGAGGTTAGCTTTTTTCAGGAGGGGCTGGACCACTGATTGCTTGAAGCAGGTAGGAACAGTGCCAATGGCCAGAGAGTTGTTGAAGATGGCGAGGATGCTGGGACCGGCTATTGTAATGACATCCTTTAGAATGGCAGAGGGGACAGTGTCGAGGGGGCAGGGAGTAGGTTTCATGGTGGTGACCAGTTTTACAAGGGAGGGTAGAGTAACGTGTTGGAAACAGTCTAATTTTGAAGAACACACCAATGAGACAGCCAGGTCACAGATGGGAGGGGAAATATTCGTTCTGATTGTCTTCAATTTGTAGGTGAAAAAAGTTGTAAATTCCTCGCACTTAGCAGGGGACCCAGTTAAGCTGGTGCAGGGGGCAGGACATATGATTGAGGAGATGGTGCTGAAAAGGACCTTGGAGTTATGAGCGTTTTTGGAAATAACGTGGAAAAGTATTTTGTTCTTGCAGATTTTACTGCTTCCTGGTATTTGTGAAGAGTGTTTTTCAGGCATTCAAAGGAAATTTGAAGCTTATCAGATTTGTACTTCAGTTCTGATTATCTGCATTCTCTTCTTAGGGCTTTGGTGGTGTCATTCCGTTAATTTTAAGAGGAGCAACAGAATCCAGAATGGAAGAGCAAGTAGTATTGAATAAAGAAATGAGGTCGTTGTTGCCGAGATGGAGGGGAGAAGCCTCGATGGTGCAGATGTCAGGGGCGGCTATGAGATCTTCAGAGAACTTACAGGCCTTCGTGGAGTTTACGTAGCGGTAGTAGCGAGCAGGGAGATGGGATTTTGTGGGAGGGAAAGGCAGAGGTGCATCGAATATAAGTGCACCATGATCAGACAGACATCAATAATTTCTGTGTTACAAATTGGGAGACCAGACGAAAGCACTAGGTCTAGTGTATGGCCAAGCTTGTGCGTGGGTCCAGTGGTGAGTAGAGTCAGATGAAGGACTCAACCAGGTTCATGGTTTCACTCACAAGAGGCTTTGTGGGACAGCAGACATGAATGTTAAAGTCACCAAGAATCAGGACCCGGTCAAATTTGGGCAACAAGCTAGCGATAAGATCACCAAATTGAGAGATAAAGTCCTTATGGGTTTTTGGTGGGCGATACACAAGAATAATTAAAAGCGGACAGATTAGACCAACTATAATTAGTTGATGTTCAAAACTGGAGACGTGATCAGCGTTCAGAAGGCGTCAGTTGAAATGCTTCTTAAACAGTGACTAGGCCCCACTGCGACCGGAGAGCCTAGGCGAGCTGAAAAAGTTACATGTATCAGGACAGAGCTCCACGAGTGGAGCAAGCTCACCAGGATTTAGCCAGGTTTTTGTGATCAGTAGGCAGTCCAATCCACGTGCGGTGAAGAAGTCATTGAGGATGAAGGTTTTGTTCAGCTGCAACTTCTTTCCCTCCGTTTGATTATGCCTACTGATATGTCAGTTGAATGGACCACAAAGCATGGTGTTATTCAGAAGGTATGATATGGTCGACTGCAACCGCCATGATCCCCAGCCCCCTTTCTATCTTACCTCCACACACACACACGCAATCTTAAACCCAACTCACTTGCTCCTTGATCCCCTCAACTACATGGAAGTGCAGATGAAAGCAGTTTGAATGCGTTTACTGGTGCAACTTCTGTTCCGCTCTGCAAGAAGCCTTGTGTCCCGTGTGCAATAGGGTATCACCAGTTGGGTGCCTCACAAAACTGGCACAGAAGCCCCACTCTGTCAATTTATTGTATAGTCTCAGCCAGGATCAAGGTTTCAGATTGCTATATTGGGATTGATCAGGCTGGAATTCTCATTTTAACGTATTTTTGAAATTGTTAATTCTCATGATTTTAAACTATTCTTATGAAAAATCCAGAAAAGTATCAAAACATTTGTTAGCTGCATGAAATTGAGCAGTAAAGTTACACATGATTGCAATGTATCATCTAACTTGTCCAACGAAAGCTCACTTCATATTTTACATCGTCACTTTCATGGACTTGGTAGAAAATTGGTCCTTTGATAATACATTGCAAATAAAATGTGATGTTAGACTTCTTTATATTGTAAATTCCAGAAGCATATTTGGTTTGTATACAGGTCTATATGTCACGAGGAATTGCATTTTACATAAACTGTAATATTGATTTTCGCTTGTTTAAAAATCCTGTCCTCCTATTGTCCCATTTTAGGAGAGTCGGCCTAAACTATAAATCCATCAATGAGTAATGAGAAACTAAAATATTGGAATGTGTTAACAAAAATCAGACGCCAATAAAAAAATCTTAGGGTCGTACCACACAGTAGCAGACCATTCAGTCCACCAAGTCTGCGCTGACTATCAAACATCTATTAACTCTGCATTAATCCCATTTATTGTTCTCCCCACATTCTAATGAACTCATCTTGCACCTCCCCCAACACACCTCCCAGCCCCCACCCCCACCCCTCCCAGCCCCACGGAAACCAATGCATCTTGCTAGTTAACGTTTTATCATCGTCATGCCTTGGTTATCACACAGAGCACAATGAGACATCAAATCAGTCATTTCCTTTTACTAATATTGTGGGAATAAGGGAAAAAAAGTTGTGGGACTAAAAAGCAGGTGGGACTAAGGGAAAAAAGTTGTTCGGAATGGACTTGAAGGGCCGAGATGGCCTGTTTCCGTGCTGTAATTGTTATATGGTTATATGGTTAATATTATTTGAGATCAGAGCATCTCTGGTCCGATCAGTTTGCTTGGCCACTTCAGAGGACATTTAAGAGTCAATCACATTGGCATTAATCAATAATTGTCAAACTGACTGCAAGCATGTGCACACCACATGTTAAAGACTTAAAAATAAACAATGGTTAGAGTCAGTAGCCAGAGCCTGAAATACAATACATGCCTTGAAAACATCGACAGGGTGCATTAAATGTCTTACCAGGAAGCAAAACTGTAGCAAGTGCTAATTGAAATACAAGACAATATAGGTAGTCATTATCTTCATTTCCTTAATTCAAAATATGACTTGCAACTTGTGATGAAATAAAGAGAGGCCAGTCATGTTTGCCATTATATAGGAGAACATTTGTCAGGTAGCTTACTGCTTAAAACCACAGCGCTTAAAAATGGATACATGTGTGAATCAGGCTTTTCGGATTCAAATGTTTCAAATAAAAAATTTATTACTTTTTAAAGCTTGTTTTCAATCATCTTGTTTCCACATCTAAATCTCATGCAAGTGTCCCACTCTTTAGTTTGATCTCTTTAAAATAATCAAAAAGTTAGTTACGAACTGCTGCTTTATTTTTTTTGCTCTGCTGTACGTGAGAAGTCTTTGGGGTGATTTGGTGTCCATCTACATTGATGCCAGAGGTACCAGAGCTCCCTTGGAACTATTTCCCTTTGCCTGGACATTGCACAACCATTGTCCTCGGATGTCTTTGTGGTCAATGGCAAACCCCATTGCTTGCCTGCTAACAAAATAAAATCTGTTAATTGTTGTTGTGTAATGAGACCCATACACAGGAGTAACAACTCATTGGTATCACCAGTTGATGACCACTCACCAATTTGGGCTTTGTGATGCCATAGCTAGGCAACAGACAATGCAGTCATTGCTAACCGGTCCATGAAATCATGATAGTGGACAAGCAGCGGATGTCTTTGGTGCCACTGGCATTGTGTCCAACTGGAAGATAGACACAAGATGCTGGAGTAACTCAGCGGGACAGGCAGCACCTCTGGAGAGAAGGAATGGGTGACATTACAGGTCAAGACCCTTCTTCAGTCTTCAGAAGGGTCTCGACCCGAAACATCACCCATTCCTTCTCTCCAAAGATGCTACCCATCTCGCTGGGACACTTCAGCCTTTTGTGTCTAAAATCTATTCATTGTTGGTTTGTTGAGGACTGACAATGATGGGTGCTGCTGCTATTAAGTAGCTTAAGTGTTGGTATTTCCTAGACTTGTGATGATATTGGATGGCCAGCTATGTAGAAGAAGCTGACAGTCCAGGCTAACTTTAGGCCTCATAGGGTGCAATTAGTCCCAGGCAGGGCAATCCTTCTACCTGCAGAAGATAGTAGCAGACTCAGCACTGGTCATCTGGCCGTGTGAGAAGGGGACGTGGAGCGATTTAAGTTTGACCGCATGTGGTGGAGAAAA
The DNA here is from genome assembly GCA_963514005.1 of Raja brachyura. The sequence goes on along the minus strand of OY740784.1, from coordinate 21,746,737 downwards.
TTAAACGTGTACACAGTACATTTACATGCCCAAACATGACATTCTTAATGATTTCAGGACAAGTCCTGTGTCCCTGAAAGTCCTCCGTGTACCAGTGTCCCAACTCCCCGCATCCACCACACCTCCACATTGCTGTGCACTGTCCTGCCTTTGTGGAGAGGAAGAGAGCTGCAGCACACACAGTGAGGTTTCATGGCTCCTAGATGGGACGTCAATATGGTCAACCGAGGCCTAGACCATCAGCAAGCCTGGAGCTCTGGCGCATTCATTCACCCTTGCTGCTAAGGACAGAGTAAATTACACTGTAGCAAGTGTTTGTGACATTTGCAAGTCAGCCATGAGAGGGAAAACTCTGGGGATGTTCTCCGCAGCACCAGACCTGGGTGCTTCTAGTGGTATACAGTATCTCCATCAGCACTTTTATTTTGTGCTACTTCCTTTTCATCCTGTGGTCAAGCCTTCAGATAAAAGGGGCATTGGTATCCTTGCATCTGTAACCCTCACATGGACCTCATGAGTCATTGCCTCAACTGTTGCTTTGTCAGATGCACAGGAAGCTCACTGAACTTTGCAGGGACACGTTCTCTCTTATCTTCTCCATCTCAGCTGCCAGGACGTCTGGACTGAAAATATGACTTCCAGCTAGTTACCTTTGTAGTGGCGTTCGCAAAACATCACTCCCTTGAGAGACAAAATGTGTAGGAAGAAACTGCAGTTGCTGGTTTACACTGACGGTAGACATAAAATGCTGGAGTAACTCAGTAGGACAGGCAGCCTCTCTGAAAACAAAGAATGGGTGAGGTTTTGGGTCAAGTTTTTTCTTCAGTCGGAAGAAGGGTCTCTACCTGAAATGCCACCCATTCCTTCTCTCCAGTAATGCTGCCTGGCCTGCTGAGTTACTCCTTCCAGAGATGCAGGTAGGTTGTATGCAGCACTACTTAGCTTTAGAGTGATGGATGAATAGCTTTGAGAGTTGTTCACTCACCAATTTGGGCTTTATGATGCCATAGCTAGGCAACAGACAATGCAGTCATTGCTAACTGGTCAATGAAATCATGATAGTGGATGAGCAGCGGATGTCTTTGGTGCAACCTGCAGTGTGTCCAACAGGAAGATAGACACAAAATGCTGGAGTAACTCAGAGGGACAGACAGCATCTCTGGAGAGAAGGAATGGGTGACGTTTCGGGTCGAGATCCTTCTTCAGACCAGAACCGTCACCCATTCCTTCTCTCCAAAGATATGTTCTGTCCCGCTGAGTTACTCCAGCATTTAGTGTATATCTTTGGTTTAAACCTGCAGTTCCAACAGGAATAGGTTAATCTCAGTCCTGACACTTATTTTCCATCCATCAGGGAATTCAGCCTCTGGCATCTCTTTCTCCTTGAGCAGAGGTGGAGCATGAGCTAACTCTAATGATCTACAGTCTGGGCTGCTATAGAAACATAAGTGCTCAAAAAGCTCAACAAATCAAGCAGCATCTGTGGAGGAGAAGGTTAAGGTTTTATGCCAATGACCTTTAAACAGAACAAATGTTGCTGGAATTGCAAAATAGGCTAATCTCATTAATTTTCTACACTTTATAATAATTCTTTACTTTAGTTTTTACTATAGACATACAGCATGGATGCAAGTCTTTCAGACCACCAAGTTAGCTCCGACCAGCGATCACCCCACTCATCAGCATTATCCTGCACACTAGGAACAATTTGCAGGTAACAGAAGCCAATTAACCTACAAACCTATACTTCTTTGGAGTGTGGGAGGAAACCGGAGAAAACCCACGTGGTCAGATGCAATTCTCCATGTAACAGGAGATGTGATGTTTGCAAATGCCACAGCACATTTAACTCTCCCACTAATGAGCGAAGAAGGTCCAGTGAGAAAAATTTACCCACACATGGTAAATTATACTGATTCCAGAAAGTGAATCAGAGTAAGCTTATGAATCAAAAATCAAGCTGCTGGAGAAAGCTGAAATATGGATTGCCCATTTCCTTCCACATGTGCTGCCTGATCCATTAAACTTCTCGACCAGTTAGTTTCTTGGTCTAGATTCCAGCACCTGCAATGACTTGTCTCAGTTTATGAATGATTGGGAGAAAGCTAATCTTTCACCACCCAACATTCCCAACAAAGGGAGTTGAAAATTAGATCTTATGCCTTTGAATATATAAAAGGGTGAGGTAGAGATAGATACTGTAAATTCTTGATTAGTATGGGTGTCAGGGGTTATGGGATAACATAGGAGAATGGAGTTAGGAGGGCGAGATGGTTCAGCCTTGATTGAATGGCGGAGTAGACTTGATGGGCCGAATGGCCTAATTCTGCTCCTATCACTTATGCATCTATGACTTTATGAAATGCTTTGAAATGTAAAAAAAAAAAATCAGGAGTTGCTTGTGGAAAATAAAACATACTGTGGGGGTTTGCAAGTTAGGCAGTTTGCTAATTATTTTTTTGTAACTAATTTTTATTAGAAGCATATGCATATCATATTCCAAACCAATACAGACTTTGTCTAACAATTACATATTATTGGTATCTAGGGTCCCAGGATCCCAGCTATTAAAATAGCTGGTGTCCTCATTTATCAATCACATATTAACACTGCTTCTAATTGTTTATTTATTTTTATAGAAAGTGAGGAAAGAAAAAAAGTAAACTATCAATAATAAAGCTTAGGAGATGAGTCTGCAAGTTAAGAAACTATTCATCTAATCCTGGATTCAAGTTTGTCAGATTATTGCGCTGGACCTACCCCATCAAATAATCTATAAATGGAGACCATATTCTAGTAAATAATTCTGGTTTGTCAATTAAGACAAGTCTAATTTTCTCCAAATGCAAGGTCTCCGATATCTGCATAATCCACGTTTTGATTGTGGGGGGGCAGTTTGCTAATCTGAGACAATTTAATCTTCCTGGGGAAAAAAAAATCAATGCTATTTAAAAGCATCAGATACCATACAGAAAAAAAATTAAAGGAAGGTGACACAATGATATTTAGCTTATTCAGTAATAGACCATTGTAATCAGTGAACATTTTTATGGCTACACCAAGATTCTGAATACAAAATTGAAAACATAATTAAATTCACGCGTTTTGGTGCCTAGGACTGTATGTGCAAGGCAAATTAACTGTGGTTACATTAAATATTTAACTGATAATGAATGTAACAGGGAATCATTGTAAAGTGGAATGGGAGAACACAGAAAGGAACCTTTAAAAAAGTAGCCATCTGTGTGGCCTCTCTTTTATTGAAGTGAGAAAGGATGATTAAGTGTATTGCGAGCGCCACAATTTAAGGGAAATAATTAAAATACCAGCCACTTGCAGCAAATTTGTTCCAAGTTAAACCCAAAGCACCACGGACACATGCACATTTCTGGTGCCAAAGCCAGTAAGCCCTTCATGTTTTACTGTCAGCTCCTGGGAGGGCTGGCACTGCTCTTGCAGAGCCCTTGAGCTTAATTTGTAGCTCTTGTGCTTGTCAAGTGCCAGAGCAACATTCAAAGAATTGAATATTTTTAGTCTTGGAGTGCCAGGGTAGTTGGTTAATTGGTTTCAGATGGATACAGTAATACCTCTTTTATTCGGTTCTGGGAAGCGTTTAGCTGCTTCCGCTAATACTTTGTGGAATTCAGTCGTACCCATACCCATCAACTGGGCATGCAATGGGCGATTGTCCTCAGTGAGGGGGGTGGACTCTTGAATAGTTCTCTGGCATTAGCATTTAAGCTTGTGCACCGTTTTCCATTCATGCACAGATTGTTTAAATTGCTCTTTTGCCAGGTAAGTGCAGTGATGCCACTTTCCATTACCTTGTAGTGATAGAGTAGAAGTTGAGTAAGTGAGAATTGGACAGAATAAATTGATCTTATTTTTGGTGGAAGGGACACACTTGAGAAACTTTCCAAAGTACCTACACTGGAAAACTTGGTGTCAACAGATTCCTATAAATATCTCCCTTTCTTTCTATTGACATGACCTCAATAGAAACACACGTATACCTCTTCTATCCCAAGATCTGAAAAAGGTTTATTGCCAGATGCAACAAAAGGAGAAACTCAACGGGTTTAAGAGGCATTTAGATAGGCACATGAAGTACAGGGAATAGATGGATATGGATCACGTGCAGGTAGATGAGACCAGTTTAACTAGGCATTATGTTTGGCACAAACATTGTGGGCCAAAGGGACAATTCCTATGCTGTACTGTTTTATGTTCTATGTTCTAGGGGCCAGACAGTATCTGTGGAGGGGCTCATGTTGTCGACCACCCCGTGGTGAGCACCGTCAACTGATCTCATTCAGGCGAACGACAAAAAACAAAATATAGCAGCAGCACCGCAGCTTGGCGCCAACCCGGAGGGTGCGCCTTATTAGGGCGGGCACCTACGGATGTCGAACCGGATGGCATCACCCTGCTGCAGACGTCTGCTGCCTCAAACGCAAGAAGAGGTATCTGTGGAGGAAAATGGACAATTGATATTTTGGATTGAGACTCTTCATCGGGACCAAAAGAGGGGGGTAGTTATACTGGCCCTCCACAGATGCTGCCTGACCCGCTGGTTTCTTCCAGCAGCACTCCATTTGCCCAGACTCTAACATCTACAGCTCCATTTTGTATGTCCATTTTATTGCCCGGTTACTAACTAGATGGCACGGTGACATAACGGTAGAGTTGCTGCCTTACAGCACTTGCAGCGCCGGAGCCCCGGATTCAATCCCAACTTCGGGTGCCATCTGTACGGAGTTTGTACGTTCTTCCCGTGACCTACATAGGTTTTCCCAGAGATCTTCGGTTTCCTCTCACACTCCAAAGACGTACAGATTTGTAGGTCAATTGGCTTGGTAAATGTAAAAATTGTCCCAACTGGGTGTATGATAGTGTTAATGTGCGGGGATCGCTGGCTGGTGCGGACCCGGTGGGCCGAAGGGCCCGTTTCCACTTTTTATCTCGAAACTAAACTAATCTCAGTTATTTACATCTTTGAAAAGCATGGATGCAATGCCAGACCTGCAATTCATGGATCCTGTGCCCATGCTTACATTCTGGACTTACCCTGAGGTTTCAAACTGAGAACCCAGACAGTGCCTGATGGATGGATGCCCTACGTTTAGCAATTATGCTTATACTATGATGTTGTTGGATCACTTTTTAAATTCAGTTTGATAGTCTTTAGGTTTATGATCAAAGTTTCAGACATTACTAAACACACTGTAAAAGATAATACAATAGACAATAGGTGCAGGAGTAGGCCATTCGGCCCTTCGAGCCAGCACCGCCATTCAATGTGATCATGGCTGATCATCCACAATCAGTACCCCATTCCTGTTTTCTCCCAATATCCCTTAACTCCGCTATCCCTAATGGGCCTGTCCCTCTTTTCAGCAGTCGCCTGAAAAAACGGGAACTGGAATGGCGACTGTCAGTGGAACACACACACACAAACACATCGCAAAGGTGGGGGCCAGGGCAAGCAGGGGAGCACTGTCTGAAATTCACAAGGTACAAAGCCAAGGTGATACAAACACACACCGCAATGAACAGGAAGGTTGGCGCTGTAATTAAGATGGCTAGCACAGTGTACGGTAAGTCCTTTAAAAGAGGGTAGAAGGGGGAGCGGGGGGGGGGGGGGGGGGGGAGAGAGAGGAGTGGAGACAACTTTTAAGAAGCTAGACAACTTTTAATAAGCCAGAGATACACAGCTGTGAAGTTCTACGGACATTTAACATTACCGGCCGGTTATCCTTGGTTCTGAAAACTCCCCAATGAGCCAATGAAAATGACCGGTCAGCAAAGGCGATTAATTAAAACTACCAAGATTACCTTGACTACCCATAACTACATGACGACCCCACTACAACTGCACCTACGACTACAAGATTATCTTCTCCATGGCGCCCAATTTTGGGTCGCGAAACATTTTTCAAGATGTTGAAAAATTTACGCCGACCATTCTGAGGTCGCGACTAGTTCCCAGAATGCGGGAACTCCTCGTGACCATGAAGGAGACTCACCAGAGACAACCAGCGAACATGTGGCGACCATTTGGCGAGCACAGAGTCTCCTGCACTCTCCTAAAAAGTCGCCCAAGTGGGACAGGCCCATTAGAGCTCTATCTAACTCTCTCTTGAAAGCATCCAGAGAACCAGCCTCTGAGGCAGAGAATTCCACAGACTCACAACTCTGTGTGAAAAAGCTTTGCCTCATCTCCATTCTAAATGGCTTACCACTTATTCTTAAACTATGGCCCCTGGTTCTGGACAGCCCAACATCGGGAACACGTTTCCTGCCTCTAGCGTGTCCAGCGACTTTAGTCACTTAGTCCCATGTTGATGTCTGAGATTCGTTTAGAGCTCAAAAGTCCATCCTGCTCATGGAATAGTAGTTTCTATTTGAAGAAAATGGATTAAATAAGGGGAATGCCTATTGGTTGGTATGGTGATACAGCAATTTCTTCTGCAGAGCAATAATTGAAGTGATATAATATTACCTGGAACAGTGCTCTTTACGGACAAATGGCAGACTAAACAAAAAACCCATAGCCGCCTTCATAGATATCGTAGTCCATAGCGTGTAGACAAAGCAACTACCTAAACCCTTCTGTCCACACATATAATCTGACCTGCCAAGTGTTTCCAGCATTTTCTGTTTTTGTTGCAGATCATAGAAGCCCTATTTTCCTTCACATATGAAATAAAGTCCAAGAATTTCTGCGGGTGGGCCCCACCTGTGGAACAAATGCCAGGGCCCGGCTCCAGAGACTTTCTTCATTTAGTCCCATGTTGATATCCGAGATCTGTTTAGAGCTGAAAAGTCCATCCTGCTCATGGAAAAGGCATAGAATAGAAGGACTGTTTTGTGCCCTTTGCTAATGGCAGAATGCCACAACCACCCATGAATTTGTGAAGTAATCTATATTTTAAATCCAGGCACAACATAATATTTATACTGATACTCTTTAAAAAATGTTATCTCTACACAAAGTGTATCAGAGAGATAGTTGTCCATGCGTATGGTTATTCTTATTCCTTTTCTCAAATATTATCAAGTGATGACAAATATCCTGTTAATTTCTATTACAATTGACATGAATGTACACACTACGTGTTTCTCATCACTGTTGCCATTTGTAAATCACATTTTATACACTTCACACTCTGAAGATGACTGATGTCATTAAAATATTCCAAACCTTGGCAGGGATCATTTTTATTTTATTTTGACAACTCCAAAACTATTCTTTAGTGTGGTGAACCTCACCAAAAACAGTGAATGGACTTTTGTCTGCAGGATGTAACCAGCCTTTATCCAACACTTCTCCTGGGCTGATCAGGGAAACAGATGACAGCGCTGCCTTACAGCGAATGCCGGAGACCCGGGATCGATCCTGACCATGGGTGCTGTCTGTACGGAGTTTGTACGTTTTCCCCTTGATCTGCATCGGTTTTCTCCGAGATCTTCGGTTTCATCCCACACTCCAAAGACGCACAGGTATGCAGGTTAATTGGCTTGGTAGATGTAAAAATTGTCCCTAGTGGGTATAGGATGGCGTAATGTGCTGGGATCACTGGTCGGCACGGAGCCGGTGGGCCGAATGTGCCCGTTTCCACGCCGTTTCTCCAAACTAAACTAAAATGACAGCTACAAATCACTTTGTCGTTCTGAAATTGGACTCTGCAGTCCAGTATTATTCCTGTGGAGAATAATAGTAAGATTAAATGAGAACTTACCAGCTTGAAGTTTGATCTTTATTTTATGAAGAGTCAAGTTGAGGGACTACGTGAAGAACCCCGTACAGCCGTTCATGCATCAATCTTCAAAGCAACAGATAATAATGACTGAAGTATAATGGTAAGATAACAAAAGACTAGAACTACCAGATGAGATCCATGAGGGCTGGGAGCGGAGGGCACGTAGTCCCTCAACTCCTCATAAAATAAAGACCCAACTTAAAACTGGTAAGTTCTCATTTAATCTTACTATTTTACTTCGGAGTCACGTGAGTGACTACGTGAAGACTTCCAAGCTCTGTGATTTCATGCTGTGTGAAACGAGTATACACAACCACAGCTGCTTCATTGACAAATGAAGGGAAAACATTCATAATGCATACATTCATAAGATAGATGTAAAACATGCTGATGCCGTTTAAATGAAACAATAATATTTCCATCTCTCACTCAGATGGAAAATATAACCAGAACATAAATAGAGTTAACAAATACCCCTGGTTCAGCAATGGGTTATTACAGATGTTTGGAGATTCGTTTGTTGGACCATGCTGTAGCCGTAACAATACGACCCAGCGGAACATAAATACCCTTGCTGCTGATGTTGTAGCAGCTCTGGTGGAATGAGATCTGGAATCAGAATCCATTCGTACATAATACAACTCCGTTTTTATCATCTGGAATGGCCTGAACAATAAGTTCTCCCGAATTTGTTGTGACTAACAACATTGCTAGTCCAGAACTCCAAGGCTCTTGATGACCTTGACATATTGTTGTATATATGTGTCCTTACCTGATCAAAGGTCCCCTGGCATACCTGTGACTATTTTGAGACCCGACCCCCTTCTGGTCTGCTCAAGTATTTATAACATAATATTATATACTATAATTTACAGACATAATCATCCTGTACCATCACAATTATGTAGCAACTGAACCTGCAGCACTAAACCAGTGCCAGAAAGATAACTACCTAATAAACTCCAGCCAAATTTAAGGATATAGCTGCAGCCTTCTGGTGAAATAGTGTTCACAAATGTCCACATCACATATAGCATTATACTGGTCCTGGGACCCATGTTGAAGGTATCCTATCCCTTGATGACCGGTGTGGACCCGACAGAGTGAGTCTTGTTTGCTACAGCCAACTCAATGAGGAAGCTCATCGACCCAATTAATGGCCGTATAACTCCATAATTAACAAACGATAATTTAGCATGAACTCCAAGCATTAGCAATTTATACCATTTTCAATGGAACATGAGCGTAACAAACTCTTTCATCTCCTGGGAAAAAAAAATTCTGCGGTTTGGTGCTATCCAAGCACTTTGAACACATAGAAGGATAGATGTAACAATCCAAACCTTAGGGCAATTTATTAAACCTGCAGAATATAATTTGAGTTTATTATGCAACAACTGATTTCCCAAGCCTCAGGCTGAACCAGCAAATTACATTTAAAATAACCAAATAAGGTTATATTATTCTCGACAAATCAGGAATCAATTTGCATAATCACACAATAGGAACCTTAAGCAGCCTCTTAATGACTGAAGCCTCAATTGATAAAACAAAAAGGAGTCATAAAAGACCTTCCTTCTCCTTTTAGCAAGAATGTATCTTTCACCATTGTTATGCCACATATTTTGCAACCAGCGAAATAAACATGAAACCAATATATATATATATATATACCCATATCAGACATTTTTTGCAAGTCATGCAAATCTGCTCCACCTCCAAACTCAAGATGATATTTGCAACTTGGTATCTGCCGTAAACAGCAACTGTGGCCCGATTTCCAAACCAGTCTTGCAAGACAATCTTGGTCCTTCTACTGAACCTGTACAATTCTAACCTGCTTGAAAAGCTAGAACAGTCAATTTTACATAGTTAGACCCCTCCAATTAGCTGATAATGTCTCAATCATTTGTAATGTATAACTAAGTGTACACCTTACCAAGCTGTAAGTGGTCCTTTAATTGTAGAGTAGCACAGGTACAATGCATGGAACCTTTGGCCAGCTTTCATGCTGCCACCAACTTCAGTGAACCACTTACTGCCAATAAAGTCGTGGGGTGCATTATCACCAAAACTATGAAACCTTGCTCGTTCCAATAGCTTGTGCTTTGTGTTCCAGGTTTCGCCTATGGAAAGGTCTTACCTGAATAGAAGATTCAGCGGCCAACTATAATGTCCCTCTGAGAGCGGTATTCACTGCATATGTGTTTGGGATGGTAACTTTCTTGCGAGGCATAGACCTCTCGCACATGCCCTGTATCCCCTGGGCATGCTCTATGGCTATACCCTCAGGCTTGGCATTAGACTATACCAATCCCACATGCTCTCCTCTAACATGAGGGAGCCATTAAGCAGCCCTGTTACAAGGCGCTGCTGGCGCAGCTTCAGCAATACGCCGACTTTGCCATGGCCCCAGTGTCAGACTAATACTGACACAGCATGCTCTCCTCCTACATGAGGGATACATTAAGCAGGCCTGCTACAAAGCACTGCTGACACAATTTCCCATTTAGGGCCATTAGCACCATTTTGCAATATAATTAAAGATTTACTTAACAACAACTGGAGCAGTAATGAATA